>CM055405.1:19169559-19243529 GCA_029228625.1 Pseudolycoriella hygida | reverse complement strand
GTAATAATTTTTCTACGCTTTCAGCTGTCATACGCAAAAATTTGATTTCCTGTTCAAAATACGCCATACATAATGACAAATTCTTGCGTTGTGAAAGCTGAAAGAACAGAAAAACTATTACATTGGTGGGTCCGGCATTTGTGACGCATTGTTTTAATCAAAAATGAAAACATTCCAAAAGAATTTTTGCGTTTCAAAGCTTTAAGCGTCACCCCAAATTGATATCAGTTGTTTTGGAAGGAGGAAGAAGGACTTGCGTCACATTTCCCTTTTAAAAGGGTTTTTGTTGTGATAAAAAGTTCTTTGAAATGGACATGTGGGTTTGTTTAACGCATAATCAAGAAAAATTTCATTTATTTGCTTCCTTTATTGCGTCTTAAAATTGCCAATTTACATCACTAAATATAGGAGAGACAAAATAATTAAATTATTCTATAAATCTTTTGCAGATAATCATCACCAACAGTCATCCATATAACGTTCACCACACAAAAGTAAAAACATGATTCGGCTCATTATTTTGATGTTGCATTTAATTGTTTACGGAGTCTGGTCAAGTAGTCCAACAACACCAACAAAAAGTCGAATTTTAATTAGTACAAATTGTTCACGTGAATTCTTCAACATCAATCTGCACCTGGACAGATCATTCAAAGGCGTTGTGTTTGCAAAAGATTTTTCAGACGAATGTCGAGTGAAAGGTAGCATTTGTTGAAATTTCTCGGAATATTTCCAAAACAAAAACGTTTATCCACACACAGGTGACTACACGTCAACAGTGGGAATACGTCTGCCAACATCGGGATGCGGAGTTCGTTCAGACACTCGAAACGATGACCAGTACGAATTTTCTGTTCATCTGGTTATACAAATGGACGAAAAATTACGTCAGAGTTCAGACGCGCATAGAATTGCACGATGTTCAATATCAAAGGACTTGATGGCGACGGATGTACCAACGGTGACGGAAAGCAAAAAGAAAAGCACGAGGTGGAATTTCCGTTATTTTATTTTAGTTCGTAAAACGAATTATGTTTTCTCTATCCAATGATCATGCGGCGCGGCACCAGGCGTTGAGATTTGTTATTAATAACATCATATCAATTTTACCCAAGAAAATTATTTTTCGGCCGCCATTTTTTTCCCGGTGAACGAATTAAAATTTCTTTAAAAAAAACTTTTCATCTCCTACTCCTAACGTGGAAAATTTTCTGAACCTGAAATTTTCTGAATTTTCTAAAAATGGAAGAGTTTTTAAGGCAGACACGCCTACTTCACCTCTTCCCGTGGGGGGCAAACAGGGCCGTATCTAGAGTCCAATATCAGACCGAGCCCAAGCCCATGGAACTAATTCCAGCCCATCACGAATGGGAAGTATGGAATTGTAGCCAGTTCAGATAAAGCAACATTACGAGAGCTTTAAGTACTATGACCAAAGATTAAAAATTGCGAGCGAAGCGGGCGAAATTTTTCATACTATGTTTCTTCGAAAACAAAAAAACTCGTACAGATTCAAAACAATCGAAGGCCGCTCACTTTTCGTTCAGTGCCTTTATCGGCTGCTAGAGACAAAATCGGTCATCAGCGGGGTGAGAAACGGGCCGAAAATCAAGTTTGTCTGCCGATACAAAAAATTCTTTTATGTGTCACTCTGCAAAAATGATTTTCTCACCGCATGAAAATGTAGCCGTATCCTTATTCCTTTTCAAAAATAAAACATTTTTGATTGATCTTACACTACGGAATCAACTTAAATAAATACGTTTTTCCACTTCTTTTTTTAAATTCCCGAAAAATGTTCGGACATTAGAGCCTTGCACAAAGATTCTTTCTATGTAAAATTTACACCATAATCAAGGGCAGTTTCAAATCTGTGACTTTATAGGATTTTTTTGGCAAATTTACTCTTAAATTTGAGATGGTTACTTAGTGTCCCGAGTTCCCGTGGGGGGCGTCGCCCCCTACGAATTTTGCCGTTGGGGGCGACGGCCCCAGCTAACCATGGAAGTCGCCGTGTATGTTTTAAGGGAATTTCAATATGACGTCACTATCATATTTTGTGAACGATAGTTTGGGTAATTTTTCCGTTTTTGGGAAAAATGTCTCTCTCTTAGTAAAGTGCTGAGCCAAAATCCGATCTCTCTCTTCATACCGCCACGCCCGCCTACGACAAATTTCAAAGTAGAGGTGTGAGCCGGTTTATCCCTTGATATTAAGTTATCCTTAAGTAATCCCGAGTGGGTTGACATGTTCTGCAACACTGTGTCTACACATAGCAATGCCAAAATGACAAATGCAAAATTTTTTAATAAGGCAACACCAAATTTTATTCATAACTTTCGATTTATGAATGAAATTTGGGGTTGCCTAATTCGAAAAATTTCACATTTGTCACTTTTCGCAGTGGTATGTAAATACAGTTAGGATGCTGATATCTAATCGCCGCTCACAACAAAATTTTGATGAAAAATCTTATTCGAAACAGATGCGAAAGTTTGGATTAGATTTGGTGCATCTCTCACACCACACTTGACGTGAAAATACTCAGCAGAGAAAAAGTGACGGTCTAAATCGAAGACTAAGCACTGATCATGCGATGTGATCCCTTTTACATTACCTGAAAAAAGAGTCTGTGCCTGTGAGTGGTCTCCTCAGGCTCCCACAAAAATATATTGCAGAGTAAAAAAATCTTTCTTTCTCTTCCGGTGTTTGCTTCTCCGTGTGAAATTTATAGAAACAAAAGTCTAGTCAATTCCGACTGAATAATTTGAACTCATTCAAGAAATGGTCGCATGCACACCTTCAATGAAGTGGAGCAAGTACAGGCCTGGTTAGAACTGGGAGGCAGCGATGGATCTGGTGCGGTTGAAGTTGGTCAACAAACCTCAATGAGTGTAAAGGTTGTGCTACCCGATCGAATCGATGTGCGAATAATCGATTGTGTTGCTCTCGACGGCATCGGCGAAGCTTCTCAAAAACTATTCGACGATAGAGGATGTCCAATCGATGAGCAGGTAATGAATCCATCAAACGATGCGTAACAATCAATTAAATCATATACAACTCCAATTACTTAACTCAACATGAATATTAAATAACTTCATTGTAGCGAAAAAATGAAATTTTTTTTTATATGATTCACATCGAACAAAAAGTCTAATTTTCACTTTCGTTAACTTAACACTTGAACGAATCGTTTCATTGTAGTTAACGATCGCATTATTGTATATTATGCATTTTAATATGAAATTCATTAAATCGGAAAAAAATAAAATATATTTTAGCGGCTGTTGCTCTCCTATTGTAACAATAAAGCAATTAAAAGCTACGACATAAAACACACTCTTTATCAACATAACAAAAATTGCATAAATTAAATAAAACGTTCGGAAAATTGAAAATATTTCAATGTTTTTCCATAAAACTTTCTGCACTTGAAATTGGCCATTGTTTGATGATGGCGATGTATATTTTTCTGAAGCATTTAATTGTTATTTAGTGTTGGAAGCAATTTTAAGCTTTTGATAATTTATGGATGTCAATAAACTTACCTCTCTGTGGTCATGTATCATTGTTTGGATTCATAGTTTTGCCTTGTTGTGCATTTACATAAGTTTCACATTCACTGGAATTTAAATACATTTTGGATATTCGATTTGGGTGAATGGTTTTGTTTTGTCTTTTTTCGATGATGTAGGTGGTACCAGCGTTAATAATTAAAAAACGTCCTATTGAGGAAGGATGGTCTAGGCCCAGCAAAGACGATATCGTTGAAAAGATGTTTACCGCAACATTTCCAGCTTTTAAGTTTCCGGATCGTGAACGACTGCATGTCAACTGTGGTGTACAACTTTGCAAAGATTTGTGCCCAACGGTGAGTATACTAAAGCTTTCAACAAATCATTACATCGTTTTTTGACTTAACGAGAAAATTTAAGTTCTTCTTGTTTGAGATAATCCAAAATGCGAATCCCGAAGCACTTTGCAACAGCTGTTTTCTTTATGTAGTTTACATTGATGTAAACATTTACATCTACATCTATGTAAACCAGATTAAGAAAACAGCTAAATTTAAAGCTTTTTTAAAGGGAAACGTGACGCAAGTACTCGTATCTTCTTCCAAAACAGCTGATATCAGTTGGGGTGACGCTTTTTTTTAGATTAATCAGTTTGAGACGGCTGAGAGTCACAAAACACAGATCTTCCGATCCTTTGTACCTCTTTCCTGTTCATCATGTAAATCATTTGAACCTACCTGTGCTCGCCAGGAACTTGTCCAGGACAAGTGGCCCCAGCTTCAGGACATCCAGCGATCTGATCACATGACCACCAAGAATTCTATGTCTTAGTAGAGAAAAGTTCGGACATTCACAAATAATGTGGTGTCCCGTTTCCTCACCAAGGCCACAGGTGCAGTTAGGGTCGTTGACGATACCCATTTTGGCCAAGTGTCCCCAAGTGTCCCGTGATCGCTCCCACAACTCTTCTTATTCGATCCCGGTCCATGTGCAACAGTTCCTTTGCCCAGCCACGATCGGCCAATGGGAAGAATCTCTTTGTATGTAGACCTCCTTTATAAGCTTGCCAATGGCCAACTCAATGGCGTAATGGTTAGCTCCTCGTTTGCTTTCCAATATTCGATTGAGCTGCCAGTGTGATGGTTCGAAACTCTCCCGTAACAGAAAAAAAATCGGTTGTCAGACGTGTACACAAATACACAGCTGGCTGAATCGGTTCAAATCTGGTGTAGTTGTGTGTAAAGAGCTGTCACACGGCTTACCGGTCAATACATTGTTGGGAGCTGCCGGTATCATACACGCCGACTTCCACGGTTAGCTGGGGCCGTCGCCCCCAACGGCAAAATTCGTAGGGAGCGACGCCCGCCACGGGAAGCCGAGGCACTAAGTAACCATCTCAAATTTAAGAGCAAATTTGCCAAAAAAATCCTATAAAGTCACAGATTTGAAACTGCCCTTGATTATGGTGTTAATTTTACATAGAAAGAACTTTTGTGCAAGGCTCTAATGTCCGAACATTTCTCGGGAATTTAAAAAAAGAAGTGGAAAAACGTATTTATTTAAGTTGATTCCGTAGTGTAAGATCAATCAAAAATGTTTTATTTTTGAAAAGGAATAAGGATACGGCTACATTTTCATGCGGTGAGAAAATCATTTTCGCAGAGTGACACGTAAAAGAATTTTTTGTATCGGCAGACAAACTTGATTTTCGGCCCGTTTCTCACCCCGCTGATGACCGATTTTGTCTCTAGCAGCCGATAAAGGCACTTAACGAAAAGTGAGCGGCCTTCGATTGTTTTGAATCTGTACGAGTTTTTTTGTTTTCGAAGAAACATAGTATGAAAAATTTCGCCCGCTTCGCTCGCAATTTTTAATCTTTGGTCATAGTACTTAAAGCTCTCGTAATGTTGCTTTATCTGAACTGGCTACAATTCCATACTTCCCATTCGTGATGGGCTGGAATTAGTTCCATGGGCTTGGGCTCGGTCTGATATTGGACTCTAGATACGGCCCTGTTTGCCCCCCACGGGAAGAGGTGAAGTCGGCGTGTCTGGCCGGTATTCTACTCCTACTGCGCTTTAGTGGGCTAAGCACTGCATAGGTACTAAGGCGCAACATTCGAAACTCCTTCAGAGTGTAAAAATACTTAGAAGGCGTGGTTCGGAATTCACGTTAAGCAAGTGGTCCCTAGTGCTAGGTCATTACAATACCATGTAAAAGTACTTTCACTAGCTATAGCAGCAATGGTAGCCGAATCTGTCACTTAAAAAGTGTCCTCCCGGCTGAACACGCTGAATACGCTATTATTATTATTATAAGCTTGCCAATGCTTATTTGCCTCTGACCATGTCCAATCCTTTACCACCTTGTCAAACAGCGACTGCGATATATAAATGAACGGTTCTGGTCCGTGACTAACATATTTAGAGCCAAGCTTCGCCAGATCATCTGCCTTTTCACTACCTTCTATTCCAGAGTGCCCAGGTACACAAGCGACCGTTATCTGATTTCTCAGACCTAGTTTGTTCAGGGTCTCCTTGAACTCTTTCATAAGTTTGGAAGTTGTGACAGGCGACATTATCGCCTTAATAATCGCTTCACTATCAGAAAGTACAGTGATTCTTTCATTCTCCAATTCCGGTTGGGAAGAGCACCTTAGTCCTTTCATCGCTGCAAACACACTGGCGTACTTTCTTTGGGCTGACGCTTACAGCTTTGAAATGCAAAAAAATTTTTTGGAATGTTTCCATTTTTGATTTAAAAAATACGTCACAAATGCCGGACCCACCAATGTAATAATTTTTCTACGCTTTCAGCTTTCATATTCAAAAATTTGATTTCCTGTACAAAAATACGCCATACATCCCATAAAGTCAAATTTTTGCGCTGTGAAAGCTGAAAGAACAGGACTTGCGTCACGTTTCCCTTTAAAAAGGGGTTTTTGTTGCGATATCAGTAGTTTTGGAAGAAAATGTAAAACAAATTTTGGAGAAACAATTTCCGGCAAAAAAAAATTTTAAGCGAAAAAAAATTTCCGGCGAAAAAAATTTCTGTCGAAAAAAAATTTTCAGCGAAAAAAAATTGCAGCGAAAACATTTTCAGCGAAAAAAAATTTTCAGCGGAAAAAATTTCGGCGGAAAAAATTTTCAGCGAAAAAAAATTGTCAGCGAAAAAAAATTTCGGCGAAAAAAATTTCCGGCAAAAAAAAGTTTCTTGTCGATTCCCGTGTCGCTCTTGAGCGTGGTGGGTAAAGTGTACATGAGTTTACTTGTTGACCGTGTTAGGAAGATAGTGCAAGGTGTACTGGATTCAGAGTTTCAGAGAGGGTGTCAGGACCAGATTTTCTGCCTCAGACAGGCTATCGAAAAGCTTTATGAAAAGAGTAGGGACTTATACCTATGCTTCATCGACTTAGAGAAGGCATTCCACCGGGTACTAAGGCACAGGGCCGTAGCCAGAAGATATTGAGCTCTGGGTTTCGACACAAATGTAGTATGATGCCTAAAAAGACATTTTGTGAAATAAAAACTGATGGGCGCTTGGAAGTTAAGAAAGTTTTCAGGCAAAAACACCCTCTCAACTGTTATAACTGTTATAAAAATATCGTCTTTCAATTTTTTTGTACAATTTATAACAGTTGAGAGGGTGTTTTTGCCTGAAAACTATCTTAACTTCCAAGCGCCCTCCCAGTTTTTATTTCAGAAAATGTATTTGGCTTCGGCCTTGGCAAGGCAGAACCTGTTCGGGGTTTTTAGCGAGTACTTTATCAATGGGAGTTTGCTGCGTGCTATTAAGAGTATTTACTCAGGGAGCAGGGCCACGGTAAGAGTAGATATGCCGAAATTAGTGATTCTTTCGAGGTTAATGATTGCGTTCGTCGAGGTTGTTGTCTTGCCCCGTTTCTGTTCATAATTTTCATGGACAAAATCATCAAGCAGTCAAAATTGCAGAGAAATGTCGAGGAAGGTGAGGTAATAATGAGAATCCTGGCCAATGCTCGATTATGTTAGCAGATAATCCCAGGGAGTTACAGTGTGGGATTGACTCCATGAATGCTGCATGTGTGGAGTACGGGATGAAGATAAGTGTAGGGAAAACTAAGGTTATGCACGTCGGTAAATCTCTAAAGGAGATAGCTTGCAATTTAAATGCGGAGGAGCTGGAACAGGCTTCTGAATTCAAGTACTTCGGAGCCATTTTTTCAAAGGATGGCAAGTTAGTTAGGGAAGGAAGAAAATGAGGAACGCGGTAGCCAGTTAGTTGAGGTCACACGTGTTCAACAAAAGGAAATAAGTACCGAAACAAAGTTCAGGTCAATTTTCAGGCCGACGATTCTGTAAGGTAGTGAGAGTTGTGTTGACTGTGCATCACGTTCAAAGGATGGAATAACAGGCTACCGAAAAGGATCTTGGATGCACAGGTCCCGGGTTTTCGACCAAGGAGAAGGTTTATTGATTCAATTAAATCAGATTTAGAAGTTAGGGGCGACAGAAGGGCATGGAAGACGATAATTCATTCTGGGATTGCGACACCGAAAGGTAATAATGTGGTCTATAAAGTTTGATGATGATGATGTTTCCCGTGTGAAAAAATCTTGCGCGAACTTCAGGGACATAGAGGGACAAATGATTGCATCGGATGTATTTTGTTTGTAATTTATCGTGTTTATTACAAAAGGTTAATCCATAACATAAAGAACGGCCGCCAAAAATAACGAATGCTAGACCTCCCTCCCACCTCGTAATGTATGGGGCGTACACTTTTCTTTAATCCTTCGTTGCCTCTTGCGGAAATTCCAAAAATTTTCTCGAAATTCGATATATTTCCCGAAATTTGAAGGATTTTCTTTATGTTACATTTCTGAGGAATTTCTTAAAATTTGTCTTCGAATGTTCAAAAGATCTGCTGTGAGTGCCCTATCTATGGAAGTAGAATGTTAGATAGCGACATGATTTCTGAATTTTTTGCAGAATTCCTTTGAGATTTTTCTTAGAGATGATAGGGGAAGTGGCCATGAAAATTACCGAGGAAATGAGACGAACTTCTTTATTAATTTTTTAGATAAACTGTACCAGCCAAGACGAATTTCTTTTAAATTCCACGTCGAGATTAGCTAGATTGCAAGTGTTCAACTCACTCGCAGTTACAGCACCGCAAATCGAAATTGACCGAATTCGTTCCAGCAGCGACGACGTTACAGGTGAGTTAGAGAATTCATTAATTGTTCGACTCAACAAATGCGATAATTTCACCAAAATTTAGTCGATGAATATCCACCGAAAATCAGATCACTTCGTGCTGAGGGTATACTTTGCATGTCTACATCCAAACTTGCGCTTTCATTTTGCATTCTCGGCTTAATATTTTTGATTGCGGTTGTTGTTTCCGTTGTTTGCTTACTGAGGGCTCGTGCGAAAAGTAAGGAATCTTCATTTTTAACGACTACCAGCGTCAGCCTGTTTTCGTCGAGGTAATTTTATTCGATAAATTTCATTTTTCTGTGAAATTAAATTAATTTTTCCAGCTCGAGTACTAATTCCCGAATCGAGAGTAGGCTCCTCATTCCTTATGGCGGATCGTTACCTTATGGACAGGTCTATTGATTAACTGGTGATAATTTAGTGTAAGCTCGATGATAAGACTGATCCAGAAACACGAACACCTTTTATAATTTAGTTTTTATTTCAATTTCATTTTGTGGTACATACAATTTTTGGTTTTTGGTCGATTTGTCTTACTTATTAGATCATAGTTTTCTAGACATAAATTCTTAAATGTAATTTTCCTGTCAATTTTGCCTTATATTTTGCATGTCGTAATTTTTTTTGAACAGACCAACGACGTCTATGTGAATGAACTCGAAAGCGTCAGCTTAAAAGATAACTTTCGCTGAAGCTTTCTACTTTCCAAATTTTTTCCAAAATTTGTAAGAAGTTTTTTTCAAAATGTTTGCTCAGCGTAATTGCACTTTTGCGACCAGTTATTTGAAATATCACACACTAACTCGGTCACGATGGCTGTACCTCCTATATCTTATGTTTCATGTAAATATAAAAATGTTATAATAGAAGGGGTCCTGCAATTTGCCAACACTCGGTAGCGCTACAGGGGAAGTTTTTCAAAAAGGGACCCAAAAATGTGTTGTGCTTATTGAAAAATGGACTCAATTAGCGTTCAAAATAGGTTTCACTTGACTCCAACCATATCCTTCCTAGGGTGTTCTACGAATAAAAGGAAAGTCACAGGTTGAACTCGTTACCATACACAAAAATTGCAGGAGTCCAAAACGCAAAAATTTTTGTTTTGACTTTTCGAGTGAAGACTGGACATGTTAAAATTTAAAAATGTGACTTTTCCGCCATTTTTCAAATTTGAAACGCTCGCAGCGCCACCGTATCGCATGTTATGTAAAACACATAACATATTTTTTATGGAAGGCCTATCAAACGGCACCTCTCCCTTTAAATTTGATGAACAAATGAATTTGTTAGAAGGATTTTTGTGGACGCATGTCCTAATACGTTTCTTGAGGAAATTTCGGAAAATTGATTTCTTCAACGGAAGTTGTTGACATGTTTCTACAAAAATCGTTCTATAAAATTCATTGGCTTTCAAAAGTAAAATCTTTTTTCAAACATATTTTCAAAAAATGTTATTTGTACTACCGCCGATATTAAAACCGACCTAGAGCACTTAGAAAAGGCCTCTGACCCATACGTCCATAGACAAAAAAGTTTGCCATTGACAGTGGTCTTCCATCACTTATAGTTCTCAAAATGTTTTAACTCTTCGAAAATATATTGTCTAGATCGATCCGCACTAACATTAGTGGCCGTATTTGCAGGCATCATGACATGCGCCACGCCTAAACCAAAAACTTTGCCTTTGACACAGATCTTCAATCTGTAAAATTTGAATTTTTCCAAAATAAATTGCCTAGATCGATCCACCCTAACATAAGCGACGATATTGACAGGCATTACGACATGCGTCACACCAAAACCAACAACTTTGCCTTCTACACCGATCTTCTATCTCTTATTGTTTTCAAAATATTTGAATTTTTCCAAAATAAATTGCCTGGATCGATCCACCCTAACATTAGCGGCCATATTGGCAGGCATCGTGACATACGCCACACCTAAACCAACAGCTTTGCCTTTGACACCGATCTTCTATCTCTTATCATTCTCAAGATGTTTGAATTTTTCGAAAATATATTGTCTAGATCGATCCACCCTAACATTTGGGAGGCATCATGACATGCGTCTCACCGAAACGAACAACTTTCTCTTTGACACCGATCTTCTATCTCTAATAGTTCAATCAAAATTGATGTGGCTTTACATTAAAAATATCATAAATCCGATCTGATTCATTTTGTGAGAGTTAAGGGCTCATTATATTGGACGCTATGCGAATCGTATCGCGTAAGGTCTGTGTGAAAGCTCAACTTGACAGAACAAAAAATTTTTTTGTCAAGTTGAGTTTTCACACAAACCTTACGCGATGCGATTCGCATCGCGTCTAATATAATGCCCGAAAACGCTCGAAAATGGCCAAAATACCACGTTCTGCGATTGGGCGATCTCTAAATCCCTTTCGAAAAATTAAAAAAAAAATTTCCAAGTAGAAACTTTTCAGTGGAGAAAACCTGACGAAATCGATTTTTTTTTTAAATCAGTCCTACCCTATCAGATTACCCTGATTGGAATCAACTCTATATGAGTCCCTTTTTTCAAAATCGACAACAATTTTTTGGGTCAGTGAGACATGCTTTGTAAATGTCCACTGAGGCAGTAGTTTTAAAAAGAGGTTTGTGAGTCTGATGTCATCAACCATTCAACAGACCGAAATCCGAACGATGGAACCGCGACTGAACTGTTCTTTGTGTGATATTCCATATATTGAAAAGATGACCCCGATGGCTTCTGTTTTTCAAGTGAAAATTTATTGCATGCAAAATATGACGTTAACCACATTAGGCCCTTCTAAAACAATTAAATATTTTTTATTATTAGCATTTTTACCAACATAAAGAGTTACTTAAATCTAAACTTGAATATTTTAACTTTGGTATATTTACTTAAAATTACTAAATATTGTAACAGCAGTTTAGGGCAATCGTCTCTGATTGTCTTGAATTATTATCTTCAATGTTTTTTGATAAATGGTCAAGGGTAAAGGTAAATTTAATTTTAAAATGGTGTCGGGATTACAAATTAAAAGGGGAACAACGTTAATTCGTAGTAAAATTAGAAAAAAAATATTCTAGTTATTGTTGCAGCACCTTCATTGTGCTCAAATATTCATAAGTATAAAAACTATTCGTTGGAATATTTTGTCGCATTAAAAAGTCAAAAATTGTAAACGTTTTTTTTTTTTGCTTCGGTGTAAAGTTTGAAAATAAATCTATTTTATTACAAAAAGTCATCACTAACAATAAACTCTTTAAGAGTTGGTTGGTGCCATAAATGTTCTTTTCAATTCGGAAATGTATAAACCGAAGTGTGCATCATGTGGTATTTGTTTAAAATGGTAATTTTTGCAATTCATCAACAAGACATGCTTTCTCGTGCTTTAACTTGGTGTCGCATGAAGTCGTTTTTACGCACTACACTTACGGAAATATATTTTTGCATCAAATAGAATTTTGTACTTCTGCGCAGGTTTTTGCAGTGTTAAAAAGTTGCGCAGAAGTACAAAATTCTATTAATGCAAAAATATATTTCCGTGAGTGTAGTGCGAAATTTTTTATGCACTGAATGTAATTGGACGTGAATTTGAGTTCATTTATTTAAAATTAATCCAAAAAAATTATTTTGAAAAAGAAAAAAAAAATTTGAAAAAAAAATTTTAAAAAAATATTTTTTTCAAAAAATAGTAATTTTTGATACAAGTTACGTATGAAGGTAGTTTAACGCACTAGATGTGAGATTGTTGATACGAGCCGAAGGCAAGTTCGGCAACACATCGTGTGTGTTAAACTACCAGCATACATAAAGTGTATCAAACAACGTTTTTTGCAATTCACCGACAAAAAACGAGCTTTTCCTGCGTCATTTCGGTGTCGCATGAAGTCATTTTCTTCAAAAAAAAAACCGTCATCGCATTAGTGCGGCAAAATGACTTCATGCGACACCGAAATGACGTACGAAAAAGGGAGTTTTTGTCGGTGAATTGCAAAAAAAAATCTTATTGTTGTTGGCCAATGGCAAAAAACGTTGTTTGATACACGTTACGTATGCTGGTAGTTTAACGTACACGCACATCTAGCGCGTTAAGCTACACTGAAAATTCTTGAATTTCCACGTTAGTTGTATGCTGCGTATGTATAGTGATTGATATGCTGTATATATTATTTGCAAGTTGTATAATTTACCCCATGCAGCATTTCGTATGCTGCATGTTGGTATATGTTGCATATTATATCACTATATATATGCAGCATCCAAGAATTTTCAGTGTACCTTCATACGTAACTTGTATTGAAAACTATTACTTCGCAAAGAAAATGCAACCGGTTAACCGGTAAACCGTTTACCGGTAAATTTTAATTTCATTTACCGGCTCACTGGAATGCTTTCCTACTTCTTAAAATCATGTTTTTCTTGAACCAAAAACCTGCGAGCATAGAATTTTTTTCAAGAATGAGAACATAACAGTCACAAATAGAGTTACTAAACAATTTTTTTATTTAGTGCTTTAGCCCTAGTTTGGTCTTAAAAAAGTTATCCGTCTAGCACTCTCTTATAGTACTAGAGTACTATCGATTATAGCCAGAGCCTATTTTTTATGAATTTTTTTATACTTTTTTGGGAAATTTTGATTTCAGTTCCTCACAACGGGCATAACCGGTTGAAAACAATGCCATTGTGTTACATTATCCGATGCGAGAAACATTTCTTCTATCTCTTTCTTGTTGAGCGCTAGGAGGGCCTTTACGAAGGTAGCCTTAGTGCATATCTCAGCCATCACACTTCGCAGAAAATACAAATTAGTTCCAAAACGAAGGTATTAGAGCCTAATGAAGATTGAAATTTAAAAAAAAAATTTGCTGAGCAGACAATCCAAAATTTCGAACTTTCAACTTGTCTGGAAAGAGATGCCCTTCATCATAAAGTTTACTATTAAAATATTATTTGGAAATTTTTTATATTTTTTTTGGGAAATTTTGGAAAAGTTTAGTGAATTTTGGGAATTTGTTCCCAAATAATAGGCTCTGATTATAAACGCACGTACGAAGTTTTGCGGTTTTCAAGACAAAGGCGAGACAACGTAATCTCACAAGTGTTACAATCGATTCACATAGCCCACGTAGTCAATTGTCGAAAGGTCAGTTATTATGTCGTATTATGGTATTTTATCGCAAGATATGTCAGATGTCGATCCGAGGCGAAGCCGAGGTCGACAGACATCGAGCGCGATACGACACTAGTATCAAACATTATTATTAATGAACGCCACCTACCATTCTGTGGAAAAATTTCCGTAATTTAAATGAAATTTCCCAAATTGCCATAATGTTAAAATTGTGTTCCCGAAGGAAATATTCAAAAGTGTTTCACTATGTATAAGGCAGTTCTTAACGAAAATAGATGACAGCACATTCTATACACTTGACATTTGAAGCAGACTAACATATTTGAGAATTTTGATATTTTGAGCAGACTATCTTTAGTTCATGATATTGACGTTACGAGAATAATAGTTGTAGCACTTATCGTTATCAATTTATCTCTGGGGGGGGGGGGGGCGCATTAACCACTTGATTTGGGGTGGCTATATGCAAACAGAGAAGGTAATGCGAATCCACAGTTTCACGAGAATCCCTACGATCCCTACTTTCGGGTGAACTTAGTTTCGTCATGCTGTAAACAGGTCCAATTCGCTGTCCTCAAGTTGCAATTGGTGGTGAATTTAGATCGGTTACATACAAATGAAGCAGGTCCGACAACATAAGCAACAAGAAATTCTGTACAATACAAAAATCCAATTCACCTCAAACTGGGGATTCTTATATTCTGTGATCCGATGGACGTGTCGTATAGAATGTGCATGTGACATGAGAATGTGCCCAGTGGTGCCAACTTATTATTTCTCTGCTGATTCAGCTCCAGCAGTCCCTTTTCCAAAGCAAACACGAACGCAGGGAAAGCCTCAGATCTTTTTTGAGAACCACGAAAGTTTGTGCATCAAAACAATTTTAATCAAGACGCGCACAGCTAAAGAATACAAATTTGCATTTTGACAGAAACGATACAAATTTGTGTGAGCATTCCTTTCCATAATAAGAATCTGTCTGATGCAATTGTTCAGGCACATAAAGGACTTCACACCTTTGCCAGGTGCTTCTTCTTTACTCACTCTCAGAAAGCAGCGATCAGCAAGGCCTATTTTTGGGAATTGTAATTTTTTTCGGAAAATCAATTTCAGGAATTTCTTCGGGAATTAAGATTTCCGAAAATAGGCCCTTAACACTGTTCTGTGTATTTGATTGTCTGTCTCCTTCAATGTGAGCATTAACCCCCAGGAAAAAATCCAAAGAAAGTTAGTTAGGATATGAAGCCAGTAGGAAACTAGTGAAATTTTAGGAACCATTGTAGAATCAAAATCGTTAAGTAATTAGAATTCCTCTTGTCTCACACACAGAAAATTTTCCAAAGACATGGATAGGATCAGTTCACGTCAGCCGAAAGAGATACTGAAATGAACAAAACCCATACAGTAAAGAGGCCAAGAAGTAGAAATAAAATTAATTCAAGAATAAAATTCTAACGGAAAAAGACGAATACAGATAAGAAATTAATAGCAGCAAAAACCAACATCTTAACATATTTATGACTCTCAACTGAACGTTAGCGGCTTTATACGAATTTTGATTACAAGTTCGAATTAGTTTTTTTGATTTATGAATTTGCACATGATTTTTAAACTGTCGTGGGGCGGATCAACGTTGAAAATAGGATCACCTTCCTTGTCTGTGTACGCTTTGTACGGAAGTTCTAGGAACGAACTGAATCCAAATGACATGGAAATCTTTTGCGAAAACAATCCAGTCGCATCAGCTTTCATCAACTAAATTCGTTTCATCAAATTTTACCTTCAAGAAAATTGTCAAAATTTCATTTACCTGAAAACCACATTCTCCAGCCATTTCTTCACTTCGTTTCCATAGTTCCTTAGCCACACCTTGACCTCGAAATTTTGAATCAACCGATAGAATACGAATTTCGAATATTTTATCAACGTTGTAGCAATTGAACAAATTTAACTTTAAATTCTGCTCGTACAACAGCCGAAAGATCTTTTTCGTTCGCTCGTCTTTCAGTTGGTTTACATTGAACAGAGCTTCTTCCACATCGCCTCTCAGCAGGATTCCATTCAATGCAACCCCAGCGATCTTCAATTAAATTGAGAAAATGGTTCAACTCGTTCCCAATATTTTACTCAACTCACTTCTTCTCTGTCATTGGTGGCCATGATGCTCAGACCATCCTCTAGTGTAGCTATGGAATAATTTTCTAATTCCTCATTTCCCGTTCCAGCTGTGCATAGTTTTACGGCTTTGTTCAACGGTTCATCGAAGAAAAACGATTGTCGCAAATGTAAAATAACATCGTTATAACGGTCGGGAGTAACTCTTTGATAAATCATTTTTTAATCGCCTGTAAAGGTGAGATAAATACCAGTTATGCAGGGGAGGAGAACAGTTTTTGCATTATGTCACAGTAGACAGAAAACTAATTTAATTCCCTTTTATGCATCCCATTAGCTTCTTAGCATTTTCCATTCAAGATATCATTTTGAATCATGCGTATCGTCATAAGCAATTATTTAATTAAATTGTGGCTGAGTGCAAGAAATTTTATTGAAACGATTTGTTTCATAGACGTTCGCATTCCTTTTATTAAGATTAAAATATATGAAGTTAAAGACGCATTATAGTTAGTCCTTGCTAATTAAATTGAAATTGAATATACAAATGAGTAGCACAAACTGAGACACAATGAATAGTTTAATGACGTCAGATGAAATAGCTAGACGTATTGTAAGACTCGTTCGATGAAAGTGTCTAGCATGTTTCTCACTACGTTTGTAACATTCGGAATTTTGACTCTATTTTGTGGTTTACATGACGTCCGTTTACCCCTATACCTTCTTACAAAGCTCCTTGTTGATCCTTAAAAAACTGTTTTCGTATCAGAATAGATATGACAAACAGAATAGGTGCTGCAAAAAGACTCGAACGTATCTGCGTAAATATTGCCTTAACTCTAGTGTGTATGAAATTACATGCCCAATTTGGATTGGAAATCGTCGAAAAGGTAATATGGAATAACCCGTCTGAAGAAACGGCGAAAAACCTCTCCATATCCATAAAAAAGCCCAAAGTTTGAAGAAAAAATATCAAAAAAAAATTTTTCACAAAAAAATTTTTTTTTTCTACTAGGGCCGATCTTTGAATCGACCTAGAGCGTATAGGAGAGACCTCTGACCCATATTTCCATGGACAAAAATGTTCCCTAGTAACCTCACCATTTAAGAAATATTCACGAAAAACTACCAAATATCGTTTAGAGTCGCGTAATGTGAGTTGGACCCACACTAAGGACTTAACAGCCCGAACCACTCTACAGATTTTCACTAATTAAATTTCTGTGATTTTTTGACCATATCTTTTATTAGGTGTCGTCAGCAATTTCCCATTAACTTTCAGGAGCGATTTCCGTTCTTATTTCGCAGAGATATAAGTCGAAGACTTTCACCAACTTTCAAAAAACCACGTTTTTGACCACTTTTTCGACCATAACTTCGGAAGTTCTTAACCGATTTTGTCCAAATTCAATTCTGTGATCATTTTAAGACCCGTACGAAGAACGAAGTTCTTCGAAAAAGGGTCTTATGCGTATACCACGACGTTTGTAACCAGTCGCATTTCGACCTGGGAGTAGGGGGGGGGGGAGCACCGATCATGGTCCTTAGATGACGAATCAGCAATAAAAAAAATGTCCGTCCGTCCGTCCGTCTGTCAAAACGATAACTCGAGTAAAACTCAACCGATTTTCATAAACGTTTTTTCCTGAAAGGTAATCAAAAAATCTTTTATAGGATTGAATCTGGGCACTGTCGGCCCAAGGGCCACCGAGCTAGGACCGTGATTTTTGGTCTTTTGTACATAACTCTAGTAAATCTCTTCTGATTTTCAATTTTTTTTTGTTTGGAAGACTTGGGCATAGCCGACAATTTATGGAAGAAACTTTTTTGAATTTGAGTCCATGGACTTAGCTGATGCTCTGAAAACGAGTCTCTATGTGTTTTTAGCATATAACTCGAGTAAATTTTTACCGATTTTCAATTTTTTTTTGTTTGAAAGATCTAGGCATGACCGACAGTTTATAAAAGAAACTTTTGCCTGTGCTTAGGGCTCAAGTGGACCATGTCGGTCCTTAGGTCGGCCCTAGCCAAAAAAAAAACTTTTCTGCTATGTTGCAGAGGAAATTGAGTGAAACAATTTTCGCTATGGAATTGTGTGTCCGAGACCTCTACTTAGGGCCCTAGGTCGGTACTTAGGTCGACCTTAGCCCATTATCTATTCTAGGACCATACGTGTTTTTTGTGGATAACTCAAGTAAATCTTTTCCGATTGACATAAACTTTTTTTTTGTTTGAAAGATCTAGGCATGGCCGATAATTTATGGAAGAAACTTTTTTGGATTTAAGTCCTTGGACTTAGCTAGGGCACTAAAAACGAGTCTATTCTAGGACCATACGTGTTTTTTGTAAATAGCTCTACTACTACTACTACTACTAAATCTTTCCGATCGTCATAAAATTTTTTTTGTTTGAAATACCTCGGCATGGCCGATAATTTATTTAGGGCACTAAAAACGAGTTTCTGCTAGCGCTCTACAAGTTCTTTGTACATGACACGAGTAATTCTCTTCCGATATTCAAATTTTTTTTGATCGAAACGTCTAGGACTGTCTCCCGTTTCATGGAAGAAAATTTTTTGATTAGAAATCCTAGGACTCAGTCAATACCCTAAAACTGAGTTTTTCTAGTGCCGAACGTGTTTGCTTACATAAATTGGATAAATCCTAACTGATTTTGCTGATTCTTTTTCTATTTGAGAGGTAATTATATTCAAAAACAAATTTGAGCCCGGTGCCTGTGCTTAGTGCTGAAGTGGGCCCTAAAAATTTTTTTTTCTATGTTGTAGAGCAAATTGAGAGAAACATTTTGTCTATGGAAGTATGTGTCCGAGGCATTTCCTTATGGCCCTAGGTCGGTTGTGGAGAAAAGGGAGGAAAATTTTTTTCAATTCGGTCAATGTTTCTTTGATCTTGCAATTTTTAAAGTATTTCGGGCGATTTTATCAGAAATAGATCAAAATTTAGCGTTAATTTAGAAATGTGGCATAGATTTATAGCAGACATGTTTCTATCCATTCTATACTTTAACAATCCGCGACAAAAAGTTTGGCTGATTGGGACGTTAACGCTAAATTTTGATCTATTTCTGATAAAATCGCCCGAAATACTTTAAAAATTGCAAGATCAAAGAAACACTGACCGAATTCAAATTATCATCGCTGCAGATACAAACAGCATAACAAAATTTTGGCCAGTACTTCCAAATGTTAACATAACAGCGGATCTACTAAGTCAAAGAGTTTCTCTTTGAATAATCGAACAAACGAGGTGTATATATAAGGCCGCATAGTCGAGATGATTACTCACTCAATATGTGACCTATCAGCGTGATATACGCATGGTATTGCGACAAAGGTGTACTGGAGAGGCGTAAACGTCCCAATCAGCCAAACTTTTTGTCGTGGATTGTTAAAATATAGAATGGATAGAAACATATCTGCTATAAAAGCGACGAATCTATGCCACATTTCTAAATTAATGCTAAATTTTGATCTATTTCTGATAAAATCGCCCGAAATACTTTGAACATTTTTTGTCTATGTAAGTATTTGTCTGAGGCCTCTCCTGAAGACCCTAGGTTGGTCTAGGGCCAAAAATGGTTTTTTGCTATGTTGTAGAAAAAATTGAGATGAACATTTTTGTCTGTTTGGGGGTCAATTTTGTACTTTCGGAAGGCGTTTCTCCGGACGGGTTTTTCCAATACAATTTAATGTGGACGTAATTTCATACACTTAAGAGTAAAGGCAATATTTACATAAATACGTTCGAGTCTTTTCGTAACAGCAACTCTGATTTGGCATCTAAGGTCCATGATCGATGCTACCCCCTACTCCTCCCTCGAATCGACTGGTTACAAACTTAGTGGTGATCGCGTGGGACTCGTACTTAGTACGGGTCCAATAAATTGGCGTTAAATGCTCAGGGGTCCCTGACAAAATTTCCCATGGAGCCGGCTTGACGCGATTTAAAGAATTCATACCAAAATTATTATGCATTTAGCATAAAGTTTCAGCGTCGGTGCCCCATAACTTAAACTTTTTTGGACCACCCTTGCTCAGGCAAATATTTGCGTCCATTAAGCTGTAGCTCTCACAAAATCTTTAGGGCATGGGGACTGTTAGTCAACGAAACCCTAAAATAGGCACTGTATGTTGTACAGATCTCTGGAATTGATTTAGACGCATAAATACAGAAAATTCGAAACATTTTAATGCCATTTCGACTCGGAGCGTACGGTCTCGCATAAGCCCTGTGTTCATATTTAGCAAACTCGCTATTAATTAATTAGTCAGCAGTTCTTAATTCTCATCTATTCGCTTGTATCTTTGTTTACGATTTAAAACCAATGACGCGAAGACTTAGTGTATAATTTATCTAAACTTTAATGCGTTCAGTGGCAGTTTTGATGAACTCTAAGTCGTTTATCTTAATAAATAGAAATATATTGCTCCCATCAATTATGAGTCAAACATTTTAGGTATTGTAGGCACACGAGACATTAAAAGGAAATGCCCTTTTCGCAATTTTGATCGAGTTTTACGATAGCTAAAAATATGTTACAACTTGTTACACCGTCATAATCTCCTTCATAGTAAAATTTTTACTCTATATAGTAGCCGGCATGCTATATAGACAGCGCAGACACAATATAAAGCACATTGTCCTTGAACAATAAAGAATCAAACTTCTTCTCATCGACTTTTTCTGAGACTTTTTATACAAAAAAAGGGACAATATATTATTATCATGGATTTGATTGTATATTCTATGATCCAAAGACGTTTGGGCATTTTCGTTGAATTGATAGAAACAGAAAAGTATTGTTTTTCGATTCATTCTGCTTCTTGAACCAATGCAATGAACAACTTTGTTCTAAACTTTTGTCAACTTTTCTCATGCAGAATTTTGATGTCGAAAAGCATTTTTCAGCCCTAGTGCTTCAATATATTTCCATATGTTCTTTTTCGAACTAATCCAAATAGTAATTTTCCTACCTAGTTTTGTAACTAAGGTTTTTTCAGCATTAGTCCTAAATAGTGTTCGCACGAGCCAGAGGCGAGTGTAGACACTATTTAGGACGTGTGCTGAAAAAATCTAGTTACAAAACGAGTAGGAACAACGTTTTCCGCAGTTCAATGCCGAAATAGACAAAACCAACAATAAAATTTCTATTTCGATAACAATTTCCTTTTCATTGCATTTTTAATGTCAATTAAAATTGAGTGCTGAAAAACTTTTCCGCACTCAAATTTGAATGCTGAAAAACTTTTCCGTACTCAAATTTGAGTGCTGAAAAACTTTTCCGCACTCACTCAAATCTGAGTGCGGAAAAGTTGACCTTTTCCGGAATCAAAGCAGTATTGAAAACTGGAGAAAGTGACTTTCGTGTGTAAAATCATATTCCAATGATATTCTTTTACAGTTCATGAACATGTCGCAAAAATGTCGGCTTTTGACAGACCAGCATCTTGTGATAATAGAAAAAACCTAAAATTCTGCCTCATGTGCTGTTGGATGATAATGTTCAGTTCAGACAAGTAACAGATAAATCAGAATGTAAAATATGGCTGAGTGTAAAGGTCTAAAGTTGCTCTGAAAGAAACATCGCATACTAATTCGGAATGCGATGTTTTTTTAATTGCAACTTTACACTTTCTTATTCAAAAATTTTTAAGAGCACGTCGCAAAAACGTGAACTGTCACACTTGCGATGTTTTTTAAGACTAGAACACTGCGTAAATCACAAATTATTCAAAATTGTAGCTAATGTAGCTGTGAGAAGATGACTCTTACGCATATAATAAATGAACCAGAATTCAAAAAGTTCTGGTATGAAGGTACAAATTTGCTTGGAATGCGATGATTTAACTTTCGACCTTCATACTCAAACTTTTTGAATTCTTATCCATTCATGTATTATTCGTGTAAGAGTCATCCTCTTACAGTACAGATATACAGATATACTTTTGAATAATTTCTTACTCACGCAAGATTCTATTCTAAAAAAACATCGCAAATATGAACTGTCAAATTTGCGATGTTTTTTTTAGAACAGAATCCGGTGTGAATAACAAATTATTCAAAACTATAGCTCATGTACTGTACGAGGATGACTACTAAACGAATAATAGGTGAATCAAAATACAAAAAGTTTGAGGATGAAGGTAGAAAGCTGCTTTAAAAAATAATCGCATTCCAAGTTCGTTTGCGATGTTATTTCAACGCAAATTTCGACTCATCTATTATTTGCGTAAGTGTCATCTTCTCACAGTATATGAGCTATAATTTCGAATAATTTGTGATTTACGCATGATTCTATTCTGAAAAAAACACATCGCAAGTTTGATGGTTCACATTTTTGCAACCTGATGAACCTGATCTTAATTACTTCATCTTTCGTTTGCCTGATTATTGTAGATGATCCATCACTTCAAGTAATTCGCTATTATCGCAGTAAACTATTCTGACAAAACATCGCAAGTTTGATTGCCGATATTTTTGCGACGTTACCTTTAGAATTTTAAGTTCATAAATGAAATAACGGTATTTCTTCAAATTCTCCCCTCCTTTTCAAAATGGACGTTTTGCTGGACTCACTATATCCCCCCCCCCCCCCCGAGCGTGACGTCGTTTAAAAATAGCGCCTTACGATGGCTTTAAATTTTTTTTATATTCCAAAATTTTTGGAATCTCTACATTTAAAAAGGGATTTTTTTTTTTTTACAGCTCCAAATTATTAATTGCTTCCTTCGATATAAGGGAAATAGTATGTAAGTAGGTGCCCATAAATTCAGAATTATTTACAACACACTAAACAAACTCAACCCCAGCGTGACCCCCCTTCAAACGAAATGAATCACCTTTTAAAATCTCAACGACACAAAATCGATATAACAAAAATCAAACCAAAACTTTAAGTAAACTTTTCTGGGGATATAACGCGATGTCCTTGTATAGACTTTATATTTATCGCACAATTAATCAAAACTTCCAACACAATTTTGAATGGAATTATCCAACTTGAAATTGTCTGTCCTTTCTTCCTTGTTCAATGTTTTAATTAATTTCAAAGTGTCACCGTCGCACTTCACCTATCCTATCAATTAACAAGGAAACAATGAACGTTAAGAACTTTTTTGTTAACAGTTTTAAGAATGAAACTGTTAAACACTAACGTCAAAATAGTAAACTGTATGGTGTGGATTTCGTCGTCAACTAGCAACTGAGAAAAAACACTGTTGAGTGCTTCCACACACGATTCGTTTTATTTGTTTGTGTGACATTAAAATTGGCTTTTTCGTGCCGCGATTGCGCATGTTTACCACCACATCCTAGGGGGTGTTTGTGATCCACGAAAGCATGTTTTCCTTTTTATTTTCATTTTTAAGACAAGATGATGAATTCCCTTCCCAAACCTCTTAGTTTTTTTATCCTTGAACCCATTTAGTGTATCGTTAATATGATGTTGGGACGGTGGAGGTATTACAATAGCTTTATGAAAATAGGAATGCGGGTAATGATCTGTACGATATATGCGACGTTTAGTGATATATAGTTCGGAGATTTCTTTTTGGAATCTCAGGCTATAAAAATAATTAAATATCTACGAGTTTCACTACAGGATCTCTTCTCGAACGTCCATAAATCTTTTGCTATAGCACATATACCTATATGATGATTTAGTATGTGTTGCTATAAATACAGATAATAATTACATGTTCTTTTGGTTTGGCTTAAAAGAAATGGACAAAGAACAAAAGAAAATATAAATAATCGCCTTAGAGAAAATTGTGAAAAGGCTGAAGAAAAAGGCTAAATATTGGCTCACTTTTATTTGAGAAAAACTTAACTTTTTTTAGCCGGCTAGCCCATAGATAAAAAACGTGTCTATGTCTCGTCAATATGATTCAGATATTTAGAACTATAAGAAAAACATATGCAAGGGACATGTATGCATTAGAATAGGAGGTGGCAAATAGAATCTGACGTATCTAAGTAAATATTGCCGTAACTCTTAATTAATTGTGGACGTAATTTCGTATATGAAATAACGTCTACATGAAAATGGATTGGGAATTGCCGAAAAGGCAATATTGAAAGACCCGTCCGAAGCAACGAGAAAAAACTCCGAAAGAAATTAGGAAAAAAATTCGCTCAAAACTTTGTTCATTCTTAGGACAGAAAACTGATGTTTGGCCGCGGGTTGCAAACCTCACACTAGACAAAAACATTATATTTTTCCTAGTTACGTAAATAACTATTTTGTACTTGCTTGATCATAGAACCGACGCGAGCTAGAGCGCTAAGGAGAGACCCCTGACCTATACTTCTATGGACAGAAAAGTTTGTCTCTTTTTTCTCTACAACAATGCCCAGAAAACCTCTTAATTAGAGAAATATTGATGAAAAACCACCAACTATCTTGTAGTATCGCTTAGTGTCGCGTAGCGTGAGTTTGGCCCACACTAAGCACCCTACAGCCCGAATCATTCAACAGATTTTCACTAATTTTTTTTGTGATTTCTAGAAGTCTATATCTTTCATTTAAAACCTTGAAGAGCGATTTCAATGCTAATTTCACAGAGATATAAGAAAAAAGTCACCGACCTTCAAAAAACCACGTTTTTCTAGGGTTCGGAACAGATGGTTTTTATCTGATCTGAATCTGAAAAAGGGAAAATCTGAATTGACAGATCAGTTCAGATTACTGTAAATAATTATCTGATCTGATCCGAACATTTCACATCTTTATTTTTCAAATTCAGATCAGATCAGATTTTTTTTAGATTGAGTTTAGATCAAACCTATAATTAGTTGGTTTGGTGCCATCAAATACATGAGTTTAAGTGAAAAGTGCGTGCGACCAAGTGGAACGTATGTGAGATAATGTGGGAAGTGTGTGGAGTGAAGTGGGATGATATGGAACGTTCCCACACATTTTTCATATCATTCCACTTCATCCCACACACTTTTCACATCATCACACACACTTCCCACATCATCCCACACACTTCCCACATCATCATCCCACACACTTGCTGTATCATCCCACACACTTTCCACATCATTCCACACACTTTCCACTTTATCCAACACACTTTGCGCATCATCCCACACACTCTTCACATCATCTCACACACTTTCCACGTCATCCCACAGACTTTCCATTTCATCCCGCAAAATTCTCCACATAATTTTGCACAAAAAGTTGTTTTGGTTCTATCGAGATAACATTCAGATATCTGTCAGATGAGTTAAATTCAGATCAAATCAGATCAGAAGATCAGATTAAATTCAGATCAAGAATAAAATGTTCAGATGAGATTCAGATCGAAAATTTTTCTGATCAATCTGAAACAAAACAGGTATATCTGATCTTTTCCGAACCCTGTTTTTAACCACTTTTTCGACCGTAGAAAGTTCTTGACCGATTCCGTAATCAGCGTTTCAATTTTCTCTCAGGAAAAAAAAGGATTTTGAAAATCGAATAAGATTTACCCAATTTATGTAGTTATGTAGAAAAAACCCTGGGCCCCAGTAAGACTCAGTTGTCAGGCTGAGTACAAAGACTCAGGATCACAACATTTTCTTCCATAAATTGTCGAATAAAAAAAAATATAAAAATCGCAAAAGATTTGCTCGAGCTATTTACAAAAGACCCAAGACCACATAGGCGGTCCTAGCTCATTAGCCTTTTGTCCAAAATTGTCCATGCAATCCGAAATCCACTTTTGGTACTTCCTTTCAGGGGAAAAGAATTTCGAAAATCTGTCATCTCGAGTAATCGTGTTCACAGACGGACTGTTACCTGCACTAAAGCGTCCTCTAAGCGGTTCGAATTTTCTCTCCATTTTGGAAAGCTGTTTCAAAGATTCGGAAATATTCTTTAGCCTAACATTAATTTTTCCGTCTATTACTTTGGAAAACTTTCTGAAAAACCACGCGTTTTTCTGCCACTAGATACAAAAAATATATCCCACATCTTTACGGGAAATCACTCTTATGACGTAAACGACTATTTCCTGGCACAAATTATTTTGGACATTTCTAACTGGCTGGTAGAGTCAGATATCGTCAAGCTTGTGAAGTATACGGGACAAGTTATGAATGGAAAAAAGGCAAAAATAAGATGGAACGATGGGGTAAGGTGGTAAAAATTAAAAATAAACGATAGAACTAGACTCGAACGGTGGTACGCGCTGAAAAACAGGTAAAAAATAGCGACGCCGGCGCCTTCGAAAATAGTTTTGACATAAGCCGTTTTACGCCACCGCCAAACATTACCAATTTCTTCCGCCAGCGTCGCAGTCAACACATTTTTATCGGCGTAATAAAAATAAAGGTTCGTTCGATTTTCTATAAGTTTTTTAATTTCTTTCTAATCTTTCATATTATCAACCTTATTTTATCTCTTGAGGATTGACATCGCGAGTCTACGCTAAATTTTATTAATGAAAACTTCGAAAACAAACTCTGGAACAAATAGACAGTAATTACTGTACTATTACATCTTTCGCATATTAGCAATAAACAAGACGTACGTCTCTAATTCAAAATTCTTCACATCATATGCGATTGCGCAAGTTTTCCGTTCGCTCTTTAACGTATACATTAGTTCCTGATGATTTACCAAATGGTTCGATCGCGAGAGTGTCAAAATAACAACTCTCTGTTTATGTTTATGTTTGCATAAAATAGGTATCTTATGCATGTGTGAGAGACCCCAGAAGGAGAACGCAGGTTTCTTTGTTGTTTACAATACTCTACTCACCTATAACCGCAAAGGCATGGACTTTTGTTTGATGAATGGATAAACAACTATCGTGAGACGATGAATTGCACGTTTGGTATAGAAATTTGTTGCAAGAATTTTTCCACGAGTAGTTTAGAGTACAGAGAGTGCGTCCGATAAAAACGATATTTTTCCAGAGTAACTTTTGTTAGAAAAAATTGTCAATTTCAAAAAAGTGTCTCAATAACTATATAAAATCATTGTTTTTTCATCTAGTAGTTGTTAACAAACTTTTCGCTAGAAGATAAGTCTACACTTTCAGCCAGAACACTTGGTGCCGAAAATTTGAAGATCCCAAAATTAAGGAAGTAGCCAGTACATTACATCGTATTAGTTTATAATTGGACACCTTGCTGCGCACTTGAGCCCATAATCTGCGAATAAAGAAGGCAGTCTGGTGCTGAGCGTCTGTTTTTATCAAAGAGTAGAAGGTAGTTAGATCTATACGTCATATAAGTTTCAACTCTCCACCAGCCTGCATCCTTGAGCTGGGACATTTTGAATACAGATTGCAGCAGCAGCCTGGTGCCGAATTAAAACTTACGTGTCGTATAAAACTCACTCCTGCCTCCACTTTAGTAAGCACCAGGCTGCCTTCTTTATCCCCAGCTTTAGGTCTCAAGTAGGCAGCCTGGTGCCGACTTCGATGGTGTTACTAGATAATAACCTCACTTGATCTTCCAGATAGGCGTAGTCAGAATTTCAGCACCAGGCTGCCTTGATTGACAAGGTATTACCTTTCTTCAGACGCCCTCTTAAGTGATTTATGAAATTTGAACCTTAGGTTTTTCATGAAAAACTACTCAAAGCTTCAACATTTTTTTTCGGTTCTCCCATTGGCTACATGGTCCTGCGTTGTTAACAAGATCAGACAAACACAAGGTGCCGTTTATAAATGACGTAACGCAAGAATTGGAATTTTTAGACTTCTCTCTCTCTCCCCTTTCACGCACCGTATCACAACGCTTAATTTATATCTCTCTCTTCTTATGTTGCGTCACATAATTTATGACCCGTACCTTTCGTAGTAGTTTCGCGTACTTATCTGAAAGGCCCACTGAAATAACACAAAGTAATGTCGATCGTAAGGGAGCGTTCATAAATGACACTTCATACAAAAAGATCTTCATTTGTATCAGGGACTATTTTAGGGAAAATTTTTAGGAAAATTGAGAAAATTTGGGAAAATATGGAAAAATTTGGGACAATATGAGAAAATTGGGAAAATATGAGAAAATTGGGAAAATTTGGAAAAACAGGGAAAACATTTCCCCAAAAATACTCTCTGATTTGTATGGAGCATTGCACGCAAGGGGGAGAACCGAGTGCACGAACCCGGAAAAATGCGGTCGTCATTATATGAACGCTCTCTAAGTCATGAAGACACATGAAAACGATCTCTTCAGTGTCCTCTAAAACATATCAATATTTTTTTAGGTCGTTAGCCTAGCTTAGCAACGACCTAAAGCACTGCCATGACCTTGTGAAAAAGCATGGCCTGTTCTTGATATTTGATAAAACACCTGAACAGAGATAAGTTTCATTTAGATTTGCGAACCCTTCCATCGAATATAGAATTCCATGGTATATCAGATGTTTCATTGAACACATATTCACGTTTATAGCCTCATTCTCTTTGACATTCATACGAATTCGAATTCAGTCTGAGCCAGTAGTTGTTCACAGAATTTCGCTTAAGCTTTGGCGTTTCGTTTTTTCTTTATTTTCGTTAAAATAAAATTAAATTAAAATATTGCACCACTTTCAAAGTGACTAATAATAGAGTTGTAGTCGATTAATTAGTCGAAGTCGTTAGTAGTCAATAAATGAACTGAACCTTTTATCGAAAATAGAACAAAACGTTCATTAACTAATTCATGGGTGAAGTGAGAAAAATGATGTGAACGCGAATAAGAAGTTGGATTTTTCGTGGATATTGATGTAAAATTTACTTTTCTATTCATATGTTTATATGAGACTTTATCTATGTGAAGGTTAACAAAGAGTTTTTATTTTTCAAAAAAAAAAAAATCTTTTCCGAAACACAAAACAGAAATGTAATTTGTTGTTTAGTATTTTATGCACATTGCTTCGGTCATTAGAATTATTATAAAATTAAATTGATATTTCAATTGATTACGTGCTTGAATAGTGCTCAGTGCTCCGACCTAGTACACATTTCGTTGTTAATTACAGAAATAAATGTTTTGTAATGTTAAGCCACACCATTTAAATTGGCTACGTAATAACAAAAAAGTGATTGTGTGATTGATCCATTTATACATATTTTCAACAATTTCTTTAAAGTGCAGACTGAATCGCCAATTCTTTTATTTTTTTTATTTAGAAAAAGAGTTGCATTCTCGATTTCATTGTTCTTTGGGAGTGTGAGGTCATATTGCTGAATTGATACAGACGATTTATCGTGTCCATATGAAAGGTATGAATATCATCACATCATTTCGATAGAAACTCTCTGTATTGTCGAGGCTAATTGCGTACTAATTTCATTTTAATAATTTTCCGTTCTAAACTTCTATTGACTCACGTATGAACCCTATGCAATACGAGAGTTTTTATTGTGTCGAGTACAATGACTTTGTTGATTTGTTAAAACTATGGGAAATCTTATATAAGTGGAAAGTTTAACCAGCCGTTTGTACGTTTCGAGACATGGGATGGTTATGAAAATTTATACAAAATTCATCAAATCATTCATAAATGAAAATAAAAACAAATTGCGTTGTATTCGGATCGGTTATAGTCATCATTCCAAACAATAAAATATTTATTTAGTAATTCCACTTTTTCAACGATTTGTGTTTGAGTTAGAGTTCGCAAAAAAAAACTCGTCTTGTCTGAATAATTTTGGTTTGCAAACAATTTTTTTCTGAACCAACTACCATCGACCTGGCAAACATTTTGTCACTTTTTTGATGACTGGTGAAAAAAACATTGCCAAATTGGTGCCTTCGACGTCGTCGTCGGCTTTTGTCAACGAGATGAAATGCTTTAATTCCGTACAACGTCACAGTTTATGCATTTCGTTCTTAGCTTCTCTATACAACATCCCACATAATGGAGCCATGTAGAAGTGCAGTCACGATATATTTTATGAATTGACGCACACATTTGGTCAAAGTATAGCGAATATCGTGATGAAATGCATCCTGTCAAGCAGTTCATATTTTACTGATACATCAGCACGCAATCCGTTGAATGTCCAACTGAATTAGGAAAGCAAAAATCGGGAATCAAGAAATCAGGAACCAAAAATCAGGAAACGAAAATCAGGAAACGAAAGTCAGGAACCTAAAATAAGGAAAATCAAAAATCAGGAAAAACAAAAATCAGGAAATACCAAATTTATGAAATTCCTAAGGAGGTCACAATCTTATTTTTGGTATGTAGGGTGCTCTGCCCCCTAAACCCCCGCGCCTGCGGCGAGCTAATAACGCCCTGCAGGCTGCCTTCCGTGCATGGGGCTCTGCTCCAAACCCCGCTAGAGGCTCTTCCCATGAGACCCCGCTTTTTTATTTTCCAGGATTTATCACAGCCTGCGGCGTATTCTCTCAAAAATTATTTTCTTCCCTTGTCTGATTCCTAATTTTGGTTTTTCCTAATTTTAGTTTTTCCTGTTTTTTGTTTTTCCTTATTTTTGGCAAATAATTTTTTTTCCTAATTTTTGTTTTCCTAATTTGTGTGGAATACCAATTGGTTATAGGCCATTCTCAACGAAAAGTGCGACATCTATTATTCTCGTAACGTCGACATCATGAACTAAAGATTATCTGCTGCAAATGTCAAAATTCTCAAGTAAGTTAGTCTGTTTCAAGGTTTGAAATGTCAAATGTATGGAATGTGCTGACATCTATTTTCGTTAAGAAATGCCTAGATACTTTAACAGAAGCCGATGTCTACCAAAATGCGACTATTTTCTCTGCTCTCCCAACGCCCGTCGTCACTTTTTTTCCATACTAGTAAAAAACACCTTTCCACTGATTAGCTACAAACTGCGTAAATTCATAAATCCGTCTTATCTGTTTTCAAATAAGTAGAGATGTCGTTTTGCTGGTCTCTTTGTTATAGAGTTGAACTTTCAGAATTGTTGATATTTTATTTACAATTTGCTTTGTACGCGCTTTTCAGAAAGAGAGCAAATTGTTTTACACGTGTTAGGGCTGAAAATCTTTGTTTCTCTCACAATATGCCTCTTTGTATTTTCTAAAAACTTATCATAAAAACCCTGATTCTCTATTACGTAAATCTAGTGTACAGTACATATCTCCCTCTTCTTTCATTGAGTAACGTAACGCCTGTCGATTGGGTCAAATGGAAAAGGAGATCGTTCATGAAAAAGAGTTGATGCTGGGAAGAAAAAAAAATTCTAGAACTAAACAACACATTGGTAGAGAATAAGGTTTCTTTGTATTTGACCGTTAATGAGGTATTCTTACTCTATAATCTAAGATCGCACCCAAATACTTTAAAATATTGTGACATTTTGTCAAAGGGAAAGTTAAGTAGAGAGTAGCACACCAAGCATCGCTGGCTATCGCTAGACAATCGCTAATCTCTGCTAGCTACTGCCAGCCGTCAAAACCATAGCTACTACGAGCCTTCACTGAAGAAGCGCTAGTTAACGACAGTCACCGGTAGGCTTAACCGACTCAACTTAATTTTCCCTTTTACAAAATGTAACAGTGCCTCGGTTTTACCAAATCATTTTTGTAGTGTTTTAGCACCCACACGGGGCAAAATTCACAGCAAACATTTACCTTCCGACAGAATTTCCAAAGATGCGTAAAGTTTTTCTGAACAGAAACCAAATAGGAAAATCCACTTCGAGTGGTAGCCTTGCATTGTACATTACTAAAGTTAATACCAGCAGCGTATGTACGTATAAACTTAAACATAGAAAGGAGCAAGGACATACATTACGTTGACTGCACATGACTGTGTGGTGAAATATGACGACTGCCGACATCATTATTAGTGATGAAAACCCATAAAGTGACCTCCCTTTGTTTAGAATTGCGCATTTTATTACTTTTAAGCTATGAAAAATAACTGGATCCGACGACGATTGGATTTAGTTGTCTGTCTATTTAAACCAATGGAAGGCGCCATGAATTTGCACAAAAGCTTAACGAGAGTCCTCAGTACTTTTTTTCTATTAATTATTTCTGTAATTTGGTCTTTTAACTTTTCTCTAGAAAATGCGGGTTTGGGATAAATGCGTGACGCGGCTCAAATTCAAAAAATATCGTCGATTTAAAAATGCACGTTGCTAAGTTCCATCAAAAGTAATAAGCTTTTAGTGATCGTAAAAAGATTTCAATGAAATGGGTCACTGCAAGAAATTCTAATCAATAACGTCTTACTGCTTGGCTTTGCACAGTTGGAGACAATTAAACTTAAAAACACTTGGTGTACTCTACGGCACACAAGCTTATAAGAGACATACAGCGAACTGAGTATTTACGTAGGAAGTAGTTTTTTGTATGTGAAAAATGTCATGTCGTGACTATGTGTAATTGTTACTGATGTACCTACGTGTTCAGTCAATGCAATAGGTAGTGTGTAACTTTAACCACAAAACTACACAAAGAGTTTAGTTATTCATGTGCTTCTATTTGGAACAGTTTTTAGTTTAATCTTTGATGGTGTGAAATATGACCGGGAAAAGTTCTTTGAATGCGTAGCGAAATGTTTCTATTTTCAATCGTTCATCCATCTTCAGGTTCTTTGAGTCTGTTATTGTTATTAAGTTGGTAGAGTCAGGAAGATTGTTGGTGTGAAACAGTCGCCTACTGGTAAAATAAACTTTATTCAAATTTTCCGCCAAAATTTAAAGAAAGTGACACTGAGAGTTGGAGAGCTTTTTACACTTTTTTTATTCATTCGATGCGGTGGATACAGTTATATGGCCTTACTACAGTAAATCCCGTATCGCAAACCTGAGCTTATGCATACAAATTGAAAGCTCCTCGATTGTGCGATACGGAATTTATGCTTAACACGGCAGCTTAGCCCAATTAATCAAATTCTTCCGCGGAAATTCGTTCGGACAAAGAACAATGAAAACTTTCAAAAGCTTCTTTTGTTCAATGTCGGAACGACTTCTCTCGGAAGAATTTGGTTAATTGATCTAATCCAATTAACCAAATTCTTCCGATATATTCCGATATTTCACATTGCGACAAGTCCAAATGTTTTTATATTCTAGAAGAAGTCGTTAATGTCGGTGTTCTAACTGACTGCATTGGTTCTAATCCCCGCTTTTAGTTTGGCGTCGGCTTATGTCAAGATAATCAAAATTTTATTACGAAAATATGAGTTTCAGGCGACAAAAAACGGGGTGCTTTCATCGTGAAATTTTCGTATACTTTGACGTCATACTAAACGCGTTTATTTTCAGTATCCACACTTTTAGTGCGGCGTCGGCTTATGTCAAAGTATACATAATTTCATGGTGAATTTCATAATCAGTAAAGCGATGAAAAATAATGTGCTTGTCAACTCATGTAGTTCGTAATAAGGTAAAATTACAGTGCATTACGTCAAAAACAAAAAGTATGAGCAAGATCAAAAATAACAAGATATACACAGAACATGTCTACATATTATTCACAATTCATGATCATATTGTTTTAGACTTTTTTTACTTCGACTTTGAACTCATTTCGTCGCAGTGTCATGAGCCTAATATATTCGTTCACCAATCGTATCATTTTCGCTAAAGGCTGGTTGTAGCCGTAACCGCTACCGTATCTCGCCTCAGTTAACAGCACATCAGTTCTCAAAGACCGGTGTTGCGTCCTTCTGACAAACCTCGCTTCAACATTACCATCGTTAAACCGTTTGTTGAACAAATCATATGCCATGATCGCATTCCCTTCTTGTCTACGAATGTATAACTTTTCGAGTCTCAATTCTTCGCATCTATCTCCATAAGGCGGAAGTCTGTATGGAGGGATTTGATTCGTGTCACCCAGCGCATACATAACAAACTGTTTTTGTACTGATTCTATGCCATCACTGTAGTATTCTTGTTGCGGGTCCCAAATTACTGAATCGAAATCTAGTTTCGAACGAACATAAGAGTTATACAAAACTACCAGAGTTTTTACATTGAATTTTCCTTGCGAAATCATTTTGATGAATCCCATCGACTGTCTTGCCCTTGCTACACTGCGTTCAATGTGAGCACCAAATGTAAAATGTGCATTCACCGGAATCCCCAGATCTCGAGCCTCTTGCTTTCGTTCAACGACATTTTCGCCCATGCGATAAGAGGGTCATTTCGTCGAGAAATGGTTATAATTTCACATTTCTTAAATTGAAGGGAAGTCTGTTTTTCTTACTCCAATCCGTTACATTCTTTATGTCCGTTTGTAGTAGTCGCGAATCAGCAGCTGTCGCTATATTCATTGCCAATTTTATGTCGTCAGCAAACAGCAGTGCTAGAGCATACACAACGCAGTCGGCAATATCATTGATACCGATTACGAATAATGTTGGACCCAAAATGCTACCAGCCGGAACCCCTGATGTTGCTTCGTAAATTCTCGATACGAAATATCCGATTAGAACAAAAAATTTCCTTTTGTCGACAAACTCAAATAACCATCCAGCAGTTTTTTTTCCCAATATTAAACTTCTTCATCTTTTCTATGAGGATATGATGCCATAATTTATCAAATGCATTTTCAAAGTCACCATAGAATACATCAAGTTGTTGTTTCTTATCAAAAGTGTCATGCGCTACAATAGACAAATTTAGCATGTTCGTTGTTATAGACCTTCTTGGCCTGAAACCACAGAACTGATGGCAGTTATTCTGTATTTTTTTACGTCCGTTTTCTTTCCTTTCTTTTTGTATACAGGCACCACTCGCGATATCTTCAGCTTCGATGAAAGCTTTCCAAGTTCCATTGTTTTTCGATGTAAAATCCAAAGTGGCCACACAAGAGCATCAGCACATTTTTTTACAACAATCGGCGGAATTTTGTCTGGACTAACACAGCCTTTGACGTCCAAATTATTAATCGCTTTCTCAATGTCATACATAGACATAGTTCCACATCCCATGCATTATCGGGCTCTTGACCATACACTTCATCGAAATTCACCGGATCGTCTTTCAGGTACAGTCCTTCGAAAAAGTCAGCAAACATGTCTACTATATCCATTGGCTTGTCGCACTTTCGTTCGTTGAATTGCATTTCCTTTGGATATGTTGCATTTTTATTATTAAGTCGTTAATATCGGTGTTCTAACTGACTGCATTGGTTCTGATCTTCGCTTTTAGTTTGGCGTTGGCTTATTTCAAGATACTCAAAATTTTATTACGAAACTCATATGTCAGGCGACAAAAAACGGTGTGCTTTCATCATGCAAACGCGTTGATTTTCAATATCCACGCTATTAGTGCGGCGTCGGCTTATGTCAAAGTATAGATAGTTTCATGATGAATTCCATAATCAGTAAAGCGATGAAAAATGATGTGCTTGTCAACTCATGTAGTTCGTAATAAAATGTCGTATACTTTGACGTAAGCCGATATCGCACAAATCAGGTGGATTCATTCAATCCGACAGACGGCTTACAAAATCCAGGAACAAGTTGGCAGAACATTGTAAGTGTGTAGAAAGTAAACTGTAACTTTTGGACGGGTCTGAAGTCTCTCAGGCGAAAAAAGGCACGAGACGACGTCACTCTTTTTCTTGCTCTTTTTATTCGATCGACACTAAAAATTTTCTGCGAGAAATGAAGGATTTTTTGCAAAAGTGATTAGCGGAACATTATTTTGTGCTTTGTCCCTCGGCAGCGGTGTCGCTAATTTGAAATACAAAAAGTTCACTGTAATCGTAGTAGACTTTGACACAATATGACAAGTCTACTCAAAATTTATCGTTTAAAATAAATTGTTTTTCAGTTTTATAATTCGAACTAACACATCAATTCGTCGTTAGTTTTCTAATCAAATTGGATTGGAATTTTTCAGGTAAAAATTGGCCAATATGCCAACACTCCTAGAAGCCTTAGAAGCAAAGTATGGACTTGGTGATGAACTGGAAGCCCATGAATCACAAGTGTCCATATTCGTTCCGAAGTTGCCTCCCAGATTAATGTAACTACTTTAGCAAGTGAAATTAAACTCTCTCGTCACGAAATTGAACATTTTTTTGTAGCGTTCCTCAGCTGCTAGTCCTAAATGATTGCAACATAGACGAAGCTGGTGAACCTGACGATATTAAAGAGAAATGCCGTACTGTTAAGGAGCTGGATTTAGCTCAAAATAAACTTCAAAGCTGGGAGGAAGTCTTCAAAATTTTGACGCATTTACCGAAAATTGAATTTGTCAATTTGAGTTTAAATCGTCTCATTGGCCCCATAGAGCAGCTGCCCGTCGATTATGGTGGGATGAACAGGATCCGCAGCTTGGTGCTAAATAACACGCGTTTAAATTGGGAGAGCGTGGAATCGTTGATAAGAATGCTGCCAGTCTTGGAGGAGTTACATCTAAGTTTGAACGACTATTCGAATGTGCTGATCGATACTTTAGACGATGACGTATTTATGGATGATGAGATCATAGCGAAAGATGATGAAGAGACCAACACATGCAATGTTCCACCTAGGACAACTAACAGAAGTTTGTCTTTGTGTAATAATATTTTTCATGTTAAATCTCAACTGCGTCTCTGACAGGTGACTCTACGTGCTCAACGTATAAAAAAACGGAAGCCCACGAGGGAGTCAAGAAATTACATTTTACCGGGAATCCGGTATCCGAATGGAATGAGATTTGTCGGTTGGGAAGAGTTTTTCCGAATTTAGAATCTTTGGTGCTAGCTGAGTGTCCTTTGAAGTAATTTATTCAGAGATATGAGACAAGTTACTTGTACAAATAAGTTTATTTTTCACAGAGCCGTTGAACCAATTCCACGATCGTCGTCCTGTGGAAGTGACATCGATATGTCGACTTCACCGAATGATAATCATGATCCACCACATGCACACTTTAAGTAATTCATTTTTCTTATTTTACTCAACGTTCTGTCCACATTTCTGTTTGTTTCCCAGAAATCTTGCCCTTCTCAATTTGAGTAGTACACACATTAACACATGGGACGACATAGATCGCCTAGCCAAATTTCCTTCCTTGCGAAATTTACGTGTGCAGAATTGGCCATTGTGGGAGAAATGTGATTCAACGGAACATGAAAGACGTCAACTGCTGATAGCTCGTTTGCCATATGTGGAAAAATTGAATGGCGGTGGCGTTATTACTTCCGATGAGCGTGAAGATGCCGAACGTGCGTTTATTCGATATTATCTGGAGAAGCCAGAAGCTGATCGACCGGAACGGTACAATGAATTGACTCGCATTCATGGCAAATTGGACCGTTTGGTAAACATTGACCTACGACCGGACAAACGAGTTAAAGTCACTTTTACGTATGGGGACACTAGTGAAGTACGACAGGTTGATGTGTACAGGTGAGTTGCAACTTCGATTAGTTTGAAAGATTTTTCCCAAATTGTTTCTCTGTTCGACAACATTACTCGAAATGTATTGTCAATCGACCAGAAAGTGTGTGAAATTTCTAGCTGCAGGGGGAGGGGTATCATTTTCACATGATGACGATGAGAGCGAGGTCTGAAATTCTATCAAATGTGAAATCCGATGATTTTGTACATTTCTGAGTCATATTGAAGAACGTTTTCGGATAAGAAAATTTTCCTTTATCGTTCTGCGTATTGATTTCCATATTTTTCTCTTCACTCAGAACTGTTGTTGATTTAAAAAGTCGGCTGGAACGTTTGGTCAACATACCCGCAGCGAAAATGAGACTCTTCTATGTAGATAAAGACCTGCGCGATATCCAAGGTCCTGAAGAAATGAAATATCCGCACAAGCAGCTGTACAGTTATAACATAAGTACCGGTGACGAGATCATTATCGATCAAAAACGTTAGTAAAACTATCGTTCGTTTGTTTTTCGTCAAGGAGTTTTGAATAAATTTTTAAAATTTAAACGAACTATTGAGTAATTTGCGCTGTGTTTTTTCGTTTAGTTTTTGTTTCAGTATTTTTTTTTTTGTAGTAAAAAGATTAGTGCTAGTGACATCTAAATTGAAATAGAATTAACATATGAAAAACTTTAAAGAAATATTTTATAAATTTTAGGTTTTAACGAAAATTCCGTACTAATTTTGAAGATTTTTAAATATACATCTTGAAAATTATGTTTTCGTCTTTTTGTTTTTAGTTCAATTTGTCTTTTGAGGCTGTGTCCCACTGAATTAGATTTCGATGGGAGTCCCACAGGGCTCCATACTGGGGCCTCTTCTGTTTTCTTTATATATAAATGACCTACCCGACTCTTTCGTTTTATGATCCCTCATCTTTATGCCGATGATGCGCAGCTCTATAAGTTTTTCGAGGCTGCAGATTTGGACGACTGTTTCGCCAGAATCAATGATGACTTGAGGAGGGTTACTGAATGGTCGGCTTACGCTCAATGCAGGTAAGTCTCAGGCAATTGCATTTGGTCTTGAAGGGGGTGCGACGTTTCCTTCACTTTCCCTTGGCGGTGTCACTATCCCATTCTCTACCAAAGTTATAAATCTAGGACTAGTTATGAGATCTGAGTTTTCGTGGCCAGATCATGTGAACATAATCATCCCAAAGATTTATGCTAGCCTTAGAAGTCTGCGGCCTCTATCGGGTATGACACCGTTCAGGACAAGGCTGATGCTGGCGAAAGCTCTGCTGATGCCACATTTCGATCATTATTGTGAAATATTTTATTATGACATTGACGCAGCGCCGAGAGGGCTTCTTGATAGGGTTTTGAAATCCGTTGCGAAGGAGGGGCTATATATATAAACGGCGTTATATATAAACAGTTTCTCGGCTGTTATCTACAGGATTATTCATTCTGGGGTACCCTCTTATCTCTATGAGCTTGTTAGTGTTAACGTGACAACTAGACTTAGACTCTTGCGCTTCGATAGAAGGCGGTGTAGGCGATCTATATTTGCTGAGGGTTTTAGAGACTGGAACTCGCTTCCTGTTGGCGTCAGGTATGCTGGGACGGCTGGGATTTTTCGCAGAACGTATTTTTCGCACTCTGTTTCGTGCATGAATTGAATAGTGACTTTTAGTCGTTTTATTGTTTGGAGAGCTTAGATGCGAATGAACTTCTTTCTTTCGGTTCTGCTGTTTCATGTTTCTTTTTTTTATTGTTTTATTATAGAAATGATAATGTTAGTTCTTTGTTGCCTTTCATGTGACTAATTTATGCATAATGAAAATTGTATAACCTTTGCATAAAGTTATAAATAAATGGTGATGATGATGATGAATTCACAATGGTAAGTGTTAAAAGTGGTAATTGCACCTGTAGCTTTCTGGTAACAAGGAATGATCAATATCGGAAAAAGCAGGGGCGAGCAGCGGTAACTCCCACATAGAGGAGCTCGAGGGGGAATGTCGCTATAACGGTGTCTCAGGGAAAGTTACGCTCCGGGAAGGGTTGGTTCCTGACTAACGTTTCAGAGTGCCACAGGTAGTTAGAGACTAGCGTGACAGAAGGAGGCGAGTCCAGAAAATCCATTTTCTATTATTGAGGAAACGCCTCTAATACGCAAAGCGGGGTGAAACAGGCAAAGCTTCTTGCGGAAGGTCGAGCCTCTAGCGGGGACAGAGTCACTGTCAGAGCGTAATCCTTAGCGGCAGAGCTACTAGTGGGGTGTCAAGTGGCAGAGTCTCTAGCGGTGTCTAAGGGACAAAGGCTCTAGCGGGCATTGGCGCAAGGCGTAAAGAAGCTTGACACAGGCCTGGATGCTTGGGGAACAGACCCGCTTACAACGAGAAAGCAACCTTTGGTAGAGGGAGCCTGCCATGCTATGTACATTTCAAATCTAGCGCTTCAATCATTTAATGTCAGACTGACTTGCATAGACCCACTGAAATAACCGATCAGGGTCTCATGAAGATCCACCGGTGCAACTTGATATTTTCGTGTGATTTAGAATGAAAATATCGAAGTTCCGCCGGTGGATCTTTGATTTACCGATATGAGATCTGGGCCCCTGCCCTCTTTCATGTTATATTAAAGTTTCTTAAACGATGACGGCGTCCCTCTTTCATAACCGAACGGTGTTGGACGGAAATGGACTCCGTTTAATTGAAAAGTTTGTGTATTTTGTGCTATCCTCAAGAAAAATGAACAGTTGTGTCAAGAATCAGCTCAGTCTATGAAACTTCGATTAGACAATTGGCCCCAAAATAACAGGGAAAAAGTGAAAAGATGTTCGATGCCGATATTCTGCTTCTATAAGAAAAGGATGTGGCCGATTGTGAAATCCACGTGCTGTTGGCCTTAAAGTTGAAGTAGTCGCCTTGATAGTATATTACATAACAAGGAACTGAAACTGCGGAAACCGGTGGTGAACAAGTCACAGGAACAGGACCGAGCGCAACGGAGCTATTTGATGCGCAGACAGACAAAAAGTCAGAATATGAGCAAAACACATAGGGAAATAATTGACAGGTGTGAAATAAAGCAGGGAAAAAATTGACAGGTGGCAGATGAAGTAGGGAAATAATTTAGTGATGGGAGGTTAATTAAGCAGTAAAATAATTGAAATCAAGTAATTGGAAAATAAAGTACGGAAGTAATTCACTGGTGGTAGGGAATTAAAACAGGGAAAAAATTGACAGGTTGGAAATAAAGTGGGGGAAATACAGGAAGGGATCATAAGATTGTGCAACGCTTCGTTTTAACTCTTTCAACCGAAAAACCGGTTTTACTTGAGAAAAATACAAGCGAATATGTGAAAAGAGCGATAAAGAGAAATTAAAAAGTTGCACAAGCTTACGATTCCTTTCCTGTAATTGATGTTTGGGAAATAAAGTATTGAAATAATTGACTGGTGTTAGGTAAAGAATTGACAGGCGGCAAAATTAGGGAAATAATTGACAGGTGCGAAATAAAAAAGGGAAAATAATCGACAGGTGGGAAATAAAGCAGGGAAAAAATTTACAGGTGGCAAAAGTAGGGAAATAATTGACAGGTTGGAAATAAAGCAGAGGGGATTGACAGATGGGAAATATAGTAGGGAAATATATGACAAGTGGCAAATAAAGTAGCAAAATGGTAAAGGTCAAAAGTGAGCCTTAATGACTAAATGGAAATCTGACGTGTTTTGTCAGTCTGCGCATAAAAAACATAACGGGGACAAATGAAGAAGAACATTTAATAAGAAGCGATTCCTCTAACTACTTACGTCTGAAAGTTATTAAAATCCGCTCATAGTAGATGGGTGTCCTTTGCCGCTTCGTTTAGGAAACTTATCTGTTCGAAAAATGAATTGTTGGAATGGAATGGAATACAAAAATAAATATTTCAAGATACAGAAAATGAAAAAATTCGTTCATTCATATCACTCCTTCCTTCGCAGCAACTTCTAAGGCTTATTACTTCTACATATTTTACACATTTTGTTCAACCCTCCGAATTATAATGAATTTCTCAGTTGAAATCCGCTATAAATTCAATTGAACCAACATTCGAGCCCACATTGACTTACATTATTATATTCGCATATCATTCTTAATCTCAATCTCAATTTATTGTATCAACTCGAACTAGTGTTGATGTTTGCTACCATACGAACGCAGTGTGTGTGGAACAACTAACCGGATTTTTGTTTTACGTTCAGAATAAATGGTACCTCACGTACATCTTTTTTCGTTACACCAAGTCTCCTCACTGACGTACTGAAACAGCTACTCAAACAACTGGGTCGATAATCTTATTGCAATTTCCTTAATTCGTGACAAAGAGATAAGTCGGAAAGACACATCTAAATATACCTTTTCGCTTGTTCCTACAATTGCACATGCAACTTACATCATCCAGACCAACAATTATCTTTGCTCTTCAATTTATTTTAACAAATTTAATTCTTGTGTGAGTACGTCATCGCAAACACAAGTTACGATTACATGCAGCATTTTTCGTTGTTGATTGATAGTATTTCTTTCTACTCGAAAGCCGTCAGTAACAATTAATAGAAAATGTCTGGAACAACAGATATAGCTTCAAGTGCATTAGATCTTATTGGCAATACGCCATTGTTAGCGTTGGATCGCATATGGCCAGGTTGGTGTTCTTTCGATTAATTTAATAAAGAGACTATACGACGCATTCTTTACCCCAGGACCAGGTAGAATTCTGGCGAAATGCGAGTTTCTAAATCCAGGAGGAAGCATCAAAGATAGATCATCACTTGGAATGATCAAAAGTGCCATTGAATCTGGTGAACTTAAGCCTAATGGACCCGTACTCGAAGGTAAATTACATGCCACTTCGAAAGTGACTTCTATCAGCTTGTAGAAACTGGTGCGACAGCTCTTCCCAAGTTCTTCCTGCTTCCGGCTGTGTAAGTATTCTGTACAAGTGAGAATTGTATGGAAAATCGCTTTTGGATGAGCGTGAAAAGATAAGGCTGGGTGTATGTTTCAATGTGCGGCTGATGTCACTTTCGAAGTATTAGACGCCAGTGTCAATCGATCAAAGCTTTAACGAATATATTTAGAGAAAAAATAATCAAATTCCAGTTACTAGCGGCAATCAAGGTTGCGGACTAGCAATGGTAGCCGCAGTTTTGCAACATCCTTTAACAACTGTCATGTCTAAGGGTAAATCTGATATTTTCAAGGAGTAAGAACTCAACTAAAGGTATCGTATGTTATTCCAGGAAATAGTCCTCAACGAGCTACAATGATGAGAGCATTGGGAGCAAATGCTGTTTTAGTAGATCAAGTAGAGGGTAAACCTGGAAACGTACGTCACCCACACATTTTTTAATGGAATTTGTTTCCATATTGAGTTTTTCTTGTAGGTAACATTGAAAGATGTAACAGCGGCTGAAAATCATGGATTGGATTTGGTTCGAACCACTGGAGCTTATTTTGTGAACCAGTTCCACAACGACAACAACTGCTTATCGCATGAAAAAACGACTGGTCCAGAAATATGGAAACAAACTGGTGGAAGGGTCGATGCGTTCTTGGCAACGGTAACCTTAATTTTTAGTCTCATTGCCTTGAACACCTCTAATCTTCGCTCATAAACTAGGTTGGAACAGCAGGAACATTTATGGGAGTAAGTCGTCATCTAAAGTCCAAAAATCCGGCCATCAAATGCTATGCTGTCGAACCTAAAGGTGTTGAGCCCATTTCCGGGAAACCAATAACAAAACCTCTCCACCTTCTCCAAGGTTCCGGTTATGGTTCAGTTCCTGACCTTTTTAAATTCGATGTACTGGATGGAACACTGAGGTACAATTCCCTTCCCATTTAATGGTTTTGTTGACTCTCTAATTGCTTCAATATCAGCGTTTCGGATAAAGAATCCGTTGAATACAAAAAGTTGCTTGGAACGAAGGAAGGACTCTACTTGGGATACACTAGTGGGGCCAATGTAGCTGCTGCGGTAAAGTTGCTTCAATCAGGACAATTGCCACCAGATGCATGGGTAGTTACTGTTTTAAATGACACTGGATTGAAGTACCCGGAAATTGAAGACTACGGCTTCACTGAGGACGACTAACTTTTCCCTTATTGCTGTAAGCTCCACGTGGAACTTTCACTTTTGTAATGTTTATCAACCACGTCCTTGGATTATAATGATTCCGGAGTTTATATTTTCGTAGAAACCTGTAAATGTTTTCAATGGGAGCACTGCAGATTTTCATGTTCAATATTTGTCAAGTACATTTTTTACGAGTGACAAACGATTTTTATTGAAAGTTTTATCTGATTCGAATCAATCAATCAACTTTGTCGAATGAAAAGATTGAAAGCATTCCATGAACTGAATGATTTTATCAATTATTAGAGGTAAGCGGGTCTGCAAATTTTGGAACCACGCAAGTTAGTCAATGCGTAGCCAGTAGTCATACCGTTTACGAATGTGTATGAAAAAGATTTACCCTCGACGTTGAAGCGCTTATGCATAAACATGGAATTCTTTCTATTCATATCTGTTGCCCAACGGAGTGGGTCGACCCACAGCTGACCCTACTCCTCAAAAAACACTGATAGAAGTAAAAGTCCACTCAAATATATAACTTTTTAGAAGTGGTTCAGGTGTGGGTCGACCCACTCCAATCCTTACCCAAAATCTGTCATTTTTCGCTGTGGAAACTAAACTCAATTTGACGTTTTTTGGTCAACATTCGATGACATTTTCCATGCATTATGGTGTTACACTTTATGCACATTCCACAAAATCATCGTGGAACTTATTGCCGTCTATCTATAATATAAAATCCAAAATGTCACTGCACCTCGCTGCACCTCACTGCACCTTGTTGCACCTCACTACACTACACCTCACTGCATCTCGCTACACCTCACTGCACTTTGGCTTACCTCACTACACTACACCTCAGTGCACTTCACAACACTACACCTCAGTGCACCTCACTACACTACACCTCAGTGCACCTCACTACACTACATCTCAGTGCACCACACAACACTACACCTCAGTGTGAATTTTTCCACTCTTCGCTGTTATGAGTTCCTTAGAATTAAAGGAAAACACACAGCAAAAGAAAATGAGAAATTCGTTGCAAACATATTTTTCGGAACAAATAGTTCAGCGGATGTCAATTTTTTTTGGGTTTTTTAGATTTTGATACCATAAAACCAATAGTAAATGTAAATTGTTTTTTGATAAATTAGGCTTATATTATGTACAGATTCTTGGGCAAAAGAAGTTTTAAAATCTACTTCATAGTTTCAATCAGGGTAACCACACATGGATATTTCTTTAATGATGAGATTTTTGTGTTGTGTTGAAGAGAAAATAGGGGAAAGTTTTATTGTCCTGGATGTATAGATCCAATGCCTGTCCCTAGAAAATAGGCTGACCCAAAGGACAACCTAAAAAATATGTTTTTGCATTGATGTTAAGAAAACTCAGCGGAGCATTGTTGCCCACTACAAGTATAGATGGGTCCAACCTAGAGCTCTAGGTTGGTCTGTTGGTCGGCTCTACCACAAAAAATGTTAGTATATAATTATGGGTCAGAACTGAAAATAGGTTACTCTGTGCAACTCTTTTAAGCTATAAGACATAGTTTTGACAAATTTCTAGCAAGTTTAAAGTTTCTGATCAGTTCTTGAAGTAAATGTAAATTATAAGCGAAGCCCGAGGGGCCATTTATTCACGACTTAATATTTTGTAGTTTAAAACATCTTGTAGGAAAATTGACTTTTTGTATGAGATTTTCAAAAATATTCTTCGCCCTAATGTTGCTTGACAAGTTATGCGCCTAAAAACACCTGAATTCTTCGAATACGAGGCAGAGACCCAGTCGATTTTTTTTTCTTCAAAATTGGCTTAGTCGGTACTCCTCTGCTCAAAACCTGATTATGTAGATAACTGTTTGAAGTTTAAAACAATAATTTTTATAAGTTTTTAAAACCATATCCCGGGCGAAGCCCGGGTAACAATGCTAGTTAATTATAATGCCAACAATCACCCATATGACATATGAGGTAACACTGAGTCGATGACGACGTCGAAAAATTCTCTGATACGAAGGTAGTCCGAAAATCAGGGATTATTTTTGGGAACATGTTTTCCCCAATTTTTCCAAAGCTTTCCCAATTTTTCCAAAGTTTCCCAAATTTTCCTCGAAAATTTATCCAAAACTTTCCATTTTTTCCAATTTTCCAAAAATTGTCTGAAATTTTTCACAAATTGTTCTCAAAATTTTCTCCCGTTTCCCCAAATTCCACCAAATTCCCCAAATTTTCTTAATTTCCTCAAAAATTTTCTCAAAAATAGTTCCTGACTCAAATTGTCGCCAAGTAGTCAATTCTGATCATTCTGTTCGTAAATTCCAATATCGATATGGCTTTCAACTAAAAAAATTTCCACGACAATTTGGCGTATTGTGTGAAGCGTGCTTTAGGTAGTCCAAGATTTTTTTCACAAAATTTGTCTTGCCCGCTAACGATGTAAATCAAGGATAAGAGGGCGTTCATAAAGTCATTAGGTTTTTTACACAAAAATCGGGCTTTTTCGAACCCCCTCCCCCCGTCACGCAAGTGTCACACTAGCTCGAACCCCCTTCCCAGTATGACGTCACACCATGAACCAGCGAATGTATGTCATTGGAAGTACGTCGAATGTCTTTTTCGAGAGGAGGGGGGTCGTCAGGCAATTCTAGCTTTACCATGGGTTTGCACTTACTAAAAATCATTCCGTTCATTTTCGATATTGTGACATAACAATGCCTCGAACCCCCCCCCCCCCCTGTCACACCGTGTCACGCGCTTAATCTCCGCTTTTAATGCCAAGGCGTGCGGCGCCCTTTTTTTCCTATATATGATTTTTTTAAAAATCGGAAAAAATCACTAATTTTAGTCTCATCAGATTTTGAGATTTTCATATTTTGAAGGATCAGGATCTGGACGCTTCAGGATTTTGAGGCTTCCAGATTTTGATGCTTCTTGTTTTTTGTTTTCCTGATTCGGAGTTTTGTACTGGGTTTTGTACGATCATCATACAAACCAGATTGATTCACTATGGGAAACAGCGTTCGTACACTCGCGTTGACCTAAAAAGCGGAGCGTAGGCTGACTGTTTTATCTATAACAAGTGAGATATCAGGTTTGCATCATGTCTGAGTCTATTGTATGAAAAATGGTTTCTCAAACCGTTTTCGATCCACACGATCCACAAATCATGAAGAAATTCATAGTACGTCAAGCGACGAGGAATAGTGGGGTTGTGAGCTTATGCACTTCATCATGAAATTTCGTATACTTTGGTATACACCGACGCCGAACTAAATGCGTGGAGCAGAAATTCAGACTGTGTAATTTTTACTAAATGAAAATGACGTCGTAATTTCTTTGAAACAAACCATCGAATTATAAAATCAGTTTGTTTTCTGATATCTAAACTCGACTCGTATATCAAAAACCAGCGAGAATTTGTTCCACAAACGAATCACAAACATTGAAGGGACCCGTACATATCAGAATAGATGCGGCAAACAGAGTTGATGTTACGAAAAGACTGGAACGTATTTAAGTAAATATTGCGTTCACATTAGACTGTATCGGAAATTGCCCGTAGGGCAATTTTGAAAAACCCGTCCGAAGTAACGGTGTAAAAAAATTCTCCGAACGCACAAAATTGACCTCCAAGTAGAGAAAAATGTTCTCCTCAATTTTGTCTACAACATAGCAAAAAACTATTTTTTGGGCTAGGGCCGCCCTTAGTACTGACCTAGGGTCTTAAATAGAGGCCTCGGATACATACTTCCATAGACAAAAATGTTTCCTTCAATTTGCTCTGCAACATAGCAAAAGACATTTTTTTTATGTTAGGGCTGACCTTAGGACCGACATGAGGCCCACTTGAGCCCTAAGCAAAGGCAAAAATTCTTCTACAAGTCATCGGCCCGCCGAGATCTTTCAAACAAAAAAAGTTTTTGAAAATCGGAAGAGATTTACTCGAGTTATGTACCAAAAACATGTAGGGCCCTAACAAAGACTCTTTTTTAGTGCCCTAGCTAAGGCCAAAGACTCAAATCGAAAAATGTTTCTTCCACAAATTGTCGGTCATGCCCAGATCTTTCGAACAAAAAAAAATTTTTTGAAAATCGGTAAAGATTTACTCGAGTTATGTGCAAAAAACACATAGAGCCCTAGCAGAGACTCGTTTTTAGTGCCCCAGCTAAGTCCAAGGACTCAAATTAAAAAAGTTTCTTCCATAAATTGTCGGCCATGCCCAGATCTTTCAAACAAAAAATTTATGAAAATTAGAAAAGATTTACTCGAGTTATGTGCAAAAGACCAAAAACCACATAACCGGCCCTTGCTCAGCGGCCCTTGGGCCGACAGTGCCCAGATTCAATACCATAAAATATATTTCGACTACCTTTCAGGAAAAAAAAGTTTTTGAAAATCGGTTAAGATTTACTCAAGTTATCGTGTTGACGGACAGACAGACAGACCGACAGACACACCAACAGACAGACAGACCGACAGACAGACGGACATTGTTTTTTTCGCTGATTTGTCATCTGGAGGCAACAAAAAAGTTTCCACCTTACTCCCGGGTTCGTATTCACAATGTAACAAACATGGTAGTAAACGCATCAGACCTACGTACTTCGTACGGGTGTAAATATTAATAAAATATACGAAGATGAATTACGAGCAAAACTATGCCAATTAATTCAAGAAAAAAAAAATTCCTGATACCAATGTGGAGAAGTTTCTTCATAGAAAGATGATAAGTCAAAAGTTACACCATGAAATCGTTTACATAATTCCTTTTGCATTTAAAAATAAATTTGTAGGTCAAACAGTAAATTAATTCGGAGAGTGACGATTGATGTAAAACACATCTCTCTGTTAGCTTATTAAGTTGTAAAGATAAATAAATAAGCCTCCGTTGAAGAGCGTTAATTTGGAGCATTTAACGCATGCAAATGATGCGAGTTCGATGCAGCTGTTCGATTAGTTACGTTGTTGATGTGGAGGAATAGATACAAAGACGAGGGCAGTTTAAGTATCTTCGTACTTTATTTATTTATATTCTTAATATAACATTCAATTACAGTATTTCTAGTAAAATGCATGCATAACATACTCTCATAAATATTTTGATTCCCTGCAAACAAAAATTATTATTTCTCTTTTTTTTATCAGCTTAAATTATCTACAGGGTCACAGACAGATTACTACGGAACAATGTTGGCAAATGTGAATAGACTGGCATAACAAGATTGGAAGAGTTCAACATTGAAAAGAATTAAATTTAATTTTTGTTTGCAGGCTATCGCATTGTCTATATTTTATGTACAATTTTTATATCGAAAATTCTTTTACATGCTAGCAGAAGGTAAATAGTAAACGGAAATGCGCATTACCACTTGCTAGCATATAAAATGTCTTACATTACTGCTTGGAAACAAATGCCTTCGACTCGGGAGACTTCAAACTCTCCAAATCAACAATTCTCCAAGGAATGATGTAAGATAAATATTACCAACGACCAACAGTTATGAGATTTTACAAATATTTCTTTTACGACCTGTTACACAAATTCTGGAAATCATTCAAAACAGTGCGATTGATACAGTAATACTGACACTAATTATTGCACAAACCTCTGAAACACTTAATGTGACCTACATTTTTCATAAACAAACAGAAATATCGAATCGAAGTGCTAGAATGAAAAGACTTTCGGTCATTCTATATCTATCTCTCACTGCGTTTCATAAAAAATTAGGCGGAATCCATTCTTTTCAACCAGTTAACAACTCTATTATATCATAAGCATTTCAATTGAGGATATTATTGGTAAAATATGTCCAAAGAATCGAGCAATTTTTTGCTCTGCTCAGAAAATCGTGTTTTCCAGTTTTGCGGAACACTCAGTTTTCTGAGCAGAGCAAAAAATTGCTCGATTCTTTGGTGAAAAGTTCGGGTTAGCTCAGTGGTTACGTACTGGGTTTCCACCAAGAATATCCGGGTTCGAATCCCGGTGTGGTGAAAAACCTGTATAGGATTTTTCATTATATTAAATTGTTGTATTGCTTGGCCAATAAACATAAATTTATCAAAATTGTTGTATTGCTTGGAAGCGGCCAAATTCGTTGACGAGGCAACGAAGGGAAATGCATTACGTGAGTAATGATTTTATTCGACGAACAAAGTTGGCTGATTGGGACGTTTACGCCTCTTCAGTACACCTTTGTCGCGAGACCATGTGTGCAGGATTTTTCTTCAACGATTATCACGAAAGTAACGTTCCTAAGCTCACCCAAGCTTCATAAATGGGTAGTTGAGTTAGCAATATCTCAACGATTTGTACACAACGAAGTATGACGTCATCCATATTCGATCACTGTGTGTAAACGTCAAAAAAATAATGACAAATTCCATACCGATAGGTATGTGATTCGAATCGGTTCGATACGCACTTAGGTGTTGCCAGATGTACTAGCGCGCGACAAAATCAGATAAGAAATAACCCTTCAATCGAAGGCGTGGTTCGGAATACACGTTAAGCATGTGGTCCCTAGCGTGGGTAATCCACACTACCTGACAGTTACTGAGTGTAACACCCTGGCAGTCGAACCAGACACTTTACAGTGCCATTGGGATTATTATTATTTTAGTTCGAAGATCATTTCTAAACGTACATCGTACGGCCACAAGTAAGAATTCGCTTCATCTTTTTTCTCAACCGCCCGTTGGTAGCAAAGAGAGATGGTGGTCAGTGTGGTCGATTACTTAATAATAATAATCCGCCGTTACAACCCGTCCAGATGCTAGATCATTATATTTACTAGTTCCGCAATTTTCTGAGCTTTTTCACTCATATGGATTCTTCCTAGATATCCTTTCGTTACCGAAGTTTTTACAGTGTCAGTGGTAAATTGCACACAAACCTATTGCTGTCTACGATAAACTAGGTGCAGAAACTAGTAGGGATTAGAATGTCGGTTCGCCTTTCCGCCCTGTCGGCTTAACATGCTAGCGTGAATTCCGAATCACGCCTAACGACAGCTAGCATTTTACCTTTAGAATTTCTTCTGGTGCTAATTATATCTTCGCCTAAAGTTGTTAGACTCAGATATTTGTACTCATCGAATATGGGTGACGTCGCATCATATTTGTCATTCTTCTGTGTATGATTCGTTGCGGCATTAAATTCACAACTACCCAAATTATGAAGCCTGGGTGAGCCCAGGAACGTTACTTTCATGCTATAATTTGAAGAAAAATCCTCTTCAGAATTTGTCCACACCAGGATTGAACTCGGATATTCTTGGTGGAAAGCCAGTATGCTACCATTGAGCTGAGTCGATTACTTGCTACATCTTTTACTCATAAGGATTCACTCTAGACGCTTTTAATGCATGTTGAACTCAGAGTCTGAAAACTATTTGATTGACTTTCAATTTTCCTTTGCGATCAAAAGTAGTGGGGAATTTGTGGGACTTAATATTTGGAATTTGTGGAAGGTAATTGAAGGTTTTTTGGAATTTAGACAAGCACGAAGTGCATGAAGAGGATTACATTTTTGCCACACCATTTGTCATTCTTCAACGGACAATATGGGGGGAAATAATTATTATTAGTGAAAAATACCAACTTTGCAATACAAAATCTGTCTATCGCTACCATGTCACCTGGGGAATGAATGTGTTTTGTCTCATACCAATATAATTGACATTGAAAGAGTGAAAGAGATGTAATTCGTTACCCAGGCGACGGAACCGCTGGATTTAGCCCTATAAGCGTGATTTTTGCGCACTGTACAAATCTGTGAAAAGACCAATAGTTACGTATGGGTCGGAGTCGTGGTGTATGACTCAGAAAGACGAACAATAGCTGCTCACGTTCGAAAGAAAGGTACTGCGGACAATTTTCGGACCAGTATATGACGAAAATATGAACAGATGGCGCAGAAGATTTAATCATGAGCTTATGCAGCTTTATGGAGAGCCGGACATAGTTAGAACAACAAAAATTAACAGACTACGATGGCTTGGTCATGTACAGCGTATGGACGACAATCGTATTCCGAAGAAACTTTTTATCACCAAACCGGAAGGCAAAAGAAGTGCAGGCAGACCAAAATCCAGATGGTGCGATGCAGCTTTTGCCAACCTGAGAACTGCGGGAGTAACCAGCTGGAAGACGTTAGCTGAGGATAGGTCCGGTTGGAGAAGCATGTTGGAGAAGGCCAATACCCTTAATGGGTTGTAGGGCTGGTTAAGTAAGCGTGATTTTTTCAGTAAATAAACCGATCGAATTAAGCCGAAAAAAGTATAGTTTTACGAAGATAGAATTATCTATAAGGTGACATTTGTCGTGGTAAAAACAGATTATGGAAACATTGTCTTACTCTTACTCGGGCAAGTCGGCCATACAGCATGCGGTAGTTTTTCGTCAATATTTCAGAAAATGTATCAGATAGAAAGGGCTGCTACGATTAAGTTTAGTTGTGGGATGAATTCACGCGTTTAGTATGGCATCGGCTTATGTCGAAGTGTGCAAAAGTCCATAAGGTGACTATAGCACATCATTTTTCATGCTTGACATATTATGAAATTCGTGTTGGAATTTTGTATACTTTCACACGTATAAATAGACGCCACAGTAATGGATTGTATTGGAATCTCTCAAAATTGTAAGTTATTCATGGCCTTAATCAACAAGAGTTTTTCTGTTCATGGAGCTATAAGTCCTAGGGCTCAAATGAAAGATTTAAGAGGTCCGCAAATGCTGAACGCTATGAGAAGAATATACGACAGCGCTTCCGTAATTGACCTTCAGTCGATTTCTTCTAGATTTTCAAACTTTCTACCTTAATTATGCAATTATTAATGTTATGAGGATAAAGTAGTTTCTGGTTAATCAGCGGTTTGTTATACAAATGCGAGAATCACTCAAAGTCTAGGGACTCTACTGAAAGGAATGTAGATCTTTATGGTAAGAAAAATATGGACGTAGGGGAGTTGGATGTCAACCAATTTGTGAAAAAGAAGGACACGATTTTTGCAAATAATTTCCTTTGTAATTGACACGGTTCAGTAAAGTCGTAAATGAATTTGTTTTTTATCATTAATTTTAATTTTAATTGCTTTAAAATACTGAGATTTAACGTAAGACATTCGATCAAATATTCATATCAAAAATGGATTTAGTAAATTTTGAATCCATACGTAGGCGATGGATGGAATTAATTTTTAATTTTTTTTTCCTTTTTTTTAGTTTATCTAATTTCTAGATTATGAGAGGAGTTTTTGCTGAGTAATAAAAATGTTGCGATATTTGGTTTTTTGTTTTGTTTGAGAAATTATTTCGTCGATTATTCGATTGGCGTCCCTTATATTTATATTGTAAAAAAATCACACAATTTGCTTACAAATAAATTGAAAAGTCTCTGGGGATTTGATTTGACTAAGTGTTACACTTACACAATGAAATGCTACGACGTTATTGGATGCCCGATTACATAATTGCATTTTCGTCCAAACGAAACAGAATTTACAGTGAAATTCATGATGACCAACGACTTTTTTGTAAATCAATTTGACCCTCTAACGTTTTTGCTAAGTAAATGACAAACAATTGACTCAATGCAGCACCCAGAGCTATCCCAGCAATTGTATACAAATTTCGTTCAGCCCACACTCGAACGATTTCGATACAACCGTTGGTCCAAATTTTTTTACTAGCCGCAGCTACTGATTGCTGTTGAACACCGTAGCCACACATTATATTTACTAATCCCGACGAAATGTCCGTTGCGTTTATGCAACACGAATACGGTACACCGCCCCTTTCGACACTAGGCGATGAGCAATTGAAATATTCATTCTTACCCCAGTCCAGATATCCAGCGTTGCTCAATCCACAGCACTTGAATTCCTGTTGAGCGAAATCGATAAAATTCTGCAAATCGGGGTCGTCGCGGTAAGTGTGAATGATTTTATCGGTAAACGAATCCTCCAGAAAGCTGTTCATATTGTGCGGAAAAACGAAACCAACGATAGCCACAGCCATTTCCAACAGGAAGAACAGCAGCAAGCACATGGAATAGAATTTCAGTAGACATGTATTCTCACGTAGTGCACCCAAGCAGCCAGCGAAAGACACCACAAATATTACAACTCCAGATATCATCATAACCAGCGAAATATTTAGCACGACGTCATAAATGGTTTCGAGTCGTACCAGACCAGTTGCTTGCCATTTATCGTAAAAAGCGTACAGTCCGATTCCGATTAAGAGACCACCAAACAGCCAAAATACGAAATTCAATATAAAAATCATGTACTTGACGCAAGATGAAACATAAGTGAAATTGTGTGCAACTCTGCGATGCATATTGTGGTGGTGATGATGCATTTTGGGAGTATTTGCAATTGGTTTCAACAACTGAAATGTTCTTCGATTAGTCACAACACACGAAATTTACGTTGACTAAAACATTTTTCGTCAACAAAGATAGAAGTTGTTTCAATAAATCTATGACTAATTTCCCGAATTCTCTTTTATTTGGTTGGCACAAAACAACAATGGCTCGTCAAAGTTATACCAATTTGAATTGTATAAATTTGACATTTCATGTTGTCATTGTTCTTATTGAAATCAGCAAAATGGAGGACACGAACAGGTTAATACACATAGTTAGGGTTTGTCGCTGCTCTCAGATCTCTGAGGTGTGTGTAGGTTTGGTTTTATTGGGTAGTTTGAAGGACTCCATCGACTCCATCATATAGCAAATAACAATACAAATACTTAAGAGCTAAATTGTTTGCAATCTAAGCTATTGGTTCCTCCAAAACATCTAGGCCATTCTTTGTTGGGTACGTTGTGCTGTACTCCTTTTGTTGATTAAGACTTTGCCCTCACTGTCCGATCAGCCATTTGCTTCCTATAATAAAAGATCACAAATTAGCTAAATTAAGCTCCAATTGCTCTTCCGGAGTTACATAAAAATCTCCCAAGTCTCTCTACAGGCTGGGTCATTTACTTATTTTTTAGATAAATTTTTAGAAATTACATTTGCAATTGGATTTGAATTAAAAATTTTTGATGTTGACGGGTGAGACACGAACTCACATCCTTCAACTTGCCGGGCTGATGCTCTACCATTGAGCTACCGTGGACATTTTCATTTTCATTTTCAAATCCAATTTTGAACCGTTGGTACAACACGTGGGTGTGTGTTCACTCATTATTTGTATTTCTATCTCCATTTACGATCCCTATCTTGTCAAGGTGTGCCCCATCAGAATCCCAATCGACGTGCGTAGCTTGACTCGGTCCATACTGAGAAGGAACCTGTTCTTTTTATTAGAGCCCCCAAGAAATCCTTCGATTGTCTGCAACTAGTCAAAGACTCCCACCTATTTTGAAGGTTTTTTTGCGGTTCTTTCCTCACCAGAGTCCTCATCAAATCCGCGCATCTTCCGACAGCTGATCCGGCTCCAATGATTTCAGCACTACTTCCATTCCTGGCTAGTTCGTCGCCTTTTTCGTTCCGCACTATTCCAGAATGTCCCGGTACCCAGGCAAGCTTAACGTCATTTTTGCTTGATTAGGGTCTCTAGAATTGAGAAACATTGAAGAACTAACCCTAACGAAAACTTGACCGACTACAGTGATTCTATCGACGATTCACTGTCCGTACAAATCAAAACTGAGGTGTGTGTAACTCAACAAACATTGCCACTCAAGAGGATACCTACCTACAGTTTTCTGTGGCAGAACAGGGTGAACAACTCATTTACAGATTCGGTGACTATCTGGATTATCTAGGAGTGGTTCACCCCTCGGAAAATCCATTAGAAAATCACAAAAAAATCTTTTAATTTAGAAAATTTTGTGACACACGATGTAAAGACTCCAACAAGAGTTTGATTAGTACAGGTATACACTCAAGAATGGTTGTCAACGAAAAAGCTGATTAAGCGGCTAGGAATGGCTCATCAGTACCAGCGTTTTGACCTGAACTGATTCCGCCAGTATGAATGTTTACATTTATCAGTTCGGTCGATCACTTCCTGATCTTGGTACACAGATCTTGCAAACAAATTAAAGTTGCTAATGGTACTGAGAGGAGTTTGGAGTCGGTAAATACTTCGGTAGTGACGAACCGAGGGGTCCCCATCTCGTATACGAAGCAAAGGTCCTTTTCAGGGCCAATGGGTTACACGTAAGTAGCCTCCACGTGGCGTATTCTGGGTGAGTGCATTTAAGTTTTTCAAAAAAAAAAAAAAAACGAGGAAAACAGTTTTTCAAATGACAAATAAAAAAATATAAATTTATTCAATTAATTAAAAAAGCAACGTGTAATGTCATCGGCGAATCAAAATGAAAATTGACCGACATTAGAAGCCCATTCAGGTCTTCGCCCGACTCAGACAAAAGACCCTTTAGGAATCCCCTGAAATACCATATGACCAGTTCCAGAACGATGTGGCAAGTGTGTGAAACGATGTGGAAAGAGTATGCAACGATAGGGAAAGTGTGTGGAATGATATGGAAAGTGTATGGAACGATGTGGAAAATGTGAACGATAGGGAAACTATGTGGAAAGTGTATATATGACGATGTGGAAAGCGTATGTAATGATGTGGAAAGTGTGTAGAACTATGTAAAAGTGTGATGAACGATGTGAAAAGAGTGTGAAACGATGTGGACCAATGTGAAAAAATTTTTTTTTTATGAAGTGATGTTGTAGAGAAATCGACTAAGAAGCTGTCAAAGTGCCGCCATTTTGGATTTTTGTGAAGAGTAAAAAATGCCATCTTCTGAATTAGAATTTTCAATTTCAATTTATTTATAACAACTATATCAAGGTTGCCCTTATACACCTCTCGGTGGACATAGTTACGTACATACATTTTAACTAATTTACCAAATTTACATACTTTTTACCAAAATTCACAACATTTACAAAATTTTACAAAATTTAAATTTCAATATTAGTCAAATAGTCAAGACGCATTAACAACATAAGTAAAAATAACTCAGAGAATAAACAAATATGTATAAAATAATAAAGATTCAATAGTAATGTAGGTGTCTTTAAAAACGATAAGACATCACAACTCCCTAGTGCAATTCACAATTCAAATAGTTAAGGTCCCTATTGGACATACCGATTCACGTAATTTCGTTTGAATGTCTCCCGCGACCCCGAATATCTCACATTCATAGGCAAGGCATTCCACTCACTAAGCCCGCGCGCAAACATAAATCTGTCATCATTCTCCCTAGGTATCGTGAACTGTTTCGTACGAGCTGATTTACCAAAATCCAAGAAGTCTCGTAGATATCCCGGCCCTTCTCGTAATATGCCATACAACGCAGTCATTGACCTAAACTTAAAGTGGTCGAACAACCCCATGCCCAATAACTTCTCGACGACGCCCGAGATGCTGTCATACTTAGATTTCCCGTAGACATAGCGTACAACCGAATTATATGCTTTCTGGAGGATTTTGACTGAGCAACCATCAAGACCGTAAGAATAAATCTCACAGCAATATTCGAAATGGGGCATCAATAGAGCCTTAGCCAACAAACGCCTAGTTGAAAGGGGAGTCGAGCCAGCAAAAGGCCACAAACAACGAAGTCCAGCATAAACTTTTTGGGAAACTAGAACAGCATGATCCAGCCAAGTAAATCCGTGGTTAATAATGAGGCCCAGGTTCTTTACGCAATGCGAGTATCCGACTTGAACTCCGCCAATACTCACCTCGGGTACCACCTCATAGTTGCCGTTACGATTCAGTATAGAAACTGTGTATCTAACAGCTGAATCAACGACTATAGGCGTTACTTTAACGTTAATAGCTGAGCCTATAACAATTGCCTGAGACTTAACAGCATTGAGAAACAGCCCGTTCTCAGTCGCCCAAGCCCCCACAGACTCAAGGTCAGCTTCCACGCGCCTGACACAATCATCCACTTCACAAGCATGAACCATTTTGTATAGTTGAACATCATCAGCGAATAGATGCGGAAACATATATTTGATAGAAGCGGGAAGGTCATTGACATACAATGAGAAAAGTAAAGGACCCAAAATTGAGCCCTGTGGTACACCCCTAGTCACCGGAAGAACAGTAGACATAGCCCCATCGATACAGACGGCCTGAAATCTGTCCGAAAGATAACTGCTTATCAAAGCTGCAGCAGTACTGTCAAATCCGAACTGCGAACGCAACTTGTCACACAACAAGCTGTGGTCAACCATGTCGAATGCCTTAGTAAAGTCCAATAGTATTAGAATCGATATGAGTTTCTTACCGATAGCTCGTCTAATATCGCTCGTTATTTTTAACAGCGCTGTGGTGGTACTGTGTTTAGATCTAAAACCAGACTGCACCGGCGTGGCCAAGCGATTACGCGAGATGAACTCACAAATCTGATCCTTGACGATCAGCTCAAAAATCTTGGAAGAAACAGGCAGAACACTTAATGGCCGATAATCTTCGAGCTAAAATTTTCTAGTCTTCTTATGGGACGGCCAGACCTTAGCCACTTTCCATGCCATCGGACATTTCGAGGTCATGATGCAGTAGTTCACTATATGCAATAGTACCGGCATCACAACAGGAAGCGTAAGCTTAAGGAATTTCAGCGGTAGAGCATCCACACCTACAGCATCCGATTTAACAGATGAAATAGACTTGAGCAAGTCCACAGCAGTAACATTTCGAAACGAAAAGGTAGGACCATTCAGCGTATCACCCATAGTGCCTTCCTTCCCAGAGCCATTCCCCAGCCGATGGCTACCATCAGCACCACCATCTCTGACAAGGTAGGCATTATATTCATCAGCTGTAAAGGACGGATTAGGAGAGGAACGAGACTTAGCTAGACCTAGAGATCTAGCATTTTTCCAAAGAGCCTTCATTCCAAGCTTTACATTGAGCCGTGGGTGAAGAAATTGCTTTTTAGCATTCTTAACCATCTGTGTGTGCTTGTTTCTCAACTTCCTCCAGAGCGACAAGTTTGCTGGAGTCCTATCGTACCTGTAATTTTGCTTCGCAAGGTCGCGATCAGCAGCAGCCTTGTCTATTTCCGAAGTATACCACCTCGACGACACATTCACTACATCTTTCCGAACTAGAGGTATCAAAGGCGCATGCTTATCAAGTATTGTCAACAGCTCGGAGTTAAAGATATCCAGCATCATATTAACATCTGTTTGCCCATATACATTAGGCAGTTTGCTGGTGGCTAAATCACAGTCGAGGCTGTCATAGTCAATCGAAGCATAATCCCGCCGAAACTTAGGAACATTCCTAGTCAAAGCTTCCGAACAGCGAAACGAAGCAAAAAGAATGTCATGATTCGACAGTCCACTGTTGATCTGATTGAAAACGCTGAACTTATGCGTCTGGTTCGTCAAAATGAGATCAACCTGAGAAGGAGTGCGTTCAAAGTTGGTTGCACACGAGCCCAGAGAGCTAAGACCCATACAAACCATAGCCTGAGTGAGACGGCACGTGCCACATGTGCGCAAGGCACACTTACTACAGTTGCCCTGAGCATCTTGAAACAACAAGTTCTCATTCAAGTCGCCCAATACCACCACATCCTCATAGTCAGGGACCAGCTCACCCAATACCTCCTCAAATACATCAATTTCATCCACGTCGGGCGAATACTTAGAGAGGTTCTTCGAAAAAAATTGTTTGCGACGAAAAAAAATTTTTTTGAAGAAATTTTTTTTCTGTGAAAAAAATATTTTTGATAAAAATTATGAGTGAGAATAGCTTATCTATTACTCGGTTTTTAATAAAATTTTGTATTCGAATTATTAGTTACGACAACCACCAACTTCTAAAACAACTGATATCGCATACAATTCATAAAACCTCTTAAAAGATAAAGAGTGGAAGAGTCGGTAAGTCTCCTTCCAAAATGAATGATGTCGTTCGAAGTAACGCTTTCGCGAATAATAGGCAAAAATTTGTTTGAATAAAATGTTAGCTTTTTTGTTCAAATTTAATCTTCTAAAAAAATCTTCGTAAAATGAAAGAAAAGTATAATTTTTGCAGCGTAAAAACTGAAAGTACAGAAAAACTATTTTTCGCGCAGATGGACAAAAAACGTCAGATTTCCTCACAATATTGAGACCGTAAAGTAGGCTTGTTCGGTACACTTTTGAACAATAACTTTTTCTGCCACCTGTCGTTTTCGGCCCAGGACCGAAAAGTCTTTTTTGCCCAGTTGAATTTACTGACTTCAATCAAATATCGTAACTGAATGAAAACATCACATCAATTGCAATAATAATGCCTGAAACTAAGTTCTTACATAATTATTTCCGAATTCACTTCACTTTTGATACAATTTCGGTCATCGTATCAATTATTTTTCACATCGAAAACAACTGTTATGAAAAATAGGATGAAGAATAAGGAACAAACTGTCGCAGTGTCCTATGATGAAAATGCAAATTCTGTATTAAAGCTTGTTGAGTGTTTTGTTCGGAATCTGACTTTTTGTCCGTCTGCGCGAAAGATAGTATACATCACTCGGAGCTAAAACGGTACTGATTTAGACCACGGTGTTGAAAAGGTCTTTCCTCGGGCTCCGCTGCGCTCCGCCCTCGGATTCGACCTTTTCACCACCTGGGTCTAAATACACCGTTTTAGCTCCTTGTGATGTAATGTACTATTCCTCGGGCTCCGCTGCGCTCCGCTGGGTCTAAATACACCGTTTTAGCTCCTTGTGATGTAATGTACTATTATCTGCCTAGAACGATAATCTCGCATTTTTCTCCCTAGGGCAAAATGGTTTTTCTCGATATATCTTTTCTCGGCAGATAAAATAGCATATGCACCGCTGTCCAGGATGCTCTATTTTGACGATTTGGAGGTTATTTCCCGAGCCTACTATTGTCGCTGAGTCTGGCATTTGTGGCGCATTTTTTCAAACACAACGTAAATTTCGTTTAAAAAAGCGGAAGCATTTTGTTAGAAGAATAAAATTTGAACACAAGCTAACATTTTGTTCAATCAAATTTTTGCATGTTATCTGCGAAAGCGTCACTTCGAACGAAATTATTAATTTTGGAAGGACACGCACGGACTGCGTCGCTCTTTACCTAAGCGGATGTGAATATTAATTTGCTCTCTTGATCGTGCCTGCTAATTGATTAGAGCCTCACGCTAATAACTAGATGAGACTTTATTGTTAATAAGCTTTTACTTCCTGATTATGTGTCATGTCAAGAAAAAACAGCTAACGTCTTCCTAATAATTAAACTCGCACAATTGAATGACGATAAGTGATTAAGCATTAAAGATTTAATTACAAGATCTTTCCTACAATTAATTTGTCGAACAAACATTCTCATTTTAGTCGAGTAATGTAAACAATGAGCTAGCACATTAGCATGGGACGACTATTGTTTGGTTGGCCAAAGCTTTGGATTATTTTCTTTATCAACTTTTTTTTTGCATTTTATGCGGACATTAATCATTTTAATTTATTCCAATGAAATTAGCGTATTAGATGGCAGAAAATGTTTGACCAATGAATAGATTTTCATCAAATTTCAGTTGTAGCGGTGCCGCAATGAATTCACTATTGCTCTAACATAGAAGAATAGTAGATTACCGTGGGGGATGCGGTAAAAAGTCATACATGAGGGATTAATTTTGTGAAATGAGCCAAGCTTAAGAGGGTGCTTTTAAGCAAAAAGCTTTGAAAACTGTTTTTTGACGAGTGGTATACAACTACAAGAGTCAAAAAACAGTTTTTAAAGCGAGTTGCTTAAAAATACACGAATGAGTTTGCGAGTGTCACGAAATTATCCAGAATGGATGACTTATTAAGCATTCCCCACTGTATGTTGTTTTACTCGGTGTCCCAACCGAAAACGCGTCATTACATGCAGATGTACATGTAATAAGAAGTTTCCAATGGGGGCTAAATGTAATGAATAGCATTATAATGAATGACATGTAATGAATAATTTCCGTTGGGTGCACATATACATATAATGACAAGTTTTCGGTGGGACAACGAGTAAAATAAATTTTGGTCAGGCACTAGATTCGAACATAGAGCATACGGTACAGAAATGCGATGTTTTCAATAACAGGTTTGTCAACAGCTATTTTCAGTAGCAATTATTATGCCATTCTGTTAGGACAAATTAGGGCCATTTTTTCTATCATCAGGAAATTCTCAAAAATATTTAGTTGCCCAGTTTACGTATACCTTCAATTTTTGCGGTGTTTTATGAAATAGTCTTCAGCGACTATTTATGTTAGCAATAAAGTTTTCCACAAAAACGACTGTAGATTTCAAAAATACAAATTGAGGAAATTTTTTTGGTGCCATTTGCTCTTTGTCTTTGAAAAAACATAACCAAAGACCCGTACGTATCAAGACAGATGTGGCAAACCGAACAGATTTTGCAAATAGTGAACTTATCAGAATTGCAAATTGTTGTAAAATTTTTAAAACTATCAGAACTCCAACGTCCTACAGAAATGACCCAAGGTAACTAATAAAAACCCTCCCGAAGTACGACAATTGTAGAAGTGGATATTTTCCGGGATGGATTAATTTTTCCTAAAAACCCTGAAACACGTGTTTTCTAAAATTTTATTCTCTGCAACTTTTGTTTTGGAAGCAACTTTCCAACTGCCATAGGTCCAGAGATATGAGTAATCCCTCCTGATTCTGAAAGAGGCTGAATTCCAAGGATTGTGACATTTTTCAGGAAAACCCTGAGACAGGTGTTCACTGAAATTTAATTCTCTACAACTTTTCTTTTGGAAGCATCTTTCTAACTGCCAAAGTTTTAGAGATAAGAGTCATGCCTCTTGATTCTGGAAGTGGCTTAATGCCAAGGACTTGGACTTTTCCACAAACATTTTCCCAGTTTTGCTGAGATCAAATTCTCTCATTTGACACCAAATTGAACAATTTCCGTGCTATCTCACTGAGATATTTGCGAAAAAGTTTCACCGACCCTCGAAAAACCACGTTTTTGGTCACTTTTTCGACCATATCTCCGGAACCACTTGATCGATTTTGCTCATTTCTGAACTTGAATCATTGGACAAATGGAGGAAAAAAAATTTAAGGTGATCGTTGCAGCCGTTAAAAAAACGATGGAGCGTACAGACAGACGAATAAACGGACATTTTTTTTTCGCTGATTCTTCATCTCTAGACGATATTAAATGCACCCCCCTCACTTCCGCCTCGATCTACACCATGTTACAATAAAATTGTAGTAAACGTATACGGGTCCATTCACTCTCTGTTCTAATTTAGTATACACAACAAATTCTAATTTCTACAGGACGTAATAGGACATATCATTAAGGACGATTGTTTTTGTTATTTCACCTTTATCATCACTGTGTGCATAAATAACTATCACGTATGCGAAAAGAGCGCGTTGGTGGAACATAGCGAAAGTAAAAAAGTTCACCACAAATAATATCCGAGTCAAGGCCAGAGACATCTCTTCCTACAATATCATCACATGAATACTAGTAAGTTTGGAAATATCCATTCTCTCACTCTCATAGTCTCTCATTTTTATATGAATGTTCCATTGAATTAGAAGAGACCGAACGCCGATGAACGAAAAAAAGGTGCCCCTACATGAAAAGTTCAGTGGATGGTGAATTCATTGGTGAAATGAATTAACATGTATTAATGTCAAAACGCGGTCGTTTCCATATACTGGGCCTTTCATAAGAAACTGGACACTTTATATGATTCTCTCAGTCGTTCAATGTTAGTGTGAAAATGACAAACATAGTACCTAGGTTGTCCAGTTTCATGTCATGTATAAAAAAGAGTTCATCGGCGTTCCTTCTCTTCTAATTCAATGGAATGTTCATATACGATATCTCACTCGTAAAAGCAACAATTAAGTGTCCTTTAATTAGAATTGACTCTTAATTAAAAATTATTGCCCAAATTTTAACGAATGTCGTTGATAAGAATTGAAAATTCTTTAAATTTTAATCATTGATTGACAAGAAACTACTTGGATTTCAATTATTCTACAAATGCTTCCAATTTAGTAAGTAATGTGCGCTTACCTCATCTTTACAATTAATTCTCGGTATCAATGTGATTCTTATTTTTTGGAAGTGTCCACACTGCAGCTTAATGAAGGACTAGACCTTAAGTAAGTTTAGAACTTTAGTCTGTGGATCAAAACCTTGCGAAGAAACCAAATGAAACAAGTTGTTGTGATCTGCACTTCAAGTCATCTAAAATATTTATGAATGAAAAGTCTTCAATGTGACTAAAAATCACACAACAGAACGTGATAATTGCAAGTCATTTTATTTCTACTATCATAACTTAATAAATAATTTCAGTAGCTAATTAAACCGTTAAGTGATGAGTTAATTAAAAAATAATGACAAGATACACAAGTCAACAGGAAGGGTATCATAATTTAATTAATTAAATTTTGTCAATCACATGGAGCTCATTTCCAAAAAAAAATCGCGGAATTCTAAATTCCTCTTTCGCTACAATTATGGCCTAATTCTTCATGTCGTGTGTGTGATATTCACCTAACACATGGCTTAAACAATTAAATGATGATTACCTAATAAGGATCGGAGTGGATAGACCCACACCTGACCCACAATTTTATCGGGTCGACCCACACCTGGCCCACAGCTGTAGAAATCACTCTCTAAAACTTTGGGTCAGGTGTGGGTCGACCTACTCCGATCCTTAATACCAAGCTTCTGGGCATCATAAAATGAGGCTGACACGAAACATCAAACCTTTTTTTTCAAACTCTTATTTAAAACAAAAGATTTGTACGTTTCGTATGAAATTCGTTTTGGACGCGCTGTGGTTTCCCCCACTCACTTGGCAATTCTTTTTTTTAAGTCTTCAGTCCAAAAAAAATGAAAATTGTCCACCACATTGAACTTATGTATTTCAGACCCAGATCACTATAAAAGTTGACCTTACAAATGGGACGAAATATCCCCTTATTCTCGTTATGCTGAAAACATACGATGCATTGAAAGCGTGTTTTCCTTACACCGAATTCAGTGATACGCATATAAGATGAAAACATATTTATTAGAAAGGGAGTAAATTCATGATGGAAACACCCTTCAAAACATGTTTTGCAATGTCTCGTCTGTAGCCAGCATTACGTATAGTAAAACTTCTTCATTCACAAAGTCATTCATTCATAAAGCAACTCATTCATAAAATCATTCATTCATAAAATCACTGCTTATTGACATGATATTTAATTTTAATTAATAGTTTCGATCATTGCTTATATTTACGCTATTTAAGGAGCCAGGGCTTTGGCCACAACTTTCATTCATAAAAGTGCCGCTGATAGATTTCCATTTTATACCATGAGACGCAAACACTTCGAATGGCAGATAGGCTTTGTGTTCTTTTTTAGTGTCATTAGCGGCTTGTTTTGTGCAGTAAAGTATTTCCTACTCTTTATCTCTTTATTTGGGTAGGTTTGATAGAAGCATTTTTTTTACATCAGATGACTATGAAACAGTTGGAAAAATCCATGGATGCAATGAGAGGATTCTGCGCGCCAAAATTTAAACTATCGAAAGGTTACACAATCCTGAAGTTTGTTTCAAAATTTTTTTTCGAAATTCCTTTTTTTTTGGAACTAGATGAACTAGATGGTCTACGCAAGGGTGTCTTCGTTGACGAAAACAAAGACCTGAAGGTGAGCACCTAAAGAATTTGCCCGAAGGTGAAGCTGTCTGATGTAATTCTTTTACAGTGTTACACATTATGCATTGCGCAAATGGCAGGAACGGTAAGAATTGCATTTAAGTTTTTCGGAGAGTAACTAAAACGCCTACTAATAAACTAGCCCTAAATTTTCTATTTTACCTGTGGGGATCACCCAAAGGTGAAGGTATTTATTTGAGGTGTAGGAGCAGACCTGTATAAAGTAAAAAGGTGCAAAGGGGCTTTTAAAATTAGGGCCGACATCAATTCTGCACCAAGTGATCACCATTTGATCTCGCATCCGATGCATCCATACAAAGAAAAGTAGATAAATTCTTAATAATCCACGCGTTTAGTGCGACATCGGCTTATGTCAAAGTTTACGAAATTTCATGACGAAGTGTAAAAAGGGAGGAGCACATCAATTTTTGTCGTTTGACAAATCGTTATGTGAATACTAAGTTTGGAAATATCCATTCTCTCGCTCTCATATATGAAGACTCATATAAGAAATGAGAGTGAGAGAATGGATATTTCCAAACATAGTATTCATATGACGATATGATGAAATTCATTATGAAATATTGTATACTTTGATATAAGCCGTCACCGCTTTAAAGGCGTGAATGTAATTTGGAAAAGGTGGCAAAAATGAGCCAACGCCTATTCGCGCTATTAGAATTTGTGTGTGTTTTCACGGTTGCCTTTGTTGATATACAATTACAATTATAGATCTCTCGCCGTTTATGCGGTATATACGTACCGTACATCTTCAAACCGCATAATTCGAGCCTCGTTTAGTTGACATGTCAAAGAAAGCATTTTTACGAAACCTAAATACCACATATAATCGAATTCGCATAAATGGCGAGAGATCTGTACAATGTTTCTGTCTATGAGTGCACTAGCTATTCAAACCAGCTGAAACATACTTACTTACTTAGTTGGGCCTTACAACCTGTTATTGGTTTTGGCTTCCTCCAGCATCCTCCTCCAATCGGACCTATTCCGTGCCAACGTTCTCCAATCGCCTACTCCTGGTTCCTTCAAATTCGACTGCACCGCGTCTTTCCATCTTGTCTTTGGTTTTCCTTGTTTGCGATTACCATCGGGGTTAGTGTTTAGCAGCTTTAGGAGTACACGCTGTAACTTCATTCTTTATACATGACCGAGCCACCGTAGACGATTGATCTTGATGTATTTGACTATGTCGTGCTCATTGTAAAGCATGATGATTCTTCGCCAAACGCATTCTACGCTCACTCCTCCAAAAATTGACCGAAGAATTCTTTTTTCAAATACCAAGAGTGTTTGCTCATCTGGTTGTGTCATGCACCAAGCTTCCGACCCATATGCTATAACTGGTCGATCCGCGATCTGTACAGTTCACACTTAAGGTTGCGGTTGAGTGTTTTAGACCGGAAGAGTTTTTGAAGACTGTAGTAACTCCTGTTACCCTTCTACGTATTTCTTCTCCGATGTTATTAGCACTGTTGACCAGCGACCCAAGGTAAATAAAGCTGTCGACAGTCTCGAAGTGTTTTCCGTTCACCTCTAGCGTATGGTTCGTTGGTCCGTCACCAGACAATGAAGTTGTCATGTACTTGGTCTTTTTCTCACTGACTTTTAGACCGAACTCATCACCCTTCTCCTCAATCTTCGTGAAATTTTCTTTAACAATATTAACGTTTCGTCTAATTTAATCTAGGTCGTCAGCATATCCCAACAACTGTCTCAACTTTCTGAAGATTGTACCGCTAGTTTCCACGTTGCTCTCTCGTATCACCTTCTGAAGAATAAGGTTGAAGAATAAAGCTGCTAGTCTGTCGCCCTGTCTCAGTTCTTCCAGAGCTTCAAAAATTTCAGAGAGATGGTTACGAATTCTGACCCTTGCTCTTACATGTGACACAGTCATTTTGGACAAGTTGATAAGCCTTTTAGGGTCATCAAGTTCCGCCATTGCACTCCATAGCTTTCTCCTAACAACTTTGTCATACGCTGTTTCAAAGTCAACAAACAAATGGTGTAAAGCAACCCTGAACTCCCTGCACTTCTCCAATGTTTCTGCTAAACTTTGTATCTGAACGAATAACTTCCTTTCACTTTCTGCTTTTTTCCTTCGGAAGAGTTTTCGTTCATCATTACGTTTGATTCGATATTCTAATGTTGCTGACCGTGTTGCTCCAGATTGCCGTGTCTTCAGTCCTGCATCGTTTTTCGCTTGTGTTGCAAGCTTACACTCGTCGTCATGCCAATCATTTCGAACTTCCCTCTTAGTTGAAACATATCTACGATCAAATTATAGATTTGGTAATTGTAAATAGCCCCGGATTGACAAAAATATTCATCGTTTAGATTACGAAGAAAAATGAAATAAACTTGGAAAAGACAATTAAACAATTGGAGGCGATGGTACCACCCGACCTAAAGGATTTAGCAATAGGTAAGACAAGGATGTGTATCTCTAACATATTTTAACATTTTACTTCTTCAAGAAACCGTTACTGCTTGTAAAGATGTTCGTAAGTAGTTAATGGTAACATTGAGTGTTATTGAATAATTTACAGATTTTATCTTTCATTTCATAGAAAAGCAGTATAAAGATCCATGTGATAAAACGTATTATTCGGCGAAATGTGGCTACGAAAGGCAGCCGGATAAATTCATGTTTCCATAAATTTAATTCGAGTATCATCTTTGCATTCGTGTTTTATTCTTTTCTATTATTTTACAAGCGAAGTGTGTTTCATGTACTTCATTTAATAAAACGCTTATTATTAAAGCTACGTGACATTTTCATTCTTACATCCTTCATCTATTTTTTAGCATAACAATTGACTTTTCAGGATGAAGTAGAGAAATTTTGTTCTTCGCCTAAAATACTTCAAAGATATGGTAAAATGCATTTTATGCGCTGCGCAGACAGAAACAAACGTTCGATTTTCTCACAGAATATAGACCCACAAATAACTCATTTTAGGCTCACTTTTGACAGTTATTATTTCCGAACTTTATTTCCCACCTGTCAATTATTTCCCTACTTTTTTCCCACCTGTCAATTATTTCCCTACTTTTTTTTCCACCTGTCAATTATTTCCCTCATGTCAAATATTCCACTACTTAATTTCCCATCGGTCAATTATTTCCCTACTTTATTTCCAACCCGTCAATTATTTACTTACGTGTTTTGTTTGGAATCCGACTTTGTGTCCCTTTGCGCATAAAATAGTAACACGACGCTGAAACAGCTTCTTTTAGACCACGATGGTAACCAATTCCTCCAGTTCACCACCTGAGTCTAAATCAGCCATTTCAGCTCCTTTTTATGTGATAATATACTACTACTTCATCAAAATGTACCGTTACTCATATTGTCAAGTCGGCGCCCCTACACACGTGCAAATAAGGTCACAGATTGCGGAATCGTTCGCACAGACATTTTGTTTTCATGGAGGCGAATAGCAAGGTACTGTTTGAAATTATATGAGTTGATTATGAGTGTGACTAACTGTCCTACACTGTAACCGAATTCCATTTTCCGTTCCCAAGGCTCATAGAGGAATAAAGAATTTTCCCCATAGTCAGTACCGACCTGTCAAGATCATAGTTGGAGTTTCTATCCCAATCATCGAATCCATCGAGAAGCCCAGCAGGAAGTCGACACTAACGTGAGATGGATTCCGCTACTTAGATGCAACTCTGGAATTTTGGTTGGAGTCATAAACGCAGCAGCGAAACGGTGCATACCAAGAGGTTTCCGTTCAGAATATATCCCTGGATGGAATGACAACTTAGAACGGATGTACAGAGAGTTCGAGGAATCTGGAGATACTGAAATTTCGGAAGAACTCCTGGATGCGATAAACTTAGCAAGGCGTGAAAAATGGGCTAGAGCGCCGCTAACATCGACTTCACCCATTGCAGTCGCAAAGGATGGAATGTGCTCCGCAAGTTGGGCGCAGTCAACATACCAAGCAGGAAAGTGTCGAATGAACAGCTAATCAATCCCGAAGTTATCGCATCGAAGATACTAAAGTCATCAACCGGCGTGAAAGTAAAGAAGGATCGGAAAAAATATGTGAAAAGCGCGTTGTCGACATAAAAGAAAAAATTGTCCAGCTCACAGCAATTGACCTCGAGGAAGTTAATGCATCAATCGACTCACTGAAAATTGGGAAAGCGCCGGGCACTGACAACATCTATCCGGAGTTCATCAAAAACTTAGGAAAAGTAGCAAGATCCTGGCTGCATAAATACATGAACGACATCTTAACAAGGAGGAATATTCCTAAAGAGTTCCGAAAAGGCAAAATTGTGGCAGTTCTGAAACTGAACAAAGCTGAAGATGATCCTGCTAGCTATCGCCCCATCGCTCTTCCCAGCATATGCTACAAATTTCTCGAAAAGTTGATCTACAACAGGATATACGACGCTATTGACCAAGTCATCCCTTCGGAACAAGGTGGATTTAGACAAAAGAGGAGATGCAGCGACCAAGTGCTCTCACTGACAACGCTCATCGAAATGGGGTTTGAGAAGAAAGAGAAAACTGGTGTTTTACTCATCGATTTGTCGTCGGCCTACGACACCGTATCGATAGACGGCCTCTTACTCAAACTAATCGATGTTTGCCCATGCGCTACTCTGACTGACCTTCTGAAGAACATGCTCACAAATCGAAAGATCAGAGTGTACCTCAACGGAAGATCCAGCAGAACGAGAACGCTCAACAATGGATTGCCTCAGGGATCAGTCCTAGCCCCGTTACTGTTGAACCTCTACATAAGCGACATGCCAGAAACGCTATCTCAAAACTTTTGTTATGCCGATGATAATGCTCAAGTTGCACAACATAAGAATCCCAAATCCATCGAAGCTATACTTACCAATGACGCCTCAATTTTGGAGAAGTATTACCGCGACTGGCGACTATGCCCCAATCCAGAGAAGACAGAGGTATCATACTTCCACCTCAATAATAGAGCCGCAGCTGACACTCTCGATGTTAAATTTTGTGGAAAATCCGTCAAAATCCAACCTACCTTGGCTTCAAATTGGACAGGACAATGACCCTTAAACCCAATATGGAAAAAGTTGCCGAGAAACTGAAGTCAAGAAACATCATCCTTCAGAAACTAGCTGGTACAACATGGGGCTCGAACGCTAAAACACTTCGAACAGCAGCCCTTGCGCTAGTGCTCCCAACAGCTGAATATTGTTGCTCAGCATGGCTGCGCAGCTCCCACGTCAGTAAGGTGGACGTTGAAATCAACAACACTCTGAGAATCGTCACTGGAACTCTGCAATCAACTCCTCTGCCATAGCTCCCAATATTAGCGAACATAGAGCCACCAAATATACGAAGAAAGCCTTGTTCCGAGAGTGGATGAAAATCAAGAGTAACGATACTCTGGCGATCCACCGAATTTTGGAAAATGCGCCATCAGTAAGCACTCAAGTCAAGAAAGCCAATTTAGAAAGAAGAGTTTTTTAGGACAGCGGACGAGCACGTTTACGACGCTAAAATGCAGTGGCGAAACGAGTGGGACGCCGAGTCGGTGAGAAACAAAGATTTGATCATTGACCCAACAACCAAGGTGGCTGGCATGAATGAATCTCGTAGAACCTGGTGCAATATTAATCGTTTCCGAGCTGGACATTGGAGGTGTGCTAGTATGCTGTTCAAGTGGAACATGAGATCTTCAGCTATTTGCGACTGCGGCTACTTAAATCAATCAACGAATCACATCGTCAACGATTGTCCATTAAGAAAATTTAGCGGTGGTCTCAAAGAACTCCATGAACTTTCACATGAAGCAATTAAATGGCTGCAATTAATGGATATACAACTGTGATAACGTTATGTGATGATTCGAAGTGACAACCTAGTGCTAGTCCGACCCAATTTTTCGGGTTCTTTGTTATCCAATTTTAAGTAGTTTAGAAAAATGTGTTTGCAATGCTTTTCTTGTTACTAATTTATTTTACTTTTTGTTTAAGACGTGATCTATGATCTAATTAAGTAGTATTTATAGCCGACAAAATGAGATTTGTAATTTGTTCATTGTAAACACCATACGAAAGAATAGAATAGAATAGAGGAAAATGCAAATGATTTCTGAGTGCGAATTGCATGGAAATCGTGTGCGAATAGTAATTTCGTTTCATATTTTCAAAAAATTTTGCAGTTTCACATTTTGCTACACGCCTGGACTATACTCAGAGACGTTGAATCGAGAAGAGAAGATTTTTTGTGGCACAAGGGCAGCTATCCGACCCATTGTACAAAAAGTACAAGAGCCTCTCTACTTTGTTGTAACAAAACCCTCTTTACTTCGCACTTCCGGTTTTAGACAACATAGAAATTGTTGAGGTTGGTATTTCTAGAGCTGGCTTATAACTTTATTTTTCTTTTTGAATATTTGGGGCGTGTCAAAAGCTTTCAACTCTCTAATTCATATAAATGACTACTGTAAATTTATTTTAATTAACAGTTGCGAGCATCAACAATAAATGTTTCAGCAATTGCAATGTATGACTAGCAAAAGTATGAAAGAGTCGTATTTACGAAATCGCTTATATATTTACGCTATTTAAGGAGCAAAACCTCTCAGTCGCGATTGGTTTTCCAATTTGAATTTAAGTTTCGCCGGCGATGATTTTTTTCTCAAATTGATATGAGACGCAAACTGTTTAAATGGCAAATAGCCTTAGTGTTGTTTTTCAATGTGATTGGCGGTTTCTTTTGTGCAGTAAAGTATTTCCTTCATTTGCTTTGAATTGTCTTCACAGAAGCATTGTTTTAGATGACTATGAAACAGTTGGAGAAATCCATGGATATGATGAGATCATCGTGCGCTCCGAAATTTAAACTTTCGCAAGGTACATACACATTCTTAAAAGTTGTGTTGAAAATATTGTCAGCAAATACTTTTTTTCGTTCATCGTACCTTAGACGAACTAGATGGTCTGCGTAAGGGAGTTTTCAATGATGATAGCAAAGACATGAGGGTGAGTTTTGAAGCAATTTAGCCAGACGGTGCAGTTCTCTGATGTTTCTTTTACAGTGTTACACATTTTGCATCGGACAAATGGCGGGAACGGTAAGAGAATTTTTTGAAGCTTGAGAGTATAGAGAAGAAGTGAATAAAAGAAGTTGCAAATTAAACTTGAAAGTAAAGCTTTCGCCACCTCTCTCTCTGGGTAAAACTTCAAAAAAGTTGTGCCAATGCGCTGAAACGATTCCAAAAGTTTTCCTGACAAAAAGTTTGATGGATCAATATCGTAGAATTTTTTGTCCAGGAACACATTTAGAATCGCTTAGCATACTGTCCCCTTTTCTTTAATGTTTTCGGACCACACTTCTAGACACTCAAGATAATCAATTTAAAACATTCAGATAACGAAGAAAAACGAGATAAGCTTGGAAAAAACACTTAAACAACTAGATGTGTTGTTACCACCGGAATTAAAGCAAGATGCGATAGGTAATGAAAGTCTAATTTATCGTCGTCACTTACTCCAATTGACATTTTATATTTTAAGAAGGGGCGCATGCCTGTAAAGATGTTCGTAAGTTTCACAACAAAATGTAAACAGTGAAATAACCGTTGTAAACGTAGATTCATTTTTTTTAAATAGAAAAACAGCATAAAGATCCATGTGACAAAACATATTATACAGCGAAATGTGCCTACGCAAAGTACCCGGATAAATTCATGTTTCCATAAAACACCTTTCTTTAGCAACAATTTCGTACTTAGAAGAGCCGTTCATAAAGTATGTTACACTTTGAGCGAGGATTCGAGCGTCTGAAGAAGTGTTACGCAACGCGAAATTTTTGAAAGCATTTGACTGAAACTTAGATTTTTCTTTAATTTTAATTGGTTTCTTTGGTAGCTTGTTGATACTCTAACCACTGAATGAGGGGAAGGGGCAGTCTCAAAAACGTCGACTTTTGCGTGACATACTTTATGATCGGACCGTTAACTTCTTTTACTCGTTGTCCCACCGAAAACTTGTCATTACATGTATATGTGCACCCCACGGAAATTATTCATTGCTTGTCATTCATTAAAATGCTAATCATTACATCGTGAGCCTATATTCAAAACCCGTCGATATCGTTTTATTGAGTTACTGAAGAAATTGAAATATATCTAGTAGTTCAATTTAAAATATTGTCGTCATCAAAATGATCGAAAAACAAACAGTCTTATTCTTTTTTATCAATATGAAGCTTTCTGTGTAAATCTAGTGGAATACGCAATCGCAATTTCATTTCGTCTAGTATTTCAATATTTGCACCAAAGAACAGAGTCAAAATTTGTGTACTGAGAACAATGCTTCACACCGGAACAGCAAAAAATACCTGGAATAACAGAAGACGAGAACAAACAAAACCAGATGAAACTGGTTCGAATCAATAGAACGATGAGCGGTGCACAATGAAACAATGCCTCGACAGCAGATATAAAAGCTCGTAGCCTATGAAGTAGCTGCATTCGATCCAATTTGTTTGGGAATTAAGTTTTGAACGTGAAATTATTAGTAAATTTAAACAATTTAGTTTTGTTTAGAAATGTACAAATAATTTGAATTTTTGTTTGCCAAATCGCCAAGTTTATTTACTTGATCTATATTTTTGCATTGGATTTTTTGGGCTCGAATCACAAAATAATGTTATTTAGTTGACTTAATTTTTGCATTAAATGTCCACTGGAGCTTTACCAGCGAAACTATTCACTGATATTTCAAATTACCGTAAAATGTGTGGTACTTAGTCGGAATGACTGCTGGACTGGAGAAGGTGGAGGTGGAGATGGAGGAGGAGATGGAGGAGGAGGTGGAGGTGAAGATGGAGGAGGAGGTGGAGGAGGAGGAGGA
>CM055405.1:19142032-19169059 GCA_029228625.1 Pseudolycoriella hygida | reverse complement strand
ATCTCAAGATGGTTTAAATGCTTTATAATTTGTGCAAACCTATTTTTGAACTTATTTGTCTAACTTGTGATGTGTTTGGTTCAGATATTTCGCAAAAACAACAAAAAAAAAATTGAGAATAAATGGAATAAAAGAATAAATGGAATAAATGAAGTGCGCCATTTTTTTTTTTGTTTTTGCGAAGTATCTGAACCAAACGCATTACAAGTTAGATAAATAAGTTCAAAAATAGGTTTGCACAAATTATAAAGCATTTTGAGCATCTTGAGATTAAAACAAAAATTCTTTTAAGTTTTCTAAAGTGGGTTTTTTCACTTTTTGACACATTAGTATGGTTTGTTGTGTGCGTTGCCATCAAAATCAAGTCCATTTGAGGTTTTGATGAAATTGAAAAAATTATCATTTATTCCCATTTATTCCATAAACCGCAGAAGTGCGTCACTCCTCGTGAAAAGTGCTACAGAAATCCACGTTCTTCCCAAAATCCTAGGAATTAACATCGGATTATCTCACTCATTTCACAAATGACCAAAGTATTCTAAAAAAGCTGATTGAAGATAAAAAGTGCTAGAGAAATCAATATTTTTTTATTTTTTGAATATTTACCTTACTTTACAGTATGAGAAACATGACTTTCGACACTTTCACTGTTTTCAGCAGTGAAATTGACGAGAAATTAATGATTTTCAACTGTATTTTCAGTGGCTTCTTGTATTAATAGCAAATTGGAGCTACTTTGCTTTTTCTATTATATACACTTTCTATCCAGAAATAAATATGAATGAATGAATGAATGAAATTCTTATTTATTCCAAAATCTTAGGAAGCGACATTGAACAACCTCACTCATGTCGAGAATAACTGATAGATAGTAAAAAACCTAATGAAAGTTATAAAATGTTATAGATATCCACCTTTCACCTATAAGACATCCCTCAGAATTCTAGAAGTGGCTTTATGCCATAATTAGGCCGGAAACCCTAATACATGTGTCTACTAAAATTGGCCATGCTTTCTTAGGTTCACATTTGCCATCAAACGACAACTTGATTCCGATTGACATTTCGTTCGATGCCCCAATAGATCTGAGTAATCGAAACTCTGTAGAATCAGAAAGTAAGTGAAGTGCCGTGTGGTAATACAGCTTTTAATTTATCTAAAACTCTACAGCGCCTAATCAAAGTTCTCATATTTTTTTGTTGAATAGATTTTATTCAATGTTATTTTCGAAGTAAAACTATTTCTAAAAGAAATTATGTGCGATGCGTTAATAAAAAAATTTTTTTTGAAGAACAATTTTATAGATTTGGGTACTATTAGCATCTGCTGTGTTGTGCGGCTATTTGTACCCGGGTACCAATAGCATCGGCTGTGTTGTGCGGCTATTTGTACCCGGGTACCAATAGCAACAGCTGTGTTGTGCGGCTATTTGTACCCGGGTACCATTAGCATCTGCTGTGTTGTGCGGCTAATTGCACCCGGGTGCAATTAGTCACTGCGAATTTTTTAATGTTTATAGTGTCGTCTTAATCATTTCATCCATTTCTTCTACAACTTCCGAATGATTCCAGCAGGTCGGTGATGTTCGTAGTAAAAAAACCAGTTTTGGGACGACGAGTAGCACTGCGATAGAAGAGGATAAATACCAGGACAGTTCGTTCTAATTTCCTCTAAGAATTTATCTCGGTCAAGTTCATTAAAGGCGTTGCGAAAATCTACTTTAAGGACAACCGCTGATTGTGCAAGGTTCTTCCTCGTGTTTTCCTTTATATACGTTCGTTTCGCATGAGCCACCGCTTCACATCCCCTCTCACACCGAAACCAACCTGCCGGGGTGCAAATTTTGAAGAAGTATCATGTCACTCAGATGCGCATACCAACTTTGCTGTAAGGTGTAGTAACTTTCTATTTGACATTGTTCTCGAGATGTGAGTCATCCCTCCCAATTCTAGAAGTGGTCGTATCCTAGTATTGGGCCATTTCTACCTAAAAGCCTGAAATACGTGTTCTTTAAAATTATATACTCTACTACTTTGCCTTTAGAAACAACATTCTAACTCTCATAGTTCTAGAGATATGAGTCATTCCTCTCAATTCTAGAAGTGGTAATATAACAGGTTTTGGCTATTTTTCGATAAAACCCTGAGAAACGCGTTCACTAAAATTTAATTCTTTACAACTTTCCTCTTGGAAGCAACTTTCTAATTGTCAGAATTCTAGAATCACGGGATTAGTGTATTTTTCTCGAAAACATTGAAACATGTGTTCTCTAAAATTTTATTCTCGACAACTTTGCATTTGACAGTAAATCTCCATATTGCATAGTTAAGCAAATATAAAGGAAAAACCATCTGCTTTCGTATATGGCCGAGAAACTCAATTTGCATTGGTCCCAGTGACCAGACCACTGATCCGATTTCCACAAAAAAATTATTCCCAGTCTTGTGAGATCAAATGCTTTCATTAGACACCAAAATGAACGATTTCCGTGCTCTACTTGCTGAGAAATGTGCGAAAACATTTCACCAACCCTCGAAATCCACGTTTCTGGTCACTTTTTCGATCATATCTCCATAACCACTTGACCGATTCTTCTCATCTCTGAACTTGAATCATGGGACATAGGTTAAAGTGGGTGGATTGCAGTCCTGGGACATATGTACGGATATTTTTTTTCGCTGATTCGTCATCTTTAAACGATATAAAATTCATACCCCTCACTCCCGCCTCGATCTACGCCATGTTACAATAAAATGTCTTCTAGTAAATGAGAACTATTTATTGGCACTAGTATAATCATTCCGCTAAGTTAAATATTCCCTTTTTTCAAGTTAAAAAAGAGTCATTTGTCAAGTTAAATATTTTTTTGTCAAGTTAAGAGTTTACACTACGTACTTAAGAGCCACCTGGCGGAAGTTTTTCAACTAATGAAAGTTGTATGGGAATTGTGACACTTTTATGTAATGTTTTTCTCTTAAAGTCCTGAATACAAATCTTTGTTTTTGTAATCATTATATACTTTACCTATTTCAAAAGAAAATTGCGGAAACACTTTTCATAAAAACATTCTCATCCGCTAGAAATGTGAATTCCAATATTTCACTGCAATAGTCAGTTTTTTCAGCTTTTCTACTTAATAAACACTTCGAAATGCATAATTTTTTCGACCAATGTGTTTGCTCACTTAATCTTTAACTGAGTAATCAATTTAAATGACAGAAAACATTTTCTATGGGTCAGAAATTGATAAAAAAATTTTGAGTTGATGATTCCAAATAAAAATGGCCGCCATCCTTATTGTGATTTGACGTTTACAAACATTTGCAAATGTATCAACTCAAAAAGTTTTTATCTATTTCTAAATCGCAGGAAATGTTTTCTGTGTTTTAAATGGATTACTCAGTTAAAGATTAAGTGAGCAAACACATTGGTCGAAAAAATGCTGCATTTCGAAGTGTTTATTAATTAGAAAAGCTGAAAAAACTGACTTTTGAAGTGAAATATTGGAATTCTCATTTCTAGCAAATGAGAATGTTTTTTTCAAAAGTGTTTCCGCAATTTTCTTTAGAAATAGGTAAAGTATGTAATGATTACATAAGAATTGGTTTGCATTCAAGACTTTAAGAGAAAAACGTTACACAAAAGTGTCACTTTTCCCATACAAATTTTCATTAGTTGAAAAATTTCCGCCAGATGGCTCTTTAGTACATAGTGTAAACTCTTAAAGACTTTTTTGTCAAGTTGAGTATTTATTTGTCAAGTTAAAAAGTCTTATAATTCAAGTTAAGTAACGCTTTAACAGGGGTCGAGACGTGACCGCGTAGCCCACGATTACAATCAAAAAAGCACGCCCGAAACGCTTTAACATTGGTCGAGATGTGACTGCGTAGCCCACGATTACAATCAAAAAAGCACGTCCGAAGGGCTTTAACAGGAGTCGAGACGTGACTGCGTAGCCCACGATTACAATAAAAAAGCACGCCCGAAGCACTTTAACAGTAGTCGAGACGTGACCACGTAGCCCACGGTTACAATAAAAAAGCACGGCCGAAGCGCTTTAACAGGGGTCGAGACGTGACTGCTTAATTTGATTTCCAAACTTGATACTTTAAAATTTCGGACTTGACAGTTTAGATTTTAAAACTTGCAGATTTAATTTTTTAATTTGACAGTTTTGACTTTCCAACTAGACACTTTAAAATTTCCAACTTGACAATTTAGAATTTATAACTTGCATATTTAATTTTTTTAACTTGACAGTTTTAAACATCTAACTTGCCAAATGGAACTTGACATTTTTAACTTGACAAAAAATAACATTTAACTTGACATTTAAATAGTACCCCTAGTAAATGTATAGGATGTAAATGTACTTCGTATGGTTCCAATAAGAACTATGTGACCTTCAGTTGCGAAATGAGGAAACAAATATGACAAGACGAAAAGGTGAACATGGATTGATGTCCATTGATGGTGCCATTCTTCGAAGAAGGTGAAGAACCAGAAGTATTCCAAAAATAGGTCTCCTCGCAGTGCCATCTCTGTTTACTATCAAACAAACAATTATTCTAAATGATAGCAACTTTTTAATATTGCAAATTCGAAGCGGGCGGTGCTTTAAAAATTAAATAAAAAATAAAATCCTTGCGCTACGTCCGATTTGTATAAAAACGAAATCAGTCAACCTTTCGCCTATCAATCAACTTTTTATCCTTTTTTGTCTTAGCCAGCGATTTCTGTATACTTGGAATCACCTCCGTGAATATGATCGTACCAACAAATACCAAAGTCGTCCCGAGCCAATGATAAATTGTAAAAGGATTATTAAAGTAGACAATTGAAAATAACAAAGAAACAAACTTTCGTAACGTAACGACTAATGTAACAACTAGCGATGAACATTCAGTTGTTAGAGTGTACACCGAACTGATACAAATGTACTGCGTAATGACATTTCCAATCGTCCAGACCCACTGGCTTGGCATAGTTAGACCAATCAGTGGCAATGCCATTGGTTCACTCGCTGAGCTAATTAGCATATGCTGCCAGATATTTTTGTAAAGTAACAGAAATCCGGGAAGTGGTAGAAGATGCTGAAAGAAGAAAAAATGTTGTGGTCGGAGTATGACGTATTATGTTGTAGTCCGAACCGTGTAGTAGAGAGCTTCTTGTGGATGTTTTCCATGTTCCTTGTAAAGGACTTCTTGGTAAATTCCCATGCGTGCGGACACAAAGAGAGCAACGGTAAGCAAAGTTATACCTACGGAAGATGGGAGATTTTTGGAATTTGTGTTTGGAATCAATGTGTAATTCGATTTTCGATTTCAAAACGTAATTTGAAATTTCTCATACCTACGACCCACCAAAATAATACCGAGAACTGACTGGGTTCATCACCTTCTGCCACTAAGTCTGGATTAGCCGTACTTTTCTGTAGAAAATGAAATTGATCTCCAAAAACGAAAGTTACGATTAGTACTTACGACATCAGTTCCCGAAACTATCGTACAAGTCACGATTCCCGTCGTAATCATCAACACGGATAAATATTTCGAAAAATCATATTTCTTTTTTAAAATTATTATTCCCATGATCATGTTGGCGATTAAGGAACCCTAAAAATAGAACCATTAACATCTGCACGAAAATTGTATCTTCGAAATGTTACAGCTCGGAAGATCATATGCAGCGGCATTGGAATATTAAAGTCAAAGGCATAGTTGTTGCAAACGCTAACTAGGAAAAACATAGCCACTAACGTTGTGTAGTTTTTGAATGCAATTTTTGGTTTCTCCGTTCCAAATTTCGAGGTGAATATAAATCCTTCTAACGCAATGAACAGAAATTGCAAAAATGTAATTAGGTTACCGGATCCTGGATCGGCTCTAAAAAAGTTTGGAATATTCAGGAATATGGTTTTGTGTTGCAGAGACTTCTATGTGATAAATTTGTGCCTTGTGGATGCTATCAGTCAATTATTTCGCTACTTTATTTTCCATCTGTCAATTATTTCCCTACTTTATTTCCCACTTGTAAATTATTTCCCTGATTTATTTTCCGCTTGTCAATAATTTCCCACTTGTCAAATATTTCCCTATTTCATTTCCCACATGTAACTTATTTCACTGCTTTATTTCCCACCTGTCAATTTTTTCCCTACTTTATTTCACAACTAAGAATTATTTCCTTGCTTTTTTCCCATCTGTCTATTATTTCCTATCTTTATTTCCCACCTGTCAAATATTGCCCTACTTTATTTCACACCTGTCAATTATTTCACTGCTTTATTTCCCAGCTGTCAAATATTTCCCTACTTTATTTCCCATCTGTCAAATATTTCCCTACTTTATTTCCCACGTATCAATTATTTCGCTGCTTTATTTCTTAGCTGTCAATTTTTTCCTTGTTTTATTTCCCTCCTGTCAATTATTTCCCTGCTTTATTTCCCACCTGTCAATCATTTCCCTACTTTATTTCCAGCATGTCAATTATTTCCCTATGTGTTTTGCTCGAAATCTGACTTTTTGTCCATCTGCGCATGAAATAGTATACATAAAGCTGACCTAAAACGGCTAATTAAAACCAATGTGGTAAACGAGTCCTCGGGCTCCGCAGCGCTCCACCCTCTTAGTTCCTCACCACCTGGATCTAAATCATCCGTTTCAGCTCCTTGTTATGTAATAGACTACATAGTTTTTTCATTCGTACCATCGGACCTTATCTAGACTAAAGGTCGACTTTTCAAGGGATTCGCGCCTCCCTATGATTCCATCAGAAAAAATATTCAGTTTTCGTCTTTCTACACGTCTTTCTCAAAATTCAGTACCACATTCACGGCCAGCTTCAATAAATATTTCATACTTTAATTTCTTATTTACCGATTCTTATTCACATGCGCGACAGACATCTTTTGACGTGTTGTGCCGATCAAAAAGCGTTAGGCGAAAATGGTGATGACGTTAAAGATAAAGAGTCAGAAGCGACGAATGAATGGCACATAAAATAAAATCAACTCAAACAAATGGAAATATAGGAGAGTGATGAGTGATGGCATAAAACTACGGAGTCGAGATCTTATCATCGACTCCTCGTCATCTGATCTTTTTAACAACCTGAGTCCGAACGTCTGCACGCATGTAGTGTAAGTGTTGGTGTCGTCATAATTATCGTATTTAACGTAATTTGACTCTGCCATTCACGACACACACACATTGCGTCTTTTTCGCTACAAAAAAAAACTCATTTTAGGGAATTTTTCTCACGGTTATTTGGATCGGCGATACTCGATCCTACCTTCCGCTTGATTACTTTCATGTTTCTGTATAGCGTTACAAGCGATTGTGATATTGAAGTGCATGAAACTATTGTCATGTTGTTATGAGGTACGTTATCAGTTCACTAGTTAGATAACGACCACGTCGTCGCTATAAACTCCAGTAATATTTATGAAAAATAATTGAAAGTCATTGCAATTACATACACTCGTTAGATTGTGTCTAAGGCCATCAATACGTTATATACTTACTTTACCAGAAATTCCATAAACACAACATTCGTACAGCATCCGACAAACACCATCAAAATCGCTGTAGCTGCTTTGTAATTCATTCTGCTTTAATTTTTCACTCCTAAGAACAGTTCGATTGCATCAATTACAGTCTTCAGGTGAATGTATTACCTGTATGTTGATATTGAACACGTTTTTTTACCTTTCTTCAATTGTAGCTTAAGTTGTACGTTCATTTGACATAAAAAATACTCTAAAACTAATCGCGTTCATAAAAAAAGTAACTTAAAATACACCGTCTATAGATCAAGTCTTACAAACGAAAGAGGAATTTATTTGTTTGATTTTATTTTCTATTAACGATTTCAAGGTCTTTTGCTTCTTCTATCAAAATCATATGGTTTCAAACGGAAGAAAAGAGTACAGATGGAGCTGTTAGACATTAGGAAACATTTTTTTAGTTCGTTTCAAATTTTCCCACCGGAATAAATAATCCCAAAATATCATTTTTTTGTAGAGAATTCTCACATGAAAATCTGTTGTGTAGCCGATGCACTTATTCCCGGATCATTCGCGCGGTAGCGATGCGCCCGTGACGCAAGTTCTCATACGATCGTTTTTTCCGAGAAGGCGGAACCATACATATATACAGTTAAGTTTTGACTTTTTTCCCTGAGATCTAGTTTTTCGGATTTTTCTGCCGGAAATTTTTTTTCGCCGGAAAGTTTTTTTCGCCGGAAATTTTTTTGGCCGGAAATTTTTTTTCGCTGAAAATTTTTTTCGTCGAAAATTTTTTTTCGCCGGAAAATGTTTTTTGTCGGAAATTTTTTTTGCACAAATTTTTTTTTGCTGAAAATTTTTTTTCGCTGGAAAATTTTTTTCCGCCGGAAATTCTTTTCAATTCGGTCAATGTTTCCTTTGATGTTCTAATTCTAATCAAAGTCAATGTGATAAGCACGTCCACATGCATGAGAGCCTCTCCTGCCCATCTTGCGACGAAAGGTTTCTAATCATGTGAGACTACCCAAATGTTTTCCGTATGACGGACATTTGTTTCGAAAGTATTCAAGAAACATTCGCTTTCACTTCGCCTTTCATAGAGGTTGAGAGCAATTCATTGTCGTTGAATGTGAAGACAGCACGTAGATTGAAAAGGAAAGGTATCATTGAAGAAAATGAAATTGCATAAAACAACATCAGATTGAATCAATTATTCCGAACGGCCACTAATGTAACAACCGCATGTCGGGATTTAGTCGGTGTAATATGAAAGCCTCTGAAACCCACCTTACGCATTTCATCGAATATCCTCACAGCCGCAACCGTTTGGAACTGGTCCAAATGTTTCTCCGTATGACGGACATTTGTACCGAAATGGTGCAAGAAACATTTTACTTTTTGCCTTTTTCCCATCTTTACCGAGAAAAAGGTTAATCGTTGATCAACGAGATGAAAAATGTTGAGGATATTCGACGTTTACATGCTTAGCACACAATGCGCAGGCATATACAGAGCGCGATAAGTGTTAATTTGAAGACTTGATTGATACTGCAATGCCGCTATCTGAATGGTGGACCCGACCCGACTGACTGCGCCCAACCATTCAAGGAAATTTTTCGTTTTCTTCTAAGGTCCGTTACTGATGTGTTTGGCGTGGACTTTGATTTGACTTGGCATTTAACCAAAAGCGCAGGCTTACGTTGGAGTCACAACCGTTCCTGTAAATAGTTTTTGAACACGAATGCCTTTCAACTAATCATACGGCTGTACCAATACGCATCAGTGTATGTACCAGCATGTAAAGAGAAAGCATATATGCCATGTATACCATCGCGCGGTAGCAATGCGCCCGTGACGCAAGTTCTCATACGATCGTTTTTTCCGAGAAGGCGGAACCATACATATATACAGCTAAGTTTTGACTTTTTTCCCTGAGATCTAGTTTTTCGGATTCTACGCTGAAAATTTTTTTCTGCCGGAAATTTTTTTTCGCCGGAAATTTTTTTTCGCCGGAAAGTTTTTTTCGCCGGAAATTTTTTTGGCCGGAATTTTTTCGCTGAAAAATTTTTCTCGTCGAAAATTTTTTTCGCCGAGAAAATGTTTTTTCGCTGAAAATTTTTTTCGCTGGAAAATTTTTTTCCGCCGGAAATTCTTTTCAATTCGGTCAATGTTTCTTTGATCTTTCAATTTTTAAATTATTTCGGGCGATTTTCTCAGAAGTAGATCAAAATTTAGCGTTCATTTAGAAATGTGGCATGGATTCGTCGCTTGACGTGTTTCTATCCATTCTATATTTTAACAATCCACGATAAAAAGTTTGACTAATTGGGACGTTTACGCCTCTTGCGACAAAGGTGCACTGAATCTGAAAGCGACGAATCTATGCCACTTTTCTAAAATAACGCTAAATTTTGATCTATTTCTGAGAAAATCACCCAAAATATTTGGAAATTTTTTTTTGCTGAGAATTTTTTTCGCTGAAATTTTTTTTTACTGGAAAAGTTTTTTTCCGCCGGAAAATTCCTTTTCGTTGAATTTTTTTTTTCGCCGGAAAATTTTTTTCGGGCCGGAAATTTTTTTTTGCCGGAAATTTTTTTGGCAGAATTTATTTTTTTTCGCTGAAAATTTTTTTTCGCCGATAATTTTATCGCCGGAAATTTTTTTTTCGCCGAAATTGATATCAGTTGTTTTAGAAGAAGGGGCGAGGACTTGCGTCACGCTTCCCTTTTAAAAAGGGTTTATGTTGTGATCGATCTTTCTAGTAAATTAATTTTTTTTAATTTTTCTCTGCTCTACCCCCTCACTACGACTCTGTGGCAAGCTCTGTGGGACCGTCTGAAGCTTTGAAAAATTGTCCGTTGGCAACACTGATTTTTACAATGAATGCTGTGACCCTTTCACAGAAATAATGCACAAGCGAGAGAAGAATAATCTTTTCGGCTTTTATGAGTTTTCTTTCGACGGCACGGGTGTGAGATGAGGAGGACGTGTTATCGAAGGGGACGTGTTATCGAAGGGGACGTGTTATCGAAGGGGATGGGACGGCGCAGAAATTATTTGGTTAAGTTTCATATGAATTCCACCATAAATTCCCCTTTTTTGTATTTGTTTGACATTTTAGGCCGCCGGCGACATAAAATCAATTAATTTTTAGGTAGAAACTCAAAACTTTCAATTGGTGTACGGCTCTATTATAGTCCCTAAAATTTCCGAGGGGTATACGACTCTGTAAAATCGTGGCATACGCTCCGAAAGAATCCCAAATTGCTTTGCTCCGGAAAATCTTCAAAAATCTTAAAAATCTTTAGAAAATCTTAAAAATCATTAGAAAATCTTTAAAATCGTTAGAAAATCTTTAAAATCTTAAGAGATTCTTTAAAATCTTAAAATGTCAGCTTATAAAACCTTTTAGTAAACTATAAAAAAGTCTCTAAAATTTTGGGAAAATCCTATAAAATCTTAATCTTTAAAATCTTTTGAGATCAAGAAAAAATCCCGGATGCTCCTGAAAATCTTTGAAAATCATAAAAAATCTTTAAAAATCATAAAAATCTTTAAAAATCACAAAAATCTTACAAAAAAAAAATCGTAGAACACGATTTTTAGTAATCGTTTACCCCTCGAATATTTCCTCTTGACTTTGAATAACATTAAAATTCTGATATCTGAAGTAATGTCCTGGGCAAAGACTAATTTCATCTCATCTCATCTCATTTCTAGGGAGATGGTCATGATTATCCATGGATTTCCGAACAACATATCAGCGCTGCAGGTAAGTGAACAGTGAACATTCTTTGGGTCATTGAATTACCTTAATCGCTTATATTTAAAGTTCGAATGGGCCTGGCAGCACCCCACAGAATCCAGGCGTCTTAAAGTCTTTCCTGATATTCAGCGACGAAAACCACGTGAAAGTCACTTCGACTACAATTTTCGTGTACTTGCTGTAATGCTTCAAATAGGTCCGTGGAAACGTTTACCACTTACGATTCGGTGGATATCAGCCGATTACTGTCGTGACTTCCCAGTAAGTTCCATAATGAAAAAATGTTTCTCTGTGGAGATACGATTTGTTTTATTGATTTAGATCGGAAAAACGCCCCCCGTCCACATGCCCATTTGCCATGGTCGAGTAAAAATCAAAAAGATTCCAAAGTCATCCGATTCGGGAATCAGCGATGCGATGAAAATGGGTATTTTTTGTAGAATATGTTATGAGTACATCAAGCCGGACAATTCCGTCGCTTGCATTTCACCGAGTTGTCGTTTTGTCGGTCATCTCAAATGTTTGGCCAAACTTTGGTTAGAGCCTGGCGAATACGTTCCGATACAAGGAAGTTGTGTTAGTTGTAAGAAAACTCTTCTTTGGGGTGATTTGATTCGTAAGAAAAATGGTTGTTCAGATCTGGAAAATTGTGTAGAATTTGAAGATGATGACGGCGGCAGTTTCGACATTTCATAGAACGGAGTTTTGTTTTTGTTAAGGTACTTTATGTTTTTGATCGTAATTAGACGTGAGGGCGTTGGTTCACAAGATTGTAGAAACTGTAATTACTCGTCATTTGACAGTTGGCCCTAAAAGTAACACGGAAACTGTAAATTTTGCGACCGTCTTACAATATTTATCACATCGTGTTCCTTCTGCTGTTCAGCACAACATGAAGCAAATGGCGTCCATAAATAAAAAAGATATAAAAAAATATTTTTCTTTATTTAAAGTTTAGAACTTTTCTTAGAACACAACCGACGTTTTACATTTATGTGGATTTCGTTGCCTGGTTTCTGAAAGTCAATGAAAAGGAATTTGAATTTTTTAGAATCGAGGTTACGACTTTATTTTTCTTTTACCTTCTCCTAGCAACATTCAAAATTACATCACCTTCTCGTATATTTTTAAACAATGATATCGTTTCGCTATGATTCATTTCTTGTACTAAAGTCCCGTTTATAGCAAGAATTTGATCGCCTGAAAAGAAAATTGAAATTGACCGACAAATAACTAGCGTTTGTCGCCAACAAAATTGCAGTCACTGGGAACTGAGAAAGAAGGACCACAGTAACCGCACCGTGAGCCACCGCAGTTAGTCGTGATTTCACTGCCATCATTAGGAAAAAAAAACTCAGAGAAAATCAGCGATTTTCAACGAAATTTGCCGAAAAAAATTAAATTAGCGACAAAATTAAACAAAAGATTCTCTGCGATTGTTTTGCTTAATTTTATCGCTATTTTGATTTTTTTCGGCCAATTTCGTTGAAAACCGCTGATTTTCTCTGAGTTTTTTCCCTAATGACGGCAGTAAAATCATGACTGACGGCGGTGGCTCACGGTGGGGTTACTGTGGTCTCGGCGATTGTTTTGTTTAATTTTTTCGCTAATTTGATTTTTTTCAGCGAAATTTGTTGAAAATCTTCGCTGATGTTTTCTAAGTTTTTTTCTTTATGACGGCAGTTTACTGTATACTCACCTACTAGTAGTGTTCCCTCGTCTGCAGCTTGCCCACTCGGAAAGATTGTTTTCACATAAATTCCCATGTGCCCTTTGGGCGAATCACGACCACCTACAATACTAAAACCGAGCGATTTCATTCCAAGTCCTTTAGTGAATCGAACCATCAATTGAATGGATTTGTTGACATCTGAAGAGGGAGTATAATGAGCAGAAATTCAATGTAGTGTTGACTTTCCTTACCATCACCCAATTCTTTGCTCTCTTGTACGCTTTCCATTTGTTCAGCTTTCAGTTTTACTTCACCGTCAATTTGATTTTCAAATGAGGAAGTTAAACAAAATTCGTTTCTATTCGGCGGAAAAATTTCTTCAAATTTGCTTCTGCCGCTTTGACAGTTCGTTGGACGATAAAGAGCGTACATTGACTCGTTCAAGATTTTATCGCTAATTTCTTTGGAATTGTTGCCACAGGAACTGTCCCCGCAGTCCTCATTGTTGGACGAGTTTGTTTCTATCTTCTTCTTCGATCCATCGTTCATAATCTTCGTCACACGATTCGCATAAACCGGTGTGTATTCCGTGGAATGTTGTAAAGGCGTCAGCGATAAAGATTTCTTTAATGAACTGCGTCGAGATAATTGACCGTCGTGGCGCATATTCTTAAATTTCTGTAAAACTATTCCGCTTTCTAATCCAGTTGGAACTTCCGTCGATCGGTCCCATCCGCTCTCGTCGAATGTATTGTCCGATTTAAACTGATTTTTCACCGAATCTATATTTTGAAAAGAATAGCGTGCTAATGTTTTCGATAGCGGAGGTTCATATGCGACGACGAGTTCTATGCTGCCATTGACGAATATTTGCAGAATTTTTTGCGCTGCTTCAAGTGATAAACTACCTCGTAAGTGATGTCCATTTACGTTGACAACTTCGTCATCGATCCGCAAGCGACCGTCGCTATGAAATTACAAAATTGTTAATTGAAAAGTGAAATGTTCAACTCAGGCGTAGCTAGAAAAGGGTATTCCATAACACGTAGTTCAATCTCCTCGGAGGCGCGGACTAATATCTGCTAACTTTCCTAAATGGAAACTGCCACAGTTTGCCGGATCCTGCGTATAGACTCCGGCTCCCGCTTCTTCCTCAGTTTTCGACAAGTCAGTGAAGCTCACCGGTCCATCAACCGGAAGGCAGGTCTAAGCCAATCAGCTCCCTCCGGTATGACGATCTGGTATAGCCTCACAAAGTCGACATGTGGAACCATACGCTCTCTAGGCATATGGAAGGTCGTTAATCACCTTCAGGATTTTCCCATGTCCAGACTCGAAGTTACTTATCCAGAGACCATTTGGCTTCAGTCTACCTGCTGAGCAAAGGCTTTAACGACCGTCATGGATACGCTCCCATGGCCATTGTGCTCGTAGTTATCATAGCTCACATGCACACGAGCCTCTGAATTTCGTTCAACCCCTTCCTTACACACTACACGTCGAGCCTAGGCCACCAAACTACGCATCCATGGCTCAACATAGGCCTAACCACCCTCTCATAGATCCACAATATGGCTCTAGACGGTATTCTGAAGTCTCTTCCAAAAGCCTTCCGACAGATCCAGAAAGCGGATGCTGTTTTCTGTGCTTTGTCTTTGACATGCTCGATCCAGTTGAGCTTTTGGTCGAGAATGACTTCCAAATACTTTACTTTTTTCGGGGTTAAACTTCAGGCCCCTCCCCAGGCACCATTCCTCCGCTATCTTTAGTGAACCCCTCAAACAATACCCTAGGGTACTTTAAAACTTGCCTCTAACCAAGATAGTCGAGTCGTCCGAATAGCCCTGAACATGAACTCCCCTTTCGTTCAGCTTCTTGATCAGGGAGCAGTGATGAGAGTATCCCCTTTGCGAACACCCTTTTGATACCCAGAAGGTGGACTTGTGGCCACATGCAGTGGCCTCCACAGTCCTATTTCTGAGCATGTTGCCGATCCACCTCATTCCTATAGGCGCTATGTCCCTCTCTTCCAGCGCTTGCTGAATTACATCAAAACCGGTGTTGTCGAATGCTCCTTCAACATACATAAAACATCCAAGGGCAATCTCACCAAATTCGAATGACTTTTCAATCTTGACCACAAGGTCACGCAGAGCCGAGTCCGTCGATTTACCTGCTTGATATGCATGTTGCTTCTCATGGAGCGGGTATCCCGACAGGATTTCGTCTTCGATATAAAAGTCTACGAGCTTCAGGAGAGTCTTCAATATTTAGGAGGTGAGACTTATAGGGGTTTCCTGGCTTTGGTATAAACGTCAGAAATATAATTAGTTGACACTAAAAATGTTAAAAAATATCCAGACAAGCATTGTGAGGTCCAAACAACGATAAGGTGGGTGAAATTAGAAATAAGAAAATCAGCTTTTTGACACCAAAAACATTTGATGTCTTCAAGATGTGCATATCAGATAATTTGATCAAGGTTGGTGTACGCCGGCTCTTGATCCTGATTCTTGCAACCATCCTTTACACAATTTTCTTAAATGCATGCCTTGCAGCACCTAATTTAATTGAGACTTGATAAGAATTAGCACATTCTGACAAGCCAAGTGCGTTTGCGCAATCGCACCTTCATTGCTTAATTTTCGACATTAAGACACAAAACTAAAACATGCGATTAAATATTTAATAAGCGAATGACTTGAATTCGTTCAACTTGTAAATGTTTCATGCAGTTGAAGTAGTCCAGCTGCTTACACATCTAGTGCCTATTAAAGGGATAGTATCGAAAGACCGATAAAAAATTAATAAATTACAAATAAAATCACAAATACTAATAAAACTACCGATAGGATATTCGCAACTACCAATAAAAATATTCAAAAGTACCCATAACTTTTGTACAGAGGAAAAGTGATAAAGTACCGATAAATACGGTTAAAAGTAATCTTTTGTTGACACTTCGTTATTTTCTATCGGAAAATTATTATTTTTTATCGGTAATTTATTACTATCTACTTGTTTCGCCGTGACAGAGTTTTTTTACCCGCCCAAAATTATAATTTGCAGATAAAAAATAATAATCTGCCGATACAAAATAAGAATTTACCGATAGAAAGTAACGAAGTGTCAATAAAAGGTTACTTTTAACCTTATTTATCGGTGCTTTTGCATATTTTTATCGGAATTTACGGATATCACTATCGGTAGTTTTATTATTATTTATCCGTAGTGATGTTATCGGTAATTTATAATTTTTTATCGGTCGAATATTATATCTCCTACTTCGCAATCGGTTGCATAAATTTTTGCCTTCAATTCCCTAAACACCAATACCAGCTACGCCTCAGGTTGAACATCGTAAACTTACCAATATGCCAATCCGTTGGGACTCATTTCAGCGATAAGATATCTCTTCTCTTTCTCAAAATCTACGTCTCCCCATTTGAACACTTGTTGTCTTAATGTGATACCAACTTTGTCGTCACTTCTACGCATTGTCAACTTAATTTGTTTGAACTTTCTTTGAATTGTGCCACAGTCAAAATTCTCCTCCATTACATTGTTCTCGTTGAACAACAATGAGCTTCTCTTGCTCGTATCTTGAACCTTGAACTGTTGGTATACAAAATTAATTGTAGGTATGTCAACTTTAACATTTTCTTCCCCATAACGACCGTCGCTATCATAGCCGGACTCGTTAGAACTTAAGCAACTATTTACTCTTTGGTATGGAGCCGTATGAGTCATTTGCAGTGTGTCAATCATGGACATTCTATCAACCGACCTTTCCAGCAGATCATTCGATAATAATTTCGGCTTTAGTACAGAACCACCGTTTTCCTCAGGTAAAACCGACAGTTTTGATCGCAAAAACGCATACGGAAATCCACGCTTTTGATTCGAATCACCGACCTGTGCTATGTCATCACAACTAGATGACTTAATTGGTGCATGGAAAATGGATTTCTTTTTCAGATTTACGCCATCGGACGGATCGTCGCATTTGATGTATGAATTGAGTTGACTCGTTGAACTGCTTCGATACAGTTGGCTGGGCTCGATTGGCTTGTGCGATTTCTGTGAACGATGATACAACATGCCGGTGGAACCAATGCGATGGAAAAATGTTTTAATTGTTTTCGGTTGTGCGATGGGTGACTCATCGTTTATATGAGATATGGGTCGACTGGTTTCGTTGTTTTGCGGTGGTTTTGATTTAATTTTCGTTTTCGATTTCTGATTATTTGTTCGCTGTAGTTGGTCAAGTTTTTTACTCATTCGGCGTCCCCATGTGAACACTAAAAAACAAATTGTAAATATTTGTGAAGGTTTAGAGCACTTTGTTATAGGAATGATGTAAAGTAGCTAAAGAAATTAATAAAATCGCAGCTGGTGTTCTGCAGACTAAGCGTTTTTTATTGCTTTTTGGGTTCGTTGGTTTTTGCAATTCGCCAAAAATGTTACGTAAATTTAAATTGAAATAATGAATTGGTCTAATGTTCAAAATGAAATTATTTATCGATCAAACACCAGAAATAGCGATGCTGTTAATGTAATATATGTGGAGAAGCTGCTGTTACGTAGGCATAGTTTATGTGTATCACAAGTAAGAAGGTCAATTGCGACAACTTCCACAATTCTATTTGAGTCATTTAGACCCGTACGATGTAGCAGGTCTACTGTGCTTTCCATTCGTTCATAATTCGAAAGAATGTCGGACAGTAATAAAACATAAATGCGATAGATGGAGTGCGCGAAGTCCAGGACCTATGCCTTGGGACAATTTTCATCTTATTCCTATCTCTTACAAAATTCAGCTCTTCGTTATCGGATATCATTGAAAATACGAAGTTAAGACAATTTCCTTCCACATTCAGTATTTCCTCATGAATGTTTCATGATCGGAAGCTCTGCACCCGCTTTTTCGGCGTAATTTACACCTTAAAACTGAACTTTCGGTCTCAAACCTCAAACCATGTTAGAAACTCCTCTTCTCAATATCCTCTCCGTGAAAGGGAGGGATTAAAGGTGTGTGTCGAAACGCCACCTTCAGAATTTTTTCAGAAATATACTGTTACTCCATTCATTCAATCTTTTTCTAACACCACCGTCGCTGATCTTTTGCCCATGCTCTCGTCAAGCCGATTGAAAAAATTTTACCGGCTGGAGATAAAACTTGTATGTTTATGAAAGCGTTAGCGAACAAATTAAAGGTTGCACAAGGGGTCGTATAGGGCGAGACTAGGTGAAGAATGAGTGGATTGGACAGGAATCCATAAATAACGAAGTCATGGAAAGAATAGCTGCATTGAAAGTGGCAGCGACCAATAGTACGTCTTCTGGACGACATCGATCGGGAAAAGTGACGGTACCAAATTTTCCTACTTCTTACAATTATTCTCAGATTTTCCCAAATTTTGTTTGAATTTAATCTTTTTAATAATAATTATTCGAACATCTGGTCTGGACAAACTCGAAAAACTTTAATTGCGTAGAAAAAAACGAATATTTGAATATTGGCTGTCTCCAAATTGACTACTGTTGAGCCCTTCTGTGTGATGTGACGGTAATCAAAACGTTTCAAAAAACATTTCAATCGAATTCAATAACAATTATGCACTTACCATCGAAAGCACGACAGTTTATCTGATTGTCTTAAAAGCAAAACCACGGTTGGGATCAATTGAAGAAATAACAGACTTCCACTGATCGCACAGTTTCCTTACGAGACCAAACATCGGCTTCGTAGTGGCGGTTTCATATTCTCAATAACCGACCGAAATAATCGATTCTATGATTGCAAACCTTACTGAATATTTGAATAGAGATGTGACAATACAAGGAGCCATAGCTTCTTGATGTTTTCACCCTTCCTGTTCATCCGCCCGTTTATGCACCCTTCACCGAGTAATTCCCTGCTGAATCATCGGTGATTCTCTGGTGAATCATCGTTGATTTCGTGGTGAATCATCGATGATTCCCTTGTGAATCATCGGCGATTCCCTTGTGAATCATCGGTGATTCCCTGGTGAATCATCGGTGATCCCCTGGTGAATCATCGGTGATTCTCTGGTGAATTATCGCTGATTCCCTGTTGAATCGTCGGTGATTTCCCCGTGAATCATCGGTGATTCCCGTGAATCAGCGGTGATTTCCTGATGAATCATCGGTGATTTAGATCCAAACTACACCCTATCGCTACTTTCCTATACGTATGACAATGGTTTATCATGCCCGCAGCGGTAGCGGAGGGGGTGACGGAGTCCCCACACCCCAAAAAGAACGTCCACAAACCCAAAAAACTTCATACAAATACCTTTGGGACAAGGAGTCATATATAGGCGAACTTTTGATTTTTTTCCCCACGCCCTCCTCTCCCTCCAAAATATTAAAAAAAACTAAACCGCAGCAGCTTTCCAACGAGCCCAGACTCATAAAAATCAATTGAAAATTGGCTGAGATATCGAGTTTTGAAAATGGCATTTTTCTATGAACCGTCGATTTTTCTATTGTTCTCATCATTATGAAAACTTTTTTTCTGATCTGTCGGTTTCTATGTTCTATCTATCTATCTATGTTCCATTAATAATTTTCGATTTCGAGAACTAGACAGCCGATCTTCCTGAAATTTTCAGGGAACGTCAGTTCCGGCCCCAAATGAAAAATTTCATATGCCGCTTTTCCGGGAAAATTATGGAAATTTGAGGGTTTTTTAGGTAATGCTCGGAGTTTTCGAATTTTAGCTCCGGAGTGACAATAGCTAGAGAGATGGTTTCTTCGGGAAAATTATAGAGTTCGGTCAGGAGAATTTTTTGGGATCTTAAGAAAATGGCTGCCAGCAGTCAAACCGGTGCCATCTTGAATTTTCCCAAGCAATAAATTAGGTTTTTTTTTGTTTTTCGAATTTTAGCTTCGGAATGACAATACTTAGAGAGTTGGTTTCTTGGGGAAAGTTATAGAGTTTGATCAGGAGATTTTTTTGGGATTTTCAGAAATCTGCCAAAGTGACGCCATTTTGGATTTTTGTTAGGTATAAATTATGATTCTTTGGGTTTTCGAATCTTAGCTCCGGAATGATAACGCTTAGTCAGTTTGGTCAGGAGAATTTTTTTGTATCTTAAGAAAATGGTTGCCAGCTGTCATAGCGGCGCCATCTTGGATTTTCGTTTATGAAGTGTTGTGAAGGTAGCCGAAGGTGACATGAAGTGTTTCGAAGGTATCCGAAGGTACCCTGAGATGACACGAAGTGTTTCGAAGGTAGACGAAGATAGCCGAAGGTGTTCCGATGGTAGCCGAAGGTGATACGAAGTGTTCCGATGGTAGCCGAATGTGTTGGAGAACAATTTTTTTGGAAATGAAAATTTTTTTCAGAGAAAAGTTTTAGTGGAGAAAAAATTTTTTCTGAGAAAATTTTTTTTTGTAGATAAAATTTTTTGGAGAAATTTTTTTTTTGAGAATATTTTTTTGAAGAATTTTTTTTTCGGAGAAACTTTCGGAGACAAATTTTTTTTCTGAGAACATTTTTTGGAGAAAATTTTTTTTTCTGAGAAAGATTTTTTTGGAGAAATTTTTTCTTAGAAAGGTTTTTTTGAAGAAATTTTTCTTAGAAAAATTTTTTTGAAGAAAGAAATTTTTTTTTTCTGAGAAAATTTTTTTGGAGAACTTTTTTCGGAGAGAAATTTTTTTTGGAGAAAAATTTTTGTAGGAGAAAAAATTTTTCTGAGAAAACTTTTTTTGAAGAAAATCTTTTTTTTGGAGAATTTTTTTTTCGGGAAACAATCTACGCAATAAGAAGCAAAAGTCAAAAGTCAAAGTTGCGGTGCAATAACTGAAAGTGCTGAAAAATTATTTCGTCGTTGGGTCTGGCATTTGTGACACAACGTAATTTTGTTTTAAAAAAAGCGCTGTAATTTTTTCAGGAAATTAAAACTTTGATCACAAGGTTCCATTCAAGCAAACTTCTGCGTATTATCAGCGATAGCGTCACCTCAAACGATATTATTAATTTTGGAAGCGGACTTACGGACTGCGTCACATTCTACCTTTTAAGAGGTTTTTGTTGTGATTGGAGCTAACATACAAATACAGTACATGCGATCCAGCCCCTGCTGCACAACATTGGCTTAGATGACTATGTAAGACGATCGGCTATAAAGCTAACAAAAATCTCCTTTTGGAATTTTTTTGGAAAGCCATAAAATTTGTAATTATTTCCCTAAATATCCAGTTCACTATACAGCAAATCGTACGAGTCTGACAAACATTCTCATATTCAGTTTCTTAATCTTCAATCATTTAATTAGCTTGAAGTTCATTCCTTTGGTTCGTTGTAATATAAAAGTTTTTGTTCGAGTAATTAGTGTAGTCATCTGGTTTTTACATCAAAATTATGGCTCAACAAAAAAACACCATTTTAATAACGTGTATTTCGTAGGATATACCTACCACTTTACCGAAATAGTCGAAAAAACAATAATAATAAAAGAAGTTACCGTCAACAAGTTAGCTAATTTGTGTTGTCCCTGCCCTTTGATTTATCTAAAATGCTTGACATAATGCCCACCTATCGACGCAAATTTGAACGTAAGTAACGCCAAATTAGGTGTTCTTCAATGGGTTATGCATTCCGGTTTAATTTTACATGAATTCAAAGGCAAACAAACACGACAATTTCTGATGGACAAAAATAATCGATAAATTGTTGACTTCAACACAAAATCAAGGTTAAGCCATTCCATTTTGTAGCGTCGTCATGCAAAAATTTATGTTTAAGATCTACTTATTTCGACAAATAACATTATTCACGGAATATAAAGTATACTTGCTTACTCGCTAGATAATCGAATTCAATTCCCACACGTCCTCACACAAAAAATGCGATCAATGGATTTTTAAACGACATGTTCAAATAAAACGAAACGGTAGCTTCATTTGAAAGGTGTAAATGAGATTATAACGAACGACATGAAATTGCTTCAGAGATAAAACGATTCGTCACTGACATAAAATGAATCGCAGAACATTTCGAAAAATATCTGTAAATGGCATAATTCCTTACCGCTCAATACGCCCATATGAAGTCAAGGTTTCGGATCAGTCTTGAAACACTGACTTCGATAAGAAGCGTGTGCGAATAGTCACAACAAATCGGAAATTCACTGGTGAATTGAGTAGATGAATGACTGGCTAGTTTTTACTCAAAAGATTAGAAGAAGTTTTTTGTTTTAAACTTACCATTTTTGTCAGCTTGATGCATCTCATGAGTTGTTTCTTTCTTTTCTCTAGCGTTAGCATCATTTTTCGTGGTTTTCTCCTCATTAATTGTTTCAGATGCATTGCAATTGTTTGTACCAAAATTCGCAAAATTGTCTTCGGTTGCTGTTATTATAGTCGCACTTTTCTCACGCTCTGAGGTGGGCACATGCTGACTGTAAGTGGATTTTCCTTTGAATAGTCTCATAATGTTACTTAGAAGCCAGAAGTCATCTGTGGAAAAGACGAGTATTATGAGTAAAATTCAAACAGTAGGGCGAATTTCGAAGTTTTGTCGGTAGATCTATGTTGAAAAAATTTGACGAAACAATGATCTTCTCTGCAGGGTATACGGGTGTTACAGACTAGGTGTAGGCCAAAAGTCTGAGGTTCAGGTCTGTGCCAAAAAAAAATACTGAGATTTTTGCTGCCAATTGACTTCTACAGCGATGTATCCATGCCAAAAAACCAAATTTTGAAATAAGGAGTCGGTGGGCACTTGAAAGTTAAGAAAATTATGAGGTAAACTGTTCTATAAAATCAATAACTAAATTATAAGAGCAGTTTATAATAGTTAAGTACGCGTTTACAACTCACGACTTTTCTGACTTTTAGGTGCCCACCCACTTTTTATTTCAAATAACGTGTTTTTAGCCATGGATACATCGCTGCCCATCTCAATTAGAACCGTAAATGTGCCTAACTTTGACCGATTTTGACGTATTTATATGTGCCATCACTGTCACCATCAAAATTACCGTCGTATCGGGCATTATATTTGGAGCTGTTGACAATAGAATAAAAAAATTTCGGTGTCAAACTATCACAGAGAAAATATTCGTATAAACATGTCACTTTTTCGGCTGGGACGAAAATATCCCTAACTTTGACCGATAGAATTTTTGTGTCAAATTTCTCGAAAAAAGAGAGATATCAAAAAGGTATATACATTACAGTACCCTTCATAATTCCTTTATGACAAACGAAGTGTCTTCATAAGATTTAACAAACTAAAGTGCTGATTTCGTCGTTTACGACTCATCAGTACACCTTGCCTACTAGATCATGTGTATATCAGCACCCTCAGTCACAGAATGATGACTTCTATGAACAGCGTACTTTCTTATGTACATTCATTCTGAATGTCGCTGTACCTGAATCGAAACGAACGACTAGGTGAAGTAGTGTTTTGAACGCTTTGAAGTACAGGAATTTTGAAGCGTCTTTATAAGATTTAACAAACTAAAGTGCTGATGTGTAAAGCACTACTTAATCTAGTCGTTCGCCTCGATTCAGGTGGTATATAAGAAAGTGCGCTATTCATAGAAGTCATCATTCTGTGACCGAGTGCGCTGATATACACATGGTCTAGTAGGCAAGTTGTACTGATGAGTCGTAAACGACGAAATCAGCACTTAAGTTTGTTAAATCTTATGAAGACGCTTTGTTTGTCTGTTTGTCATAAAGGAATTATGAAGGGTACTGTAATGTTGATACAAGGAGGGACTTTAAATCACAGTAAGTGCCGCAGTTGTTGAAGACAAATTTTGTTCAAGTACAATAGTACTAATATCCTTTGATCATCAAAAAGGTATTGTCGACGGTTGAATTGAAGGGCTCAAAACAATAAAATCGCTTTAGTTCCTTATTACTTGTTCAGTTAAACTGGACATTGTCCGTTGAAACGACTAACAATTTCAACGCCTCCTACGATCTGCACGTTGAGCCATTAAGATCAGATGACGGCTGGATAAGTTTAAAAAGCTTTTATGAACAGAGGCGCCAACTACACTGGGGCAAGGGGGCGATCACCTATCACCACCAAAAATTAATTAATTTGATGAAAACTGTTTACATTTGATGATTGACTTTCATAAATTCGCCCTCTGATAAATAATTTACAAAACTTTCGTAAATCATCGTCTTCTGTTTTTAGCTGTAACTCGGGTCCAGAGTTGGTGTGTACGAACGTGTAAAGTTGCAATTGAGAGACTACCAACTTTATTGTTATTCTGCTCTAAGAAATCTGTAGCGTCAAGGTAGTAAACATTTGTGAACAATAACACAGCCACTTTGAAACATTTCGTGTGCAATAGACTACAAAAAATTTCGTTCGCTCCGCTGACGCTGTGTCCACATGTAGACATTACGTTCGTGAAGGTCGGGGCCTAAGCCCCTCTGTAAATGGTTGCTAGGTACGTCCCTGGAGTATAACTCGAAGTAACACATTTGCCTACAGAAGTGAAATGTATTCGAAATTTCCTTAAAATAAACCAGTATTGTGAAATTTCCCATTCCATGAAAACTCATTCTAATTATGAAAGTAATTGAATGATAAGCGGTCAAAGTTAAGTCGAACATTTTCACATATGATTTTTACGCGGAGAAATATATTTTTCTGTATACGTGAGAGTGTTTGGTTGTGACAGAAAATATGTTCCCATCACTTGGGACGAAAAGTTGCTTTCCACGGTATGTACACCAATACACTTACAGAAAAATATCTTTCAAAATACCCCAATACACACTCGATGTGTACACATCTCGCGTGTATTAGGGTATGTTACAGCGAACCGAATATATGAAGGGAGAAGTCAAATTTTGAACAATGAAATTCCATTGTTTAAAATTCGACGTGTCCGTTTTTATATACGGTTCGCTGTAAAAAATACTATTTTTACTAACGGAAAAAAACTTTGGGGCTAAATTTGGCTTTCGGTTTCAACGGAGAAGATTTTTCGCTTGAACCAAAAAGCTGTTACACTCATGTCCACTATACTTTTGACTAATACCGCCGCAAAATAAGCAAGCACCTTATTCTATTGTTATGACTGGAAACTTTACACATTGAAAAATAGATTGCGTGTTATAAGATATCAACAAACATTTTTCTAATGTAACGGTCTAAGTTAGGGGTACGGTCAAAGTTAAGGGTTCGGTCAAAGTTAGGCACATTTACGGTAACCTAAAGCCACAGGGGTGCAATACCAAGTTGCATTTGATTTTTTGGTATTCTATTTGCATAGTTTATTTTTATTGAATCGTTTTTGTTAATGTGTAACCTTTCGCTAAATTTCGAAAAACTTTGGCAGTTTTTCCACAGATTTTTAACATTTCGGAAAAACGAATTTTCGTCAAAATCAACATACTAAGACTGTGTCGTCGTTTGACAACAAATTTTGCGGTATTTTAGTGTGCTAAGTACTACTACTAATGTGCCTAGGGCTTAATATTTTCCAGTCCTGCAGTTATAAACGGATTATATTAAAACCGGAAAAAAAATTTCGAAAACGGAGATAACTCGGCAGATAAATTATTGAAGAGTGGAGATAAATGAAATTAAAACGGAGATGAAAATGACCAAAAAGTTGAGATAAAAAAATCATTTTTGGAGATAGAAAAATTTGTTTTTGAAATAACTAAATTAATTAAGGAAATAAAAAATCATCAGAGAGGAGATAATAAAAAATTAAAACGCAGATAAATAATTCAATTATTAAAAGTAATAGAAAAACGACAGAGAAATTAAAATTTAGAAAAAGGAGACATGAAGTTAATGGAAACGGAAATAAAATAAAATTGAAACGCAAATAAAAAATTTGAAAAATGGAGATTATATAACTCCGGAGACAACCATTTCATTTTTCATTCATCTTTATTTCTGTACATTTTATCTCCATTTTCTAATTTTATATCTCCGTTTAATTATTTTATATCTCCGTTTTCCAATTTTATATCTCCGTTTTCCAATTTCTAATTTTCTAATTTTATATCTCCGTTTGCAAAATATCTTCGTTTTCAAATGTTATATCTCCGTTTTCTAATTTTATATCTCCGTTTTCCAATTTTATATCTCCGTTTTCTAATTTTATATCTCCGTTTGCAAAATATCTTCGTTTTCAAATTTTATATCTCCGTTTTCTAATTTTATATCTCCCTTTTCCAATTTTATATCTCCGTTTTCTAATTTTATATCTCCGTTTTCTACAGAGAGAGAATCATAAGCTTGTGCAACATTTTTATTTCTCTTTTATCTCTTTTTTCACGTATTCACTTGTATTTTGTGCATGTAAAACTCGGTTTTATGGTGAAACGAGTTAAAACGAAACGTTGCACAATCTTATGATTCTCTTCCTGTAATTTGTTATCTCCGTTTTCTAATTTTATATCTCCGTTTTTTAATTTGTTATCTCCGTTTGCAAAATATCTCCGTTTTCAAATTTTACATCTCCGTTTTCAAATTTCTATCTCCGTTTTCAAATTTTATATCTCAAGTTTAATACGATCCAAGAGCCATTGGTCAGATACAAAAGTTTTATCAATTGGAAAATAAAAGGCAAGATGTTTACAGATGTTCCATTGATGTCAAGGACATTAACAGCTACACAGCTATAACCCTACCCCAATTCTGTAACCAAGATCTTACTGTTAAAGCCATAACTCAGTAACAAAGTGGCTTTGTTGGACCCGTACGGAGTACAAGATGTCCTATACGTTTACTATAAACAATTTTATTGTAACATGGGGTAGATCGAGGTGGGAGTGGGGGGGATGCATCTATTATCGTCTAGAGATGACGAATCAGCCAAAAAAAATAAATGTCCGTCTGTCCGTCCGTCCGTCCATCTCCACTTTTTTTTTCCAAACGGCTCAACCGATCAGCCTAATCTTTTTTTTCCTGAAAGGTACATGCCTCCCATGATTCAAGTTCGAAGATGAGCAAAATCGATCAAGTGGTTCCGGAGATATGGTCGAAGAAGTGACCAAAAACATGGTTTTTCGAGGGTCGGTGAAACTTTTTCGTAAATATCTCAGCAAGTAAAGCAC
>CM055405.1:19112699-19141532 GCA_029228625.1 Pseudolycoriella hygida | reverse complement strand
GGGTCATCCTGCCCAATTATGGAAGTGGCCATATACCAGGATTGGACCATATTTCCCCAAAACCCTGAGACAAGTGTTTGCTAAAATTTGATTCTCTACAACTTTGCCTTTGAAAGTAAATCTCTGTATTGCGTATTTAAGCAAATACTGAAAAAAACTATCTCTTATCATTTTGGGCAGAGAAATGTATTTTCGCCCATTCCATGGCTCATAGTGCCCAGACCCTTGACACGATTCCAACAAAAAAAAAATCCCCAGTTTTTTGGTATCAAATGCTTTCATTTGACACCAAATTGAGCAATTTCCGTGCTTTACTTGCTGAGATATTTGCGAAAAAGTCTTACCGACTCTCGAAAAACCATATTTTTGTTCACTTTCTCGACCATAACTCCGGAACCACTTCATCGATTTTGCTCATCTTCGAACTTGAATCATGGGAGGCATTACCTTTCAGAGGAAAAAAGTTTAGGCTGATCGGTTGAGCCGCTTGGAAAAAAAGTGAAGACGGACAGACGGACAGACGGACGGACATGATTCGTAATATTTAGACGATAATAGATGCATCCCCCCAACTCCCACGTCGACCTACCCCATGTTACAATAAAATTGTTTGAAGTAAACGTATAGGACCTTGTACTTCGTACGGGTCCAAACATGATCTGTGTATCACCACAAGGCGACAAAATACGGACGAAAAGTCCAGTGGCGTTAAAACCCCGGAGGTGTCAAAATCAGTAGGCAGAGGGCGTCCGAATTTTTTAGCCTCCGGATTTTTAGTGGTACTAACTGTAGAAGTGCAGTAGAAGTGCAGTGATATATACGCCGAACATATTCTCATGTGGTATTACGTATTACGTATTTCGAAAGTCAGTTGAAATTACCTTCTATGGTGCATCATGATAATTCTCATTCGACATTCGTTTTGTCACCTCTCAGAATACAGTATTTCGAATTGTTTAGACGGTTAACTAAAATACCTCAAAGTAAATGAAGGATTGTAATTCTGTAGCAGCTGTCTTAACTATATTTAATAATGGGGGGGGGGGGGGGCTCTGCCCTTTCACGCCAGCACGCCTGTGGCGAGCTTGGATACGTTGAGGAAAATATCTACAAGCGACGGAGAAATTGTCTTTATAATATATGCCGCCGACGTATTTTTTGTTTCAGTTCAGCATTATATACGCGGTAAATGTATTATAAACCTTATTTAAGTATTGTATGTATGCCATACGTGGCGAACGTGTTATGAGCTCACATAATACATGTACGGCGTTCGCTATACGTGAACAGTGGATAAAATACGTCGGCGGTGTATATTATAAACACAATTCCTATGCCGCTCGTACATATTTTCCTCAGTGTGCGCCATGGAGGTAACCTTACGTGTACTTGGCTCTGCCTCAAAGCCCGCTATAGGCTATGTCCCTTAGACCCCGTAAGAGGGACTTTCCCCTATTGCCGTGGTTGTTGCCCCTTCATCCCGCCTTTTTATTTTCCTATTATGTTCACGGCTTGCGGCGCAGCAGTACCTAGATAAAAATGTGATTCGTATAAGAAAGTGCCGCTGATGATAAAAATACAAATTCGTTCATATTTCGTCCGGATTTTACCGCCTCTGGATTATGACGTCTCCGAATTTTGACGCCTTTGGATTTTGTAGTGACACCTTGGTTCATTCTGTCAAATTTTAAACTGAGCTGAATCTCGTCCGTTAACCATGAGCTTCCCCAACCCTTATCTCCTAAAGCCATTAGAATCTCTGAACTTCACAAGATTGAAAATCACCGTAGTTGACTATTAGTAACCTTGCCATAAGCGTCCTGGAATGGCAAAAAAGATTCAGGGAAGCCCCACTTTTGCTCTTGTTATGCTTAAATAAATAGAAATTTTGTTAATTTGTCGTGTCAGAACGGAAGTCTCACTAATTTTCGCAAAGTTGTTGAATGAATCTACTGAGTTAGCATTCACACTAGGTTATTTCCGAGGTATTCGTTATCTTCTGTGTTAGAGTAACAATAATTTTCGCCGATAAAATGTTCGAAAAGACGAATAAAGCTGACTTGCAGTTTCTAACCCATTTCTTATCGTTAAAAATACAATAAAAAAAATGCTTCCAAAGCAAGCATTTTTATGTTTCATTATATTTTTATATATGGTAATTGGAGCATTAAAAATCTATTTTTTTATTATTGGATTGTTGAAGGCAAACATATTTTGTAAAAAAAAAAGAAATTTCATTTAACATGGCTATTATTTAGTAATTCATCATGTGTATCAATCATCAAACGAATATCATAAAATGTTTATATTTAACTAGTCATTTGCGTTGAATAAACCATTAAAATATTGAACGTTTATTTGTGATGAAGACTGAAGAGAAATATACGCTGGTTTCGAATGTTATTGGTGTTTCACAATTGAATAGAAAAGAATTATAGTCGAGTGCATTGAGGGTCCACTTATTGAGCATCTACGGTCAAACATTGCGCTTTCGAATCTCTAGGTTACATTCACCTTGAAAACATCCTCTAATTCAGGGAAATGATAATCATACAGGTAAGTACAGAACCGTCTGTTATCATTTTTCTGTATTATATCACACATCAGCATAAAATGATAACCATATAGGTGACTGTGGCCCCATCTGTTTTAATTTTTCTGTAGTACATCATACATAAGTAGAATTTACTTAGCACTCAATATGACGATGTAATCACACAAGGTCCCAAGTAAATTTTCCTACGAATATGAAAATTTGTGTTTCGTCAAAGGTAGCCTAATCTAGGGACGAATACAAGAATTCTTTAATCGTCGAAAAAGTACGTTAATCGCGAAAAGAACGTTGCACAAGTCGTGGTAAAAATGAAAAGTCACGCATTCGTCTCAGGTCAACCAAAGCTTTATTACTAGCATTATTAGAAATGCACGAACTCTTGGTGCTCGACACTTGGATGAATAGTAGGAAATAATAATAATCCCAATGGCACTGATTAGTCGGGAGCAGAACTGTTAAGTGTCTGGTTCGACTGCCGGGGTGTTACACTGAGTAACTGCCAGCTAGTGTGGATTAACCACGCTAGGGACCACATGCTTAACGTGTATTCCGAACCACGCCTTCGATTGAAGAATTATTTCTTTTACGATTTTGTCGTGCGCTAGTACATCTGGCAACACCTAAGCGAGCATCGAACAGAATCGAATCACAACCCTAACGGTATGGAATTTGTCATTATTTTTTTGACGTTTACACATACCTTAACGTAGCGGCTGGATGAGAACCTGCTTGTTTCGTACACAGTGCATCGAATATGTGTGAAGTCACACTTCAATGTGTACAAATCGTTGCGATATTGCTAGCTCAACTACCCATTTATGAAGCTTGGGTGAGCATAGGAACGTTACTTTCATGATAAGCGTTAAAGAAAAATCCTATACAGAATTTGTCTACACCGGGGTTTGAACCCGGGTATTCTTGGTGGAAAGCCAGTACGTAACCACTGAGCTAACCCGTTGATAACTGTTATGGGGAAGTAATTTGATATCTCGAATCCAAATGAGTACAAATACCAGAGCGTTTCAGTCCGAGGAACCTTTACTCATCGTAATACGAGTTATCAAATTATTTCCAGTGTTACTACACACTATTTTACTTTACGAACGAGGCAAAGGGTTAGCAAAAATGTTTTTCGTTTCCTTAAACGCTAGCTTCCAAGCATCGTGGTCGATTATGCCTTCACTTAATCTTCGATTTCAACTTAAAAAATAATATTAATGAAAAAGTGGAAGCAAAAGCAACCGGACTAGGTCTATTGAAATGTGTAAGAATGTAGAGATTTTACAGAAAATATATTACTTTTTTGTGTCTCTTAACAAAAGAATCAATTTATGGTGAATTTGGTCACTCAGCCACCTCAGGCATTTTGGTTTACAATACAGCAACATTAAATCCACTGTAGGGTGATTCGTGGAGCGAATTGATTTCTTCTGAAAACGGTGAACGAATCTACCAACGGCACGTTTTCGCTCCCGCTTTTTTTTGCATTTCAACCGAAAAAAACTCGCTTTTTCGTGCATCATTTCGGTGTCGCATGAAGTTATTTTGCCGCACTAGTGTGATGATGGTTTTTTTATGCACTAATGGTATTGAATTTTTATATTAAAAGAAAATCTCGTTTTTGTAGGTGAATTGCAAAAAACATTGTTTGATTCACGTTACGTATGCTGGTAGCTTAACGCACCCGATGTGTTGCCGAACTCGTCTTCGGCTCCTATCGGCAATCTCACATCTAGTGCGTTAAACTACCTTCATACGTAACTTGTATCAAAAATTACTCTTTACGCACTGACGTAAATTTTAGTTCATTTATTAAGTAGCGAAAGGTACTTTATGCTTTCATCCTTCCTGTGAATTGCCAAAAACGTTGTTTGATACACGTTGCGTATGCTGACACACGACTCGTATCGGCAATCTCACATATACTGTAAAAAAGTACTATTTTGAAACGATTGATATATCGAAATACGACAGATTTCTTAATCGCAGATAGCATTAAATTGTAGATTTTTTTTTGGTCTAGACATACAATGGCATTTCATATTAGTCGTTTGGATATTTAGAGTGCTCAAAACAACCATCAGGCACGTGTTAGGAACATTACTTTTCACAAAAGCTGGAAAAGAAAAACTTACAATCAATTTCATCTCAGCACTAGTGTTGAAAAAATGTATGAAAATTCCTTTCAACAGCGGAGCTTGACAGTAGGTGTTTTGAAATAGTAATTTTCCTACCTAGTTTTGTATCTAAGGTTTTTTCAGCATTAGTCCTAAATAGTGTTCGCACGAGCCAGAGGCGAGTGTGGACACTATTTAGGACGTGTGCTGAAAAAATATAGTTACAAAACGAGGTAGGAACAACGTTTTCTGCAATTCAATGCCGAAATAGACAAAACCAAACAATAAAATTTCTATTTCGATCACAATTTCCTTTTCATTGCATTTTTAATGTCAATTAAAATTGAGTGCTGAAAAACTTTTCCGCACTCAAATTTGAATGCTGAAAAACTTTTCATTTTCCGCACTCAAATTTGAATGCTGAAAAAGTTGACCTTTTCCGCACTCAAAACAGTATTGAAAATTGTCGTATTTCGATATTGAATTGCAGAAAATATTTTTTCGCACTCACTTCGTGTTTATAAAGACAATTCTTCGATATATTTCGATGTTTGTCTATCTCGACACATCTTTGCAAAAAGTATATTGTACTCCTCCTCGTTGCACACGCAGTACACGTCCTTATTTTCCTTAATCGCTGCGCTATTACGACTAATGCTACAAAAATCCTCTTTGTGCAACACGGTGTACAATATACTATTTTGGATCCAATGGCACATGGACTCTAAGATGAACTTGTTCTATGTATTTCATCGTATGTATCGACTAACTATAAAGGTTGGTCCGAAGTCTTTATACTAAATTCAAGTTTCATCTTTCCACTGGCGCATTTATCCAAGCGATTCTCTCATAGTCGTTTAAAGATTCGTCATTGTTAATCATAGAAATATCGATGTCGATTTTTCCAATTAAGCAAAAATGTTTTCAATAATTCATAGCTAATTGTCTGTTGCAAATAAAATAATAAATTATCCATTTAACTTTCGCATATTTCAGCGTAAAACGTTGTCTGCATATTACAATCTCTTCAGTGCAAATGGTTCATTAAAATACAAGTGTGAATGCATATATAAGAAAGTTGTGAGACTGTGTATGGAAAATATGTTCTTCTTATCGATTCCAGTTCCCCAGGTCAAATTTTTCAGAATTGAATTGTTCCAAACGAAAAAGTTTCGTGGATGTCTCATTACATTAAATCATAAAAATGCATCTGTAAATTAGCAGTGAGATGATAATACATGTCGTTTTGTCCATTAACGATGTTCAAAGTTAATAGAAACCGGGGCGTGACAGTCTTTTATTTTGATCTTTGCAAGTAATACTCAGCGTGAAGTTAGCTGCAGTTGCGACCCAAGATTCATTGCAAACAAAATCACCTGATTTCATTCATAAACTTGCCAAAATCAGCTGGATTCAATGAAATTTTTTAAAATCAGCTGATTTTCTAGTAATGAAGTTAGCCTGGGTGGCTTCTATCAGCCTATTACTTATCAAAGATAGAAGACTTTTTTAATACAAAAAATAGCCTGAGTCATAACTGCGGTTAACTTCGCGCTGAATATTACTTGCAAAGATCAAAACAAAAGACTGTCATGTCCCTGATAGGAACTTTGTAATTCTGAGCAGGTTTTTCACACCGCAAAAACTTGCGCAGAAGTAAAAAGTTCCTGTTAATTTTGAAGTGCATTTAGTTCTAATGTGTAGTAGATATTCTTTATTTATCTATTAGATATTCTTGAAACTTTAACGAATTTCGCTAGTTAAACATATGCAAGGGACCCGTACGTATCAGAATGGATGTGGCAAACAGAGTAAATATTGCCTTAAGAGCGTGTCAGATATTTTGACAGTTCTATATTTTGCGATGTTTTTTCATTCTGAGGCAGTGATCATCAATTTTAAATTCCAAAACATCTACTGTTTGCATAACACATCCTTTTATAAATTCTCTGAATCAGAATATATAATTATTGAGTCTTAGTGTCAAAATTGGATCTAAAAAACATCGCAAAATACTCGACTGCATAATACGATGCGATTTTTTTTCAGATCAAGTTTTGACACTTAGACTCAATAATTATATATTTTGATTCATAGAATCTATAAAGGGATGTGTTATGCAAACAGTAGATGTTTTGGAAATTAAAATGAATGATCGTTGCCTTATTAATATGCAATGAAAAAACATCGCAAAATATAGAACTGTCAAAATATCTAACACGCTCTTAACTCTTAAATGTATGAAATTACGTCCACATTAAATTGTATTTGAAATTGCCGAGAGGGCAATATTGAAAAACCCGTCCCGACGTAAAAAAGGCCTTCCGAAAGTACAAAATTGACCCCCAAATAGACAAAAATGTACATCTCAATTTTTCTACAACATCAACATAGGAAGAAACCATTTTTCGCCCAGGGCTGGCCCTAAGACCGACCTAGGGTCTTCAGGAGAGGCCTCGGACGAATATTTACATAGACAAAAATATTTCCCCCCATTTTCTTTACAACACAGTGAAAAACCACTTTTTTTGTTAGGGCCGACCTTAGGACAGACCTGAGGCCCACTTCAGCCCTAAGCACAGGCACCGTGTCCAAATTTGTTTTTGAACCAAATTACCTCTCAAACAGAAAAAGAATCAACAAAATCAGTTAGGATTTATCCAATTTATGTAAGCAAACACGTTGGGCCCTAGTAGAAAGTCAGTTTTAGGGTCCTGACTGATTCCAAGGGTTCCTAATCAAAACATTTTCTGCCATAAAACGGGAGACAGTCTTCGACCTTTTCAAACAAAATTTGAAAATCGAAAGAGATTTACTCGAGCTATGTACAAAAAACACGTATGGCCCTAACAGAGACTCGTTTTTAGTGCCCTAGCTAAGTCCAAGGACTGCCTGTTGTCCACCTCTGGACTTGGTTATCAATGCTAGAGCTTTTGCTACAGTGGACAGGTTGGTACAGAATGGTATGTGGGCTGCCCGTTTCGGGGTTGGACATGGCAAAATCGGTGAGACGATTCGGGACCCAGTTTTTAGCATGCCTAAGGACCAAATGACGCCGGTGATTGACTTCACAAGGCGGTTCAAGACGGTATTTCCAAGTAGAGAGGAGTGGCTGGACAGATGACCGGCCTATCTGAGTGGAAGGGCAAAAGTTGGATTTACAGACGGATCCAAGGCAGTCGAAGGAGCAGGAGCTGGAACATACGATCCGAATGCTGTGCACGGTAACTGGTTCCACTTAGGTGGAACCACCAGTATTCTCCAGGTAGAAGCTTTCGCGCTACTAATGGGAGCTCGAGAAGCACTGCCAACGGGGACGCAGGGAGAGGACGACCTCATCCTTTCGGATACTAAGGAAGTGATCAGGACACTCGTATCGCCCGTGGTGACCTCTAGGCTGATCAAAGAGTGCAATGAGTATCTGAACGATGTGGGCTCGAGCAATCGCATCACGCTGGTTTGGGTACCTGGGCACTCTGGTGTGGATGGGAACGAAAGGGCGGATGAACTTGCAAGAGTGGGGTCCACGACTATATCAATGGGAGCCGAACCCTTCCTGCCAATACCCAATTCGTTGTGTGCGCAAGCGCTAAATAACTGGGTGCGGCGAGGACACGTGGAGCGATGGGAGGAATATGACGGAGGATGACGAAGGTGCTCACACGTAGCGCTTCTTTCCGAGGCCTGACGAGAAATGGACTAGTGATTTGCTACTGATGGACCGGTGTCGCATTAGGAGGGTTGTGGGTGCGATCACTGGACATTGCGGGTTGAATCGGAACATGTACAAGTTGAGGCTTTCGGGAACCACCGAATGCTCTTATGGATTGGGGGAGGAAACGGGCATACATTTAATTTGTGAATGCCCCAAGTACCTTTAGGTGAGGCGTAAGATCTTCGGGGAATTGTTCGTGGGACCATCCCAAATCGCTAATCTGGGACCTGCCACACTTGACAGATTTTTGGTAGCGACAGAAAGGCTCGCGTGAAGATTTAGATGATGACCGGGAAGGAAACAAAGGGTCCTAGGATCTGTGTTTCAAGATCGCCTAGGCGCTTGTCCCAAACTGATAAATCTAAAAAAAAGTCCAAGGACTCAAAAAAGCTTCTTCCATAAATTGTCGGCCATGCCCAGATCTTTCAATGGAATGGAATGTAAATGATGATGAGCTATGTACGAAAGACCAAAAACCACTGGAACGATCCTAGCCAGATTCAATCCTATAAAATATATTTCGATTACCTTTCAGGGAAAAAAAAAGTTTTTGAAATTCGGTTGAGTTTTACTCGAGTTATCGTGTTGACGGACGGACGGACATTTTTTTTTATTGCTGATTCGTCATCTAAGGACCATGATCGATGCTCCACCCCTACTCCCCGGTGGAAATTGGGGTGGTTACAAACGTCGTGGTAAACTTCGTTCTTCGTACGGGTCTAAAAACCAATGGCTGTTAATTATTTTCAGTGCAACAGCTTGTTAAAGCTCAACTTTCCAAGCGCTGATGCAATAAAATTAGTTACACTGTCTGCCGATGATGAAATGTTAACCATCAATCAGTTAAGTTAGGTGACAATTTTTTCCATTCGCAACACATTTTTCACAATAACTTAGAGTTAGAACTTGTTTGAGTTTCAATGGTGATTTCATCCTTCAGAAAAGAATTTGTTGTTTATTTACAAAAACCTTTAAAATTCGTACGAAGATATTGAATATGTGATGCTGCAATGCATTAGGTGTGCACCTTTCTGTTTCAATGAACCGATTTATTTCTGTTGCACCTTCTTGTAGATCTGTCTGACAATATTGCAACTTATCGAATCGAAATCTTCACCAAACGAACACTGTACTCGTTTAGTTAGCTTTAATTAGAAAGGACGTTTTACAATACAACTGGAAAATGAGATTGATTGCCACAGCTTATCAAAAAAGAATCGTTTGGTCAATACCTGTATATTTATTTAATAATTTTATTAGCTCACCTTGTTTCAAAGATTTGATAATTTCACATTATTAATCACATTATAACCACAAATCCATTAGAATGAAATACATCACAGATTAAGCCTTCAATAGCAAGCTGCTAATGACCTGAAAACTTGTTATTTTTTTCTAAATTCCTTCGAATACAAGTATCATCTCACGTCTGATGGAACTTCTAAAATATTTTCATTTCAGCAATTTTCGAATGGTTATTCTGTTAAACCACAATTTTTTTTTTGACTTCACAATATCCACTATTAAAGTACAACAAAAGAAAAATTGTTTTTTTGTTATGCTTTGGTTGTTTATTTATTTTTTTTGTGTGCACAATGAGTGATTTATCGAGCACTGAACTATTTTTGTCCAAAACAAAAACATATGCGAAGTCAACAGGTGAACGATGGAGTGGTATTTACGGAATGAGAGTCTCGGCTCTTGTGTACCATTCACGAAGACGTTAAATGTACGACTGAAGACTGAAATAATGAACATCTAAACACAGTAAGACCGTAAGATCGTTGGCTGATGATTGTGGTATTTGCTGACCAAAAATTTAATGTGTAGGAATGAACTGAGAAAGAGTGTGTAATAACCATGAAAGTATATGTTCGAAGAATAAATGTTGATTTTTTAATTGATGAGAGGCTTGTAATTTTGTGCGGTTGCAGCTAAAATTAAAATAGTTCAAGTATGGCTCTTGCTTAGGTTAGTAGGTTGTATAGTAAGAATGTTTAAAGTCTAACTCAAGAACATTTGGTTCTGCTGAATAATCTGTTGTAGTTCGCCCAGCAAAATTTGCTTTGGATGGGTGTATACACTTTGCAGAATTTCTATTTACATTCTGCTTGTTTATGTGGCATTCCTTTCAATTAAATCCATTCATTAAAACATATCAAAAGAAACAAACAGCGCAGAATATTTAGAGTGAGTATTTATAATAAAATTCCGTAGCAGTAGCTATTTACGACGCGACGCTAGGATTTTCGCTAAACAGCATACACTTTTAGTGATAGGTGACGCACCTGCGTGATGGATTCTGAAGGCATTTGAGGCTCAGTTTTTATTCACTGGGCTTCCACGCTTAATAGGCGAGGCAAAAAATTTCAATCGGTTGGGGCCGACGCTACGTACGCGTCTAAAGCTAATGGATTAGACGCCTTGTTTTATGTTTGTCCGTATTCAAATATGAAAGCATGGATGACGCCACTTGAGAAAAGGGGATAGTTCTATGTTGAAATGTTAATTCAGCTAAGGAAAAACATAGATGTCACCACTTGAAATTCGTGGACAAGACTTCGACAAGACATGGTCTATATACTCAGAAACAGATCCCAGTTAACCAAATTCTTCCGAGGAAAGTTGTTCGGACATTGAACAAAAGAAGATTTAGAAAGCTTTTGAAAGCTTTCATTGCTCTTTGTCCGAACGGATTTCCGCGGAAGAATTTGGTTTCGGAGAGACATTTCGCTGAGTTTTTTTTTGTTTTCAGATTCCCTTTAAGTCGGGATAAGCTTCTTCTTCTTTATTGACATTACATGCATAAGGCCTTGCAACCTTTTAATTTACATGGAATACCGTTCAAAACATAGAAGGGACCCGTACGTATCAGAATAGATGCGGCAAACAGAGTTGATGTTACGAAAAGACTGGAACGTATTTAAGTGAATATTGCGTTCACATTAGACTGTATTGGAAATTGCCCGTTGGGCAATATTGAAAAACCCGTCCGAAGTAACGGTGTAAAAAAATTCTCCGAACGCACAAAATTGACCTCCAAATAGAGAAAAATGTTCTCCTCAATTTTGTCTACAACATAGCAAAAAACTATTTTTTGGGCTAGGACCTTAGTACTGACCTAGGGTCTTAAATAGAGGCCTCGGATACATACTTCCATAGACAAAAATGTTTCCTTCAATTTGCTCTGCAACATAGCAAAAAACATTTTTTTATGTTAGGGCCGACCTTAGGACCGACATGAGGCCCACTTGAGCCTTAAGCACAGGCAAAGGTTCTTCAAAATTGTCGGCCGTGCCGAGATCTTTCAAACAAAAAAAAGTTTTTGAAAATCGGAAGAGATTTACTCGAGTTATGTACAAAAAACACGTAGGGCCCTAACAAAGACTCTTTTTTAGTGCCCTAGCTAAGTCCGAGGACTCAAATTAAAAAAAGTTTCTTCCATAAATTGTCGGCCATGCCCAGATCTTTCAAACAAAAAAAATTTATTTAACTCGAGTTATGTGCAAAAGACCAAAAACCACTTAAACGGCCTTAGCTCGGCGGCCCTTGGGCCGACAGTGCCCAGATTCAATACCATAAAATATTTTTCGACTACCTTTCAGGAAAAAAAAAGTTTTTGAAAATCGGTCAAGATATCGGTCACGATAAGTGTTGACGGACAGACAGACCGATAGACCGACAGACAGACCGACAGACAGACCGACAGACAGACCGACAGACAGACCGACAGACAGACCGACAGACAAACCGACAGACAGACCGACAGTACAGACCGCAGGACATCCCGAACAGGACAGACGACAGACAGACGGACAGACAGGACCGAGACACGACAGACCGACAGACAGACCGACAGAGACCGACAGACAGACCGACAGACAGACGACAGACGACAGACAGACGACCGGACAGACGACAGACGCCGACAGACAGACCGACAGACAGACCGACAGACAGACCGACAGACAGACCGACAGACAGACCGACAGACAGACCGACAGACAGACCGACAGACAGACCGACAGACAGGCCGACAGACAGACCGACAGACCGACAGACGGACATTGTTTTTTTCGCTGATTTGTCATCTGGAGGCAACTAAAAAAGTTTCCTCCTTACTCCCGGGTTCGAATTCGCAATGTAACAAACGTGGTAGTAAACGCATCAGATCTACGTACTTCGTACGGGTCTAAAAACGCGTACAAATAATTGACGAGCACAGCTCTGTTAAAAATTAAATTTATAAAGGGATTAATCATAATAATTATACTAGACTATCATCATCGACTGATAAACGGATGAGCGCAATATAGGCACCGGAACTCAAGTAACAATGTTGTAAGCAGCCACTGAGTTGATGAAGTTAGCAGCGATGAGTCAATGATATTTTTAGTCACTATAGTATTCTCTACTCGCAGTTTTAAAGCCAGTTAACGATGTTTTCTTTTTTATGAAATGAGGTAATGAGAATTGTATGTGGAGACTCCACTAACAAAGAATGACCGCCATAGAACGTCACTACTAGATTTCGGGAGAATATGATTGAAGGACGGAGTCAGTAAGTCGTACAAGTATCCCGGCTCTCTCGTAAGAACAATTTTGTGCATAAAGACACATGACAAGTGTTCGAGATAGCTTAATAAGTCACATCCATGTACTACATTGAGATCCTCAGAAGTGGAGTCATAACGACCCAGACCACGTGCGAACCTAACACATGCCTTGAAAAGAAGGGATCTTACGAGCAGGAGCTTAGTGGAACGAGGGAGATAGCTCGAGGCCACAAGCAACGTAGACCAGCGAATATTTTGGATGCTACAAACTGCGCGTGCGACCGGAAATTCAACTGGCTGTCGATCATGACTCCGAGATCTTTGACTGAGTCGTCATAATCAATAGATAAACCGTTAAGACGAAGCTTCGGGAAGTCCGGTGGCCAGGCGCTACTTGAGAATCTGATCGCCTTCGTCTTCTGCGCATTGAGGAGGAGGCTATTCGCACCACCTCAATAGGAAATCGATCCGAGGTCAGGCGACAGCCTTGTCATATCTTCCCGAATGCAACTTTTCCGAATGCCTAAATACAACTGAACGTCGTTTGCGAATAGATGTACCCGAGAATATTTGACCACTAGTGGCAGGTCGTTGATAAACGCCGAAAACAGGATAGGTCCGAGAACCGAGCCTTGCGGAATACCCATCACCACATCCATAAAACCTGAGCTACAACCGGTAGCGACCACTTGCTGGATTCTGCCGGTTAGGTAACTCTTCATCATATTCACTGTGGACGATGAGAACCGGAAATCTCGTGCGAGCTTGCGCAGCAGTACATGGTGTCTAACGGTGTCGAATGCTTTCAAGAAATCTAGTACTGCGAGTATTGTCATGAGCCCATTATCTAAGTTGGATCGAATGTCATGAGTGATCTTAAGTAGCGCAGTAGCAGTGCCGTAATTCGAGCGAAAACCCTACTGGAAGCTGTGCAGCAGTTCGAACTCATCAAAAAGTCAATCAGTTCTCTACATAAACTATAAAAATCTGATCAAATCAAGAAATTTTTATTTGCATTTTCTGTGGTGTCAAGTGATGATGACAATTTGCTCACATTATATGGGGAACCCAGCCGCTGTATCAAGTCTCTGCTCAGAAATTCTTTATGTACCTGAAATTATTTACATGGATGTCGTGTTCAACGCGAACAAGTATTCAAATCATTAGCATAAAAGTACAAATTTCTTTTTCGGAAAATTGCCCAGAAAATGGGAAAATTGGAAAATCTTAACGTAAACAAATTTATGATCTTTCTTCTTTAAAGCCTGCTTTTTCTCTGAAAATATCTAACAGGACTACTCAAGCAGAAACATACGGCATTTTAAGTGCCTGCAATACACTGATTGAGTCGAACTGCGAAGGAAGGACTGTAAATATTTGCACCGACAGTCAGGCTTGTTTAATGGCTCCGAACTCGCACTACTCATCTTCCAAGCTCATGGTTGAATGCATCCAAAAAGTGAGCTGTGTAGCAAACTCAAATAATTTAAACCTAGTTTGGGTACCAGACGTTGATGACAACAAACAAGCGGAATTACTCGCGCGAGAGGCGCGCTAGGAATTGTTTATTGGTCCAGAACCAGCATTAGGACTACCATATAGAGTCCAACGCTCGATTATCAGAGGAAAATACTCCTCAAAGCATCAGTCGTCTTTATGGTCAGAGTGTCGATATTAATTATTCATTCAAATGGCAGATGAAAATTACTATTTAGATGTCATTTCTGTCTGCATTCTACAAACAAATATTTTTTTGTTTCTATAGTAACAATATATTGCCATTGAGAGCGTTGATCACTGACTTCATTGATTTAAATAACATTCAATTGATTTTTCACATACCTACCGCACTATAACTTTGATGAAAAATAACATAAATTTAGGCGGAATATCTTTTAGGAATACGAAATTATATTTGCAGGGGCCAACGAACGTTCGCATTAGGAAAAGAAATAATGCTCTCAAGATATTTGAAGATTAATGGGAGCTTTGTGAAGAACTCGGATATCAATAAGAACATTGACCTAAGACATTGCGATTTTTTGTTTCACAGGGATAATAAAATGTGAAAATAGTGTATTGTAGAAGAATTAAACGAAACAATATCTATGACGTCATAACTTTGGGTCATACATATTTATGACGTCGTATTTTTGATTATTTTTGTTTCGTCATTTTTGTGACGTCAAATCTATCACGTCTTATGTGTGATGTCATTTGTGGGACATCATTTTTGTGACGTCATTGTTATGACGTAGTATTTGTTACATTCTTTTTGGAACGTCATTTTTGTGCCGTCCTTTTTGGGACGTTATTTTTGCGAGGTAATTTTTGTGACGTTTTTTTTGGAACGTCATTTTTGTGACGTCATAATTGTGACGATCGGACTTTGATAAGTCCATGAAACACAGATCTAGCGATCCTTTGTTTCGTTACCGATCATCATGTGAATCTCGGAAACCTCCCAGTCCCAGTTAGGAACCTATCCAGAGCGGCAGGTTGACCTGACATGACCTCCTAGAGTCCTGAGCCTCAATGAGGAAACTTTTGGGCATTCACATATAACATGAATGCCCGTCTCCTCACCGAGGCCGCAGGTGCAGTTGGGATCATTAGAGGGTCCCATTTTAACCAGATGCTTGCTCAATCCACAATGCTCAGTGATCGCACCCACCACCCTCTTAATGCGTCCCCCGTCCATGCTTAGCAATTATCTAGCCCATTTCCCATTGGGCGCCGGTAAGAAACGCTTCTTGTGCGTTCCTTCATCATAGGCACTCCAATAGTTAGTGAATTCCGACCCCACCCAACTCTTACCCGCTTTCACACACGCCGAGTGTGGTATGGGTATGAGCGGCTCTGATTCGCAACTTAGCGTTTCCTCGCAAGTTCATCTGCTCTCTCGTTACCCTCCACGCCAGAGTTTCCGGGCACCCAACATCGCGCGTTAATGGTAGAAGAGTAATATTAGCGTGCGATGCGAATAAATCGCGTAAGATTTGTTTGAAAACTTAACTTAGCAATATTAATTTGGATCACAAGAGTTGAAAGTATATGATAATTGCTGCCCGCGCCGTAATTTTTCACTTCCCATGGACAAATTTTCAACAACAACTGCAACACTCATACAATTCTCTTGTTGTATGTATCAGTTACTTTCGGCTCTCTTTTTAGAACCTCTCTAGAACCTCTTTAGGGACCTCTTGGTTTACATTCATTTTCGTCTCCCATTTGCGAAGTAAAAATTACGATTTCTGTTGATGTCGTGATAAAATACATGAATCGCAAGGGATGACTTACAAAAATTCAACCTGTGCGATTGCAGCCCATGCCTTCGGCGCATCATTTGTGATCCAAATAACTATTAGTTCGACTATCTTATTTCTTCGATTACTTCTTAAAAATATTGATTCTGCGTCCGTCAGTAAACATTCCATCGTAGCGAATGTTTTAGATGTATCGCATGTAATATCAGCTAACGTCAAGGAGTTCCACTCAATCAACTTGCGTGTCAAAATTCAAACTTATTTCCTCTTAGCTTTTCTATGAGATCTACTTTTAACAATTAACTTTGTACTTCATTTTGTGATCGTGTGTTCACTTCCCAAAACAATTCAAGATCAAATCCTCCTGTCTTAATGATATGCAAAGATTGATCTCTAGATAGCTGGGCGTACATACAAAAAGTCTTGAGATGAATGATTATTAACAATAGCATATACAACGAGATGTTTTAAATATTACTTCTAAATTTGCTTCATCCAATGCATAATTCATGAAGCGAAAAAAAAATTATTTATTGGCATATATGACTATGTTTAGGTAGACCTAAAGTTTAATTGATTGAGTCAACGACTTTCGCACGCCTCTAACTATGTTTGTCTTTTGCATTTTTTAAAAAATCGAAACTAGGTCGTGCTGTATGCTTTATCAATATTCATATTGTCATAAGTATTTATGAATTGTATCGATCTTTGAGTTAACAAGTTCAAATTTTCATATCCGTATATTGAATTCTATGCCGGTGGGAATGTGGTGGGATGACAATGGCTTCTTTTAAACGGTGAAAAGATTATTGAGAATAGGTCCTAGACCCGTACGAGTAGAAAAGGCTCTTAGACTTACAATAAAATTTCAATGACTGTTGAGTTGATTACACTAGGCAACAAATATATTAAATTTTGTGTAGCAGATGTAAAATCGAAAAGCTTAGTACAGTTTTTCTCCCTGAATCGGAATCAGGACTCCATTTTCTTCTAGGACGTCTAGATTCAGATATATTCCAATTTGATGATTTGATGATTTGATTTGATTTGGTGCAAACGAGACCAATAGAGATACACTATACTCTTCTCGCTCCCACCAGAACTAGAGCATCCAAAAAATATTAGAACCCGGGCCGAGCCTAAGATGGCCGCTAATGGATCGATATAGACGAAATATTTTGGAAAAATTCAAATATTTTGAAAACTATAAGTGATAGAAGGCAAACTTTTTTGTCTATGCAAGTATAGGTCAAAGGCCTCTTCTAAGTGCTCTAGGTCGGTTCTAAGATCGGTCGTAGTACAAATAACATTTTTTTAAAATATGTCTGAAAAAAAAAGTTTTTACATTTTTTAAACTATTTTTTGATTTTGGGGGTTTCTTGAATATTTGGAGAGACTTTTACAACGTTTCTTCGGACGGGTTTTTCAGTATTGCTCTTTCGGCAATTTCTAATGACAACAAAAATCCTTTTTAAAAGGAATACGTGACGCAAGTCCTCGTCCCTTCTTTCAAAACAACTGATTACAATTTGGGTCCGGCATTTGTGACGCATTTTTTTAATCAAAAGTGGAAATATTTCAAAAGATTTTTTTACGTTCCGAAGCTGTAATGTCACCTAAATTGATAAAAAAAAATATTCGTCGAAAAAAAATTTCCGGCGAAACAAATTTTTGGAAAAAAAAATCCGGCGAACAAAAAAATAGGAAAACAGTTTCCGGCGAAAAAAAATTTTTCAGCGAAAAAAAAAAAATTTCGGAAAAAATTTCCGGCCAAAAAAAACGTTTCCGGCGAAAAAAAATTTCCGGCGGCGAAAAAAATTTCCGGCGAAAAAAATTTCCAGCGAAAACAATTCTGTGGCGAAAAAAAATTTCTGGCGAAAAAAATTTCCGTCGAAAAAAAATTTCCTTTGACACGAAACATCTGTCTTCAACAAAAAAAAAATTCATTTTCCCCCTAAGTCCGTCCCATAGCGCCGTCGGCCATTTTGTTGGTCACCCTGACACACTACACACCCAACCCATCAACTTTTCCTTTGACACCAAACATCTATCTCCATCCTAACACAGTCCGAAAATTTTGCTCATATTTGACCCATACCGAGCCAAAAAAGTCGGTTTTCATACAAATGGCTCTGGAACTAACTATCCAACCCACTAATTAACGTAGGATGTTTCCATCTCCATCTCCATCTCCTTCAAGCATGGAACAGTATCTCTGAACAACTTAAACAGGATTAAAATCAACCACACCATCCCAAAATGGCGATACTACCAAACATCGAAAAAAAAAATGTACTCAATGCAGACGTTGCCAAATGTTCGGCCATGGCATAAGAAATTGCAACATGACCCAAAAATGTGGTAACTGTGCATCAGAACACCTGACAGAAAACTGCAAAAATCCGATCAGAAAATGTGTCAACTGCAAAGGTGACCACCAATCAAATCACCAAGAATGTCCCAAACGCAACGAATTCATCCAGACAAGGACCAGACTATCCTCCACACATAAAACTTCCAAGAAACTAACGCCCGTTCCAACGAAAAATTTTGGAAACTTTCCATTGTTGGCCAAAACATCTCACTCCACCTGTAACATACAGAATCAAGTTCCCCCAAACAACGTTCCATGGTCCAATGTGGTTAAACAGAGCACCAAAAACTCTCACATCAACAACTCCAAAAAATTCAAATCAGAAGAAATTGCTCCCATCATGAGTGACTTACTCACAAGATTGCGCGCCTGTCAAAATAAGGAGCAACAACTTATTGTAATGTTCGAGGTAGCAACGAAATATATATACAACAATGTCCCGTAAAAACTTAAGTATTGCATTTTGGAATGCCCAGAGCATCCACCCAAAAATCAATGAACTTCACTTATTTCTAAGTCAAAATGACATTGACATATTTCTTTTTTCAGAAACTTGGCTGAAACATGACTTGAACTTTTCCTTGCAAAACTATAAAATTTATAGAAAAGACAGACCTTGCACGGATCTAGAGAAAAGAACATATTAGGCACACTCTTCTCATCGATCAGCAAACAAAAGTCATTGAAACTTTAGGTATTGAAGTGGAAACTGAAAATGAGTCGATACAATTCTACTCAACGTATTTTTCGGGTTCTAGGTTGAACCACAAGGAACTTACCGACTTCAAAAACGACTTGGTCTCTCTAACTTCGAAGCGAAAACCTTACCTCCTGTGTGGTGACCTGAACTCTAAACATAGGTTATGGAATTGCACAAAGGCTAATCAGGCTGGAAAAATCCTTTACAGAGAGTTGTCTATAAGAAATTTTTCGGTAAACTTCCCACCTACCCCAACATACTTTCCACCCCAAGCTAATCGCAGTCTTCCATCTACTATTGACATTGTTCTATCAAATGGTTGTATTGAAATTCAAGACATTCACACAGTTAACGCTCTATCTTCAGACCACCATCCAGTGCTCTTCAAAATTGAAACGAAAGCATCGGTAGAATCTATTCGTCTCTCCAGTAAGAGATGTTACTCCAAAGCAAATTGGTCTAAATTTAAAGACTATATCCAAACCAATATCGACCTTAGATTATTTGATAACAACATCAAATGCTTAAAAGACATTGATGCTGCACTAGATTTTTTCACAAAATGCATCCAAAACGCGGAAAATGCATCGATCCCCTTTGAACTACGAACCAAGACCATTACGGTCAAAATAGATCATACAATAACACAAATGATTTCAGTTAGGAACCTTAAGAGAAATACCTGAAATTAAAAAAGAGGTAAATTCCCTATCTAAAATGATTAGAGCCCGCATCAACGAGGCAAAAAACGCTGATTGGAATCGAAACCTTTCTCGAATTGAGCCGAATTCCAAACACTTATGGAGGATTGGAGGAACAAATGTACTAAAATTCCCCCGTTGAAAGACCCACAAGGCCGTATCCTTCTGACAGATGCCGAAAAAGCCGAAGATATTGGTTCAGCATTTGAAAGGGCCCACTACACGACCTTCATTGATCGTAGTGATCAAACGACTGAGACTGATGTCAGTTCATCTGCAACGAACATAAATTTCTACTCAGCATCGGTTACTGAATCCAATTTGGTTACACCTAAAGAGATTCGTAAGCTTATTCGCAAGCTCAAGATCAAGAAAAGCCCAGGAAATGACAAAATACCAAATGTCTTACTCAAACAGTTACCCAGGAAGGGAATTTTATTGCTAATGCACATACTGAGTGCATGCTTGAAACTGTCTTATTTCCCAGCCACCTGGAAGACTGCTAAAGTCATTCCAATCCCAAAACCGAACAAGGACCCATCATCCGCTAGCAACTACCGTCCTATAAGCCTACTGAGCTGTCTAAGTAAGATTTTCGAAAGAATTATATTGTATCGAATCAACGAACACCTGTCGAAGAACGGCATCATCCTAAATGAGCAGTTTGGTTTCAGACAAGGCCACTCGTCAAACCATCAGCTAATGCGAATCTCGCGAGCTATCCGAAAGTCCCTCTCCAAAAAGCATTCAACAGGCACGCTCACCTTTGATATAGAAAAAGCCTTTGACAGCGTGTGGCATAAAGGACTGTTGCACAAACTATTCAAGTTCAAATCCCCCTCTACCTAGTGAAATTGATAAGTTCATACATAACACAAAGATCCTTCTTTGTGTCAATCAACGGCGTTGACTCCTCCACTCGAAAAATTGTTGCTGGCTTACCACAGGGCAGTGTACTAAGTCCGACGTTGTTTAACATCTTCACCTCAGACCTTACCATCACAGCCTCAGAAAAAGGGTTATTTGCGGATGACACATCTGTTTACACATCCGGTAAGAGCCCTAATAAAGTCATGAAAAATCTCAAAAAAGCCAGCAAACAGCTATCTGACTATTGTTCCAAATGGAAAATTAGACTGAATCATGAAAAGACCCAAGCTTTATACTTCACAAGAAGAAGAGCATCTCAATGGCTTCCCACAAGTGAGGTTTCGATTCTCGGCTCAAAAGTTCCTTGGAGCAAAGTAATTAAATATCTGGGGGTTACTCTAGACAAAACCCTATGCTTTAACCGCCACATCGATCTTACTGTCGAAAAGGCGCTCAAGTTTATTGGGATATTATTCCCTCTTTTGAATCGCAAGTCCCATCTTGACTTGATAAACAAGATTTCTATTTATAAAACCATGATCAGAAGCATTATCCTGTACGCTTGTCCGGTCTGGAGTAATTGCGCTGAATCTCACCTGAACAGACTCCAGGTTGTCCAGAACAAATGCCTCAGACTGATACTAAATGTTCCATACAATCACCCAACCCATGATCTTCACCTAAAAGCAAACATACCGTTGATTAAAACACAGCTCCAAAAGATCAACCTGAAATTCAAAACCAAGCTCCAAATGTCCGAAAACCCTCTGATTCGATTATTGCAATGATAGCAAAGAAAAGCTCAAGCCAGTGATTAAGTAAGCCAAGTATATAGATAAAATGACAAAAAAAAAAATCAACGAAGTTTTTATTTCTTTTCAAAAAAATTTTTCTTCTACTAAATAATTTAAATATGAATTGAACGAACTTACACGGATAACGAAAAAGTAACTTTAAGTATGAAAAGCTATCCACTGCTGAACACTTTACTGCTCCCATCAACATATAAAACTTTGTACTTATTAGTGATCAATAAAAAGTTTTTCACAATTAAAAAAAAAGATGTTTCCATTAACTTTGGTTTCTATAAAATAACACATTTTGTATGGAAAATGACGATTTTCTACTACGAAAAAAAATGTCTCAATTTTTTGATCGCATGGGGACTTGCGTCACGGGCGCATCGCTACCGCGCGCTTATGATCCTATTTAATGTGGATGTCATTTCATACACTTCAGAGTTATGCAATATTTACTGTTTGCCTTATCTATTCTAATGTGTACGGGTTCCTTGTGTATGTTAAGCTATTATGTTTCTGTATAAGAAACTGGATCACATTGTGAGAATAAACAAGTAAAGTACTGGAGTCGATCAAAATTTACATACCGCAAAAGTCAGAATTTTTAAATCACCTCCTCCACCCGTTGCGTTACGTAAATCATGAATGACTCCCAAGACTATATTATCTTGTTTCGGCATCGTACGGGCAGGTGCAGCTTTCTGATCTTAAATTTTCTGGGAATTACGTCAAATTTTATTTATTGAATGGTCAAAAATATTTAATTTTTCAAATTATGTCTTCTCATCAAGCGTTTCTATCGATGATGGTGTGAACATTTTCACTTAAGATATGTTAATTACGTATGCCCTTTCTTATCGAGACAACTAATAAATTCACTCAAACAAAAAGCAATGCTGTTCGATCACCAATGCAATTATCATTCGTCATATTGTCAACCGATAATTTACCAGTCAACGGCAAAATGATATATCTAGGTCGTTAACTCTTTCATTTTTTAGACGTGCTAAAACCGAAAGGTACGACATTAGCTTTTATGTAGGTTCAATAAAGTCATATATCTCGTTCACATCTCAATGTCTGTTATTCGTATGTTGTACGCAAACTTCGAATTCCAGTGGTTTCAGTTTTTATTGGGGGTTATGAATTTAGTATTTTAAAGCTCTGATAAGTTTAAAATTTATTAAAGGACCAGATTTGCAAAATTTGTTTTGTGACAGAAATTCCTGTTACAAATTTTACAAAATTTCTGAATCCTGTCATATTCGGACCGACTCTGCAAAACACGTAGATTTCTGACTGAAATTTAAGAAATTTTAGAATTTTTCACACTCGGACCAGATTTGCAAAAATTGAAATTTTGTGACAGAAATTGAATTTCTTAATTCTGTCACATTCGGACCAGATCTTGCAAAAATTGAAATTTTGGGACAGAAATTGAACAAAATTTCTTAATTCTGTCACATTCGGACAAGATCTTACTTACTTACTTACTTAACCGGCCCTACAACCCATTAAGGGTCCTGGCCTTCTCCAACATGCTTCTCCAACCGGACCTATCCTCAGCTAACGTCTTCCAACTGGTTACTCCCGCAGTTCTCAGGTTGGCAAAAGCTGCATCGCACCATCTGGATTTTGGTCTGCCTGCACTTCTTTTGCCTTCCGGTTTGGTGATAAAAAGTTTCTTCGGGATACGATTGTCGTCCATACGCTGTACATGACCAAGCCATCGTAGTCTGTTAATTTTTGTTGTTCTAACTATGTCCGGCTCTCCATAAAGCTGCATAAGCTCATGATTAAATCGTCTGCGCCATCTGTTCATATTTTCGTCATATCTGGTCCGAAAATTGTCCGCAGTACCTTTCTTTCGAACGTGAGCAGCGATTGTTCGTCTTTCTGAGTCATGCACCACGACTCCGACCCATACGTAACTATTGGTCTTATCACAGATTTGTACAGTGCGCATTTAGAGTTTCTGCTTACTGATTTGGACTTTAAAATTTTTATCAGGCTGTAATAACTCCGGTTGCCAAGAGTTATCCGTCTTTTCATTTCGTCCATGATTACGTTGTCAGAATTAAGCAGAGATCCAAGATATACGAACTTGTCTACCACCTTAAATGTGTGTGTGTCAATTGTTACGCTTTTGTCGTGTTGTCGATTCGATGGGGAGACAATCATGTATTCGGTTTTTGTGTCATTAACCTTTAACCCGAGGTCGGTACCGTTTCTGTCCAAAGCCGTGAACTTTTCCTTAACAGCTTCCATGTTTCGGCCCAAGATATCCAAGTCATCAGCGAAGCCCAGCAATTGACTGGATTTGGTGAAAATGGTGCTGCTGGTGTCGATGTCCATGGTTCTCACTGCTGCTTCAAGGGTCAAATTAAAAAGCAGCGTCGCGAGCGGATCACCTTGACGTAGTCCTTCCTCAATGTCGAAAGCGTCTGACAATTTGCTTCGGATTCTTACTCGGCTGTTAGCTCCATCCATTGTCAACTTTGTTAGCGAGATTAGTTTTTTGGGAACCCCTAATTCCTCCATCACTCTCCATAACTTCCTCCTGTTGACACTGTCGTATGCTGCTTTGAAGTCTACGAACAAAAGGTGTATTTCCACGTTGTACTCCTTACACTTCTCCACTTCTCTCAGGCGTTTGTATATATCTTGTAGGCGATATTCAAAAGCGAAATTCCGCGATAGTTGCCACACTCCAATTTGTCGCCTTTCTTGTACAAAGGGCAGATGATGCTAGTCTTCCACTCTCCCGGCAACTCCTCGACATTCCAGATGCGCTTGATGAGCTCGTGCATCTCCATACATAATGCGTTACCACCGTGCTTGAAAAGTTCTCCAGGTATGTTGTCGGTTCCTGGGGCTTTGAAATTTTTGAGCTTTAAAATTTCATGCTCCACTTCCTGTAGCGTTGGTTCTGCAATATGTGGCTGCGCGGTCTGAAATGGTAAGTTGTTGTTGGTGTCGTTTCGGTTCGGTGGTCTGTTCGGGTTCAGCAGTTCCTTAAAGTACTCCGCCCATCGTCTGATGCACCTTTCCTCATCTGCTAAGACCAACCCATCCTTGTCCTTGCACAATAAAGGTTGTTGACTGTAACCTTTCCTCGATTCGTTTACTTTCCGGTAAAAATTCCGCGTCTCTTTTCGATTACCAAACCTTTCAATTTCGATTAAAACTTCCTTGTCATGTTGTCGCTTTTTTCTTCGGAATAGTTTTTTCTCGAAATTTCTCTTCGAACGGTACTCTGCCATGCCAGCTCGAGTGCATCTATTTAGATATCTCGCTCGAGCCGCATTTTTGTCATCCAGTGCTTTTCTGCATTCGTCATCGAACCAGTCATTTCTTTTCTTTCCCGTTCTCGTTCCTATCGTCTCTGCTGCGGCTTGCTCTACGTTTCGTCTAATTTGATTCCATGCATCGTCTACGTTTCGTTGTTCGCTTTCCATTCCGTCAATAATTTTCTTCTCCAAACTATCCACATATTGTCGTTTAATATTTTCGTCCTGCAGTTTCTCGACGTTCCACTTTTCCAATGCCGGCTGTCGATTGTGTGAAATCGAAACTCGAGCCCTAACAACCACCTTTACCAAGTAGTGATCTGAATCGATGTTCGGTCCCCTACAACTTTTGACATCCAAAACATTTGAACAGTGACGCCCATCTATGAACACGTGGTCAATCTGGTTTTTGGTTCGTCCATCAGGTGATACCCATGTCGCTTTGTGGATGTCTTTATGTTCGAAATAGGTACTGCAGACAACCATGTTCCTTGACGCTGCGAAATCAATTGCCAACGTTCCATTTTCGCTTGTCTTTTCGTGGAGGCTATATTTACCAATAGTGGGACGGTAGTAGACTTCGCGACCTATCTTGGCATTCAAATCCCCAAGTATGATTTTGATGTCTCGATTCGGTGCTCCATCATACACTTTCACCAGTTTCTCGTAAAATAGCTCCTTCGCTTCATTATCTTTTTCCTCCGTTGGAGCGTAGACGTTAATAAGAGTATAATTGAAAAATTTTCCTCTTATCCGTAGAGTGCATATTCGTTCGTTGACAGGAGTGAAACCAATCACCGCGTTTCTGGCTCTACCGAAGACCATGAAGCCTGTTCCGTATCCTCTTGGGCTGTCGTTGCTCTTGCCGCTGTAATAAAACGTAAAGTCTCTACTGATCATAGAATCCTTCCCAGGCCATCTAGTTTCCTGTACTGCTGTAATGTCAAGTTTAGTCGCCCTTAGCGCACTAGTGAGTGATCTCAACCCTCCTGGCCGTAACAGAGATCTAACATTCCATGTTCCTAATTGTAAATCGTTGTCCTTTTTCCGTTGCCTAAGTCGTTGCCGTTTATCCTGTCCAATCCGAGGCTCTGTTGTTGAATTCATAACCATATCGCTTTTTTGAGTGTGGTATGGTGGCTAGCCACACGCACAACCCACTAATTCGATTCCCCTCTGACCCGTGGGCAAGTCATCAGGTAGCACTCTTAAGTTTAGCACAAAACTCCGAAGAGAATTGAGGTCCCGGGGACTACGACGTGGACGTAAAAAGAGCACTTGATAGTTAGACAGTTGCACGCCTGGCACATGACACGGACTACCACACTCCGCTCATATGCAATCAGGCGCTACCCTATCTAACTACCCAATCCCCTCTAACTACCCAATCCCCAGACCAGACCAGAATGACCAGATTTTGCAAAAATTGAAATTTTGTGAAAGCAATTGAACAAATTTTCAAAAACTTCCTAATGCCGTGACATTCGGACCAGATTTACAAAAAATGTAAATTTGTGTCCGAAATCCATAATCCTTGAAGCGATTCCCAGAAAGTTGAATTTTTTTTCGTTAATATTCAGTTTTCGTGGTTTGCAGAAGAAAAGTACAAAAAACATCAAACATCACAATTTGAATATTTTTCAAGTGATTTCGATTGTAGCACTCGATTGAACGACCACAACCGAAAAGAAAAGAAGTGAAATTCCTACACACAAACAGTCCCCAACGTCACAGAATTTTAAGAATCGTAGCAATTGTAACCGTGCGTATATCACTCTTTTATGGAGTCCGAATGCAAGAGTGGAAATGATAATAAGTGAGGAAGCACACTCTTGTTGGCTGTCTCATTAAGATATATCAAGCGTACCAAAAGAATTATATGTATTTTTGTAACGGTTATCTGCGATTCAATTTTTATTTTATTTTTCATTTCTTATTTCTGCTGTGAATCACACACACAGGAGGTGTGGATAAGGTCTTCAATTTTACTAATTCATTTCTCAATCGAAATTAGATAGATTTACAACGGCAACGCGCCGACGCGCATTAACGTTCATGTTATCACAGAGTGTGTTGTATTAATAGAGTTATTGGTGATTCTTTGAAGAAGATTAATGAGTTTCGAAGAACTTAATTTGACGATCGGTAGCATCATAGTTTCATTGAGTGAAAATAATGGTACAATACGATATATAAGTGAAATGAACTGTTGGTAGGAAAGTGAATTTAATTTGCACAAAGCTGTAAAAAAAAACTTGAATTTGCTGTAAGGAAGAGAATAAGAAACAATAATTGTACGTTTTCATCAAATATAAAGAAAACAAAATGATATTCAGACGACAAGCAATAGTTTGTGTGCTGCTCATTGTTCTGATGGCTAACTTAGCGAATGGTAAACGGAAAACGAAATCTCCAACCCAAAAACAACTCGGACAAACTTTACAAAGTCGGGAAACGGATCCTCCGAATTTCATTCGATTGTTGCTGATGCGATTGATATATGGCATTGCCGTTCAAATCGGTGCTGAAGATCGTTTAGCCGGATTTTTAAACGGTATATTTGTACCACCGAATGCTGATGACGATGACGGATTTGGTGGTTTAGGTGGAGTTTTTGGAGAAATCGGAGGTGCTGACGACCTTTTCGATTATTAAATGTTCGCAGTTGGTTGTCACCTCATTTTAGTTCAAAACAAATTTAATTCAAATCGTACCTACTTATGATGTCACAAATTCTTTCTAATAGCGTTATCATACGAAATATCAGCGAGCTTATAACGGTTTTTGCGATTTTTTTTTCTTAAAATATAAAATCTCTGAATTGTTTATTCAGAAGAACTGTTACAACAAAACAAAAAAAAAGCGAAAAGTGTGTTTCCTTTGTTTATCTTGTATCGGTGAAGATGAAAATCAACTGTTAATGTTAGCATTTATTTATGCAAATAAATGCGTTTAGATCATCAACGATTACTTTTAATGGGTGATTTTTACAAATCATACGAGATAATGGTCTTTTGTATGAGTAATTCTACTGTAGATAATTGTTTTGTGTTGGAATGAAGTGCTTTTATTTATTTATTTATTTAATTTATTTATTTCAATTAATTTAACTTTATATTTTCTTGTGAATCAACGAAATTTTTCTTCCGAAAATTGTTTTTGTTAAGTTTATGTAAAGTGTAAATTAAAAACGTTTATTACCTGAGTCGTTTCGTTGTGTTTTTTGAATCCCCTTGCTAATAGAAATCTTTGTCAAGGGATAGTGCCGTTCGAATTATTGCAATCGTTCGTCGTACACAATGGTTTCTCAAATACACGCCTGACGAGCGCATTAATCAACAATTTACGAAAAAAATTAAACAGAAGCTTCGCTGACCCGTACGAATCCCGTTGCAAGGATTCCCGTTGCATGTATTCCCGTTGTATTAAATTACTGATTATGCATATCACAACAAAAACCCTTTTAAAAGGGAAATGTGACGCAAGTCGTTGTCCCTTCTTCCAAAACAACTGATATCAATTTGGGTGACGCTGAACGCTTCGAAACGCAAAAAAACTTTCAAAATATTTTCACATTTGATTAAAAAAATGCGTCACAAATGCCTGACACTGGTGTTATAGTTTTTCTGTTCTTTCAATTTTATACGCAAAAATTTGACTTCCTGTACAAAAATACTACATACATTCCTACATTCAAGTCAAATTTTTGCGGTGTGAAAGCCGAAAGAACAGAAAAACTATAACACCAGTGTCCGGCATTTGTGACGCATTTTTTTAATCAAATGTGAAAATATTTTGAAAGTTTTTTTGCGTTTCGAAGCGTTCAGCGTCACCCAAATTGATATCAGTTGTTTTGGAAGAAGGGACAACGACTTGCGTCACATTTCCCT
>CM055405.1:19091925-19103287 GCA_029228625.1 Pseudolycoriella hygida | reverse complement strand
TATGGGATTTGTATGGGATCTTCCAGGAGCCCTAGCGCCCAAACGAAGCCGGTGACCCCATTTTTTTAAAATCTTAGATGGCGTGGAATGCCCATCCGAAGGTCCCTGCAAAATTTAAAGAAGATCTGACCGCCAGTTTTCGAGAAATCGCCAAAAAAGTCGTTTTTCATACAAATGGCAATGCCACAACTAACTAACTAACTAACGTAGGATGTTTCCATTAACTTAGGTTTACATGAAGCAGCACATTTTGTATGGAAAATGACGATTTTCTAAAGGTCATATCTTCGGATCCACTGAACCGATTTTAATGAGTGGAAGGTCGATTTCAATCAAAATTTTACGTAGAATCCGATAAACTAGGTCTCAGGGGGGTAGGACACAAGGGAAAAAAGAAAGGGTTCAGCAGACTACGAAAAAAAATTTCTGATTTTTTTGTTCGTATGGGGACTTGCCTCACGGGCGCAATGCTACAGCGCGCCCATGATTCATCTCTATTGGAAATTGCCAAAATGGCAATATTGAAAAACCCGTGCGAAGAAGCATTGTAGAAAATTCGTTTTGGGCCTGCCTCGGACGCATATTTGGGAATCCTCTGACCCATATTTCCATGCACAAAATTGTTCCACACAATTTTCTCTACAACAAAGCAAAAAAAGAATTTTTGTGCTAGGGCCGGCCTTTGGGACCGACCTAAGGCATTAAGGAGAGGCCTCAGACCCATATTTCCATGGAAGAAGAAGAAAACATTTATTCACAGAATAAAAGGAACTGCCCTTGTAACAAAGGTTGCTTAAATACACAGTATATTCAATTCATCTATCCACTTAAGACAATCGTCATGCTAACGCTGGGTTGAATTTAATTTTTATCTTGTTTAAAAACAATCTCGTTAATTATAGATGTGTTGGTTAATTATATGAATGGTCTTCGTCAAAATCATCTCGCATATTCCTTTAAGAGTGAATTTGCCAGAACTTCGCACGGTCATGATCCAACATGGAATTTCGATCTCTATGGCTTATTCGATTCTTCATTCCAATAGAAGACTTTCGTAGAAGACCCGTTTTTTTTTAAAAAAAATTATTTTGTAGTTTTGAACTCTCCGAAAAATGGTCTGCACAGAGGTAAAAAAATAGTTTTTGATGAATATCTTGGACAAGGCCAAATCGATTCCAGGCAAATTATGTACGATTAAGTAGTCCAATGATACAAAGCTTCTGGCTGTGGCAACACTCCTGACAAGTACAAGTAGCGGGCTACAGAAGTCAAAAACGTCGAAAAAATGGTCATTTTCAAAGAGTCGTGGAAGGGACGGTATACAATTTTTTCCCAAACCCAAAGCGGGAGGCTGTAACCAAAAAAGGTACCTCGAATGTGAGTTTTTCGTGAACAATTTGGAATTTCCACTTCGAAACATTTTTCCTTTTTTAAAATTTCTGTTTTTCAGACAATATAGGAACTCCATTTTCATTTGGGTTAAGTTTTTTATTCCATTTGTGGAGGTACGTAAAGTTAAAGATACAAAAAGTTACGGATTTTCAATTTTTTTAAAATTCTTACTTAAATCAACTCCATTTTTTTTCTACGCGTCACAAAGTTCTACTTAGATTCAATTGAAAGCTACAGCCTCCCGCTTTGGATTTGGGAAAAAATTGTATACCGTCCCTTCCACGACTCTTTGACGAATCTGCTATAAAAAAAATGTCCGTCTGTCCGTCTGTCTCCACTTTTTTTTCCAAACGGCTGAACCGATCACCCTAAACTTTTTTCCCCTGAAAGGTTCATGTCCCCCATGATTCAAGTTTGAAGATGAGCAAAATCGATGGAGTAGTTCCGGAGATATGGTCGAGGAAGTGACCAAAAACATGGTTTTTCGAAGGTCGGTGAAGCTTTTTCGCAAATATCTCAGCAAATATAGCACGGAAATTCCTCATTTTGGTTTCAAATGAAAGCATTTGATGTCACAAAACTGTGAAAAAAATTTTGTGGGAATCGATACAGGGGTCTGGGCACTGGGACTAATGGAATGGACGAAATTGAGATTTTTGGCCATATACGAAAACAGTTTTTCGTCTATATTTCCTTAACTATGCAATATGTAGATTTACTGTCCAAGGCAAAGTTGTAGAATATTGAATTTAAGCGAACACGTGTTTCAGGGTTTTGGTGAAAAATGGCCCAATCCTGGTATATGGCCAATTCCATAATTGGGCAGGATGACCCGGATCTTCAGAACTGTGAGAGTTAGAAAGTTAGTTCCAAAGGCGAAGTTGTAGAGAATTAAATTTAAGCGAACACTTGTTTCAGGGTTTTGGTGAAATATGACCCAATACTGGTATATGGCCTCTTCCATAATTGGGGAGGATGACCCGAATCTCCAGAACTATGAGAGTTGGAAAGTTGATTCCTAAGGCGAAGTTGTAGAGAAATAAATTTAAGCGAACACGTGTTTCAGGGTTTTCGGAAAATATGGCCCGTTGCTGGTATATGGCCACTTCCATAATTTTGTAGGATGACCCAGATCTCCAGAACTATGAGAGTTAGAAAGTTGGTTTCAATGGCGAAGTTGTAGAGAATTAAATTTAGGCGAACACGTGTTTCAGCGTTTTGGTGAAATATGGCCCAATACTAGTATATGGCTTTCTCCATAATTGGGCAGGATGACCCGAATCTCCAGAACTATGAGAGGTAGAAAGTTGCTTGCAAAGACAAAGTTGTAGAGAATAAAATTTTAGAGAACACGTGTCCCAGGGTTTTACGGAAAAATGAGTTAGTCCCTGGATGTAAGCTTTTCTATATTTGAATGGTCTGAGACGTACTTCGGTAGGGCCTTTGACATTACCTTGGGTAATTTCTATGGATCTTTGAAATTCTTACAGTTATAAAAGAACAGAAAACGTTGGATTGTTTGCTTATTTGTTTATTTAGATACGTTCGAGTCTCTTTGCCACATGTATTCTGTTTGCCACATCTATTCTGATACGTACGGGTCTTTGGTTATGTTCTAGTTTAAATTTGGTAAAGGAATCTATCACGCTTTTTCCGTAGCAGCCTCTGCCGCCAAAAAATAATCCGTGCACTGTCCAGTTTCTTTGACCGTATGTTGATATACTGGGCGAAACTGGACACCTTATATGATTCTCTCAGTCATTCAATGTTAGTGTGAAAATGACAGACATAGTAGGTTGTCCAGTTTCATATGAATAGGTCCGGTATATTTCTCGCTGTAAAATGGTATGCATTTCTCATATATTAACTATTTTTCCTTTTAAATATCCTTATCCTGATCTTGATGGCTAATTTCGTATCTGATTGTCGGATCAATGATATGTGCTTACTTGGGTTTCGGGTGAAACGCTGCTATATCACTGAAGCGAAAATTTCCATCGGTGTTTACGGCATATACTTCTTCAAAACATTCAGATCCTTTTTCCAGCAAAAGTTCGGTGAGCAGGTCTTTTACGCTATGATGACGAGCGGTGATCTGCGAGTTATTTAATGAGCAACTTCCAGTAACGTGCGGTATTGTTTCTATCTCTCTGTCACATTTGCGACAGAAGTTGGAAGTGCTGCTAATTCCTGGGACACCGTTTAAGTTAGCGTAATTTGTGTTCAATTTGAATGGATCGCTCCGGACCCTTTAAGATACTTTAGGCTGCACCAGTTGATTTTTGTCGCAAGGCTGCCCGTAGAATTGTCGCCAGTTATTTCCAAAGCTTCGGTGCAATTGGCCATTTCGGTTGAATAATCTGAGATCGATTGGAATAATCCGTCGTTAATCCTCGAGAATCTGGATGCTAATGAGAAATGCTGGAGATATATTTCCCACGACGCTTTGAATAGTCCAAGACCGCGCAGTTTCCTAGAGTAAAACATGAAATCGTTAGTTCGTTGGGGCAGGCCAATAACCGCTTTCACTGTTCGCCGAATCATAACATCCAGACCGTCAGTGACATATTTTGGATTCTTAATAAACGGTACGACTTGCACGGTAGACCAAAGTTGGAAAAATGTACTGGCTTACGATGTTTCCGTCGTCGAAAACCAATTCAGGATTGATCGAGCAGCCAAGGTACTTGATCTTCTCGTCTAGTTTTACACTAGTTATGATGCTACCGACCGATAACTGCACGTTGTCATTCACTAACTTGGCGTTCTTTATATTTATCAACTGACTTTTGTCAGGGTTCATTTGAAGGCCAATTTTCATGTAAAGTGTCTGCACTAATTCGATGGTTCGGAGAGCTGCATCTTCAGATTGTGCTGTGACTGCGTTGTCATCCGCGAATCCAGATATACATAGCGAATCGTAACTGTCGTTGAGCTTGTAACCGTTTATGGAGGCATATTGTGAATCACAGATTTCCTCGTAGATGAAATCCACTGCAATGTTGAAGATGATTGGAGACAGCGGTCCACCTTGAGGGGCTCCACAGTTGATTGGAATTGGATTTGACGTTTCTCTGCCCATCATTGATATTTCCACAGAATTGTTTGTGAATAGACTCATAATCAGATCGTGCAGGTTATCGGAAATTCCTTTTGACTTTAGCGATTTTGAGATGTGCAGGTGTCCCACCCTGTCGAATGCTTTGGAAATGTCCACACAATTCCTTTTGAACTTCTTAGCCTGTTTGAGACAAACATTGAATAATTTTGCGTTCGAACGACGGCGTCAAGAGCTTTTTCGATGACTCTTCTAATCACCGAGTAGATGGTTAGTGGTCTCCAGTTGTTCACGCAGTTTACGTCACCTTCCTTATCGATGAAAATCAATTTTCCTTTGCGAAAACGTTTAGGAACATGCGTCGTTTTAAGCATAGTGTTAGCGATAGATGTTATTGATTTGGCCACATTCAACTGGCGTAGTGTTTTTACTAGAACACGATCTGGGCCAGCCGATGTATCCAAGGGCATTCGTTTGATCTGCACCCTTATGTCCTCTTCTCTTAAAACTATGTTATGATGACTATCGCTGGTTGGGTAAGACTCAAGGACATTATTATTAGCGTCTTCGAATGTCTTGTTGATTTGGTTCACCATCGTCTCCATTTTGATTTTACATTGCCTCGACATGCCCTTGGTCATTACCAATCGGACGGCTTTTTTCCATTGGTTGTAATACCAGTACTGAGCTAGGTCGTACTGGAATCTGTCACGTCTCCTCTGTTTTGTCTTAGTGTCAGTTCTTTGGGGGTTAGACGAACTTGATTATTGTGCCGATGTTACATTTCGATTTTTCTTTTGTTGTCGCATTTTATAAAATTTGACTGACGGATGCTGTGGTCCTGGTAGGCGTTGTGTTGTTGTTGTTCCACACAATTTTCTCTACAATATAGCAAAAAAAAAATTTTTTTGGGCTAGGGCCGACTTTTAGGACCGACCTAAGGCCTTAAGGAGAGGGCTTGAACCCATATTTTCATGGACAAAAATGTTCCACTCAATTATCTCTACAACACAGCAAAAAAAATTTTTTTTTGCTGGGGCCAACCTTTGGGACCGACCTTTAGGTCCGGTAGAGGGCCCTAATTACAGGCCTCGGTTTCAAATTTTTTCTTGAGGACTGTTAGGCCTTCTCTTATCTCTAAAATAAAAAAAGAATCACAAAAATCGGAAGGAATTTACTCGGTGTTTATAGTTAAAAGACATTTAGCCCTATCCATTGGGCCTGCCTTAGTCCAGTGGCCCGACCTCAAAAATTTTTTCTGTATAAATTGTTGGGCTTTCATAGACCTATCGAATAAAAAAAGATTTACGAAAATCTGAAGAGATTTACTCGAGTTACGTACAAAAACCTCGGAGAGCCCTTGCAAAGACTCATTTTTAGAGCCCTAACTAACTCCAAGGGGCCAAACTCAAAAAATTTTCTTAAATTTTTTGTTGGGCTTTCATAGACCTATCGAATAAAAAAAGGTTTATGAAAATCCGAAGAGATTTACTCGAGTTATGTGCAAAAAATTCGTAGAGCCCTTGTAGAGACTCAGTTTCCGAGCCCAAGGACCCAAACTAAAAAAATTTTCTTTCATAAATTGTTGGTCTGTCGATCAAAAAAACATTTATTGAAATCGGATAAGATTTACTCGAGTTATGTACGGAAGACCAAAGACGGACGGACAACATTTTTTGCATATTTCTTCTATTTATACCCCAAAGCGAAAAACCCACCAACTCCCGGGTCGAAATTCGACGTGTTACAAACGTCGCGGTAAACGCATAAGACCAATACTTCGTACGGGTCTAAAAACTTAAGGAGTATCTGGTTATATAGAGTGCGATGCGAACAATAAATAATCATGCCCGCTACAGTAGCGGAGCAGTCCCCCTAAAAGAAGTCCACACCCACAAAAAACGTCATACAAAAACCTTTGAGACAAGGAACCATATGCAGGCAAACTTTTGAGTTTTATCCCGCAAAAGTGGGTCCTGGAGGGAATCCTTTCCGGTGGGGTCTAAGGGGTAGAACCCCTCAGTAGAATTTTTTGGGATCTTTAGAAAGTGTCTGCTAGCAGCCAAAGTGGCGCCATTTTGGGCTTTTGCTTATATTCTGAATTAGAATACTTAGACAGTTGGTTGCTTCGGCAAAATTATATAGATCGGTGAGAAGAATTTGTGACACGAAGTGTTCCGAAGGTAGCCGAAGGTGACACAAAGTGTTTGGTAAGTAACCGAAGGTGATACAGAGTGTTTCGAAGATAGCTAGTATGACACGAAGTGTTCCAAAGGTAGCCGAAGGTGACACGAAGTGTTTCGAAGGTAGCTGAAGGTGACACAAAGTGTTTGAATAATATCACATACAAAAACATCTTTGTTTTGTTAGCTTGTTACCTTGAGTTTGGGAAGTGAAAAATTACTATTTCCGTGGTTCTCGTGATGAAAAATTACGTGAATTCACAAGCGACTACGTATAAAAATTCAACCTGTGCGATTGTAGCCCTTGCCTTCGGAGCGGGCCGCAATTCTCGCAGAGAGTTGAATTTTTTACTTTCGTCCCTTGTGATCCAAAGAACAATTCTTTTTGATGAGGAGAACCCGTGTGAAAATATTGGCACGCTGTTCCTTTCTATATTCGTACTTAAATTCGCAAGTAAAGGTCAAAGTCACGAAAGTAGAGGCGAAGATGACTTTGGCCATGACTTGCGAATTCGAGATGTTCACACAGCATTATCACACTACAAAAACGAAGTAGGGAGCTATTCTTATAACTAAAAATCTTTGGTTAAGAAACCCAATAAAAAGAAAGTTCGGAAGGTAAGTAATGTAATGCCCGTAAAGCCATGGCGTGTCCTAGCAATGATTTATCACTAACGAAAAAGTCCACTAAAAAGGAGTCCAAGATAGGAACTAGTGTAAACATCTAAGTTGTGAGCTGCGAAATGTGTCTCTATTTACAACTATACGCCCTCTGGTGCTTTGATTGAAAAAACCCCACCCCTCATGCAACGAACGTGATATATGTACGTTATCTGCTCTGTTGCGATGAGTAACATAAAGAAAGAAGAATAAAGATCTGTCAGTTTTTGTCATCATGTCATCGTCCACCGAGTGAAAAACAAAACAAAAATAATTTTTTAATGTAAAAGTCTCGTAAGAAATTGTGTCACAAGATTCCCAATATGGATCAGAAGGAAGCGCAGGTAATGAAACATTTTGCACTAAACAAGTTCGACGAAATTGATAAGCAAAGTTGGTGTTCAAGGCTGATGGTGACGTACCCAAAAAAAGTCCATTTGACCAACTCGACAGAGATGAACTAATAAAAAAATGCAAAGGCTTACTGGCGATCGCTAAGAATGCCAAGCAAGCCAAAGATGGTAAGTGCAGTGTTTCGTCAATGTGTCATTTAGTAATTCTCTGTCAATCCATCAGAATACGCTGAAGAAAATGCTAAGCTATTGGATCGCATTGAGAAGCTGGAAACTCAGAAATTAGCCGATAAAGAGAGTTTGAAGGCAATGCAAGAAATCGTAGATGATTTAACGGAAAAGAAATTGGAGACAGCGAATTTGGAGAAGAGCTTGACCAAAGCGAACGCACAATTGGCGAATATTAGTGAAGAGGCGAATGTACTGACAGAACACGCCATAGAAAATGAGTCACTGAAACGACAAATCAAAAGGTTGACTGATGAAAATGAAGAATTGATCAGCGAAATGGAGCAGATAGAAGCAAAGACTAAAGAAGAACACAGCAAGGACTCTGAGAGATATGAAATGTTAAAATTAGAAAATGATAAATTGACGCAAATGGCTAATAGTAACGAAAAGCTTCTCAACAAATTAAGTGAACACCAAGAGCAATTCGATAAAATTTCCTTGGAGTTGCAGGAGACCAAGGAACATTCCGAAAAACTTATTGTCGAATTGACTACAGCGAGTGAACAAAATGTAATTTTAACGCAACATTCCCGGAAACAGGCTGACAAGTTGAAGTTGTACAAGTCTAAAATCATGGAATTTTCCGCCAAATTGAAGCAACTTAAATTGAGCAAGGAAGTGTTGGCGAAAATTGTTTCCGAATATTCGCAGTCAGTGACGAAGTGGCAGTTGGATATTATCGATGCAATGAAACAAATTGAAAATAAATCCATGGGTGAGTGTCTTCTTGTACCTTTGTTAGAGTGGTAAAAAATAAGTTGCTTGTTTTATAGGTCAACTGGAGGAAATGTTAAGCACCAAAACTACGATGAAGTCAGAAAGTATCATTGCAGTTCCATGCCCAGAAGACTTAGAAAAGGAAGATGAGAACAGTGAACTTCGAAAAATGAATCATGAGCTCAGTTCTGAGTTAGAAACATTGAAAAATCAGTTAGCAGAAAACGACTCTCGAATGGATTCCGTAGGAGATAAGAAACTCATTGCGGATTTGCAGCAAGAGCTAAATGAGTCAAAGGAAGACAATGAACGCTTGGCTATCGAAATCGAGAAAATACGAATCGCTAACCAAGCGGAGGGAGTGGATGCTGAGGAAGATAAGAAAGTCATTGCGGACCTGCAGCAACAACTGAGTATGTTGAATGAAGACAACGCACACTTGGCTCTCGAAATCGAGCAAATACGAACGGCTAACCGAACGGAGAAAATGGATTCCGAGAAAGACAAGAAAGTCATTGTGGATTTGCAGCAACAACTAAATGAGTTAAAGGAAGAAAATGAACACTTGGCTCTGGAAATCGAAAGAATTCGAGTGGCTAACCAAACGGAGAGAGTTGATGCTGAGGAAGACAAGAAAGTCATTGCGGATCTGCAACAACAATTGAGTGTGTTGAATGAAGACAACACTCACTTGGTTCTCGAAATCGAGCAAATACGAACGGTTAACCGAACGGAGAAAATGGATACCGAGAAAGACAAGAAAGTCATTGCGGATCTGCAGCAACAACTAAATGAGTTGAAGGAAGAAAATGAACACTTGGCTCTGGAAATCGAGAAAATACGAATTGCTAACCAAACGGAGAGAGTGGATGCTGAGGAAGACAAGAAATTCATTGCGGATCTGCAGCGACAACTGAGTGTGTTGAATGAAGACAACGCACAATTGGCTCTGGAAATCGAGCAAATACGAACGGATAACCAAACGGAGAAAATGGATACCGAGAAAGACAAGAAAGTCATTGCGGATCTGCAGCAACAACTGAATGTATTAAAGGAAGAAAATGAAAACTTGGCTCTGGAAATCGAGAAAATTCGAGTGGCTAACCGAACGAAGAGAGTGGATGCTGAGGAAGACAAGAAACTCATTGCGGATCTGCAGCAACAACTGAATGTGGTAAACGAAGACAATGAGCACTTGACCTTAGAAATCGAGAGAATACGAATCGCTAACCAAACGGAGCGCGAAAATTATTCCAAAGATTTTGAAAATGAAAAGTCGAGGTTGTTGAATGATGTGGCTGACTTGAATCATTCTCTGGAGAAGAAGCAGATTTCATTGGATGAGCTAAGCGATAAGAATGTCGACTTGACGAGCAAACTAGGGGAATATACAGTGGGACTGAATGAAAAAAACGTCGAAATTAACGAACTAAAGAGTGCCTTGGAACAATTACAACAGAAGCGATCTCAAGAAAACGAAGAGTTGTTGAATGAAATGCGTGAAATAAATGAGGCATTGAAGAATCGCGGTGATGTTATATCGAAGCAGAAGCTATCGATTGCGGAATTAAACGACAAAATTGACCAACTGCAGCAACAAATTACCCAATCCAACTTAGTGAACGATGCTGCGAACAAGCAAATCGAGCAGCTAAATGATCGTGTGAAGGAAATGGAGAGTAAAGCTTTCCCTGATGGTGAGTTTTTGTTGCCATTGCGACTAAGAAATTTCTGAATTTTTGTTCTATTGCAGACACTCAAATGTCCGTGTCTACAATATCCAGAGCGGAAGAAGTCAATCGCATGCGAGATATTGAAGAAGGTTTCGAAGAAAAGTACAACAAACTACGAGTACTAGCTGTGAAACTGAAGAAGAAGGTAGCCGAACAATCGTCAATCATTCAAACGCTAGACTCGAGGAATAATGACAACACCAACGAAGGCCTTCAGATCACATCGAAACTTGGTGTGATGGAGGTGCAAGTGAAAAATCTCCAATTGCTGCAGAGCGAAAACGATCGTTTGTTAGACGAACTGGAAATGGCTCGGAATAATGGGAAAAAGGATCAACTAGAGCTGGAGAAAGTTCGATCGGCATTGGATAAAGCGTCTAATGAGTTGGTTGAACTGAAAAGTAACGAAATTCAAAGTGATGCGAAGAATGTCAATTCTAGTCAAGCGATCAAGGAATATCTAAAACAAATTCAAGGTCTGAAGGAAGAAAACTCGGAAAATTTGGTGACCAAGAAATCACTGGAGAACGAGCTCATCAAGTTGAAAGGTAACTTTTCTATTACATCTTTTGGTCACTTTTCGGAAGTTTTCACATTTTCTTTGGATTTATTGGACCCGTACGAAGTACAAAGGTCCTATACGTTTACTACAAACAATTTTATTGTAACATGGGGTAGATCGAGGTGGGAGTGGGGGGGATGCATCTATTATCGTCTAAATATGACGAATCAGCAATAAAAAAATGTCCGTCTGTCCGTCTGTCTGTCTGTCTGTCCGTCCGTCTCCACTTTTTTTCCAAACGGCTCAACCGATCAGCGTAAACTTTTTTTCCCTGAAAGGTACATGCCTCCCATGATTCAAGTTCGAAGATGAGCAAAATCGATGAAGTGGTTCTGGAGATATGGTCAGTGACCAAAAACATGGTTTTTCGAAGGTCGGTGAAGCTTTTTCGCAAATATCTCAGCAAGTATAGCACGGACATTCCTCATTTTGGTGTCAAATGAAAGCATTTGATGTCACAAAACTGGGAAAAA
>CM055405.1:19075335-19091425 GCA_029228625.1 Pseudolycoriella hygida | reverse complement strand
GGCCAGATGTAAGGGCCGAAAACATAAGATCGGAGATGTGCCGCGATGAGGAGGTGTGGATAGTGGCGGATAATGTAGTTGCGAAAATAATGACGAAGCTGCAAATTGCATGGAGAGACGATCAAAGAAGACTGGCAGTTGATCTAAGAGAGTAGGTGCGAAAGCACAGCTCCTCCCCGAAGTAATGCTGTGAGGCGGTTCCGGGGAGAAGGAGCACGAAGACTAAGGAAGGAGGTTTTAGTTGGTAGGTCATTGAAGAATGGAATCCAACACTACCTTGGTTCAGAAAGACCGGGTGTCTATGAAGATTTCCTCACCCTTATAAAAAAAAAGGTGTAGTGAGGTGCAGTGAGGTGCAGCTAGGTGCAGTGAGGTGCAGTGAGGTGCAGTGAGGTGCAGCTAGGTGCAGTGATGTGCAGCTAGGTGCAATGAGGTGTCGCTGGTTGTAGAAAGATGCAGTGAGGTGTAGTGCACAGACGGACTGAAAGGATGAAAACATAAAGTAGCAATCGCTACTTAATAAAGAATTTGATCATCTTGCCGTACAGACACAACAATAGAAAAACAATGGTGCCGTAACCGCTCTCTTCGTTCGAAAAGTTCTGAATTCTCTCAAGTCAATCGATCTATTGTAAAAAATTATTGTCAGTTACAGCTGCCTGTTGTGATAAATCCTTATGTTGTTGACAGTACTTTTACGGCTACCGAAAAACCCTGCGGGCTACAAATGAATATGGAAAAGTCTCGAAAGTACAAATATGTCATACAAAAATTCAAAAAGCTCTTCGGGTGGCGCCCGAATGCCCATATGCCAGGCCGGCACTAGTTGTTGAAATTAAAATTTACACAAGCCCCTAATCGGGCTCGTCACAATGTTGTTTTGAAACGGAAATAGCTGAAACCAACAGATAAATTAAAAATTATAATAACGAATTCGCTAAATATAGCTACGTACATGTAGGTCGAAGGTGCTGTAAATGTTTACTTTAAGAATATCGACCGAAAAAATTCTTATGCTAATCGAGATAAGTGTCTTTCCGATGGTGATATAAAGATCCAATTGGAAAGAAATACCCGCACGATTGTTATGTCAAAACTTTAACACATATTAAGATTCAATCATCGTCAAGTTCGTTAAAGCTTTTCGAAAAATCTTTTAAATGTTTCAATATAAAGAAAAAATGTGGATTTCCGAAAAATTCGAAATAAAAACTTTTGAATTTGCGAAAGATTTTTGAATTTTCGAAGAAAAAAACAGATTGGCGGCGGGGCGGCGGTTAAACTGACTGAATTATTATATCATAAAAACCGCCGCCCCGCCGCCGGTGATCGACTCAGCCGCCCGCCGACTAAAATCTTCTAGCCGCAAAGTTTAGCCGAAAAAACCTTAGGTGGCGGCTAAAGGTGTGTTCCAACCTTAATTCTCTTAGGAGACAACTTGAACATTCTGGGTAGGAAGAAAATAAATGAGTTGAAAAGCTCATCGAAAGCAAATCGACTCTGCGAATATGCGTCGGACTTAGGACTTCCTCAGAGCACATTAAGCATCGGAGAAGAGTGCGCGCGAAGCACTTCCCCCAGCATCTGGCTGAAAGGATTATTATTTCTTGTATTTTCATCATTTCTCGAAATATGTAGATTTGGGGTATGATCCCTCGGCTCGGATGTTACCATAATTCTCACCTGCTGTCATATCTTATTTACATGCTCATCACTTAACGTTAAGAACACCCAATCAAATAAGTATCTTTCCGCGCTTTCATATAATTTGTGTAGTGTGAAGAACTTCATCACAACCCGTCAAGCGTATGATCCACCGACTATATCAGATGCGGAGAGCTAATTTTTCATGTTTTCCATTTGAAATGAAATTAAAACTACGTAGTCATTGAGACCTTTTACAACTTTGACTAGCTACAAAATAAATCTTTTTCTTATCTTAAATTGTTTACAGAGCCTCATCTCTGAAAAAATGTTTTGCCAGCAAATTTATTTCACTTTCATGTGATAAGTTCACCGAGTTAATCAGTTTGCTATTGACTTTCAAACGGTCAAGCAGCAGCAGCAGTACATTTTCATTGAGGAAAATTTAGTCGATTTTTATAAAATTTACCAATGAATTATTGGTATGTGAATAATATTACAACGATCTCCGTAGAAGACGAAGAAGTAAAAAAGTTTAGATCACAGAACCGATTGCTGAATCGTTTATCGTCAAAGATATCTTTGAGTAAAAATAACAACAAAAATTATTATTACAATTGTTTCCACCTCGCAACCGCTAAGTGATCGCAGAAAGTGTAAGTGAATTGTAATTCATTTTTCCATTCAAAGTTTTGTGTTCATGTTCATTAAACGAGTCTTATGATTTTTCATGTATTAATTGCAAGTTGAATGTTTTTGCTGTTTTTTCGGGCAGTTGGAGACTTTTAGAAATACAACAAAGTTATTTTTCGTAGTGTTTGGAGGCCCAGGTAGTTACTCCCTCTAATATATCTCTAAAAAATCGAAAATAAATCTCTACATCTCTAATAACTCTTCGCAAATCCCAATAAATCTTTGCTGATAAATGAAGTTAACTCGAACAAAACAGGTCGAGGAATGGCAGCCGGCGAAAGAAAAAATAGTCCCAGTTTTCTGGAGCTTGTTAGTGGGAATGACACAGTTCCACAGTTTCAGCACTTACATAAAGCATTTTCTACTAAAAAATCACCCACAACGTCAACGATAAATAGACGAACTTCTCATTAAAGGCATAACATTTTATCACGCGTTGTCTTTCAAGATTGGCAGAGACCTCGAAAAATTTTCAAAACTGTCGGTGATGGCGCCACTCTTTCTTTTCATATATTATTAATGATGAAAATTGAACAATTTGCTCTGCTTACTGGGCGACTTACACTATCCCTCACTATTTTCCAAACTGTCGTGTTATGAAAAATGTAGTCGTAATTCCGCCGGGTTATTCCGCGTATTCGTTTCAGCTCTAATCTAAAGCGTACCCCGGACATACGTAAGAAATTGTTTGAAAACTCTCGGCCCGTTTTAAATTAGGAGGAGCAGGGGCAGTAGAATAGGGAAATAGGTATAAGAAAGTAGCGATAGAATGAAGTCAAAGAAGTTGATTTGCTTGATGCATACAGAAGCAGCTAGGTGCAGTAAGGTGCAGCCGAGGGGTGACGCACTTCTGCGGTTTATGGAATAAATGGAATAAATGGGAATAAATGGAATAAATGGGAATAAATGGAATAAATGGGAATAAATGGAATAAATGGGAATAAAAGGAATAAATGGAATAAATATTGGAATAAATGGAATAAATGATAATTTTTTCAAATTCGTCAAAACCTCAAATAGACTTGATTTTGATGGCAACGCACACAACAAACAACACAAAACACAACAAAAGTGAAAAAACCCTCTTTTGAAAACTTAAAAGAATTTTTGTTGAAAAATGGAATAAATGGAATAAATAAATTTATTCCATTTATTCCCAAAAAATTAAAATTTAATCTCAAGACGGTTTAAATGCTTTATAATTTGTGCAAACCTTTTTTTGAACTTATTTGTCTAACTTGTGATGTGTTTGGTTCAGATATTTCGCAAAAACAACAAAAAAAGTTTGCGAATAAATGGAATAAAAGAATAAATGGAATAAATGAAGTGCGCCACCCCTCGGGTGCAGCTGGCTGTAGCAAGGTGCAGTGAGGTGTAGTGCACAGACGGACCGACGAAGGACAGGAAGGGTGAAAACATAAAGTAGCTATCGCTATTCAATATAAAATCTGATCATCTTGCCGTACAGACACAACAATAGTGCCGTACATTCGAAAACCGCTCTCTTCGTTCGAAAAGTTCTGAATTCTCTCAAGTCAATCGATCTATTGTAAAAACGAATTGTCAGTTACAGCTGCCTGTTCTGATAAATCTTGATGTTGTTGACAGTACTTTTATGGCTACCCAAAAGCACTGCGGACAACAAATGAATATGGAAAAGTCTCGAAAGTACAAATATGGCATAAAAAATTCAAAAAGCTCTTCGGGTGGCGCCCGAATACCCATATGCCAGGCCGGCACTAGTTGTTAAAATTAAAATTTACACAAGCCCCTAATCGGGTTCGTCACAATGTTGTTTTGAAACGAAAACAGCTAAAACCAACAGATAAACTAAAAATTATAATTACAAATTCTCTAAATATCGTTAATATGGGCAAAAAGGCAAAGCAACCAAGTACATTCAAGGCTGCCGCGCTAAAGCGAAATAGCGCAAAATTTCGCTATCGCTATCGCTATCGCTATCGCTATCGCTATCGCTATTCGCTATAGCGATAGCGATAACGTTTCCATTTGTCGAATAGCGACAGCGATAGCGACTTTTTCGTTAGTTTCACGCTATCGCTATCGCTATTTTTCATATGTTTGAATATTACAAATTTCTTCGTTCTGCTATTGAAAAATCATTAGGAAACATTCCCGGAAGACACTACCTGCGTGTTTATAAGCAAAGGTATATTGCTTATATCTAAATGAGACCTTTCGAAGGTCCTCATCGGTCTCATTAATTGATTTCCACAGTGAGCATTCTCTATTTTAAGTGAACACTTAATCACCAAAGAACTTGCAATGAGACCATTCAACAGTCCTCATCGGTCTCAGTAATAGTTTTTTAAATTAAAATCTAAAAATATGAGAAGAAAAGAGGTGACCTCAAAAGTCTCTACACTTTCAATGCATCGAAATGATCTAAAATGAGAAGTCCTAAACGTGTACTTTAACTGAACTTATTTTTTTAATGGATCAAAATAAGGATTTTTTTAGACCAAGAAATACTTAAGCTTTAGACCAATGCGAGGTCATTTTTTAGTTTCATTTGAGACTTTTTTTTTACTTGGGTGGTAATAAGCTTAATTATTCTAAAATATGTAGTTGGTTTGTACGAACCTCTACACGTTTTTTTTATTTCTATATTTCAACTTATTATATTATTTAAACCAAACATCCATCATAACAAAGTGTAACATCGAGTGCTAAGTCAATAAAATGAAGCATTTTTATTCATATACCTTGACTCAACATACAATAGCGAAATAGAGCGAATTTCGCTATCGCTATCGCTATTTCGCTATAGCGATAGCGACGCTATCGCTATTGAATTTTGAATAGCGATAGCGACGCTATTTTTTTTTCAATACCGCGGCAGCCTTGAGTACATTCATAAAAAAAACCAGAACAGGAACATGCGGCTGCAATGTCGTCTCCCACGCATAGTGATCGCTCCAAGCGGGACGTAGAACGGGAACAAACGGAAGAAGTTGTGATAACTCCATCGACGCACAGTGGTCCAAAATCCGGAAAAATCGGCACTAGCAGAATAAAACGGTTGGGTGACGCGATATTTGTGATTTAAGTTTTGTTGAATAGCTTATACATGGGCCTATCAGAATCATGAACAAAACTTCTGAAGTGATTTAAACTTGGGGGGTCTCGGTCATGATCAAAGTTGAAAATTTTTTACGAAAATTGGAAAAATGTCCTGAGGCCCATAATGAAAATAAATAAATAAATCGAAAGAGGGCATCAGTAGCTATCTTCCATAACGATAATGAGCACTCAGACTAGGTGGAAATGTCGATATTTCTAGTGAAATTTTAACTTAATCAATTTTGTACCTCTATCTCCTCGAAGATGCGTCGGACATTGCTGATATTGATATCATTTGTAAGGTATTATTCGTTTCTGTCCGGCATTTGGTTCCAGGGATATAGGCAAAAACGTGTTTTCATTTAAGACCTCCTACCTCTCGCTAGAGACCTCGTAGCGAGGTCATATGGGTATCGTTGGAAAGCTACTGATGCCCTCTTGCGATTGATATGAAACATGGACTGATTTATTTTCATTATGGGCCTCAGTAAAAAATTTTCAACTTTGATCATGACCGAGACCCCCAAGTTTAAATCACTTCAGAAGTTTTGTTCGTGATTCTGATAGGCCCATGTATAAGCTATTCAACAAAACTTAAATCACAAATATCGCATCACCCAACCGATTTATTCTGTTAGTGCCGATTTTTCCGGATTTTGAACCACTGTGCGACGGCATCTTGAAAGTATTCCGGGAGATTTGAATGAAAATTTAATCCTCAGCAGAGATACTTAAAATTTCACACACCAAAGTTTTGCATCTTTAAAGAAAGAGCTGCTTAGTTTGTAGTTGTGTGATCAATCTTCATTCGGAAAGTTCACTGTCAGCTTGGTTTGTCCCAAGAGGCATCGACATCGAAACATGCTGACATTTCTAGCATTTCATCAAATGGAGCTCAGATTCAGGTTTCTGTGGATACAAATCAACATTCAGTTCATCGATTAAAATTTATTTAAAATCAAACAGAACGTTGATTTCTATCCACCGGAACCCGAATCTGAGCTCCATTTCATGAAATGCTAGAAATGTCAACATACTTGGATGTCGATGCCACTTGGGACAACCAAGCTGACAGTGAATTTCCCCGATAGAGATTGATCAGGCGTCTACGAACACCTTCAGTTCAGAATGATTATACCGGAGTAAAAATAAGTTGTCATTTGAGGTTGAATTGAAGTATCTCAAAATAAAGATCACAAGATTTTTTTAGTACTATTGCATTTGAAGAAAATTTGTCTTCAACAACTTCGGCACTTACTGTGGTTTAAAGTCCACCACTGTATCATCATTACAGTACCCTTTATAGTTCCTTTATGACAAATAGACAAACAAAGCGTCTTCATCAGATTTAACAAACTAAAGTGCTGATTTCGTCGTTTACGACTCATCAGTACAACTTGCCTTAGACCATGTGTATATCAGCGCACTCGGTCACAGAATGATGACTTCTATGAACAGCGCACTTTCTTATATACCACCTAAATCGAGACGAACGAATAGATGAAGTAGTGTTTTACACATCAGCACTTTAGTTTGTTAAATCTTATGAAGACGCTTCAAAATTCCTGTACTTCAAAGCGTTCAAAACACTACTTCACCCAGTCGTTCGTTTCGATTTAGGTGGTATATAAGAAAGTGCGCTGTTCATCATTCTGTAACCGAGTGTGCTGATATACGCATGGTCTCTTTGGTAACATTTGGCTAATTTCGTCAGCCTATATTTTGTAACTTAGTGTGACTGTTTTGAAATATGAACCAAAACTGAAAGATTTTAATTTGTGCAAATATTTTCGGTTTACTGATTGTAGAAAATACTTCGATTTCTTTATTTGTCGGAAGCTACAAAGTAAACAATACAATTCAAAGAATGACCTCACTCATGTCGAGAATAACCGAAAAATATCAAAAAACCTTATGGAAGTTGAGAAGTGCTAAGTTGAAAAGTTCTATAGAAACACTCCCGGCTAAACGGCTAAACATCTTCTGGAGGCTCACTTTCCTGGCTGTGGAAACGAAAGAGCGGAGAAAAAATCTCCAGATATCCTCTTTCCCTCAGAAGAGGACTGGATGCTGGTAAGGCGAATCGTGACCATGGAAAGGCTAAGATGGGTCATCGGGAAATTCAAGCTTTTTAAGTCACCGGGAGACGACGGGGTTTTTCCTGCTATGCTAAAAGAAAGCGGAGAGATCCTGTTGAGACCGTTGTGTGAAATATTATGCAGCTCCTTGGCTCTGGGCTACATCCCAACCAAGTGGGAAAGAGTCAAAGTGACCTTCATCCCGAAACCGGGAAAACCTTCTCACTGCTTGGCCAAGGATTTAAGACCGATCAGTCTCACTTCCTTCATTATGAAAACATTAGAAAGGTTGATAGACTTTTATATCAGGGATGAAATCCTGGCTAAGTTCCCACTTCATGACAACCAGCACGCTTACCGGACCGGCAGGTCAACGGACTCTGCCCTGCATAGTCTGGTAGCGAAGATAGAGAAATCCTTCTCGTTTGGAGAGGTCTCCCCGGGATGTTTTATGGACATGGAAGGAGCCTTCGACAAAACGAGGTTCGATATTATCCGTCAAGCTCTGGTTGAAAGAGGAGTGGGACGAATTGTGGTGAGATGGATAGAAAGCATGCTCAAGGATAGAACGGTTGAAGCTATATGTGGTTACAAGAAAAATCTTAAGGTAGCCAAGGGATGCCCACAAGGCGGGATCCTTTCACCCATACTCTGGTGCATAGTGGTAGACTCCCTCAATAGAAAACTGAATGAGGAAGGAATCTATGCGCAGGGGTATTCAGAAGACCTGACGGTTCTAGCTAGTGGGAAGTTTGAAAGCACCTTGGGAGATTGCATGAAAGTTGCGCTGAGAATAGTGGAGGACTGGTGTTTGGAGAAGGGCCTAAGGGTCAGCCCCACTAAGACAGACCTTGTGCTATTCAGTAAAAGAAGTACAGGATCAGATCTGGTGGGGAAGATGAGGCTCTTCAGTGTGGACCTAGAACTCGCTCCAAGGGTAAAATACCTCGGGGTCACGCTGGACAGCGAACTAAATTGGATCGACCATACAGAAGACAAGGCACAAAAGGCCTTGACGGCGTTTTGGATTTGCAAAAACTCCTTTGGGAGGAATTGGGGTCTATCATCTAAGGCCATTCTGTGGCTATACGAGGCTGTGATCCGACCCATGATGAGTCACGGTTCTGTAGTATGATGGCCAAGAATGGACGTGGAGAAAGCAAGGAAGAGACTGAGTGAGATACAAAGGCTAGTGTGCACAAGCATAAGTGGAGCTATGAAGACCACGGCCACCGCGGCCTTGGAGACGCTGTTAGCGATACCGCCTTTGGACTTAGTAATTAAGGCCAGAGCTTTCGCCACTGCGGATAGGATAGAGGGCATGGCAGAATTAGGGACGTTATTTCGGACCCGATTTTTGACATGCCAAGGGACCGGATGGCGCCAGAAACTGACTTCACTAGGCGTTTTGAAGCGATATTTCCGAGCAGGCAAGAATGGCTAGATGGGTGGCCAACCTGTTTGTCTAGAAATGCGAAAGTATTTTTCACTGATGTATCCAAGGCCGTAGAAAAAGCAGGGGCTGGTATATACGATCCAGACACTGCACATGGCAGTTGGTTCCATTTGGGCAAAACTTCCAGTGTCCTCCAGGCAGAGGTCTACGCAGCTCTCATGGGAGCTCAAGAATCAGTGCCAGCGGGGACGCAGGGAAGAGAGATCTTTATCTGTTCGGACAGTAAAGAGATGATTAGGGCGCTCATGTCACCCACCAAGCTGATGAAAGAGGGAAAGGATTATCTAAACTACATGGGACTGAGTAATCAGATTACCTTGGTTTGGGTACCTGGAGACTCATGGAGGGAAACGAAAGGTCAGATGAGCTAGCTGGGGTGGGCTCCGCTACCACAACAAGCGGAGTGGAGCCACGTCTACCAATACCCCAGGCACTATGCAATGATGCATTAAGCAACTGGGTGCGACGGAGACACGCAGAACGCTGGGAAGCGTATGAAGGATTCCAGGGATTAGGCCATATTTACCAAAACCCTGAAACAAATGTTCGCTTAAATTGAATTCTCTACAACTTCGCCTTTGGAACCAACTTTCTAACTCTCATAGTTCAGGAGATCAGGGTCATTCTGCCAAAAATTGCCACAAACAAACAAAGAAAGAAAGAAAGGTTTACCAAATTGACTAATTTAAAAATATTCGATTTGGGTTCGTTTCCATACAAAATAGCAATATTGTTTAATTCATATCTCCGGATCTACAGAACCGATTTTAATGAGTAAAAAGACACTTCGGCCTAGAATTTTCCGTAGAAATATTTTCCGGGGGGTACGTCGTACGTCGCACGGGGGGAAGTCAAAAAGTTTCCTTAGTCTACGAAAAAATTTCTTGTTAATTTTTTGGCGTGTAAGACTTGCGTCACGGCCCCTTACTACCGTGTGGCCATGATATGTTCCGAATGAGGTGTAGGATGAGAGAATAATTTAGATAACGTTCTATCTTTTTTTAGGATACAACTCATTACGTATTACTTTTACTATGAACGTGTAACGGCCCGTTTTAAATTAGGAGGAGCAGGGGCAGTAGAATAGGAGTGCCCCCTCTCCTCTCCTCCTAAAGTATGTGTCCGAAGTACATAGAGCTATCTCAATATTCTTCAAATGTAGGAAATTTGAATGTCATCAAAATGCCACAAGCTGACTCAGTATTCCGTGCTCGTTCTGATGGAATCTCTGCTGAAGGTGTTCGAGATCAATATGCTGATGGAAAGGCAGCTAAAGTATGGGAAATATTTATCGGTGATAAGAGTTCGAGAACTGATAATTACCGCAACTTTTTGGTAAATTTGCTACGCGAAAAAGGTTGTAAGCGAATTTTGGATGTAGCTTGTGGCACTGGCATTGATTCCATTATGTTGGTGGAAGAAGGTTTTGAGGTTGTGTCGGTGGACGCTTCGGATAAAATGTTGAAATATGCGTTGAAGGAACGATGGAATCGGCGACATGAGAAAGGTTTTGACGAATGGGGTAGGTGTCTACTGTCTATACGACAGCATAAAGGGCTATAACAAAACTTTCACATTTTAGTCATCGAAGAGGCGAATTGGTTGACTGTATACAAAGATATAGAGCCAATTGTTGCTGACGGATTCGATGCGGTGTTATGTTTGGGTAATTCATTTGCGCATATGTTGGATAGCTTTGGCGATCAAAGTGAACAGAAACGAGCAATTCAAAATTTCAAAGACTGCGCGAAACCAGGAGGATTGTTGTTGATTGATCACAGAAATTACGATTCCATCATGGACACTGGCTCAACGCCGTCCAAATGCATCTACTACAATGTAATTCTAACATTTCTTGACATTTTGTGGGAGCATTCAAACTGATTTGTCATTTCAGAGCAAACACACTTCTGACATTAAAACGTCCGTCTTGTACATCGAAGGGAAACCATTCTTGATAACGTTAGACTATTTGATTGATACGGGCAATGAAATTAGTGAATTTCGATTATCTTATTACCCACACAGACTTGAAGTCTTTAAAAAAATGTTGCAGGACGTTTTCGGGACAACTGCGAAGCACACGATTTTTGGAGATTTTAAAGAGTTGAATGAAATTGACACACCAGGCTTTTACATTCATTTAATTGAAAAATCAAATAACGACTTACCTACAAATTAGATTCGTTTTTCTACTGTAATCCACTGTGTGTTTTCGATTTTCTATGTTAGTTCTTCCATTGTGAGTTTGGTTTAAAATTTGAAATTTGACAGCAATTTGGCAATTAAAATTTTCATTGAAACCCAAGCGTATTTTCTCCCAATTAAATCCCCAAAACCAATCATCGTCAACCGTCAACACTTCATTAATTGGTCGCAATGAAAAAAGGATTTCGGAACAACAACGCCAAACTTTCTTTGTACAGTACCAATGAATGGAAAATCTCCAAGTATGAACTAACGATGCAATTCCTCATTCCTTCATCAAAAGGCAAGTGTGCGTACGAATGTCTAGCGGCAATCCGTTGTCTGCCAAACGATTCCTTGAAATGAATGCTGCAATCGGAAACAGTCTCATCACTTCTTTTATCCATGTACAGCAAGTGCGGAATAATTTCCGAATTTTTTTCTGCCTCTCTGTTGACGCCCAACAATTCGGCGAATACTTTCTCTTGATATTGCGGATACACTGCCAGTATCAAAATCGTGTGTGATATAGCATTCAGTACACTCAATGACTCGTCTTTGTGGCAAACAGGTAAGATTTATTTATTTAGCGTATGTGTTTACAGATTCCTAGTACAAATATCACACAAGTTACAGAATAATCACATTACATTTATCACAATTGAAGGTCGATTGCGTCAGGTGTTACTTCGTGTAGCGCTCGCAAGCTGCCGCGGAATGCCCTAAGCCTACAATCTAAAGCAATGTCCACAGTCACAACCAGGTTCGCTTATGTACCCCCATTTGTGCATATGATAGCCACACCTTCCGTATCCTGTACAGATCCGATTTAGCGCTACCCATTGTCTTCTAGGCAGATTGAACCCCGAGACTCGTCTTGAGGGGTCACCAATGAGATTATTTATTACGCTGTTGTCATTTTCCCACTCCATACGCCACTTGTCGACCACATTAAAATTATCGACAGACAAGCTAATTGCGGTTTTGATGGCTGGCTTTGTGGACTTTAGTCTGTTTGCTCTGTAAAGTTCTTCGTCTTGACGTATGGGCAGCTCCTCAAATTGCATGATTTTCTGGAATTCTCTCACCAGGGCATTCTATCGTCTTATGTAAGGTAGTGCAATATTCGATAGCACTGAAAGCCATTCTGTTGGAGTAGACTGTACAGCTCCGCATATTGTTCGTAGAGTGTCATTCAGCTGAGTGTCAACTTTGTCTCTATGGGCGCAGTTTAGCCATAAGCGAGAGGAGATGTTCTCAATGTCGCGGCGTCGGCACCCCAGGTGGTTCCACAATAGCTTATATATTACGTTGTTACGAGATTTTGATTTAGCAGCAGTGTTTTCAGCGTGTTTTTTGAAAGTGAGCGACCGGTCGAGAGTGACACCGAGATATTTTGGACGATCGTTGTGTTTCACTTTTTGTTCACAGAAGGTCACTTTCAGTTGGTAGTTAGCCATTTGATTTACCAGGTGGAATGTTATCGACTCCGTTTTAGCTGGATTGGGAGTCAGGCCCCATTTTCTGAAAAAAATTTCCATAATGATTACATCCTTGTTGAGTATGTCTTCACATCCAGAGAAACTATCTGATTGGGCTGTAAGTGCGTTGTCGTCGGCATACATAAATTTAAGATAGATGTTGCAAATAGACTCGAAAGCATCTAAATGTAGAAATGAGCAAACTATGCAATGTTTTATGTTCCTTTATAACTATAGGAATTTCAAAGATCCATAGAAATTACCCAAAAAATGTCAAAAGTCCTACCGAAGTACGTCTGAGACCATTGATTTTGATGACCAAAATGTTCTCCATTGCACCATATCACAAGAAGACCAACATAGTTTCTTCAAGAAATCGTGAAACTATTTTTTCTTGAGAGTGATATCGCGAAAACTTCAGGTGATTTCAAATATTTTCCATAAGTGCCATTTCCGAATCAAGCGATCTATGGCTCATTCGATTCTCCTTCGAAAATGAGCAGACACGTGTCTTTCGGTTTTTTTTTTTTAAATTCGTTTTCGAGTATTTAGTGCCGAAAGTGGTATACAACAAGGGGGTCTGAAAAGTGATTTTAATTATTTCTCCGAAAGTGCTGATATTGTGTACGAATATGAAGTAGTATGTACAAGTAACTTTTTTTTTGTGAGGTTAATTGTTAACAGCGGCACCAGCTTCGGCTGTTATTGGTGAAAATATGGCCAACTAACCCCACACAAAAATCGGTGGCCATGCCCTCTATCAATCCGCGTAAAAACCTCTTCAGCACTTTTCTGCTGCAAGGAGAAAAAAATATTTTTATATTGTTACTAGTCGAACCCCCGGCCCTAGGGGCTACGCAGGCTTTATCATTTTCGCGTGTTGTCTATTCAGAGAACCATATTTTTTTTTCGTTTTAAATAATGATGCGTAATGTTTCAACTTCCCCCGTACTCCACTTCCTCCGTGGAACGTATGCAACGTTCCCCGTATTCCACTTCCCCCCTATTCCACTTCCCCCGTATTCCACTTCCCCCGTATTCCACTTCCCCGTATTCCACTTCCCCCGTATTCCACGCTCACCGTATGCAAAGTTCACCATATTCAACTTTCCCCGTATTCCGTATACCATTTCCCCCCTGTTCCACGTTCACCGTATGCAACGTTCCCCGTATTCAACTCTCCTCGTATTCCAAGTTCCCCGTATTCCACTTTCCCTGTATTCCACGTTCACCGTATGCAACGTTCACCATATGCAACGTTCACCGTATGCAACGTTCACCGTATGCAACGTTCACCGGATGCAACGTTCACCGGATGCAACGTTCACCGTATGCAACGTTCACCGGATGCAACGTTCCCCGTATTCAACTCTTCTCGTATTCCAAGTTCCCCGTATTCCACTTTCCTTGCATTCCACGTTCAACGTATGCAACGTTCACCGTATGCAACGTTCACCGTATGCAACGTTCACCGTATGCAACGCTCACCGTTTCCCCCTTCCCCAGTATTCCACGGTCACCGTATTGAACGTTCTCCGTATTCCACTTCCCCCGTATTCTACTTCCCCCGTATTCCACTTCCCCCATATTCAACGTTCACCGTATTCCACTTACGCGGTATTCAACGTTCCCCGTAGTCAACTTTCCCCGTATTCCAAGTTCCCCGTATTCCACTTTCCTTGCATTCCACGTTCACCGTATGCAACGTTCACCGTATGCAACGTTCACCGTATGCAACGTTCACCGTATGCAACGCTCACCGTATTCCACTTCCCCCGTATTCCACGTTCACCGTATTGAAAGTTCCCCGTATTCCACTTCCCCCGTATTCTACTTCCCCCGCATTACACTTCCCATATATTCAACGTTCACCGTATTCTACTTACCCCGTATTCAACGTTCCCCGTATTTCAAGTTCCCCGTATTCAGCGTTGCACTTGCTATGTATTCTACTCTGACACTTCCCCGACCAAATCTCTAAGACGACATCTTGACTGACTTTTGGACGATTTTCAATTTCGACCCTTTCTTGACCCATAACTCCCTTATTTCAGAACAATATCCCATCCCGGAACATGTTTTCTCGACGTTTTGCACCATACCCAACAACATATCAAAAATTAATTTTTCAGTAATTTTCGGGCAGCGGAGCAAATTTTTGTCCATTTTTGCCTCCTTTGACCGACCCTGGGCACCGAACCGCTCAACCGATTTCCTTCAACCCAATTCCGCTACCTTCACACTTTCAAAAACTTTCATTTAACACCTCACTGGCCTCATTCCGGCAACTACCGGCCGAGATATTGGTTAATAAGTGCTCCAGCTCTGGATAAAATCGCCAAAGAACGACCTATAGCTCGGTAGTATGAAACTTTTTCACCCAACATTGTTCACCAAATTTGTTGCCCCAAGCCTCCACTATCGATTGGCACTCAAAAGTTATCTCTACTTTGTCCAACAACAAAAGTTCCCTAACAACAAAGTGAGGAAACCCCAAAATTTTAACAGTTTTTGCTGCCTAGCTCCTCCGCATGAAGTCGGATCAAAAAACTTTCTTCTACAAAGTTGTAGGCCATCAAAAACTCTAAGACTTTGCTTTCCCGACCAAATCTCTAAGACGACATCTTGAGTGACTTTTGGCCGATTTTCAATTTCGACCCTTTCTTGACCCATAACTCCCTTATTTCAGAACAATATCCCACCCCGGAACATGTTTTCTCGACGTTTTGCACCATCCCCAACAACATATCAAAAAGTATTTTTTTTTTCTTCGCCCGTGTAAACGCAATTAAACGAAAAAATAACGGGATCGTGACAGACAGACTTATAGACGAATAAATAGACACATAGATAGACGCATAAATAGACACATAGATAGACGCATAGACACATAAACGAACGGTGTTCTGCAGTAACTGAGTGTTTTCATTGTGATAACAATAGAATGACAAAGATGGTGCAGAACACCGTTCAAACAGACAGACATAAGACGTTTATAATAAGTAATGCATTGTGTCCGTAGTGAACATATGAAACTAGTAAATACCCCCGCCCCTAGGGGCTACGCAGGCTTTATCATTTTCGCTTTAACATTAAAGGGTAGGTTACGTAGTCGAAACCCCCGCCCCTAGGGGCTACGCAGGCTTTATCATTTTCGCGTGTTGTCTATTCAGAGAGCCATATTTTTTTTCGTTTTAAATAATGATGCGTAATGTTCCAACTTCCCCCGTACTCCACTTCCTCCGTGGAACGTATGCAACGTTACCCGTATTCCACTTCCCCCGTATTCCACTTCCCCGTATTTCAAGTTCCCCGTATTCCACTTACCCCGTATTCAACGTTCACCGCATTCCAAGTTCGCCGTATTCAACTTTCCCCGAATTTTATTTCTTCGTATTCCACTTCCCCCAGTATTCTACTTCCCCCGTATTCCGCTTCCCCCGTATTCCACTTCCCCCGGATTCCAC
>CM055405.1:19054626-19074835 GCA_029228625.1 Pseudolycoriella hygida | reverse complement strand
TCGGAAAAAATATCCTCACGGACAAAATTTTCCAAAGCTAATTAGAGATGAGCGGGTCGACCATTTTTCGAAACCAGACCCGGACAGATCCCGATCCGATAAAATTTTTCGAAACCCGAAACCCGAACTGTTTCAAAACCCGACCCGGACCGAACCCGAACCTATAAAAATTTTCGAAACCCGAAACCCGAACTGTTTCAAAACTCGACCCGGACCGAACCAGACACTCCAGTTTTTCGAAACTCACAACCCAAATTACTTCGCAACAAAAATTATTTCAACGCCCGACGTCTGCATTCTTCACGAACCTTAGACTAAAACCAAATTCGTGTAATGTAAGATGATAAAATTTAGACGAGTTTTGTAGAATATAAAAAGTCAATAAAGGATCGGGACCCGAATAAAATGATACAACAACCCGACCCGGACCGAACCCGACCCGATAAAATTTTTCGAAACCCGAAACCCGAACTGTTTCCAAACCCGGCCCGGACCGAACCCGACCCGATTAAAAGTTTCGAAACCCGAAACCCATGAACCCGAAAAAAACAATTCGGGTTCGGGTCGGGTTTTTCGAAGTTTCGGGCAACCCGCTCATCTCTAAAGCTAATATCGCCCGAAAAAACAACCCCAATCAAGTTCGGGTTTTAATTCAATAGCGCTACAGCCTGTGAAAAAATGGGCATCGAAATAGCGGGGTCGAGAGGAGGTAGCCTTCACAATGGGGCAAACGACGCCTTTTGGGATGCCTAAGGGAAACAGCGAAGTTTTTGGCAGGCGCGGTGGCGAGGGGACAGAGCCTTGATAAATAAGTTCTACTTATTAACTTAATATTCTCGCCCCAAGTAGAGACCTCGGATCCATACTTCCATCGGCAAATATGTTCTACTCAATTTTCTCTACAAAATAGCAAAAAGAAATGACCAAGGGCCGACCTCAGGACCTTCCTGTGGCTCCAAGTAGAGGCCTTGGACCCTAATTTTTTCTTGAGTATGGTTAGTCATTCGCTTGCATCTCAAAAAGAAAAGAAACCATGAAAGTCGAATGTAATTTTGCTGATTTCTAAACATGTAGGACCGTACTTGACGTCTTTTTTTTAGGCTTAGCTAAGTCCAAAATCAAGAAAATATTACTTCCATCAAATGTATGACATTCATTAACCTTTACAACAAAAAAGATTATTAAAATCGGTTAAGATTTGCTCGAGTTATGTACATAAGACCGAAAACCACTTGAACGGCCCTAGCTCAGCGGCCCTTCGTCCAGGTTGGCCTATTTATCCCAAACCCAGTTTAGGTACGTCATTTCAGGAGAAATATACTTATAATTCGTATGGATACAACCAATTTAATTCATTGGCATACTCATAGTTCTAGTTCACGAAAATATTATGAAAAGTATTGAAAACTTTAAATTTCTAAAGCTGGGAAGATGATTACGTATTCTGGTGGATAAATCTTTTGCCAACATTCCTCAGTAACGACCAGTACTCAACTTCTACGAAGATATCCCTGAACAGATCCCTCCATCTGATGGAGATAATTCATTCACAAAATTTGATATTTCATGTATTTTATATTATAGATGTAGTGTTTGTGTTGTCAAGTGTAGTGTAGTGTAGCGTAGTGAAGGGAAGTGTAGTGTTGTGTAGTAAGATGTAGTGTAGTGTAGTGTAGTGTAGTGAGATGAAGTGAGAGGTAGTGAGGCGTGGTGACATGTAGTGTAGTGAGGTGCAGTGATGTTGTGTTTTATATTATAGATAGTTTTTCCTCGAAAAAATAAAAAAAAAATTACAGCTACCAGATTCGACAATAAAAAGATGAAAAAAAATGCTTAAACATCTGTGATCGTACTCACTGAGCCACCGAGACTTGCATACGTTCATCAGTTCGTTGCGAGGTTCGTTGTCATTTTTTCACCTCCACCGATAAAATCTTATATGTTTCCATCTACACACTCACATTTCTATCTTGTTTATAACGCACACACTCGATTCGCTACGCTCATCTCGTTAATGCGTTATATACACGATAGTAATGATTCGTTTAAGTAGCCAGAAACATAATAGTTATTATGAAATGCTCGTCTAAGTGATATATTTGTGAAAGTCTTGTACTTCATAGGACAAAGAACCCCAGTACTGATGTTCATGAAGACTTTTGAAAAGATTTTCATAGAGAGAACTTGAATTTTGGAAGCGATTGTGGCGTAGGGTGTTCCACAAAAAGTGGAAAGCCAAACCAAAAATTGTAGGAGTCCAAAACACCCTAAAAAAATTTTTTTTCCGAGCCGAGATAAAATTCAAAAATTTGATTCTCCCGCCATTTTTCAAATTCGAAACGCTCGCAGCGCCTTCGTATCGCATGATATGTTAAAAAAATATTTTCCCATTAAAGGCATGTTCTAATGAGTTCCTTTTCCAAAATTAAAAAAAAATTGTGGAGGTGTGTGAAATGATTGATTTTCAAGGACTTTTTTTTGAGTATTCTCGCAATTTCGTTGCAATTGTTACCAGCTAGGAGATAAAGTGCCTGTAAAGTGGTGTCAATATCACTGGTCAAAATCAGAGAAAACTATGAAATTGCCTAGGAAATTATCCTACCCATTTTACCTCACCTATCTTCATTTCTACATATCTCCTGAACGAATGGTCCGAATCAGGGCCTATTTTTGGAGAATTCTTGGTGAATAGTGTCGAATTATTGCGGATAAAAGAATATGTTGCGAACTTCGTGAATTGTAGAATAAATGACGAAAAACGAGAACATTTGTGCACCTTTTACGAATTGATGCAAATTAAAAGTTGTAGAAAGAATCTTACGTAGTCCCCGTCTTCAAAGCTGGTTCTAGATCCAATGTCGAATGTTACAGGGGAATCGCGATTCTTCCGACATTTGAGAAACTATTTGAGTCTTTGGTCTGCGCAGTCATCACCAAAAATTTTTTTGAGAAAATGATAACAGTACAACAACATGGGTTCATGAAGGGCAGATCAGTCAGTACGAATTTGATATGTTTTGTGAATGAGGCGGTAGGTTTCATTGAAAAGCGTCACCAGATTGACGTTATTTACACCGATGTATCCAAGGCATTCCACCGGATTAAGCACAGTATGTTGATGAGTAAACTTTGCGAGCTGGGTATGCATTCAGCATTTCTGCGATGGATACAATCTTATTTGAGCGATCGCAGCCAATATGTAAAGATGATGGGTTGGATATCGCAGACGTTCCAAGTTACTTCAGGCGTCCCGCAGAGAAGTCATCTCGGCCCTCTCTTGTTTCTCATCTATTTTAATGACGTTGTTACTGTTTTCAGTTTTTACTTTATGCCGACGACTTAAAAATTTACAGTAAGATTTCCTCATTGCGTGACTGCATAGAAATGCAACGTGATCTAGACAAACTAGATTTGTGGTGTCAAAACAACACGTTGTCACTGAATGTAGGGAAGTGCAATGTCATGTCATTCTTCCGGAAACGTGACCCAATTCGTTTTGTATATTCAATTCGTACTGTTGCCCTTGAAAGAGTTCTTGAGAAAGAGGATTTTGGAGTATTTTTCACTGAAGACCTGAGCTTCAACGGACATGTTGATTCAAGGGTGGAGCGTTTTGAACTTTTGATTTTTAATTCACAATGGAAATGGTTTTCCACATCCCCCAGGGCCCCCAGATTACGAATATATCAGCCGTTTTTTTTTAAATGACGTTTTAGGGGTACCGACCGAGCGATTTCCGAGTAGAGAATTTTCGTCGTGTAAAGCCTTTTCCAAGCAGTCACTGAGCGGAAGCTTCGAAAGATACGTTATAGGTATCTTCAGAGAAAATGTCAGGGATGCTCCAAAGTTTATTTTCTCTGAACATTGTCAATCAAAAAAACGAAGTATGTAACAAGTGCAGGTCATCAAAGTTGGATTTGTGGTTCACAGCTATGAATGAATCAACTTTGTACTTACATACAAGGAAACTTTTACAGTGAGTGGTATGATATTGAGTAAAAGCTAATTTTATCCTAGAATTTCACGAGGAATCCGAAAATGAGCTCAGAATTGAGCTTGGAGTGCAAAATTTTCATTTTGTACACATTTTAGAGGAAAAACGTCCCAGCAGAAACTGTAAACTAATAAATAATTCGTACATTTTTGTAACTTTTGGCCTCAGATCTCATAAAAAGTATTTTTTGCGTCGAAAAACCATTTTTTTTCCTTTTCGAAGTTCAAACAATATCTTGCGGGTCCAAAGATGAAGAAACAGCAGCTTTCATCCCAGTTGGCACTTAAAGCCTAACCAAATTCGATATTTGAAGCGCACATGGCTGAATCCATTTTTAACGGTATCTCATTCCATTTTCTTTAAAATGGCACTCTATGCGTTGATTATGAGCAGAAAATGCATCCCAGGTCTGACAAAATTGTATGTCATTTGAGAGTGGCTAACATAAAAGATGTTACCCATAGTAAAAATTTAGCTCAAAACCAACGCATAGGGGCAATTGTCGGCACTAACACAAAAAAAAAATTGGCTTTGGTATGTTGTACAGAAAATTGAAGAAAACGATTATTCGCAATGGAGTCCGAGGCCTCTCCTTAGGGGCATCCCCTGGTCAAAGAGGTTACTAGTGTTTTGGGTATCTTACACTGACTTAACCAAATTTTTCCGAGGAAAGTCGTTCATACATTGAACAAAATAAAATATTGAAAGCTTTCATTGTTCTTTGTTCAAACGAATTTCCGCGGAACAATTTGGTTAATTGGGCGTTGCTTCTAGTCCGTTTTTCACTACGCCTTACTTAGTATAAAGGAGACACTCGTATGCCGGTTGAAATTAGGTATAAGAGTACACACTGCTTACAAAAGAGCCATCTGTCGGAATCTTTTAAACTAATGAAAATTTGTATAGAAAAAGTCGCAATTTTCTGGAACGTTTTTCTCTTAAAGTCTTAAATGAAAACGAATGGTTATGCCGTCATTACATACTTAAACGATTCCCAAACAAAACTGCGGAAACACTTTTGGAGAAAACATACATTTGCTAGAAATGTGAATTCCAATATTTCACTGCAAAAGTCAGTCTTTCAACTTTTCCACTTAATAAACACTTCAAAACGCATAATTTTTTCGACCAATGTGTTTGCTCACTTAGTCTTTAACTGAATAATCAATATTAACGACGGAAAACATTTTCTAAAAGTCAGAAATTGATACAAAAAATTTCGAGTTGATGATTCCAAATAAAAATGGCCGCCATCTTTGTTGGCTTTTGACGTTTACAAATATTTGCAAATGTATCAACTCAAAAGTTTTTATCCATTTCTGACTCGTAGAAAATGTTTTCTGTCATTTAAAGATTAAGTGAGCATTGGTCAAAAAAGTTATGCGTTTTGAAGTGTTTATTAAGTGGAAAAGCTGAAAGACTGACTTTTGCAGTGAAATATTGGAATTCAAATTTCTAGCAAATGTGAATGTTTTCACCAGAAGTGTTTCTGCAATTTTGTTTGGGAATAGGTTAATGACGACATAAGCATTCGTTTTCACTTAAGACTTCAAGAGAAAAACGCTACAGAAAATTGCGATTTTTTCCATACAAATTTTCATTAGTTTAAAAGATTCCGAGAGATGGCTCTTTCGTAAGGAGTGTGCACTCTTAGACGTCGTATTCTAAAATTATCTCCTGATTGCGACGGAAATTTAATATGCATGGAAAGGTGACTTTAACTGACATTCAACTGACAATGAACAAGAACTTGTAAAATTTCAATCGACTGGCGTCAGTCCTACCGAGCACGGCTGGATTACGATAGCAAGAAGTTTACGCCATGGTTTTTAAGAGAATACCTTAGTGAAGTGGGGATTCTTTCAAATATAAGTTCGGAATTGTAATGTGTAGCAGTTGGGCCAGAAATCAGCGTCGAAAGAGTGAAAACTTATTGACGTTCAACACTTTTAATTGAAAAATCGATCACAAATGTATTCATTCGACTCGCTTTTCCACTGTAACCCAATGCCTGTTTTCAACTTTCAATGTCATATCCCATCGGAATGATATCTCTTCCATTTTCAGTTGGCTGGAAAACTTAAAATTCAGCAACAATTTGGTAAGCACAATTTTCAATGAAATCCAAGCATATTTCATCCCCTAGAAAATCATTAGTTTTAGATAACTGTTAATGTTTCATAGGTCAGTAGCAATGAAAATGGACGACAAAAGTCGATATGGTCTGGGTCTGAGTCTTCTGAGAAAAGTTAAGACATTTTTTAGTTAGACATTCAGGACATTTCTGCCAGTGTGTGTCCAACATTTTCCCAGACCATGACCTGACTTTTATATCAGTCACGTTCCCAGCTACAACCACAATTCTTAAAAGTTGTAGGAAAACAATAGCTCTCAGTAGTCAATGATCTTACTATGCAATTTCTAGTTCCTCCGCAGAAAGGCAAATATGCGTACGGATGTCTTGCGGCAATTCGTTCCGGCAAAAAGTTGTCGGGATTGAACTCGTTGGGATGTTCGCCCCAGGATTTGGGATCCCGATGAAGAGTAAAGTATGACATAACGATGAAAGTGTTGGCTGGGATTATGCAGTTGCTAATTTTAATGTCTGCCAGATTATTTCTCGCCAGCAATGGTCCGACCGGGAAAAGTCGCATTACTTCCTTTACTACCATATCCAAATACGTCAATTGTGAAATGTATTCCAAACTTATTTCCGACTCTCTGGGTATGCTGCGCAGTTCAGCCACCACCTTTTCTTGATGTTCTGGATACATCGCCAGCATCAGAATCGTATTTGACAGAACCAACGAAGAGGTCTCGTTTCCCTTTAACGTTTTGTGTAAGCGGAAGTTGGAACTAAAGAAATCAGAACAAACTTACTGTAATTATTATTGTATAGACTTGTTCCGTGATCTCGGTTTCGGATACTTCGCCTGTCTTCCATAGTTTCAAGAGCTCATCAATAAAAATTTGAGGTGTTGAGAATTCCTCCGAATCTTCGGTGTTCACATCATTGGAAGAGTTGATATTTTTCAGATCATATTCCTTCTGCTTTTCTTCCTTAATCTGATTTTCCGAGAGAAATTGATGTTTTTTTTCATTACACCAACTACGAATATTGTCATTTTCGCTTCCCAAATGGCAACCGAAAATGAAAAAATTCAACTCTTGATTGGTAAGGGAAAATATTTTCGGTTTTCTAAATGGGAGCCGAAAATAACGGAGAACCGAAAATACTTTTTTTCGGTTCTCTAAATTCAATTTAATTTGAGCTAACTTTGATCGAAGCGTATGCGCCGCTGCTTTAGTTATTTTTATCACAGAGGCAGCGAAAGTTTGTTCTTTCGCCCCTCAAATCAGGGACGAAAGTAGAAAAATGCATCCCACGGGGCGAAAGTAAAAGAAGGAAGCCAAGAGAACGAAAATATTACAAATGAACAACTTTCGTCCCTCTTTGCGTCAATGAACTACTAAAATTTGTTCACTTGACAGAAAGAAGGTTGCCATAACAGAAGTGGTTTTGATTTTGAGCGCTACATATTAACCAGCGGTTGTTTCTGGTTTAATAATATTAGAGCATTTATAATCACTTCCTAACAATTTTTTTCTGATTTACTTAACACGACGTCGTAAAGGGAATCAATGTTAACCATGAAATATGGCGTCAAAGTAAGTTTGTTGTTATTTTGTAATAGTTATTTACGCAACAAGGGAGTAGGCCGAAAGTGCTTTGCCGTGTTGCGTATTAAGTTTTTCATGCTTGCTAGCAGGGACGAAAATTGAAAAATGTAAGCCCAAGGGGCGAAAGCGCCAGCTTTCGCCCCGTGGAATTACATTTTTCTTTTCGTCCCTAATAGCAAGCATGAAAAGTTATTGTTTGCTGTGTTTTCATTGACGGATTCATATATTTATTGGCTGTTAAGTAAATATTTTTTTATATTATAATGGAAACAATGATGGGAATAATGTTGTGTTGTGTTGACTTAATTCAAATAATTTAAGTCCTTGCCAAGTGACAACAGTGTTATTCAGTGATGTTGTTCGTAAATGGGAATTATTGCATTTTTGTGCGTTCAACCCCAATCATTTTCGTGAAAAATACTATATTCAGAATGCATCAGTGTTTTTTCGTGGCTCAAGTACAAACCTTCCGCTGTCTCTGTGATAAAAAATAGTATGGATAACTCGGGACAAAAGTAAGAAAATTCAAACCGTGTGATTGCCGACCTCACCTTCGGTTCGGGCTGCAAACTTCACACGGGTTTGAATTTTCTTACTTTCATCCCTTGTCATCCAATTTACTATTGGATCACAAGGGACGAAAGTGAAAAATTTCAACCGTGTGCGAAAGTTGCAGCCCGCGCCGAAGGCAAGGGCGGCAATCGCACAGGTTGAAATTTTTTACGTCGTCACATGTGATTCACACAACTTTTCATTACGACGAATACGAATCTTGTAATTTTCGAATCCCAAATAGACGCGAAAATTAAAAAATGCAACTCGAAACGAAGGCTTACTCATTAATCATTTCAACTTAGGTCAATAATTTATTCATTGGAATTGTTATGATTTAAACATCACTGCAGTAATAGCAGCAACAGCATATAGAAATTAAAAATTATGATGTTTTACATGCAACGGGGACGAAAATGAGGGCATTTTTTAAATTATTTTTCATGCCTTGGGCATAAATTTTTCTCGTAATTTAGGCGCTTGGCATAACTATTGGGATCTCGGCTCATTGCATGCAATATTAATTTTCATGTCTGTCTTAGCCGGTGGTTTTAAGCATTTTCGCGTGTTGTAGCCCTAACAGGCATGAACGTTATTTTTCATGCCGAGCGCCTAAATTACAAGAAAAATTCTGTAATTTATGCCCAATTCATGAAAAGTCGTATGTGCACCTGCTTAGTTCGCGAAATTGCCTAAAATCAATCGTCCATAGTATGTACACAAATAACCATTGTGATTCTCATGCGAAATGATCCACATCCAAAACTCATGATACACATCCAAAACTAAGTGATTCACATAACAAGAACTACGAGAACATTGCAGTTTGTCCTTACAAAACTAGATAGAAAGACAAAACTAATTAAAAAAAATAATATTTCCTTCGTCAACAATATCATGTTTAATTCCGCGTAAAAAATCTTGGTAGCACTGGCGCACAGATTTGTTACACTTTGATCGAAGTAAACTCAATGAAGTGTCGAAGTTTTTTTGTTGTGTCAGTTACTTTCGCACCTCTGTTTAGAGGACCGAAAGTACTTTCGTCCTTCTGTTTATTTTCGCACCTCTGTTTAGAGGGCCGAAAATACTTTCGCCTCCCATAGCATTCTAAGGCCTACTGAGAGTTGCATTTTTAAATTTTCGCGTCTCATTTGGGAAGAGAAATATAAAAGTTTCGTATTCGATGTAATGAAAAGATTATTTACGAAATAAGGACGTGAGTTTCAGTTAGAAAAACTGCAGAAACATTTATAGCTTTTAATATCTAATTGAAAGAGCTATTTCAAAGTACAATTTCAATTGAATTTATTCCAAAATGATAATTCTTAGAGGTAAATCGCAGAAATTTTTGTTTATAAGAACAACAATTCAGAAACGAATGATTTTTTAGAATGAATCATAATGGCTACCGAAAAGCATTTGGAAGTACAGGTCCCGAGTGTTAGGCTAAGTGGTAGACCAAGGAGAAGGTTCATAGATTCAATTAAATTAGATGTAGAAGTTAGGGGACTTTCTATGAGCGAACAAACCATCTCCTTTTCAATTCAGAGAATTTTTTGTTGAGTAAACCCAACTGTGGAAAGTCATTGGATACTTTGCAAATCTCTACGGATTAAAGTCCACAAACGTGGAATCAATCGTTCGATGCAATTCACTGGACCCGTACGAAGTACAAGAGGTCCTATACGTTTACTACAAACAATTTTATTGTAACATGGGGTAGATCGAGGTGGGAGTAGGGGGATGCATCTATTATCGTCTAGAGATGACAAATCAGCAATAAAAAAAATGTCCGTCCGTCCGTCCGTCTCCATTTTTTTTTTTCCAAACGGCTCAACCGATCAGCCTAATCTAAATGAAAGGTACATGCCTCCCATGATTCAAGTTCAAAGATGAGCAAAATCGATCAAGTGGTTCCGGAGATATGGTCGAAGAAGTGACCAAAAACATGGTTTTTCGAGGGTCGGTGAAACTTTTTCGCAAATATCTCAGCAAGTAAAGCACGGAAATTGCTCAATTTGGTGTCAAATGAAAACATTTGATGCCAAAAAACTGGGGATTTTTTTTTGGAATCGGGTCAGGGGTCTGAGCACTGGGAGCCATGGAATGGGCGAAAATAAATTTCTCTGCCCAAAATGATAAGAGATAGTTTTTTTTCAGTATTTGCTTAAATACGCAATACAGAGATTTACTTTCAAAGGCAAAGTTGTAGAGAATTAAATTTAGGCGAACACGTGTTTCAGGGTTTTGGGGAAATATGGCCCAATCCTGGTATATGGCCACTTCCATAATTGGGCAGGATGACCCATTCCCTAAAACTGAGAGTTAAAGTTGGTTCCAAAGAAAAAATTATAGAGAATTACAATTTAACGAGCCTGTGTCAGGGGTTTTGGGGAAACTGGCCCAATCCTGGTACATGGCCACTTCCCAATTGGGCACGGATGACCCAATCTCCAGAACTATGAGAGTTGGAAAGTTGCTTCCAAGGCCCAAAGTTGTAGACAATAAAATTTTAGCGATAACAGTGTTTCGGGTGTTAGGAAAAAAAACGACTTAGTCCTTGGATATAAGCTTTTCTAGATTTGAGTGGTCTGAGACGTACTTCGGTAGGGCCTTTGACATTACCTTGGGTAATTTCTATGGATCTTTGAAATTCTTACAGTTATAAAACAACAGAAAACGTTGGATTGTTTGCTTATTTGTATATTTAGGTACGTTCGAGTCACTTTGCCACATCTATTCTGTTTGTCACATCTATTCTGATACGTACGGGTCTTTGGTTATGTTTAAATATTACTTTTACTATGAACGTGTAAACTCTTATTTGAATTATTTTGTCATAGACATGATGCTTAGACGTTAACGCATCTAGAACGGTTGCGTTATGGAGTTCATTAGAAGAGATCAACATTTTAGCAGCAGTAATCATTTCGGTGACCGTTCGATAGTCCAATCAATACTTCTAGCCAAGACAAATAGATACGTAAACACTTTGACCATCACGACCATCAGCATATGTAAAGTTGCATGACCTGACTGAATATTGGCACTAGATGCCGAAATGTTGATCTCTTCTAATTATCTCCATAACACAACTGTTCTAGACGTGTTGATGTCTGAGCGTCATGCCAATGACAAAATAATTCAAATTAGAGCTTACACGTTCATAGTAAAAGTAATACGTAATGAGTTGCATCGTACGATGGCGGGCGATGGAAGGGCATGGAGGTAGATAGCTCATCATTCTGGGGTTTTTACAGAAAGACCTCACATCGAAAAGTACTAATGGTCTATAAAGTTTGATGATTATGATGCTGACTAAGACCTCGGTTTTCACATTTAAATTTGCTTTTGTTTTTCTATTAGTTTGGTAAGCGAAAATGACAATATTCGTAGTTGTAATGAAAAATTACGTGAATCACAAGGGACAACGTAAAAATTTCAACCTGTGCGATTGCAGCCCTTGCGTTCGGCGCGGGCAGCAACTCTCGCACACGGTTGAAATTTTTACTTTTCGTCCCTTGTGATCCAATTAACTATTAAAAGCCACAGGAGATATTTTTGTGAAAAACTTTTGTGTGTGAAGCAGACAAGAAAATTAAAGTTTTTCGCTTTGTTGTAATTTGTAAATGTCTCTTGACGTCTCTTTTCCTTGTTATCGCGACTACGCTAAGTGGCTAGTCGTCGGAATGTTAAATCATGTAACAAAAAAAGAAGCCTCGGATTTTGTTTGATGTTTTTTTTGGGGTTTTCATTAATTTTTTTTCAGTTGACTGTTACAATGTAACTTACCCTACGAGTGATCGAAAACAGGCGGTCGCCTAATTGCTTTTCAGTTCGATATGCCGATGTCATTTTGTAGATCCATGTGGGATGTAACCATATTTTAACAACGCGTTCGGCAACAAACGGTAACATACTGAAAAGAAATATTTATTTACGTAACAAGTGCTCCATGCTAGCCCTTAATTAATATTAGATTATATAGTTTTCTACCTCCACAGTCAAATATTGTTTCATGAAAATGGAAATAAACCATTGGCATGGGTATGGAAAAGTAGGGATAGCGTATCGTTGAAGAATTAAAAAAATCATTATCTCTATGACGTATGGTTATATTTGTGACGTCGTATTTGTGACGTCCGTCATATGTATGACGTTTTTTTACGTCATATTTTTGACGTTTTTTTTGTGACGTCATTTTTATGACGTAATGTTTGTGACGCCATTTTTGTGACGTCGTATTTGTATCGTCATATTTCTGACGTCATTTTTGTTAAGTAGTATTTGTGACGTCTTATTTATAACGTAATATTTGTGACGTAATTTTTTTGACGTCGTATTTGTGACGTCATTTTTCGACGTCGTTTTGTGATGTCATAATTGTGACGCGGCAAAGACGCACGGATGAACAGGAAGGGTAAAACATAAAGTAGCTACCGCTACTTGATAATGATGAATGTTCAGAAATATACGAAATCATAACTTTTGATTTCTTCTGTACCGACTATTAAAAAGTTTATGTCTGAGCAGGAACAAAGAGCATAGGTAAAGTGAATGGTTTGAGCTTTATTAACAATTTGGTGGTTAGCGGGTCATTGAAATCATTTAAGCATTAGAAGACATAGTGTGTAGCTCTGCATCACTTGGGCAAATCAACTGTGAGTTGTAGAATATTTGGTATGTATTAGTGTTAAAGTGTAGAGTGACTTTTATACATGGGACCAGAACAGACAACACCAACAATTCATGTGTTGAAAGTTAAGTTAGGTGAGACACGATAATCGAAATTCTCCCGCCTGCCGAAGGTTCTTCCGAATTATAACCCCTCTCTACTCGTACTAAATCGCACGAATTTGACGAAACGCCTCTCCACCTGTAGAAGTAACCTACGTTATGGATGATCCATATGCAATTTATTTAGAGCATTTAGAGCATACTTCTATGGACAAAAATGTTCGTTACTTTTTTCTCTACAACACTGAACAAAAAACCTCATCATTAAAAAAATATTCACGAAAAACCACTAAATATCGTTTAGGGTCGCGTAGCGTGAGTTGGACCCACACTAAAGATTCTACAGCCCGAGCCACTCTACAGATTTTCACTATTTTAATTTCCGTGATTATCTGATGTCCATATTTTTCATTCAAAACCTTGTCGAGCGATTTCCGTTCTAATTTTGCAGAGATATAAGTCGAAAAGTTTCACCAACCTTCAAAAAACAACGTTTTGACCACTATTTCGATTATAACTTGGAAAGTGCTTGACCGATTTGGCCCAAATTCGAATGCGTAATCATTTATTCAATTATCTTTCAGGAAAAAAAAAATGATTTTGAAAATGGGATAAGATTTACCCGATTTATCTAGAAAAAAAAACGTTTGACCCCAGTAGAGACTCAGTTTTAGGGCCATGTCTAAGTCCAGCGACACGAAATACATAAATTGTCGGGCATGTCTAGACCTTTCAAACAAAAAAAAAGTTATGAAAATCGGAAAAAATTTACGCGGGTTATGTACAAAAGACCGAAAACCACTTAGGCGGCCCTAGCTCAGCGACCCTTCGTCCAAAAATCCCATCTGTAATACCAAACCCACCTTTGGTATTACCTTTCAGGGGAAATCGGTTAAGTTTTACTCGAGTTATCGTGTTTACCGACAGAGAAATTTTTTTTTGCTGATTTGTCATCTAACAACCATGATCGATGCTCCCCCCTACTCCCCCCACCCGTCGAATCGACTACAAACGTAGTGGTAAACGCATGGGACTCGTACTGTGGGTCCAACTAATCTTTTTCATAAAACAATATTTTGGTCAGAGGTGTTGCTGTTGCATTATTACTTTTCCAAAGACTCCAAAAATTCTTTATTTTTGTCCTTCTGCATCTCCAGATCATATCCAAGCGATGTGGCTGTAATTCAGATGATTTGTTAGAAATAGAAGTTTTAAAAAAGCAAAACTTTTTTGCATAATCCTGATAAATGTAACTTTTCACGAGATAAAATGAGCCATTGGATGATGCGACGTTACGTTCGTCGTCCAATTAGCACAATACGAAAGAATAAATTTATGTGGAAAATGCCTTGCGTAACGTAACGCTTCTATATACATTACCGCAAACCATGTCCAGTGTACATGCAAAAATATATGTGGATATATCGATATACTCCTCATCTGGTAGCAGCTTTAGCTTCTCCACCAGAATATCCGTTTTTTTATTGAAAATTGGAACAAATGACTTCAGAATATTTGTATTGAATGTGGGATTAAACAACTTGCGATTTGGTTTCCAGACGTGCGCTGAAATTGGAATTCTAGAAATAAATTTGTACACAAGAAAAAGTAAAACGTAAAGTCAAGTTGAACTTTTATTGTCTTGCGGTCAGACAACAAAACATTCCCAGATCGTTCAAAGTCGTATTTCGTATTTCGTATTTTCCGACCGCAAGACAACAAAATACAGTACTATCTCACTGGGAAATTTCTCGTTTCGACGTATGGAATGGAATCCTCACCTTCGGCTCAAAATACAACCTTCCCACACGCTTCAACAAGAAATGTCCCAGCGAGACGGTAATGTACTACTGTGTACACTGGTAAAGAAACACCAGGTTAAAATATAAGGAAAATTGCCGACTTCTTAATCGAAAAATAAAGCAAAAAGATATCAACATATTTAACTGTGTACTTTGTAGCGCATTATGGGGTTGTAATAAATGTATCGAAAGCTGTTGTGTGTACAGGTGAGAGATGTTTACCGTACACACTTGTAGTATTACTCGTGAATAGTGTGTTTGTAGACACCGTACTATATTTTACGTGTTTCGGGTCGGGCCGTAACCTTCCCACTCGTCAAAATAAAAATTTAGAAGCACAGACGCAATGTACTATTAACGTGTACGCACACGGTACGTTGAGTATACGCTGCAGGTTCATTGCTATGTAGATGCAATTTAACATGCTAGGCAGTAACGATGCGACCTACGTAATGAGCCATAATGGTCCAGTTCATCCAGAATGAATTCTTCTTATTTTTATAAAGAAAAAAAAAACTATCTCTATACCGCGATTTGAACCTGGCACATTCACAGCTGCGTGTCTTGTACGCTAACCATTATCCCACCGATTCATGTGACGAACAACGATTAGAAATCAAACACTTAGTTGCAAGGGCTACTCGATTGAAAAAGTTCATATGTCGTTGATTTTGTTTAGAACAAAATAATTAAATTTTGCCCAAAAGTATTTTGGTGAAACATAATGCCAGTCTGTCTTGCGTTATCATAGGATTCCTGTAAAGTACTTAGTTTCTCAATCGGACTAAGATATCACGAGAAATAAGGCTTTGAAAAAAAGATGTGATCAATTCTGTAGGTCGATATCGATTGAAAGTCTATTTACTACACGCAACACAAAAAAAATGTAAAAAAACTAGGATTTGAACCGAAAATTTTGGAAAAAACGAGTTCATAACGCCGCAGCATTGCTCACTGAGCTATATAGACCGTTGATGCCTTGCGTTATTATCAGATCGACAAGGAAATAACAAAATGAACGCAGCACATTGTTCTACGATAGTTCATTCGATATTTAGCCTACTCTAAGAACTCAAACAGTGTACGCTGTAATTCAGGAGTTATTTTTTGTTGTGTTTTCAAAATGTTTAATGTTTAATTGTTTGTTTCAACGACCGAATGCTACTACGTTAAAGCAGAGAACAAGTAAGGTCATGTAATCAGCCTGTAACACAAGGACGATTACACAATCTCGCCTTCGGCTCGATTTTGCAAACTTCGCCCTTGTGTCACCGGCTGTTTACATGACCTCAATTGTAATATACTATTAACGAGTTATCGGTAAGTTGAATAAATACAATTCATTGAAATTATAGTTGACATAGTCGTTAGCCGAAAAAACTTCTTGCTTTTTTCAAAGAAAAACTTTTCCTGGTTCATAGAACTCCTTCCGTTAGAGAAAAATGAGTGATTACAGCATTCGCCTTTAAATCAGCCGTTCACGACGCACGAATTGCGTCATTTCAGAGAGTGTTGACGGCGAGAGTTGTCGGTGGTTCAATGAAATCTAAGGCAATGTTGAAATGAGAGAAGATATTACTTTCACTCTGTCTTTGTCCTTCAACCTAATCAAATATCAGTGATCTTTCAATGATCTTTTATTTCCATTGACACTTCACACTATTTTTTATATGCAGTTAGAGTTCCTTGATTCAATAACTCATACATATTACTACACTAGTTCAGTAAATGAAAATATTGCAGCAAGTTGCAGTGAAAAAAGCGAATTTGATTGCTATTATGATTTATGCTAATTATGATTGCTGTTGTCAGTTTTCACATGCAAAATTTTCTCAAAAGCTAAGTTAATAAAGTTACTTGGGTACCTTTTAGAAGAATTTGAAAAATTAATTTTGAATTCAGTAAAAAAATTCTTCTCAAAAGCCAGGCATCAATAAGGTCAGATTTTTGCAATGTAAAAACTAAAAGTACAGAAAAATTATTTCGTCGTTGGGTCCGGCATTTGTGACGAAATTTTTTTAACACAACGTAATTTTGTTTTAAAAAAAGCTCTGCAATTTTTTCAGGAAATTAAAACTTTGAACACAAGATTCCATTCAAACAAACTTCTGTGTATTATCAAGCGATATCATTATTTTTGGAAGCAGACTCACAGACTGCGTCACACACTACCTTTTAAGAGGTTTTTATTGTGATATCAGTCGTTTTGGAAGTTTTCTCAAAAAAATTTTTTTTTTCTTATAAAAAAATTTCTCCGAAAAAAATTGTCTTCGAAAAAATTTTTCTCAGAAAAAAAATTTTTTCCAAAAAAATTTTTCTCCGAAAAAAAATTTTCATAAACAAAAATCCAAGATGGCTTTGACAACTGGCAGCCATTTTCTTATGATTCCAAAAAATTCTCCTGATGAAACTATAACTTTCTAGAAGAAACCATTTCTCTAAGTAGTGTCATTCCAAAGCTAGAGCTAAAATTCGAAAACCGAAAAAGCATAAACGAAATTCCAAGATGGCGCCGCAATGACAGCTCGTAGCCATTTTCTAATGATCCCAAAAAATTCTCCTGATGAAACTCTATAACTTTCTAGAAGAAATCATCTCTCTAAGTAGTGTCATTCCGGAGCTAAAATTCGAAAACCGAAAAAGCATAAACGAAACTCCAAGATGGCGCCGCAATGACAGCTGGTAGACGTTTTCTAATGATCCCAAAAAATTCTCCTGATGAGACTCTATAACTTTCTAGAAGAAACCATTTCTCTAAGTAGTGTCATTCCGGAGCTAAAATTCGAAAACCGAAAAAGTATAAACGAAAATCCAAGATGGCGCCGCTATGACAGCTGGCAGCCATTTTCTAATGATCCCAAAAAATTCTCCTGATGAAACTCTATAACTTTCTAGAAGAAACCATTTCTCTAAGTAGTGTCATTCCGGAGCTAAAATTCGAAAACCGAAAAAGTATAAACGAAAATCCAAGATGGCGCCGCTATGACAGCTGGCAGCCATTTTCTAATGATCCCAAAAAATTCTCCTGATGAAACTCTACAACTTTCTAGAAGAAACCATTTCTCTAAGTAGTGTCATTCCAAAGCTAGAGCTAAAATTCGAAAACCGAAAAAGCATAAACGAAATTCCAAGATGGCGCCGCAATGACAGCTGGTAGACATTTCCTAATCATCCCAAAAAATTCTCCTGATGAAACTCTATAACTTTCTAGAAGAAACCATCTGTAGTGTCATTCCGGAGCTAAAATTCGAAAAAAAGCATAAACGAAACTCCAAGATGGCGCCGCAATGACAGCTGGTAGACATTTTCTAATGATCCCAATAAATTTTCCTGATGAGACTCTATAACTTTCTAGAAGAAACCATTTCTCTAAGTAGTGTCATTCCGGAGCTAAAATTCGAAAACCGAAAAAGTATAAACGAAAATCCATTTTCTAATGATCCCAAAAAATTCTCCTGATGAAACTCTATAACTTTCTAGAAGAAACCATCTCTCTGAGTAGTGTCATTCCGGAGCTAAAATTCGAAAACCGAAAAAGTATAAACGAAATTCCAAGATGGCGCCGCAATGACAGCTGGTAGACATTTTCTAATGATCCCAAAAATTCTCCTGATGAGACTCTATAACTTTCTAGAAGAAACCATTTCTCTAAGTAGTGTCATTCCGGAGCTGAAATTCGAAAACCGAAAAAGTATAAACGAAAATCCAAGATGGCGCCGCTATTCGTGATTCTAAACGAAGAGAGCGACACCGCATTCACATATAGTTGTGAAAAAGTGAACTAAATCAAATCATTTTTAGCTGTCAACGAACAATAGAATGTGACAGTTCGAGCATACTTGCAAAATGCCATCTATTGTCAAAAAGAATCGCGAATGACAGCTGGCAGCCATTTTCTAATGATCCCAAAAAATTCTCCTGATGAAACTCTATAACTTTCTAGAAGAAACCATCTCTCTAAGTAGTGTCATTCCGGAGCTAAAATTCGAAAACTGAAAAAGCATAAACGAAATTCCAAGATGGCGCCGCAATGACAGCTGGTAGCCATTTTCTTAAGATACAAAAAAATTCTCCTGACCAAACTCTATAATTTTCTAGAAGAAACAACTCTCTAAGAGTTATCATTCCGGAGCTAAAATTCGAAAACCCAAACATAATTTATACCTTACAAAAATCCAAGATGGCGTCACTTTGGCAGATTTCTGAAAATCCCAAAAAATTCTTCTGATGAAACTCTATAACTTTCCCGAAGAAACCAACTCTCTAAGTATTGTCATTCCGAAGCTAAAGTTCGAAAACAAAAAAAAAAGATGGCGTCGGTTTGACTGCTGGCAGCCATTTTCTTAAGAATTTAAAAAATTCTCCTGACCAAACTCTATAACTTTCCCAAAGAAGTCAACTCTCTAGCTATTGTTACTCCGGAGGTAAAATTCGAAAACTCCAAGCATTACCTAAAAAACCCTCAAAATTGACCACATGCCACGGCTTTTCCAGAATTTTCCCGGAAAAGCGGCATATGAAATTTTTCATTTGGGACCGAGACTGACGTTCCCTGAAAATTTCAGGAAGATCGGCTGTCTAGTTCTCGAGATCGAAAATTATAAAGGGATAAAAAGTGTGTGCGTTCTATGCGTCTATTCAAAACTACCTAAAATAAAAACAAATTACATAAAATAAAATCAATTTTACCTAAAATTTAATCAACTATTATCGAAAAAAATTCAATTTTTACCAAATAAAAAATTAATATTACCTAAAACAAAGTCTATTCTTACCAAAACAAAAGGTAATAGTGCTTCAAAGGAAGAATGATTTTTCGTACTTCAATCCCTTGACGTTGTATTGCCGGCCGGATGACGAATCATCCCAAATTATTAATAGATAGAACATAGAACATAGAAACCGACAGATCAGAAAAAAAGTTTTCATAATGATCAAAATAACAGAAAAATCCAATTCCATACAAAAATGTCATTTTCAAACCTCGATATCTCAGCCAATTTTAAACCGATTTTGATGAGTGAGGGCTCCTTTGAAAGCTGCTGCGACGTATTTTTTTTAAATATTTGGAGATGGAGGGGGGCGAAGGGAAAAAACTCAAAAGTTCGCGTATACGTACCATCGAAGAATGAGAGGATCATAGTAGGCTGTACACTTTCATATATCATGGGCGCGCGGTAGCAATGCGCCCGTGACGCAAGTCCTCATACGAACAAAAAATTCGGAAAAATTTTTTTCGTAGACTTCGGAACCATATATACAGCTAAGTTTTGACTTCCCCCCCCTTGCGACGTACCCCCCGGAAAATATTTTTCCTGGATTCTACGGAAAATTCTAATGCGAAATGTCTTTTCACTCATTAAAATCGGTCCAGTGGATCCGGAGATATGACCTTTAGAAAATCGTCATTTTCCATACAAAATGTGCACTTTCATAGAAACCA
>CM055405.1:19042202-19054126 GCA_029228625.1 Pseudolycoriella hygida | reverse complement strand
TCTAGCGTCTCCATCGTAACCACCTCTACCTCCATCTTCGACGTTCCGGATACCGTGAGGATCAAGTCGTCGGCAAAAGCAATCGTCTTAGCACATCTTGGCAGTTTCAGCCTTGGTGCACCTTACAGCACCTTGGTGCACCTCAAAGCACCTTGGTGCACCTCACAGCACCTTGGTGCACCTTACAGCACCTTGGTGCACTTCACAACACCTTGGTACACCTCGCCGCACCTTCGTGCACCTTACAGCACCTTGGTGCACTTCACAGCACCTTGGTGCACTTCACAGCACCTTGGTACACCTCGCCGCACCTTGGTGCACCTCACTGCACCTCACTGCACCTTGGTACAACTCATTGCACCTTGGTACAACTCATTGCACCTTGGTGCATCTTTTTTTTTTTTTTTTCTCAAGGGTGAGGAAACCTTCAAAAGGCACCTGGTCCTCCTGGACCCAGGTAGTGTTGGATTTTTACCAACTAAAACCTCCTTCCTTGATCGCCACGCTCTCGTCTCCCCGGAACCGCCTCACAGCATTACTTCGGGGAGGGGCTGTGCTTTCGCACCTACTTTCTCAGATCAACTGCCAGTCTTCGTTGATCGTCTCTCCATGCACTTTGTAGCTTCACCATTATCTTCGCAATTGCGTTGTCCGCTACTTTCCACACTTCTTCGTCGCGACACATTTCCGATATTATGTTGTCGGCGTTTACGTCTGGCCTGCTCGCGGCTATCAGCTCACATCGCTCCTGTTCAAAACGGGGACAGACAAACACAACGTGCTCTGCGGTTTCTTCCTCTTCAACGCATGTCACGCAGAAAGGTGATTCCGCGTGTCCAAACCTATGCAGGTACTTCCTGTAGCACCCATGACCCGACAGGAACTGCGTCAGGTGGAAGCTAACCTCTCCGTGTTCCCTATTTACCCATGTGGTTACGTCCGGGATAAGCCTATGAGTCCATCTTCCATTTTCCGCGGAGTCCCACTCTCGCTGCCATTGACTCAGTGATTCGACTCTTACTTGTGCCCTCACTGTTTTGGTGTTTTGGCCCCCCCTTTCCTTCAGTCTGTGGCATTCACTGTCTTCCATCAGCATTATGCATATAGGCATCGTTCCGGCTATCACACATACCGCTTCCGAGGAAATCGTTCTGTATGCGCTTGCTACCCTTATGCTTGACAACCTCTGGGTTTTTATCAACCTCCTACGGTTCCTCTTTGTGTCTAACGCCCTTATCCACGCTGGTGCCCCGTAGCGCAGTATCGATAGGGTAACACTTGCTAGGAGCCTCCTTTTACTGCTGCGCGGTCCAAACCCATTCGGCATTATCATGGCCAGTGCTGCATTGGCTTTCATTGCCTTTTCGCACGTATAATCTACGTGGGCATTACAGTTTCCACGATCGTCTAACATGACTCCAAGGTGTTTTAGCTGGCGAGTGGATGTGATCTCGTTCCCCTCGATGTTCATTACAATCCGCTCAGTTTTCCGACAATTGCTCACGAGCATGATCTCGGTTTTCTGATGGGCCAGCTTCAGTTTAGCCATTGTCATCCAACTTTCTACAGTTTCCAACGCCTCTTTCGTGACGACTTCCACCTCCAACTTTGACGTTCCGATAACTATGAAAATTAGGTCGTCGGCAAAAGCAATCGTCGTAACCCCTCTTGGCAGCTGCAGCCGCAGCGCTGCGTCGTACATCGTATTCCACAGCGTTGGTCCTAATATGGATCCTTGTGGAACACCAGCTGTGATGTCTACCATCTTTTTCCCTTCCCTGGTATCGTACATTAGCACCCGTCGTTCGAAATAGCTTGTCATTACCCTGCAGAGGAAATCGGGGACTCTCATAGCATGCATTGCCTTAGCTATCTCCGTCCAGCTTGCGTTATTAAAGGCATTTTCAACGTCTATCTTCGTTATAACGCAGAAGCGGTTCCCTGTTCTTTTTTTCTTTCGCGCCTTGTCGGCAATCTCCATAACTCTTTCTATTGCTTCGATCGTCGATCTTCCTTTTCGAAATCCGAATTGGTCGTCGGACAGTCCGTGCTCACCCTCTGTGTTTTTGTGTAATCTGTTCCGGATCATGGCCTCCAGCAGTTTTCCCATACCATCCAGCAAACATATAGGTCTATATGATGGTTCACCTTGGTTTTGGTAGTAGGACCAGCTTCTGTTTCTTCCATATATCAGGAAAATTTCCGTCGTCGAGGCACTTCTGCAATGTCAATCTGAGCATGTCCGGCTTTATGCATGCCGCCGTCTTCAAAGCTACATTGGGGATCCCATCTGGTCCTGGCGCCTTGTTATTTTTCAGCTTTTTGACAGCCGTCTGAATCTCTTCTATAGTGATCACCCGGTCCTGTCTGTCTTCAATTTCATCGTCGTAAGGAGTTTGCGGCCATGCGACCTGTTCATGTTGCGGGAATAGCCCTCTCACTATGGCTCCTAGCTTCTCAGGACAACTTTCTTTTGGCACTGATGAACCTCTAATTTTTGTCATCGCTATCCTGTACACGTTTCCCCATGGATTTGCGTCAGCTTCCTGGCACAGCTTCTTAAAGCAGTTTCTCTTGCTAGCTCGGATTACCCGCTTTAATGTTAGTTTTGCCCGCTGCATCCTCCTTCTTGTCCTGAAGCAGTCTGCGCGCAAGAGCCTAATTTCGTCGTTCCACCAAAATGCCGATTTTCGTTTATTCTTCGGTTCTATCCTTCTTGGCATCGCTACGTCGCATGCATGCACCAATACTTTCGTCAATTCTTCTGCCGATTTCTCAACGCCTTCGTCTTCTGATTGGAGGTATTCCTTGAAAGCTTCTTGATCGAAATTTCTCGTCTTCCATCTCCGCTCTCTTACTTGATTCATCTGCCTTGCCGCCACCGTACTCTTTTTCAAAGTGTACCTCAATGCCTGGTGATCGCTGTATGTGTAGCTTTCATCCACTCGCCAATTCAGACTTGGTACTAGTGTTGGACTACAGAATGTCACGTCAATAATCGACTCTCGTCCATTCTTGCGGAAAGTAGTTGTGTTTCCCACGTTTACCAGAACCACATTCAGTCTAGCTAGCGCTTCTTGTAGAATGAAGCCTCGTTCGTTTGTAAATCTACTGCCCCACTCAACTGCCCATGAGTTAAAGTCGCCTCCAATGTTGACTGGGCTTAATCCCGTTAGCTCTCCTGTGAGTAAGTCTAACATTCGTTCAAACTGTTCAATCGTCCATCTTGGTGGTGCATAACAGCTGACAATATACACGCCGTCAATTTTCGCAATCACGAATCCTTCGTGGGTGCCTGATACAACTTCTTGTATGGGATACTTTCCCGTCGTCAATATTGCGGCCATCCCGGCTCTGTCAACAGCCCAGTTACCGTTGTTTTTATTAATTCGGTACGGTTCTGCAATAATTGCTACGTCACATTTTTGCTCCGCTGTGGCTTGCCAAAGAAGTTGTTGTGCCATGTCACAATGATTAAGGTTTATTTGGATCACTTCCATTCTTGTCCCGTCTTTGATTTAAGCGCCTGTTTATAGACTGGGCATCTCGCTCCACCCGTCACGTGGTCATTTTCTGACGTGCACAGCAGGCATTTTGGTGGTTTCGTGCAATCTCTTGCTAGGTGGTTTTCTCCCCCACATCTCCTGCACAACTTGGATCTATCGTCGTTCTTGCAGTTCCTTGCTTGGTGTCCAAAGTCCATGCACTTAAAACACCTTTCCAACTGCTGGGTTTCCCTCAACGGGCATACGGACCAGCCCACCTTTATCTTGCCGATTTTCAGAATCTTAATCGCTGCGTCCACTGAAAGTTTTATTTCCGCCGGAGTTCGTCTCTCGTTTTTCTCATACGTATCGTCATGGAATCTATCTCGTCATTTATATTACCTTGCTCTTTCAGGGCTTTTCGAAGGTCTTCGCTTGTCGTGATTTCGTCCATATACCTACATTCAATCGTGGTCATGTGGGACAACGCTCTCACTTTTGCTGCTTCGCCCAGTGACTTCTTGACTAGTTCTTTATAATCTGCACTTTTAATTTCTGGGCCCTTCTTGAGTTCAAACAGCATTTCGCCTTTTTGCGTTCGTCTTATTCTCGAGACATTTTCACCCAGGTCCTTGAGGTCTGGGTCTTCTTTAATTTTTTTGAGGATATCGGCGTACGTCATTCCTGTTTCTGCCGCCACTATTAGAGCATCAGCTTTAGGTCTCAGACTTCTAAGCTTTTGCTTCTCGCTCTTCCCTTTCTTCTTTTTTCTCACCTCTCTCCACTCGCTTATACTGGGCTTCGGTGTTTGTGCATCCAGTCTGTTTGTGGTCCTTTCATTGTTTCTCCTGTCCCTTTTACTCCTTTTTGCCGCGCTTCTTGGAGTGGGCGTAATATCCGGTGTTTGTCTTCTTTTTGTCGAGAGCGGGGTGGCTAGCACCTCGATACCTTCGCCAACTTCAGTAACTTCGCCGACTTCAATGCCTGCTCTCGCCTTCTTGTAATTTGCTTCGAATCTCCGCATCCTCCACGGCTTATCTTCCTGTTCCACTTCGTTTAGGCAGGCTCGAATGCTGATCACCTTCGTCTTAATGTCTTTGTGCACGTTATTTTTATTTTGTATAAATTCGTGTAACTCTTTCACCATCTCACTGCACCTTGGTGCACCTCAATGCAATGTCACAATACCTGGATTCAGCCAATTGCAGAATTCGGAGAAATGACTAAAAGTACCACCTGTTACGCAAAAACGTCCCCTTTTGTACACAGCCAAAAATGATTTTGTACAAAGGATAATTGATTTTGTACACAAAAATCACATTTTGTATACAAAAATAACATTTTGACACAAAATTTTTTTTTGAAATTTAAAAATGATTTTGTACACAAAAAATTTTAATTTTGTACACAAATATTGTATTAATATTATTGCAAGCTTATTGTTAATCTTTTTTTTTTTTTATTTTGCATTCAAACGTGTTTTATTTATTAAAAAGGATAATGAAATCGTATTGTGTTGCTCTGCCCCCTCACCACCGCGCCTGCGGCAAGCTAGATCACGCTTGCTGCTGGCTAGATCACGCCTGCGGCAAGCTAGATCACGCCTGCTGCTGGCTAGATCACGCCTGCGGCGGGCTAGATTACGCCCTGCGGGCAGTGTTACGTAGATGGGGCTCTGGCCCAAACCCCGCTAGGGGCCCGGCCCCTTAGACTTTTCAATGGGTGGTATTCCCTAGACTTGGCGCCGGTATTTCGTCGGCTGAGTCTTTCTATCCTTCCATAAGCAACGGATGACATTCTTCTAGTTAACATTGTTCTACAAAACTGTTCCCAGATGTCGTGAGCCGATGTCTTCGTACTTTAAACTGCTAAGTTGTAAATGATATAAGAGTCATATGCATTGCGCCGATATTTTCATAGGAATCGGCTGACAACGAAAGGCTAGAAAGACTCAGCCGAAAAATATCGGCCCCCAGGTCTAATATTCCCCTTGACTCCCCATTGTGGGGGCTGCCGCCCCTCGACCCGCTTTTTTATTTTTCCATTATGCTCACAGCCTGCGGCGCTACTTTTCGAACTATTTTTCTTTTAAGAATGAACATACAAAATTGAACCAACGTTTATTTTGACATACCTCATGTGCAAAATTTTCTTTTCGTTGTACAAAATGAATTGCGTTAGTGTACAAAACCATCTTTTCTGTATACAAAACTATCTTTTTTGTGTATAAAACGTATTTTTTGTGCACAAAATGTATTTTTTGTGTACAAAATGTATTTTTTGTATACAGGTGGTACTTTTTGTGTACAGAAAAAATTAAACCAGAAATTGCCCGTATCTTTGGAATTATGATAGTTTTTTGTGTTTGGTCTAACCTAAAATTTTCAAATATTTTGCTTTTTTAAACACCTCTTTTGCACACATTATTGGACCCGTACGAAGTACGTGTTCTATACGTAACCGGTCGATTTGAGGGGCGGGTAGGAGCTGAGCATGGTCATTGTCCTTAGATGCCGAATCCGCAAAAGTGAATCTCTACAAGGCAATACGTGTTTTTTTTACATATCTCGATTGAATTTGATCCGATTTTTATACATTTTATTCGTTGGAAACGTCCCAACCATTCATGAAAGAAATTTTTTTAGTTTGGATGGCTAGACATAGCCTGATTTCTAAAAGTGATGCATCAAGTGGGACCCTACACTGCCGTCCTAAGAAAAAAAACGTAAAGAAAATTAACGTCAAATTTCAACAAATTTCGCCGAAAAAATTGAATTAGCGATAAACAAAAGGTATTTTGTATATCTCTATTTAAGAGGTGAGTGAATACCTAACCGTTCTGAAGAAGAAATTTGGGCCCAAGGCCTCTACTAGGGCCACATGTCGGTCGTCCTGGCAAACAATTTTTTTTTGCTATGTTGAAGAGAAAATAGGGTGGAACATTTTTGTCCATTGAAATATTGGTCCAAGGTCTCTAGCTCTGCCCTGGCACAATAATTTCTTTTGCTATGTTGTAGAGAAATATGAGCCCATGGAAGTACAGGTCCGAGGCCTATTAGATGGGCCGGCCAACCCCACTTCGAGGGATTTAGTGGGAGTTAGAAAGATTTTTCGCACCGTTGCTTCGTAGGGGTTTTTAATATGGCCTTTTGGGCAATCTCCAATGCAATCAAGTAAGGACGTAATCACTATTTAATTTTAATATTTATTTAATATTTGATATTTAATCATTATGTTAAACTTCATCCCTTGCGAAGGACGTAGGCTTTCGTACGGGTCCGCGTAGCATATGTTCATGGTTTAAACAAATATGAGTAACGGGTGTGTCACGTTAGTGGCCTTGCTTGTACAATTGAAGAATAGAAAAACAATTTTCAAAACACCCAATTTTGTTTCCCCACCGAAAACTTGTCATTACATGTATATGTGCACCCCACGGAAATTATTCATTACATGTCATTCATTACGTGCTATTCAATACATTTAGCCCCCACCGGAAACTTCTCATTACATGTATATCTGCATGTAATGACGCGTTTTCGGTTAGGACACCGAGTAAAACAGCATACAGTGGGGAATGCTTAATAAGTCATCCATTCTGGATAATTTGCTGACACTCGCAAACTCATTCGTGTATTTTTAAGCAACTCGCTTTAAAAACTGTTTTTTTGACTCTTGTAGTTGTATATCTCGCCTTCGGCTCGGGATACAAACTCTACACTCGTCAAAAAACAGTTTTCAAAGCTTTTTGCTTAAAAACACCCTCTTGAGTTTGGCTCATTTCACAAAATTAATCCCTCTTGTAATGACTTATTTCCGCATTCCTAACTGTAATCTACTGTTAACTGACAGCTTGCATTTTTTATTTTCGCTATGAAACTGACTGAAACTGTCATATCATTTTTAAAATCATTAGAATCTACGTAGATGATTTACACAAGTGAAACATACGATTGAAGAAACACGTCGACAATTCTATTGTTAAAATTTGAAATTTCGTGATGTTTTTCTCTACATTTTTGTTAATTTTCTTCACATTTCTTTTATATCTTTTGATGAAATATAATTTGCACAAGGAAAGGCTGATGAAATATGTGAAACATTTACCAAGTCTACCCCAACTGCCCTTCATCGGAAGCGGATATCTGTTCATGGGTAAAAATACGAAAGGTACGAAAAAGAGAAAATCACTATCCAGCAGATTATACCAAAAGTTGTCACTTAGAAATCTTCAACACTTTCTTGGAGTACGTTGAAAGCAAAACGCCACTTGTAGTTTGGTTGGGCCCCAAGCTTCACATAATCATTGATAAGCCAGAGGACATGCAAACGATTTTACTGTCTCCAAAATGTGTAGATAAACCATACGTATACCGATTTTTGCCGAATCAAAATGGCCTAGTAACCTCGGATGGTAAGGAAAATGTTACTTCATCTGACGATTTTATTGAAATCGTCACCCAAAAAAGTTATATAACGTCAAGTTAAAAACAAAATTTTTTTGAGAGTAAACTTATTGTTTTCGCTTACGTTAACACATTTATTTACTCTGCCGTGTTACTTATTTATGCCGTAAGTGCAAAAACATTTTTTTTTGTTTTCTATATCCTCAAAAAAAACCTCTTACAGAGGAGGTGTGACGCAAGTCTTTATGTCTGCTTACAAAAGCTATGAAATCAGAAAAGTGTGACGCATTAATCATTTAAGGTAAAACTTTTTTCTTCCAGTTACAAAAGTTCTGAAATCAGAGGGGGGTGACGCATTAAGCTTCTATTCGCAACAAAAATTTTTAAACAAAATTATGTTGTGTTCAAAAAATTGCGTCACAAATGCCAGACCCAACGACGAAACAGTTTTTCTGTACTTTCAGTTTTTACGCTGCGAAAATTTGACTTTTATTTCTTATTACATCGTTTAGGGTAAATTTTAATTTTTGCGTCTAAAAACTGAGTGTTGAAAAATTATTCCGCTGGTGGGTCTGGCATTTGTGACGCAATTTTTTGAACTCAACATAATTTTGTTTAAAAATTTTTGTTGCGAATCGAAGCTTTATGCGTCACCCCCCTCTGATTTCAGAACTTTTGTAACTGGAAGAAAATAGTTTTACCTTAGTTGATTAATGCGTCACACTTTTCTGATTTCACAGCTTTTGTAAGCAGACATAAAGACTTGCGTCACACCTCCTCTGTAAGAGGTTTTTTTTGCGGATATCAGTACTTTTGTAAGTTTGTAAGCAACTTTTAAGATGTCATAGTTCTGGAGGTATGAATCATCCCTCTGGAATCTGGAAGTGACGCTATCCCGGGATTAGGCCATATTTTCCCAAAACCATGAAACACGTGTACGCTAAAATTTAATTCCCTACAACTTCGCCTTTGGAACCAACTTTCTAACTCTCATAGTTCTAGAGATTTGGTGCATCCTGCCTAATTATGGAAGTGATCATATACCAGGATTGGGCCATATTTCTCCAAAACCCTGAAACACGTGTTCGCTTAAATTTAATTCTCTATAACTTCGCTTTTGAAACCAACTTTCTAACTCTCATAGTTCTGGAGATTTGGTGCATCTTGCCTAATTATGGAAGTGACCATACACCAGGATTGGGCCATATTTCCCCAAAACCCTGAAAGACATGTTCGCCTAAATTCAATTCTCTATAACTTCGCCTTTGGAACCAACTTTCTTACTCTCATAGTTCTAGAGATTTGGGTCATCCTGCCTAATTATGGAAGTGACCATATACCAGGATTGGGCCATATTTCTCCAAAACAGTGAAACACGTGTTCGCTTAAATTGAATTCACTACAACTTCGCCTTTGTAACCAACTTTCTAACTCTCATAGTTCTAGAGATTTGGTTCATCCTGCCTAATTATGGAAGTGACCATATACCAGGATTGGGCCATATTTCGCCAAAACCCTGAAACACGTGTTCGCTTAAATTTAATTCTCTACAACTTCGCCTTTGGAATCAACTTTCTAACTCTCATAGTTCTAGAGATTTGGGTCATCCTGCCTAATTATGGAAGTGACTATATTACAGGATTGGGCCATATTTCCTCAAAACCCTGAAACACGTGTTCGCTTAAATTCAATTCTCTATAACTTCGCCTTTGGAATCAACTTTCTAATTCTCATAGTTCTAGAGATTTGGGTCATCCTGCCTAATTATGGAAGTGAACATATACCAGGATTGGGCCATATTTCTCCAAAACCCTGAAACACGTGTTCGCTTAAATTTAATTCTCTACAACTTCGCCTTTGGAACCAACTTTCTAACTCTCATAGTTCTAGAGATGTGGGTCATCCTGCCTAATTATGGAAGTGACCATATACCAGGATTGGGCCATATTTCCCCAAAACCCTGAAACACGTGTTCGCTTAAATGTAATTCTCTACAACTTCGCCTTTGAAACCAACTTTCTAACTCTCATAGTTCTGGAGATCTGGGTCATCCTGACACCAATTGCCATAAAAAAGATAAAATTCTGGAAGTGGCCATATACCAGGATTGGGCCATATTTCGCCAAAACCCTGAAAAACGTGTTCGCTTAAATTTAATTCTCTACAACTTCGCCTTTGGAACCAACTTTCTAACTCTCATCGTTCAGGAGATCTGGGTCATCCTGCCAAAAATTGCCACAAAGAAAGAAAGAAAGAAAGAAAGAAAGAAAGAAACATCGAAAGAAAGAAAGAAAGGTTTACCAAATTGACTAGTTAAAAATATTCGATTTGAGTCCATTTCCATACAAAATAGCAAAATTGTTTAATTCATATCTTCGGAACGACTGAACCGATTTTAATGAGTGAAAAGGCACTTCGGGCTAAAATTTTCCGTAGAATCCGGGAAAAATATTTTCCGGTGGGTACGTCGCTCGGGGGGGAAGTCAAAAAGTACCTGTATATATGTTCCTTAGTCTACGAAAAAATTTCTTGTGAATTTTTTGGCGTGTAAGACTTGCGTCACGGGCGCATTGCTGCCGCGCGCCCATGATTAACAACAGTAGCAAATAATAAGTACCATACTACATCGATTTCTTGTAGTGATCGTAAAGACAACAGAAAGAAATACCTACAACAAGTGTTAGGAAATAGAACTTTTCATAGCAATCAAATTCACTTTTTAGACCTGTACGAAGTACGTAGTTCTGATGCATTTACTACCACGTTTGTTACAGTACGAATGCGAACCCGGGAGTAAGGGGGAAACTTTTTTTGTTGCCTCCAGATGACAAATCAGCGAAAAAAAACATAGAAGGGACCCGTACGTATCAGAATAGATGCGGCAAACGGAGTTGATGTTACGAAAAGACTGGAACGTATTTAAGTAAATGTTGCGTTCACATTAGACTGTATTGGAAATTGCCCGTAGGGCAATTTTGAAAAACCCGTCCGAAGTAACGGTGTAAAAAAATTCTCCGAACGCACAAAATTGACCTCCAAATAGAGAAAAATGTTCTCCTCAATTTTGTCTACAACATAGCAAAAAACTATTTTTTTGGGCTAGGGCCGACCTTAGTACTGACCTAGGGTCTTAAATAGAGGCCTCGGATACATACTTCCATAGACAAAAATGTTTCCTTCAATTTGCTCTGCAACATAGCAAAAAACATTTTTTTATGTTAGGGCCGACCTTAGGACCGACATGAGGCCCACTTGAGCCCTAAGCACAGGCAAAATTGTCGACCGTACCGAGATCTTTCAAACAATTTCAATTCAATTCAATTCACATTTATTTATGTACCAAGTAAAGGCCAGAGGCCTTAAAATTAACAAGGTAAGCTAAATGAAAAGCTCATAAGAATAATACTAATTAAAATTATAAAGGTTCATCAAACTGAATATATGTACTGGATGAATATGTAACAAAATCTAAAAAAAGTAAGAATAAAAAAAAATAAAAATAAAAAAAATATCCGAAGAGAATTAAAATCCACAAAAACGTTCACACCAAATAGAGGAGATTACAAATGTCGACACTACACCGTATCATATAAGTGATTTTGCACCACCAAAATTAACACACTGTAGGAAGACATCCACCATCACCAAACCCTGCACAAAAGTCACACATCGCCAAACTATGTTCTTCTACGGTAGTAGTCAATCACGTATTTACTGAAGTCATTAATGGATAGTAACCTCCTGACATTTACAGGAAGAGAATTGTATTCGAATATACCCTTGAATAGAAGCGAATTTTCAGTACGGACAACCGTTGTCCTTGCTGGAATTAAATGACGAGTACGAGAAGATCTCGCGAAACGCAGTCTCTCAAAAATGTAGTCTGGTGATCCAGTCTTGATGATTTTATGCAGGAATAGTAAGGCACGATACTTCAAGTAACCTATGATGTCACACCCCAATATTTCGTTTCTATATTCATTCACCCCATCCCTACGTCGCAAACCGAAAACAAATCTGATGCAAGCGTTGA
>CM055405.1:19014181-19042182 GCA_029228625.1 Pseudolycoriella hygida | reverse complement strand
TTTCAAACAAAAAAAAGTTTTTGAAAATCGGAAGAGATTTACTCGAGTTATGTACAAAAAGCACGTAGGGCCCTAACAAAGACTCTTTTTTAGTGCCCTAGCTAAGTCCAAAGACTCAAATCGAAAAATGTTTCTTCCACAAATTGTCGGTCATGTACAGATCTTTCAAACAAAAAAAAATTTTTTTGAAAATAGGAAGAGATTTACTCGAGTTATGTACAAAAAGCACGTAGGGCCCTAACAAAGACTCTTTTTTAGTGCCCTAGCTAAGTCCAAAGACTCAAATCGAAAAATGTTTCTTCCACAAATTGTCGGTCATGTACAGATCTTTCAAACAAAAAAATTTTTTTGAAAATCGGTAAAGATTTACTCGAGTTATGTACAAAAAACACATAGAGCCCTAGCAGAGACTCGTTTTTAGTGCCCTAGCTATGTCCAAGGACACAAATTCAAAAAAGTTTCTTCCATAAATTGTCGGCCATGCCCAGGTCTTTCAAACAAAAAAAATTTATGAAAATCAGAAAAGATTTACTCGAGTTATGTGCAAAAGACCAAAAACCACTTAAACGGCGCTAGCTCGGCGGCCCTTGGGCCGACAGCGCCCAGATTCAATCCCATAAAATATTTTTCGACTACCTTTCATAAAAAAAAAGATTTTGAAAATCGGTCAAGATTTACTCAAGTTATCGTGTTGACAGACAGACCGACAGACAGACCGACAGACAGACCGACAGACGGACATTGTTTTTTTCGCTGATTTGTCATCTGGAGGCAACAAAAAAAGGTTCCCCCTTACTCCCGGGTTCGAATTCGCAATGTAACAAACGTGGTAGTAAACGCATCAGACCTACGTACTTCGTACGGGTCTAACAATGTTCGTCTGTCGGTCTGTCTGTCTGTCTGTCGGTCTGTCGGTCTGTCTGTCTGTCTGTCGGTCTGTCGGTCTGTCGGTCTGTCGGTCTGTCGGTCTGTCGGTCTGTCGGTCCGTCAACACGATAACTTGAGTAAGTCTTGACCGATTTTCAAAAACTTTTTTTTTCCTGAAAGGTAGTCGAAAAATATTTTATGGGATTGAATCTCGACACTGTCGGCCCAAGGGCCGTTTAAGTGGTTTTTGATCTTTTGCACATAACTCGAGTAAATCTTTTCTGATTTTCATAATTCTTTTTTTGTTTGAAAGATCTGGGCATGACCGACAATTTATGGAAGAAACATTTTTCGATTTGAGTCCTTGGACTTAGCTAGGGCACTAAAAACGAATCTTTGTTAGGGCCCTACATGTTTTTTTGTACATAACTCGAGTAAATCTCTTCCGATTTTCAAAAACTTTTTTTTGTTTGAAAGATCTCGGCACGGCCGACAATTTATAGAAGAATTTTTGCCTGTGCTTAGGGCTCAAGTCGGCCTCATGTCGGTCCTAAGGTCGGCCGTAACATAAAAAAATATTTTTTGCTATGTTGCAGAGCAAATTGAGGGAAACATTTTTGTCTATGGAAGTATGTATCCGAGGCCTCTACTCAAGGCTCTACGTCGGCCCTACCCAAAAAGTAGTTTTTTGCTATGTTGTAGACAAAATTGAGGAGAACATTTTTCTCTACTTGGCGGTCAATTTTATGCGTTCGGAGAATTTTTTTACACCGTTACTTCGTACGGGTTTTTCAAAATTGCCCTACGGGCAATTTCCAATACAGTCTAATGTGAACGCAATATTTACTTAAACACGTTCCAGTCTTTTCGTAACATCAACTCTGTTTGCCGCATCTATTCTGATACGTACGGGTCCCTTCTATGTTTTCGCTGCAACTTGCTGCAATATTGTCATTTACTGAACTAGCGTAGTAATCTGTAGAGTTATTGAATCAAGGAACTCTAACTGCATATAAAAAATAGTGTGAAGTGTCAATGGAGATAAAAGATCACTTATATTTGACTAGCTTGAAGGGCAAAGGCATAGTGAAAGTATTTCTACTTCTACGACAATTATTTTCGCGATAAATAATTGCGCCAGCCAATGAGAGGTAAGAACTCTTCGATGAATAAGTAAAACGATTCGATAAAAAAAAATGAACTAAAGATTCTTGTCTCTCATTGGCTGACGCAACTATTTATCGCGAAAATAATTGTCATAGAAGTAGAATTTTTCAGGAGGATCACAACATTTTGCGTATCTTCTCTCATTTCAACATTGCCATCGAATCCACTTAGATTTCATTGAAACACCGACATCTCTCGCCGTCAACACTCTCTAAAATGACGCAATTCGTGCGTCATGAACGGCTGATTCAAAGGCGAATGCTGTAATCAAAAAGCAAGAAAGTTTCTTCGGCTAACGACTGTGTCAACTATAATTTCAATGAAAAATTCTACTTTTACGACAATTATTTTCGCAAAAAATAATCGCACCAGCTAATGAGAGACAAGAATCTTTAGTTAAATTTTTTTTATCGAATCGTTTAACTTATTCATCGAAGAATTCTTATCTCTCATTGGCTGACGCGATTATTTATCGCGAAAAAATTTTAACGAACGATATAAGAGAATAGAATAAAGAATAAGAGACAAGATTGGCTGACGCGAATTTATCGTGAACATGATTGACTTAAAAGTAGAATTTTTCAGCGAACTCGCAATATTCAACTTAGCGATAACGCGATAATAGTAGATTACAGTGGGGTATGCGGAAATAAGTCATTACATGAGGGATTAATTTTGTGAAATGAGACAAACTCAAGAGGGTGTTTTTAAGCAAAAAGCTTTGAAAACTATTTTTGACGAGTGTAGAGTTTGTATCCCGAGCCGAAGTCGAGATATACACCTACAAGAGTCAAAAAACAGTTTTTAAAGCGAGTTGCTTAAAAATACACGAATTAGTTTGCGAGTGTCACAAATTATCCAGAATGAATGACTTATTAAGCATCCCCCACTGTATGCTGTTTTACTCGGTGTCCTAACCGAAAACGCGTCATTACATGCAGATATAGATGTAATGAGAAGTTTCCGGTGGGAGCTACATGTAATGAATAGCATGTAATGAATGACATGTAATGAATAATTTCCGTGGGGTGCACACATACTTGTAATGAGAAGTTTTCGGTGGGACAGCGATTAAAATATAGTACGATGTCTACAAACACACTATTGACGAGTAATACTACAGGTGCGTACGGTAAACATCTCTCACCTGTACACACAACAGCTTTCGATACATTTATTACAACCCCATAATGCGCTACAAAGTACACAGTTAAATATGTTGATATCTTTTTGCTTTACTTTTCGATCTAAATAAAGAAGTCGGTAATTTTTCTTATATTTTAACCGGATGTTTCTTTACCAGTGCACACAGTAATACATTACCGTCTCGCTGGGACATTTCTTGTTGAAGCGTGTGGGAAGATTGTATTTTGAGCCGAAGGCGAGGATTCCATTCCATACGTCGAAACGAGAAATTTCCCAGTGATGTAGTACTGTATTTTGTTGTCTTGCGGTCGGAAAATACGAAAAACAGACTTTGAACGATCTGGGAATGTTTTGTTGTCTGACCGCAAGACAATAAAAGTTCAACTTGACTTTACGTTTTACTTTTTCTTGTGTACAAATTTATTTCTAGAATTCCAATTTCAGCACACGTCTGGAAACCAAATCGCAAGTTGTTTAATCCCACATTCAATACAAATATTCTGAAGTCATTTGTTCCAATTTTCAATAAAAAAACGGATATTCTGGTGGAGAAGCTAAAGCTGCTACCAGATGAGGAGTATATCGATATATCCACATATATGTTTGCATGTACACTGGACATGGTTTGCGGTAATGTATATAGAAGCGTTACGTTACGCAAGGCATTTTCCACATAAATTTATTCTTTCGTATTGTGCTAATTGGACGACGAACGTAACGTCGCATCTTCCAATGGCAATTTTATCTCGTGAAAAGTTACATTTATCAGGATTATGCAAAAAAGTTTTGGTTTTTTATAACTCCTATTTCTAACAAATCATCTGAATTACAGCCACATCGCTTGGATATGATCTGGAGATGCAGAAGGACAAAAATAAAGAATTTTTGGAGTCTATGGAAAAGTAATAATGCAACAGCAACACCTCTGACCAAAATATTGTTTTATGAAAAAGATTAGTTGGACCCGCACTACGAGTCCCATGCGTTTACCACTACGTTTGTAGTCGATTCGAGGGGTGGATAGGAGCATCGATCATGGTCCTTAGATGGCAAATCAGCAAAAAAAATTTTGTCCGTCCGTAAACACGATAACTGGAGTAAAACTCAACCGATTTTCCAAACCTTTTTTCCCTTGAAAGATAGTACCAAAAGTGGGTTTGGTATTGTAGATGGGCATATTTGGACGAAGGGTCGCCTAAGTGGTTTTTTAACTCTTTTGTACGTAAGTCGCGTAAATTTTTTCCGATTTTCAAATTTTTTTTTTGTTTGAAAGGTCTAGACATGCCCGACAATTTATGTATTTCGTGTCGTTGGACTTAGCCATGGCCCTAAAACTGAGTCTCTACTAGGGCTAAATGTTTTTTTTCTAGATATCCGATTCAGAAGAAGAAGAAATCAAAAGTTATTATTTCGTATTTTTCTGAACATTCATCATTATCAAGTAGCGGTAGCTACTTTATGTTTCTACCCTTCCTGTTCGCCCGTCCGTCTTTGAACCGTCACAATTAGCACATCACAAAATGACGTCGAAAAAATGACGTCACAACTCATTTTGTGACAAATACGAGGTCAAAAAAATTACATCACAAATGTTACATTATAAATGTGACGTCACAAAAAGGGCAATATAAAAATGACGTCACAAATACTACTTAACAAAAATGACGTCAAAAATATTACGACACAAAACTGACGTCACAAACACGACGTCATAAAAATGGCGTCACAAAAACGACGTCACAAACATTACGTCATAACAATGACGTTACAAAAATGACGTCAAAATGTGACATAACAAAAATGACGTCATAAATATGACGTCACAAAATTGACGTAACAAAAATGACGTCAAAAATACGACGTCACAAATATAACCATTAGGGTGGTCCAAAAAAGTAAAGTGTCGAAAAGTTTGGGGCACCAGCGTTTAAACGAATCTAAATGGGTCCCTGATAAATAGTGTCTATGGACGCAACTCAATCCGGAGTGATCTAGGGGTTCCGCAAAATCAAAATAGTTAAAAAATCCCAAAAACAGTGAAAAACCTAGACTTTTGCGAAATTGCATGAAACTAGTATAAGGGTAGGAGTCATGTTCAGGCAAGTTGAATGAAATCCGTTCAGAATAGTCCGCAGAGAACGTTTTTTGACTTACTTCGAGTTTCCGCACGCTGTCGGAATCATGGGGGCCCATTGAAGAACAAAGTGTACCCAACTTTTCCTAGCGCCAGACCGCGACGACGATATCAGGTAGTGGCAAACTAATTTAAGGGAAATGTTAGAAATGAATAGTACTTTTAATATAAAAAATAACACGATAATGTTAGAACCGCAAGAAGTCATTTGTTCCTACGTTTGAAATTTTTCGACTCCGAATCTTTTCATTCCCTAAAAGATAATCGAAATTGGAAGGTCAAGTTCGAAGATGAGCAAAATCGGTCTATCATGGTCGGCAAATCAAAATCGGCACCGATCATGGTCCTTAGATGACGAATCAACAATAAAAAAATGTCCGTCCGTCCATCTGTCAACACGATAACTCGAGTAAAACTCAACCGATTTTCAAAAACTTTTTTTCCCTGAAAGGTAATCGAAAAATCTTTTATGGGATTGAATCTGGGCACAGTCGGCCCAAGGGCCACCGAGCTAAAGCCGTTTAAATGATTTTTGGTCTTTTGTACATAACTCGAGTACGTCTTTAATGATTTTCAAAAATTTTTTTTCGTTTGAAAGACCTGGGCATAGCCGAAAATTTATGGAAGAAACTTTTTTGAATTTGAGTCCTTCAACTTAGCTGGGGCACTAAAAACGAGTCTCTGCTAGTGCTCTAGCTCTATTGTTTTTTGTACATGAATCGAGTAAATTTTTTCCGATTTTCAATTTTTTTTTATTTGAAAGATCTAGGCATGACCGACAGTTTATAAAAGAAACTTCTGCCTGTGCTTAGGGTTCAAGTGGGCCATGTCGGTCCTAAGGTCGGCCCTAACCAAAAAAAAATTTTTTTGCTATGTTGCAGAGGAAATTGAGGGAAACATTTTTGGCTACGCTATCGCTACTTTTCCATACGCATGCCAATGGTATATTTCCATTTTCATGAAACAATATTTGACTGTGGAGGTAGAAAACTATAATCTAATAATAATTAAGGGCTAGCATGGCGTCTCTGGAGCACTTGTTACGTAAATAAATATTTCTTTTCAGTATGTTACCGCTTGTTGCCGAACGCGCTGTTAAAATATGGTTACATCCCACATGGATCTACAAAATGACATCGGCATATCGAACTCAAAAGCAATTAGGCGATCGTTTGTTTTCGATCACTCGTAGGGTAAGTTACATTGTAACAGTCGACCGAAAAAAATTGTTGTACATCCATCATCTTTTAGTTTTACTACTTTATTTGAATAGAGGTGAGCGGGTCGGTCTTTTTTAGAAACCCGACCCGACCCGAACCCGAGAAAATATGAAAATTTGTTGAAATTATTGAACGCATAGAACAATTGCATGTGTGTGTGTTAAGCTATGATCACTGTGTATCAATTTTGATAAGTTCTTAGGATAAATCATTTTTTTTGTTTTGCTCATGTGTTTATTCAAATCAAGTTTTACATCTTCATGTACATGGTTATTTCAGTTTAAAACTAAATTTACAGTCTACCAGACTTTTCCAAATTTAAACGTAAGATTTCTGTATTTAAATAGACTGAGTATGTCTCAAAAGTTCAAAGGAGTTTTACACAATTCTTCTAAGTGAAATTTCAATGGGTATCTCACCCTACAGATTGAAAAAGACGCGAAAAACAATATTCTAGTTTTTTTTAATGAAGTACTTAACCTAAGGATACAACAAGAACAGTTGTGATCGGATCAAAGTTGAAAGAAGTCCTAGGGAATCTTGACTGAGTTCAATTATTTAATCATCAATACATGCAAGTGAGTGCGAGATGAGTGTGTGACTATAACGACAATAGTTTGGAGTCAAGACCTCTTGTCAGCGAGTGGAGAGGCTTGCAGATGCAGTTAGCGATCTTTTCTTTTGAAAAATTTCCAAATTTATTGATAACATTGTTATCATGTATATAGGTTTTGATAAGCATATGTTTGGCCAAATCGTACAGGTGTACATTGAGCTTCGGTAGTTTCATAACTTTGTGCAATTTCTCGTTAGATATAAACTTATAGTTGGTCTTTGACCTTCTGAAACCAATTGCCATGCGAAGGCATTTATTTTCAAATAGCTTCAATCTGCTAATCAAATATTTCGGCAATGTGTACCAAACCGCCACAGCGTATGTAAGGACCGGCCTCAGTATAGTTACATAGACTCTAACCTTCACATCTCGTGAAATACCGTTGTTAGCTTTCATAATCGGATATAGTTTATGTAACCCCGAGTTAACTTTCAGTAACATCCTATTCACATGCTCATTGTGTTTAAGTTTCGGTTGAGCTTAGTAACCCAGATAACGGACGCTAGTGCCATTTATTTCAATGGGACACTCTCTCTCATTACAAGTACGCGCTCGGTTCGATCTCTGAATGAAAAGTGCTTCTGATTTTTCTGCATTAACCCTTATCTTCCACGTATGGTAGTATCGCTGTAACTTGTGAAGGTGGCTCTGCACATTAGACTTTGCTCTATTTTGAGATAGCCTAGTCGAAAAAGTACTCGTATCGTCTGCAAAGACTGTCATGGTCGTGTTCATATGCGTTGGTAGGCCAGACAAGAATATTATAAATAGCAAAGGCCCCAAAATTGATCCTTGCGGAACCCCGTCGCTCACGGACACTGCGTCAGACAGTTGGTCTCCCAACTAGGATAAATCATTCTTACGCGCAAAATCTGTTTGATTGATAATGAGTATTACATTTCCAGCATAATTCTGAAGGTTTTTCGTAGCACTATTTCTAAGAAAATTAGGACGTGTGCTACAAAAATCACTTGTGCAACGAGGTGTACACTATACTTTGTGCCAAATGCCCGTATCACAATGAGATAAGCATAAATTAACTGAAATCACTGTACATCGAACAATTAAATTTTAAACAAAACTTTCATAAATCAACTTACATCGAAAAAGATTACTATTACCCTATCCCTTCACACCCTATCTCATTACGATGCTACATAACAAATAATATTCCGCCGTTACAACCCGTCCGGGTCAGAGGCTAGATCATTTTATTTACTAGTTCCGCAATTTTTTTGAGCTTTTGCTCACATGGATTCTCTTAGAGATCCTTTCGTTACCGAAGTTTTTACTGTGTCAGTGGTACATTGCACATAAACCCAGTGCCATCTATGATGTACTAGGGCGGAAACTTGTAGGGCTTGGAATGCCGGTTTGCCCCATCAATGTGTTTTACCGGCAAGCATTTTTTGGACCACATGCTTAACGTGAATTCCGAACCACGCCTAACGGTAGCTATCATTTTACCATTAGGATTTCTTCTGGTGCTAATTATATCTCCGTCCAAATTCAGACTCAGATATTTGTACACGGAATTCATCGAATATGGGTGACGTCATATTTGTCATTCTTCTATGTACGATTCGTGGCGGCACCAAATTCTCAATTGAACGCACTTACGCTATAAGGTTGTAAGCCACATAGATTTGCTATCTCAGTTTTAAATTTGACATTTGTGCGATAAAACGTGACAGCAAATTATGTGGGTTACAACCTTATAGCGTAAGTGCGTCCAATTATGAAGCCTTGTGTGCCTAGGAACGTTACTTTCATGCTATACATTAAAGGAAAATCCTTTTCAGAATTTGACCCCACCAGGATTGAACCCGGATATTCTAGGTGAAAAGCCAGTACGTTACCACTGAGCTAGCCCGCTGCCACATACATTCATCAAAACTTTCTAAGTCATGAGACTACTTTTCCGTACTTGCATCGAAGTGAGCATTTCATTTCGATATGAGTGCGGAAAAGTATGTCACTTTTATAGTTTAAATTTCAAAGGTATTTTCGAATTGTTTTACGGCCAATGACATAGCAATATATATAAAAACGAGTAAATACCCCCGCCCCTATGGGCTACGCGGAAATTAAGCATTCTTGTCCGCTAGGTCGGAGATTTGCGACATTAATACTAAAATGTATGTAAGAGTGTGCAATTTTCTCCGTACTACCGTTTCCCCGTACAAACGTTAGCACCGTGCTACTTTTTATCCGTACAACTGTTTCTCCCGTCCTACAATTTCCCCGTACTGCCATTTCACCGTTCTACCATTTCCCCGTACTAACATTTCCCCCTTACTACAATTTCCCCGTAAAACGCTTTCACCGTGCTACTATTTCCCCGTAAAACCGTTTCTCCCGTCCTACAATTTCCTTCTCACTACTGTTTTCCCCGTACTACCATTTCACCCGTACTACCGTTTCCCCCGCACAACCGTTTCCCCGATTTACGATTTTACGATTTTACGATTTTCTCCGTACTACCGTTTCCCCGTACAAACGTTATCACCGTGCTACTTTTTCTCCGTACAACCGTTTCTCCTCTCCTATAATTTCCTCCTTACTATTGTTTTCCCCGTACTACCATTTCACCGTTCTACCATTTCCCCGTACAAACGTTATCATCGCGCTACTATTTCTTGTACAACCGTTTCTTCCGTCCTACAATTTCCTCCTCACTACTGTTTTCCCCGTACTACCATTTCACCGTTCTACCATTTCCCCCGCACAACCGTTTCCACCGTACTACCATTTCCCCCGCACAACCGTTTCCACCGTACTACTGTTTTGCGTACAACCGTTTCTCCCGTAATACAATTTTCTCCTTACTATTGTTTTCACCGTACTACCGGTGAATGTATGTAAGAGTGTGCAATTTTCTCCATACAACCGGTTACCCCCGTACTGCTTCTTTCCCCGAGCTGCCCCACCAATATTGGTGGCTTTTACTAACAAAACTCTAAGACTTTGCCAAAGAAACCTATGGTCTACCACCCATACATTCCAAGATATTTTTAAAAGCATAAAAATTGACCCCATGTCCAACTGCCCGACATTTTCACCAATGCTGGTGACTTCCACTCACAAAACTCTGAGACTTTGCCAAAGAAACCTATCGCCCAACTCCCATACAGTCCAAGATATTTTCAAAAACATAACAATTGACCCAATGTCCAACTGCCCGACATTTTCACCAATGCTGGTGACTTCCACTAACAAAACTCTGAGACTTTGCCAAAGAAACCAATGGTCTGTCTCTCATACATCCCAAAATAATTTTCAAAGCATAAAAATTGACCCAATGCCCAAATGCCCGACATTTTCACCAATACTAGTTAACTCCACTATCAAAGCTCTAAGACTTTGCCGAAGAAACCAAAGATTTAAACATCAACCAAAAAAATGTACATACAAAGAAAATCAATGCATCATTACGTTCCATACAAATAATTCCTTACAAAGAAAATATTTGAATACGCCACATAACTTCATTTCATACATATAAAAAAAAAATATTTGAATACGCCACTTAATAAACAAACATAAAATTTGTATTGTCACACAATGCATGTAATAAATACATTGCGAATATTACTGAATGAAGCCACGTGCATAAAATAGTTTTTTCGTTTATTCCATTCCACATTTACACACACAGACATAACATATTTATTCTCCCTGAAATTACTTGAACAAATTTCTCATACAAAATTACTAATCATTTTTCGTTGTATAAATGTTATACTTCACAGAAAGTACTCAGTTTTAAATGTATAAATACCTCTTTTCAATTCGTTTGAAAGTATCGCCGGTTGGTGATGTTCAGCGCCAAGCGTCGTTGCAAAACGATGCTAGGTGCGGATGGCGATACTGTTCTTATATGAGAGACTGTACCCATAATAAGAGCGCTTTATTTTTGATGAGACTGCTTCATTGCGGTCCCAGAATTGACAAAAGGAACGTCTCTCGTTCTCTGCCTTGTGTTATTCTCCTCCCCTTCGAAGTTAGGTTTGCATTGCTTTTTTGGGCTAAAAAAAGCAATGCAAAACGGTTTAGTTCCTCGGAACTCTTCAAGCAGGTCGGACGTAGATGGATTCGCATGGGAATCTTCTTTTGCATTGCCTTTTTTGATTCATATAAGGCAATGCAAAACGACTTTTTGCTTTAGTTCCTCGGAACTCTTGAAGCAGGTCGGACGTAGATAGATTCGCATGGGAATCTTCTTTTGCATTGCCTTTTTTTGAATCATATAAGGCAATGCAAAACGACTTTTTGCTTTAGTTCCTCGGAACTCTTCAAGCAGGTCGGACGTATGTTGAATCACGCTGGAAATTTGTGACCGACAATTTACAGACAGACAGACAGACAGACAAACAGACAAAGTTTTAACTTTTATAATTAGTAACTATAATATAAAAAATGGAATAAAAACGAAACACGATGTGAAGCAAACATGAAAAAAAAGTCCATAGGTGGACTGCATATAATTTATGTGGATTTCATATATTTATGTTTGCTTCACCAAATGCGTACAGAAATCCAGTCTATATATTGTTATGTCATGGCACAAATGTTATTTTAATTTACCATGGTTCAATATACCAATACGCGTTCTAGTAACTTTTTCATTATTTACTATAATTTCATGAAAAAAATTACCGGGTTTTTTGTGAAATAATTACAAAAACCCGACTCGACTCGAACCCGACCCGATTCGGTTCGGGTTGGGTTTTTTCGCACGTTCGGGTAACTCGCTCACCTCTACTAGTATCGTTGTTTACAGAACAGATTTTATATGTACATTTTCGCAAAGGAGCGAAACGTTTGAAATCAATTAAAGTAGTAAAATGAATAGATGATGAATGCAAATCAGAAAATCCTTAAATTCGAAAAAATTGATTAGAATGAAACCTCCAATAAAAGCCTCAAACAAAATCCGAGGCTTCTCTTTTTGTTACCACAATTCAACATTCCGACGACTAGCCACTTAGCGTAGTCGCAATACCAAGTAAAGGAGACCTCAAGAGACAGTAACAAATCGCAAAAAAGCGAGAAATTTAAATTTTCTTGTCTAAAATTTTTTTATAAAACTATTTTCTGTGACTTTTAAAAAGACATCAATTTCTCTCGGAAAATCAGATTAAGGAAGAAAAGCAGAGGGAATATGATCTGAAAAATATCAACTCTTTCAACGATATTAATATCGAAGAGTCGAAGGAATTCTCAAAACCCCAAATATTTATCGATGAACTCATGAAACTATGGAAGACGGGAAAAGTATCAGAAAGCGAGATCGAGGAACAAGTCATTACGATAATAACTACAGTAAGTTTGTTCTGACTTCTTTAGTTCCGGCTTCCGCTTACACAAAATTGTTAAAGGGAAACGAGACCTCTTCGTTGGTTCTGTCAAATACGATTCTGATGCTGGCGATGTATCCAGAACATCAAGAAAAGGTGGTGGCTGAACTGCGCAGCATACCCAGAGAGTCGGAAATAAGTTTGGAATACATTTCACAATTGACGTATTTGGATATGGTAGTAAAGGAAGTAATGCGCCTTTTCCCGGTCGGACCATTGCTGGCGAGAAATAATCTGGCAGACATTAAAATTAGCAACTGCATAATCCCAGCCAACACTTTCATCGTTATGTCATACTTTACTCTTCATCGGGATCCCAAATCCTGGGGCGAACATCCCAACGAGTTCAATCCCGACAACTTTTTGCCGGAACGAATTGCCGCAAGACATCCGTACGCATATTTGCCTTTCTGCGGAGGAACTAGAAATTGCATAGTAAGATCATTGACTACTGAGAGCTATTGTTTTCCTACAACTTTTAAGAATTGTGGTTGTAGCTGGGAACGTGACTGATATAAAAGTCAGGTCATGGTCTGGGAAAATGTTGGACACACACTGGCAGAAATGTCCTGAATGTCTAACTAAAAAATGTCTTAACTTTTCTATTTTCGGAAGACTCAGACCCAGACCATATCGACTTTTGTCGTCCATTTTCATTGCTACTGACCTATGAAACATTAACAGTTATCTAAAACTAATGATTTTCTAGGGGATGAAATATGCTTGGATTTCATTGAAAATTGTGCTTACCAAATTGTTGCTGAATTTTAAGTTTTCCAGCCAACTGAAAATGGAAGAGATATCATTCCGATGGGATATGACATTGAAAGTTGAAAACGGGCAATGGGTTACAGTGGAAAAGCGAGTCGAATGAATACATTTGTGATCGATTTTTCAATTAAAAGTGTTGAACGTCAATAAGTTTTCACTCTTTCGACGCTGATTTCTGGCCCAACTGCTACACATTACAATTCCGAACTTATATTTGAAAGAATCCCCACTTCACTAAGGTATTCTCTTAAAAACCATGGCGTAAACTTCTTGCTATCGTAATCGGTAATCGTATCGGTAGGACTGACGCCAGTCGATTGAAATTTTACAAGTTCTTGTTCATTGTCAGGTGAATGTCAGTTACCTTTCCATACATATTCAATTTCCGTCCCTATTCAAGAGATAATTTTAGAATACGACGTCTAAGAGTGTACGCTCCTTACTAAAGAGCCATCTCTCGGAATCTTTTAAACTAAAGAAAATTTGTATGGAAAAAGTCGCACTTTTCTGTAGCGTTTTTCTCTTGAAGTCTTAAGTGAAAACGAATGCTTATGTCGTCATTAACCTATTCCCAAACAAAATTGCAAAACATTCACATTTGCTAGAAATTTGAATTCCAATATTTCACTGCAAAAGTCAGTCTTTCAGCTTTTCCACTTAATAAACACTTCAAAACGCATAAATTTTTTGACCAATGCTCACTTAATCTTTAAATGACAGAAAACATTTTCTACGAGTCAGAAATGGATAAAAACTTTTTGAGTTGATACATTTCCAAATATTTGTAAACGTCAGAAGCCAACAAAGATGGCGGCCATTTTTATTTGCAATCATCAACTCGAAATTTTTTGTATCAATTTCTGACTTTCAGAAAATGTTTTCTGTCGTTAATATTGATTATTCAGTTAAAGACTAAGTGAGCAAACACATTGGTCGAAAAAATTATGCGTTTTGAAGTGTTTATTAAGTGGAAAAGCTGAAAGACTGACTTTTGCAGTGAAATATTGGAATTCACATTTCTAACAAATGTAAATATAAATAAATATAAACGTGCGACTCTAGCCGAAGTAATTTGCCTGTAAACTATAGATTCCATTAGGTAAGTGTAATCTTACGTGAAACCTAACGATGCATAAAAACCCTACGGCCTACTCAAGGAATGCCAACAAATGCAATAATGTTAAGTTAGTTATTGCGATGCAATAGGAAATTTCGAAAAAGGCCATATTGAAAAACGGACCCGAAGCAACGCCAAATTAACCAAATTGTTCCGCGGAAATTCATTTGGACAAAGAACAATGAAAGCTTTCAAAATCTTGTTTTGTTCAATGTCCGAACGACGTTTCTCGGAAGAATTTGGTTAATTGGGACGGTGTAAGATACCCAAAACTCAAGTCACCTCTTTGACCAGGGGATGCCCCCAAGGAGAGGCCTCGGACTCCATGGCAAATAATTTTTTTCTTCAATTTTCTGTACAACATACCGAAGCTAAATTTTTTTGGGTTACTGCCAACAATTGGGTTAAAGATAAACCCCCTTCGTCTCCAAAATTTGAATACTGTTAGCCTTCTAAACAGATGGATAATTCTTACAAGATTTTCAATTTGGCTTCACTAGTAAAATGTCTACTGTTCATCAGCTGCTTTTGACACAGTTTGGCATGACGGTCTATTGTTTAAAATGATAAAATTCGGTATCAATCCGCATGTCACTAAAATTGTCAAGAATTTTCTAAGCGCTCGTACATTTGTTGTCGACCACAAGCGATTGTCTTCAGCTAGACTGCTCGCAGCCGGTGTTCCACAAGGTTTAGTTTTAGGCCCAAAGCTGTTCAATATAACTGTATACTGGAGTTACGCAAATATGACAGTATCTATATTTTCTTTTCTTGAACTGAAATAAAAAAAAAGTATTTTTCTGGCCGATGTACCCAACAATCGTTTTATCAGGTTGCTTCAGTTTGCTGATGACATCATTCTTTATCGTGTTCACAACAGTGTGTTATTCTGTAACAGAGTTTTCAATGGTTACCTAGAAGAGCTGATGAGCTTTTACTCTGATTGGAAATCGCAATTGAATTTAAACAAAACCGAACTTATCAATTTCACCGGATCGGCTTGCTGCTCCAAATCTCTTATTAGGAAGCTTAAGTTGAAGCAAGATGTCAGGGTCAATGGTTGCATACTGATCGGCCGTAACTCTATGAAGTATCTTGGAATTACTTTAAGTAAAAATTTTAAGTTTAATTTGCACGTTAAAGCATTAGTTGCTAAGGTCAACAAGGCCGTAAATTCTATTGGCAAGATACCTTTTTCTCGTTTTCTTACAAGTTCTTTTAAATTTTTTATTTATAAGTGTTATATTAGACCTATTATGCAATATGCTTCATGTATCTGGCTAAACTCAAAAAACATTACTTCGAAAAAATCAGAGTCGCTGAGCGTAAGGTGATAAGAAGAGCCGGGCGATTCTATAGGAGTTTAAGCTTTAAGCACTTATCAAATCGAACTTTGTACAGTGAGTCTGGGATTGTGAGATTCGACCTTCATTGTTCATTGTTAAATACTAAATATCAATATTTTTTGTCGGAATCGCTCAAAGATTTTTTATTTTTACCAAATATTTCGTTTTCTATTCGAAAACATTATCAATGGTATGACTGGAAAAACATAAAATTTTGGTGTTACAATTGTTGACTGAAACTTGCATGTACATCTTTTATACCCTATAAGTTTAAACAATTACATTGTGTCGTGAATAGTGTTACGTTATGATGTGTGCCCCTTGTGTGTATTATTTACAATCTGTGAAGATGGTCATTTTTTACTTTGAAAATTGTCATTAATTTGAACCTTTGCGTTATTCGATCGTCAAAATTTATATAAAAAAAAATTTTCACAAACATTGATATACACTGATGCGCTGATATACACATAGTCCGACAAGACATAGGTGTACTGATGAGATCACATACTTCTGAATGTGAGGGCGTGATACGCCGAAATCAGCATATTTGTCGTTGTCTTTTGTTTCGTCCCTTTAAAAGTTGGAAAGTAATATTTTCACTTTAGTTAAATTGTGAAAACAATTTTTGGTCTGAGTTCCTAGCAATACAAAGGATCCAATAATGTGAATTATTAGATCAAAAGATTCTAATTATAGACCAAGCAATACAAAAAACCTTAAAGTAATCGTTTTATGGTTCAAATATTGATAGGACTGTATACACACCGAAATAAATTGGGTTACGGGACTCAACAATAATTCAATAAATTAGTTAAAGTAGCAGAATTTAAGATTAATATCACAGATCATTGCCGTTTGATATGTCGTCAATTAGTGGACTGGTACTTGTAAAATGTTGTTATACGTATTGGACAGATATTTACACTCAATTTGTTTGTTCATAGTGTTTTGTGATGTTTTTATGCATATCATTTCCATGACGTCACGTTTCTGTTGTTTACTTTCCATATGTAAAATTTTTACATTATTCCAATTTGATTCTTATGTGATATAGATGGTCTGCAATCCTTTTTTTTTAGATATTGCATCGTTTGTCCTATATAGACTTTACCGCAGGAACATTCAATTTTGTATATCAGAATTGATTGTTGTGCCGTTGGTATTTTGTCTTTTATTTTTGTGTATAAACACTTTTTCAGGTTGTGATCGTTTTTACCTACTACCAAGGTTGTGCTCGCTAGTCATTTTTTTTAGCGACGCTAACGCCAACGCTAGTTTCAAAAAATACTAGCGTCGCTAACTGATTCGCTAGGCTAAAAAAAACTAGCGCGCCAAAACACCAAAAATTTTTGAAAAACTGGCATTCGGTCAAAAATAGACTGATGACTTGTGATGAACAGCTCCATATTTTAGCGAATCCATTAGCGATTAGCGAAAAATATTCGATAATCGGATTTTAGCGAGCGCTAATCGCTACTAGCGAGCAGTCTTGAATTTTAGCGTCGCTATAAGCGTCGCTAGCAGCGACGCTAGTGTTTAGCAACGCTAACCCAACCATGCCTACTACCTTAATTTTATGTTGGTTGAATACTTTTTTAACTTTTTCGAACATTCCCTTAACATAGGGTACTGCCACAAATTTCTTATCTGTTTCATTTTTGTTGTGAACTTTGGTACTTGTTTTGTTTATCGCACGTTCAACGTATGTGTCAATCAATTTTTCTGGGTAACCATTTTGCTTTAGAGTTATTTTTCACAGCTTAAAATTTTTCGTATGATGTACTGGATCCGCTAATTTTAGTATTTTATCTGTTAAAATTGTTATCGTGTTGCTTTTATAGCTGAATGGTAAGTTCGAATAATAGTTGAGGTATCTACCTGACCTATTCTTATGGTACCAATTCGTTGTTATATAGCCATCGTTGTTTCTGATAAGCGAAAGGCCTAAAAATGGCAATTTGTCGTTTTGTTCAGTTTCAATCGACGGCAATTGTCATTTCTTCTATTGCTAGATTTTAGTAAGGCGTTTGATAAAGTCAATCATGCGCTGCTCCTTGTGAAGCTGAGGGAAAAATTCTCCTTTAGTCCATCAGCAATCACCCAACTCTCGAGTTTTCTAAGCGGTCGATCGCAATGTGTACAGATCGGTGAACACGTCTCCTCGTTAACTCCTACTTACGAAGGGGTACCACAAGGCTCGACACTATCACCACTATTCTTTATTCTATTCATAAATGATATACTAGAAATACTACAGCAGACGGAACCGCACATGTATGCGGACGACCTGCAGAGCTTTGTAGGCTCAGATCGTGACGAGATATCTATATGCTCCAACGTGAATAAGATGAACACTGATTTGATGCAAGTTAGTAAATGAGCTGTGAAGAATGGTCTTCCCCTTAATGTCGGTAAATCCCAAGCGATAGTCTTCCACAACAGTAACCTGACGACTGACATTCCGTACTTCATGCGTGACGGTGAAGTCATACCGACGAGTGGAACAGTAACCAATCTCGGGCTTAAAATGAGTGACGATTTATCATGGAAAGCTCAATGCAGCCACATCTCTGCGAGAGTTTACGCCGGACTGAGGTTGTTGTGGTCCCACTCCTCGTATCTCTCTCGACCTGTAAGAATTGCATTAGTAAAGACTCTTCTCGTCCCTCATTTTCTTTACTGCTACGAAGTTTTTGTCTTTGGTCTGGATGACTTATGCAAGCGAATACTCCGTAAAGCATTCAACTCCTGCGTCAGATTCGCTTTCGGTCTAAGGAGGAGGGACGGTCTGGACGGCCATAGGGAAGCAATTCTTGGTTGTGGAATAATTGAGTTTATGGAGGCCCGAGCTCTTCAATTTATACATAAAACTGTACTGACGGGGACACCAGCCTATATTTCGCAAAATATAGAACCCGGATTTTCTAGTAGAAGTACATAGCGCAAACACGTCGACCACATACAAATCACTCCTGTTCCATGGATTAGTGAGGTATAACTCACTTCCATGCAGGGTCAAAGAATCACACACAATAGGTGAGTTCAGTAGCAAATATATCAAATTCATTCAGTTCAGTGATTATGAAATGTCAGAAAATGCTCATCGGTTTGGGTGGGGTGTTTAGCGTGTTTTTGTCCGGTTGTCTCACTGGAACGCGTGCGCGTATAAGTATTAACTCTGAATAAATACTATACATGCTCGCCTTTGTTATTAGGAGTCAACGTTCTTTGAAAATTCGAAAAAGTTCGTAAATATTATTTTGATGCGAGTTTAACCTCAAAAACAATTTTCCGAAGAAAAAGTCGATGGACATGAGCGTCTAGGTAAAAGTTCTTTCAAGCCCACCGTGAATAACGACCCCACTGCTAAGTCTTCGTCTTGTCTCCTCAAATACTTAACTTTTCTTTCCTTAAATTTTGAGCATATTGAAGTCATACTGTAACGTATAAGAGTAGAGGAGTTGGATATCGTCGAAACCCTACAACTAAGCATCAATGAAAATGTTCGTTCATAAATTTCGTAAAGCCTGTGGGGGGTGGGGGGTTCTGTGATTTTGTGACAAAGTGTGACAAGCTGTACGTCACGGAACCTAAAAGAAAAGTTTTAAAGAAGTTTCTAATTCGTTCGTTATGAACGGCCCCAAGGGAAAATTTCTGAAAAAGCTAATCGGAAGTTTTGCGCCATAAGACATATGGGCCATTCCACGAAAACTTCGTTTTAACGATCGAAATGCTCAGTTGTTACAAAATGATATTTATGTAAAAGCGTGTACCATAAAGATTGATCCTTCAACTTGAGGTTAGTTAATTTCCTATTAATATTATTTTGTAACTACTGAGAATTTTGTGAGTGGGAACGATGATGTCCGTGCAGCGCCGTATCTAGGAGGGGGCGAGGGGGGCTAAACCCCCCCCCCCTCTGAGATTTTCTCCCGCCCCCCCCCCCCCCCCCCTGAGGTTTGCTCCTTCCATACTGATATATGTTAATGTTCGGAAGAAAATCTGCCCGTAATGAGAGGACTACCTCTGAATCACAGCAAAATTTCTTTATATTTAATGAAATTCATGAGAAAGATTTTGGCGCGCTCTATGGACCCGACTATCTGAACCAGTGAATCAATTTTCATCAACTTTTTTTAGTTAGTTTTTTCTTTCATTCCAAACCTTGAAAAGCAATTCCCGTTCGTCGGAGTTATAAGCAAAAACGTTTCTACGACCTTCAAAAAACAAGGTTTTGACAACTTGTTCGATCGTAACTTCGAAAGTTCTTGAACGATTTTGCCCATCTTCAATGTCAACATTCCTTTTGAAACTACCTTTTAGGCAGACCTGATTAAAGCAGAGGAACGGAAGTAAATCGGCCAATTTGGGGGCCCATCCTTTGGCTGAAAAAAATAAAAACGGATCCAAATTTTCAAAATTTCAAACTAGTAGGAGTAGAATACCGGCACCTCCCAACAATGCCTTCCACCGGTAAGCCGTACGATGGCGCTACATTCAACTTCACTTGTCTTGCACCGATTAAGTCAACTTTGTTCTGTTTACAAATCTAACAATCGGAACAAATCTGTCCGCGGTTGAGTTTTGAACCAACGCACTGGCAACTCAATTTCATAGTAGCAAGCAGACGTGTTAACCACTACGCTATTGAGTTGAACAATAGAGAGCAGTTCAAAATTTTCGCCTGCGGCGCCTTACCCGATGCGGCTATTGAGCAATTTTTTCGAATTACCTAAAAAACGAGGAAAAGCAGTCCAAAGTTTTTGCCTGCGGCGCTTTTCTGGATGCGGCGATTAAAAGGTTCTTCGATTTACCTAAAGAACGATAACAGGCGGTTTAAAATTTTTGCCTGTTGCACTTTGCATGAAAACCTTACTTACCAGTTGAACACTATAGTTAAAAAAAAAATAAAATTTGCCTGCGACGCTTGACTTATTGGCTCCTTCAGACTCAGTTATCATCTTAAACACTTTTCAGAACGCTATAATATACATAGCTACTTCATTGAATTGCAAAAAAAAATCTGGGGCGCTTCCCCCCCCCCCCTAGAAAAGCGGTCTAGATACGGTACTGTGTCCGTGGAATTGCCCATATAAGCAAAAGTTGGTACGTCTGCCTTTCTGATATCTTTCGCATGGCCAATTTAAAGCTTCTGTAAGCAGCTGACATAGTGTCGCAATGTCATTAAGTAATTGTTTACACAGCATTGGAGAAAGGCCAACACCTGGAGGCAATTCTATACTATGTGGCTGGGAATGAAACTGGAAAATGGATTTGTGTGTTTCTAAAATAAGTTTATTATAAATTTGTTAAATATATACAAGCACTAGTTAAGTATATGTACAAAATTGGTTCTCTCAGAATGTGATTTTTATAAATAAATAATTTTCTTTACCTTACATTTGTTTTCGCATTTATTTTGTTCTGTTCTTCTTTTGTCTAATTGTCTAATCAATAAAAAAAAAACAAAATTAGTTTTCTTACTTAGGTATACAAATATGTACTTATTGTTCATCGTACGTTTTTTATGCATTTATTTACTTTCGTTTCAATTTTTTACATTAATTTGAGAAAATTTTACTGTTTAACATTGAGAAAACTATTGTATACATCAATTTTGTGCACCAACAAGATTGGAGAAATTTAAATTTAAATGTAAAACATAAACAGTCGTTGTCAGAGTAACCACCAGTATTTTGTTTCAACGATTAATGCAATAATATTTCATGGGATCCCATTGTTCATCAAACTGAATCCCTAGATTTGTTCGGCGCTACTCTATCTCTGTTAGTTTTAAGTGGCTGCGTTCAACAAAAACTATGTATTAACTTCAAGGAGCACTTTATTCAAAGGCTTAATTTGAATTTCAATGCTGTGCTTTGAACAAATCCTAAAATTCATAATATCTTGAGGTTTAAAAATCTTTTCGAAAAAAAAACATAGGTTTTGAGCAACCGAAATGCTGGATAGCTGACACGATTAACTGTTTCTACTTATCAAATAAAATCAGTCGTTTTAGCTAACTACAAATGAATTTAACTTCTCCAATGTTCAGTCTAAAAATTCACTCGGAAATCTCAAACCCAACAACGGGTATCATTTATGGCTGTGTATTCATTCGTTACCATTCATACGACGACAACTACTTGACGTCAGTTAGTTTATCGAAAAAATCAGTTTTTACTTAATTTTAGAAACTAGTTGAGGAAGGCGGGTAGTTGGCGAGATTCCCTACGGGTGGTCTGCGGAGATCCGTAGATTCCCATTTCTCCTTAAACATTTCCATTAATAGAGACTTCTAGGAGTGCAGATTTCCAGAGTCTAGGATTTTAAAATCAAAAAATTTCGTACTGATTGATCGGAATTTTTCTAACTCAGATTCCACACCGAATAAAATAGACCAGAACCTGACCTGAGTCTCATCAAGTTGACCTGAAGAATATATAAAAATATTTACTTTAAGGCAGCCTGATGCCAAAAACGTTACGTTTGATTCGGAAACGCGTACATGTATGTGCACTCGGTTCCGACTCGGCACCAGGCTGCGTACTTGATAAGTGGAAGGCAGCCTGGTGCTGAAAATCACTTAAAGTACTTGAAACGGTAGTGAGGAATGTAGAGCGTGGTTTGCATCACTTTTTATGAGGCCTGGCGGTGGCATTATCTGCTTTATAGCTGAATAAGATACGACAAACCAAATCCTCACTCCATTACGCTTCATATAAATTTCAGTTCATTTGGCACTCGACTGTTGCTGCCCTCTACATTCACAGGAAAATACCTTGAGTACGCAGTCCGGTGTCGCACAGTGGTCCAAAATCCGGAAAAATCGGCACTGGCAGAATAAATCGGTTGGGTGATGCGATATTTGTGATTTAAGTTTTGTAGAATAGCTTATACATGGGCCTATCAGAATCACGAACAAAACTTCTGAAGTTGAAAATTTTTTACGAAAATTGGAAAAATGTCCCGAGGCCCATAATGATAATAAATCAGTCAATGTTTCATGTCAACCGAAAGAGGGCATCAATAGCTTTCCAACGATACCCATATGACCTCGCTACGAGGTCTCTAGCGAGAGGTAGGAGACCTTAAATGAAAACACGTTTTTGCCTATATCCCTGAAACCAAATGCCGGACAGAAACGAATAAGGTATCGTTTGAAAGGCCTTTCTAATACCTTTCAAATGATATCAATTACCGACGCATCTTCGAGGAGATAGAGGTACAAAATCGATTAAGTTAAAATTCCACTAGAAATATCGACATTTCCACCTAGTCTGAGTGCTCATTATCGTCGTGGAAGATAGCTCATTTACAGCAGGTGAAACTAGTTATGATCGACGAATACATTACTTGTTTTAATCACTTCAGAAGTTTTGTTCGTGATTCTGATAGGCCCGTGTATAAGCTGTTCAACAAAACTTAAATCACAAATATCGCATTACCCAACCCATTTATTCTGTTAGTGCCGATTTTTCCGGATTTTGGACCACTGTGTGTCTATTTGAAATTTATGTTATATGACGTAACGCCATTCTGAACGAAAAGTGAGACATTAATTATCCACGTAACGATATCATGAACTAAAGACAATCTGCTCCAAATATCAGCATTCACAAATAAGTTATTCTGTATCCAAAGTCAAGCGTACAGAATGTGCTGCCATCTATATGCGTTAAGAACTACCTCTGCCTTTACAATGACATTAACATATTTTTGGCACCAGGCTGCGTTCTTTACTTACTTTACTTTTTCGGCGCTGCAGCCACTTGTGGGCCTTGGCCTGCTCGCGGATTCTGATCCAATTGCGTCTCTTCCTTGCCGCGTATTGCCAATTTCTCATTCCGAGCGTCCGAAGATCTTGTTCGACACTATCGATCCATCTAATTTTTGGACGACAAAGTCCTCTTCGCCCTTCTGGATCGTTACGGAATAATTTTGAGAGGGCTCTGTTTTCATCCATGCGCGCTGTTACGTCTTGGACGTAACGATAGCACACATCACGTCTCTGCAACGAAATGCTGAAACGGCGATAAAGGACAGAGCAATGAGAGAGACCGAAATCACATCAAACGGTAGTGAACTTATGACCGAGGCAGCGAACGAACGTAACAGAACCCAGACTCAACAAATCGAATAAAATTGTCCGAATCCGTTGGCCTCCGTCTAAGATTATTCACGTGCTTAATGCCCCACCCACCTGAACCTTTGGACTGCGTTCTTTATTGTTACTTACACTTCTCAAGTAGGCAGCCTGGTGCCTAGTTGGAACCGAGTGCATATAGTAATGTACTCGTTTACCACTCCAACATTGTCATAGAAATTTTTTTTGGCCTTCATGCTGCCCAGCGCTTCTAGAGAGTTCATGCACTAGACGGAGAACCAGTCTACTTCTTATTTCATCGTCGTTCCTTCGGTAGGTCTCGGTGTGAGGTTTGATGTTGTTATCAAGAGCCACCCCCTTCCATGCCGCTCTATCAGCTAATGGAAGACACCAAATTCCTAGGTCTGATTTGAATGAATCTATAAACTTTCTTCTTGGCTCTTCGCTTACCTAGGCTGAACAGCCGGAACCTCTGCAGACAAGATGCTCTAAGTAGTGGGTAGTCTGCCATCTCAGAAAGCGGCAGACGTGAATAAATTTATCAGTAAATCGAATAAAAAACCTGGCGTTTTCAATTAAATAACTGACGGTTAACCAGAGTTCCTGACTTAATTGGCAACCTTTGAAAGTTTTATTTATTTTATCACTGGAATACAAATATTATTTGGCTTGCCCGTAGGTGCAACCCAACCCGACAATGTTTAATTTACGCTTATAGTGAGATCTGCGACGAGTGATACTTAAGCTGATCCTTTCAGTATTCTTTTTGTCTTATTTTACATAATAATTCAGTCATTCATTTGCAAAGTATACAAATCTAACATTCCACACATAATATCGCTGACACAATTCATTTAATGAAAAAGAAACTCTAAGTGCCTGTAATCACTTTCGCCCGGATACAAAAAACAAAATTAATTTGACCTATCGGTCGTCGTCACACCAAAAATGACTTTCTACACACGGAACATTATTTGCAACCAATCCGTCGTTCCATCTTTTACAATTTTTGTCCAAATTTTTTTAATAAATAGATCACAGCAATTCACAGAATAATCTGCCAAACCACGCCATATAAACGGGAAAGAAATATGTGAGCAATGCTCTTCGCAACGACATTGGCGGTATTCGTGTGGTGGAACTACTATCACCGTCACTTCCATCTGTTGCCGATGGATGATTATCTCCATGACCCACTTGTTTGGTGTCATTCGTTGAAATACCACTGCCTGGTATGGTGTTAATGCCAACACTGACGTCTGTATGGTCCGGGAAGTGTGGATGGTGGTCGTATGGTGGGATACCCGAACCGGAATCATCATCATCTTCATCGTCACCTTCACCCGATCCGGAACCACTACCATTGTATGTGTCTTCTGTGGATTAAAGAATCAATTTAAGTTTCATGTTACTCGGGTTATCGCGATAAGAGACAGACAGACGGAGGGATAAGCGAACAGACAGACACCGTCTCTAGATGCCGTTTCCTCCTTGAAACATTAAAGATACTCACCAACGTCAGTCCATTCAACATCCATTCCATTGTAAGCATTTCTTAGATGGCCATTGGTACTTCTTAGTGCAAACAACTGTCCAGCAATCAATGAACTTTGACGTGGTTGGTTTGTATTAGACGAAAATTCTGGATTCGTCGCGTGGTCGGTGGCTATTGAATGTGGGTACCTAATCAAATTTCTCACATTATTAAGATATTCGAATTCAACGCGATGTCTCTCTACCTGTCAACAGCATTACCATTCCAACAATTCGTTTCGACTCCTGGCGGAAGTGAGAAATCTTCATGATTGCAAATTTGAAATGGAAGATTTGACCAGAACTTCTTTGAATCTTTCACTTTCTGTCGAATGTCTTTCACCAACTTATCCATGACTAGAACATTCATTGAATTAGAATCAAACAATAACCTCTTATCACACCTCCAACTTACCAGGCTCTTTATTTTCTTCGGTTTCGTCACTCTTCACAGTCATCTTATTCTTCTTATTCTTCTTTCGACCTTTATTGTTCCCATTATTATCGGATTCGTCTGCGTCGTCTTTATTGGAGAATTCTAGTGGCTCGAATTGAAGTTCTCGGTTAGCCGGTTCAGCGTCTCGTTTTATACGATCCGCATCGTCATCGTCGAATGAAAAATTATCCAAATCCGCATCGATTTCGTCGAAGTACTTCCGTTCCGACAACAGCAACTTCGTAGTTACCGCTCGTCGACGACGACCCAGCTTAGGTCTCCCACAGCCTTGAAAAACTTGTTGTGAAATGTCTTGACCGGTTTCTTGGAAATTCATTATTGCTTCGGAAATTTTAATGTTTATCGGCTCCACTACCATCACAATGTTGAACGGTCCCAACAATCGTTCGGACAATTTTTCCATGGATGTAACGAAAAGATCCCATTCCACGTCCAATTCGTTATAATAATGTAAACAGCCCTTCATTACATTAACACAATAATTGGCACAAGGTTTCTCTGTAAAACCTTTGCAGGCACCGCACTGTTGCATCTTTGTCAAGGCTACCGTACAGTCTGCATTGGGCCGTACATTTACCATATTTTTCGCAACATCTGCAGCGGTCGCCAGTGCTTGTTCGTACGTGCGAGTCGCCACAAACGAACGTTTTATTTGAACGGATAATTTGTCCGGCACGTCACCAAATGGCTTCAGTTCTTTCATATGTTCGCTAACACAACCGAGATACTTATCGTCGAAATTAAACTGCGAATTCAGTACGGTAAACATTTTCTGGTACAGCGTATTGAAGAATGAATCCATTGCTTCGGATAGGTCGACTTTTCCGCGTGTGTAATAACTTTCCAATTCGTTGAACAAATCGGAGAAGACATATGAATTTTGCTCGTAAATTACACCGTACGTTCGTTTGAACATTGCATGAAACTCCTTTTTCGATTCAGCTAAAAGGTCTTTGAAGAAATCTGCAAAAAAAGCAAACAAAATAATGGGATCAGTTGAATGAATTATTTGGAAGTGAAAAAGTTCTGTACTTAAGTGAATGTACATCTGGTTTTCAATCAAAATTTTTAAATTTATGTTGAGTATTCGACTTGCCTGCATTCGATATCATACACGACATGTATGCACGTGTATGTATGATATACAATCGTCAAATTCATATTTCCAACAATCAACAGAAGCACTCACACAAACAAACTTGCGCACATGGGCGGCATGGGCCTATGTGAGAGGTCATCGCTGCCAACTTTATTCACTTGCAGTTATGAATTTATCTAAGTTTGTTTGTGTGATTGCTTCAGCTGGTAACGAGCTGGTCCAGAATTTTTTGACTGAAATATAAATTTAGCGATTGTGTATTAAACAGTACGGACGTATAATATACCTCGAGTATATTTCAAAATGTATGGAACTGGTTAGCTCAGTGGTAACGTACTGGCTTCCCACCGAGAATAACTAGAAGACAGACGAATACTGTAAAGGATTTTTCTTCAATGTGTAGCATGAAAGTAACGTTCCTAGGCACACCCAGGCTTCATAATTTGGGTAGTTGTGAATTTGGTGCCGCAACGATTTGTACATAGAACAAATTAAGAAAAATCGATATTTTACTCATCGAAATCGGTTCAGTGGATCCGAAGATATGACCTTTAGAAAATCGTCATTTTCCATACAAAATGTGCTATTACATAGAAGCCAACAAAGGATGGATGGAAACATCCCACGTTGGTTCGTTAGTTACTTAGTTTCAGAGCCATTTGTAAGAAAGGCGACTTTTTCGGCTCTTGCTTGAAAACGGCTCGATAACTTTTCTGGAAATTTTGCAGGGAACTCCGGCACTGGGCATTCTACGCCTTATGAGATTTTTAAAAAATTTGGGGGGTTCTGGCCTCGTTTGTGCGCCAGGGCTCTTAGAAGGCGCCATATAAAGCCCATATAAAAGAATGTTTTGTATGTGTGTATCCAAAGTATGGGTCAAATATGAGCCAAATTTTTGGACTGTGTTAGGATGGAGATAGATGTTTGGTATCCAAGGAAAAGTTGTTGGGTTGGGTGTGTAGTGTGTCAGGGTGACCAAATAAATGGCCGACGGACGGTGGTATGGGCCGGATTTAGGTGTAAAATTGATTTTTTTTGTTTAAGATAGATGTTTCGTG
>CM055405.1:19003563-19013681 GCA_029228625.1 Pseudolycoriella hygida | reverse complement strand
AAATTTGTTTTTGGTGGAAATTTTGTGGAAAATTTTTTTGGTGGGTCCGCCATTTGTGACGCATTTTTTTAATCAAAAATGAAAACATTCCAAAAAAATGTTTTGCGTTTCAAAGCTGTAAGCGTCACACCAATTGATATCAGCTGTTTTGGAAGAAGGAACGAGGACTTGCGTCACGTTTCCCTTTTAAAAAGGGTTTTTGTTGTGATCTTTTGCAAGTGCAAGGTAAAAAAATTGCAAGGCGACCAAAATCCAGATGGTGTGATGCAGCTTTTACCAACCTGAAAACTATAGAAGTAACCAGCTGAAAGGCGTTAGCTGCAGATAGGTCCGGTTGGAGAAGCATGTTGGAGAAGGCCACAAATGACTTGTAGTGTTGTCTAAGTAAGTAAGTAATAATCGCGAGCTCATTTGTAACATCTCAATATACAATTCAGTCACTAGTCAAAATATAAATTTGCAAATTAGACTGTTGAGTTCGGCTTGATCTTCAGAATCAACTGAGTAAAACTATAAGACGAGAAAAATTTTGCGTATTCATTTATATTTTTCTAACACTCCCATTCGATTACGTCATTGTGTAGAGTGATTGATAAAACAAGCCACTTTTTTATGAGTGCACATTTTGTAAAAGACCCGAAATTAGAATAAAAATAATAATTATTACCGGCGACCATAAATTGTTGCGAATCGAAGCGATAATTACACCATTTCCAGTCGATAGCCTCTTCGCAAATAAAAAAAAATATTTCACAAAATTAAAATTTTTTACAAATTTATTTCCAATCGAATCCCGTTCCCCTTAATTTAAATTTATATTTGATATTTAAAAGAGTTTAATGTGCTCGTATTAATATGCGACAACACCGGCTAATATGTAGGTAAACGAAGATTATTAGGAAGTGTTAGATTATATTTTTTTCTTGTTTGTGATTTCGGCTATCGATAAGGTATCGAAAAGGAAAAAAAAATAAAATGAAAATATATTCACCTCTAAATAAAATATTATAAAATTAAAAAGATAGGCGTCAAGATAGCATGACATTCAAACGAATATTTTACTTCGAAGGCTTGTGGTATATGTGTGAACTGTATGCCACATGTTACTCCGATCGATTCATCCATAAACACTGTCTGATATGTTTTGTCTATTTTATTAGCATTTATGTGAGAAATTTTGAAAGGAATTTGAATATTCAAATAAAAATCAAATCGAAAAGATGCTCCACACACAGTTGGTGTTTGTATAATAACGTTCAATAAACGTAGAGATTCATTGTTGTTCATTTAAACTAAAATTTAAATATTTCATATTTTCAATCAATTAACTCAATCATATCATCGAAAATAACGAATTTATTGAATATTTTTTCCGTTTAATTTCAAACAAATTAATCAGCATTAATTAGCATAATTTTATGTTCATTGATTAAATTCATCCATTTGCATAAAACATAATAAAATCAAGAGAAGACGACGCATCGTCAATTTACACAAATCGGTTATGATATGGAGGCAAAAGATTGTGTAATAATAAAAGTTAAGTATACGCCTTATTTCTCTTAAACGATTTGAGACTTGCACAATTACCATTCATCATTCAATAAAATGTGTTGTGCTTTGCATTTTACTATGTGCTTTATACTTTATGTATTTAAGGATGAAACGTTCATGCATTCAAAAAAAAAATTGTTTACGCAAAGAGCAAAGCGCATGAAATGGTTATGGTTTACGTTGTTTTACAACGGGGGGGAGTACATTTGGTGTGTCTCACATTTTCCATAGAAAAAATCGCAAAAATCTGCCATCGCAAGGTATTTATTACGTGAGTAATAGTAGATTACGTTCTATGCAGTGAAAATAATTCATTACATGAGGGATCAATTAACCTAGAGCATGAAAATATTTCAAACTTTATTCTACGACACATCTTGGAAATTTACATTTTGTTTCTAAATTCAATTTCAGCTTTATGCATTCCATACATTTCCTCAGACAATAAACTGACACATGTTTTTTCTATCACATATATAGGTAACTATTACATCTCTAACCAACTAAGTTTTCTTGCTTTTTGAAGTTTAGTATTTGAAAGCTGAATCTCGAATAGTTCATATATTTATTTGAACGTCGTATTTATACTTATTTTCGTAGGTAACTATGCATAGATAGCCAACTATCACATGTATAGCTAACTATCACAAGTATAGCTAACTTCCACGTATGGCTATCTATCACATATACACTAAACTATAACACATGTATAGTCAACTGTCATAGTTTTGTATCACACATGCTTAGTTAAGTATCACATAGATAACCAACTATACATATATATACCATCACATGTATAGCTATCACATCTATAGGTAACTATCATATAGTTATCTATCACATATTCGTTTCACATATATCACATATATAACTGAATATGATATGGATAGCTACTAGCTAGCCATCACAAGGATAAGAAAATATCACATAAATGGTTAACTATCACATGTTTACTTATTTTGATAACTATCTCATGCGTAGGTAACTATCCTATGGATAGGTAACTATCGCATGTATAGTTAACTATGACATTGATAGCCAGCTGTCAGATGGACAGCCAACTATCACATGAATAGCCGACTATCACATGGCTAGTCATCTATCACATGAAGAGCAAAGTATCACATGAATAGCTAACTATCACGTTGATCCATGTACTCATACGTAGTATATACGTATACATATATACTATCGCAAATTTTTTTTCTCATTATAGCGATCGTAAATTCTTCCAAAAATGTCTTTATTTTATTTTTTTATAATAAATTGTTTTACTAATTTCTTTGATATTTACAAAAAATTTTTTCTCAATGTATTATTCAGTTTTCGACTATAAGTATTCAGCCCCATACCACCATTTTTGTTACATTGGTCACCATAATGTCGCTCTTGACCACCATAATTACGACATCTGTCACCATAATTTCGTCCTTGGCATCCATAATTTCGTCCTCGCCCATCATAATTTCGTCCTCGGCCATCATAATTTCGCCCTCGGCCATCATAATTTCGCCCTCGGCCATCATAATTTCGCCCTCGGCCATCATAATTTCGCCCTCGACCACCATATTTATGTCTTTTGCCACGATTAACATTTCCACTATTATACTGATCACTGTTTGTCTTTTCACGGCTTTGATTGTTATCTCTTCGAATTTGCACTAATTGTGTTTGCATATCTTTCTCAGTCATTTTCATTGATTCATTATATATGGTGTAATCTAAAATTTTTATTTGAAAAACAAAGAACTTATATTACAACTTTTGTTGGGCAATGAGTTCATCTTTTGGTGCCAATGAAATTTCGTCGTGAAACAGCATCTCAATTTCATCGTCAATACTATTTTTTTTATAAGTATTTTTTCATATGTATAGCTGACTACACATGCATAGTTAACTATCACATAGCTACGACATGTATAAGTAACTGTAGCATGTATAATTAACTATGGCATGTATAGCTAACTATCTCATAATCAGGTAACTATACATGTATAGCCAAATATCACAAGGACAGGAAACTATCACATTTATAGGTAACCATTAGATGTATAGTTAAATATCACACTATGACATGTATACCTAACTATCGCATGTTTAGCTAACCGTATGCAATTTTATTCGCTGTTGCATATGGAAAGAAGTTGTCAATACCCACCATCATACAAAAAACTACAACAACACAATTCTTTACAGTGTAAGATATAATATTTGGCTAATCGAGATATGAGCCGTTTTCGGTGTAATTTCAGAGTCAATTTTAAGTATGACGCAGAAATGGCCAATTTTTCATATTATGTTTTTTGAGAAGAAAATATTGAATACTTTTAAGAAATGAAACATGAAAAATTGGCCATTTGTGCGTCATACTTAAAATTGATTCCGAAATTACTCCGAAAACCGCTCACATCTCACACAGTACTAACCTTTAATTTTTTATCGAATTTGTTTGTACTCATGTTGACTGTCATATTTTCGAACATCTGCTCACATCATTCGAACATTCGACAGTTTCGACTCGACTATAATGTTGGTACTACAACGGTGATAATGACATTAGTTGTATGTAATGAGTTTTGCGGATAGGACACAATGTTCTTACATGTGGACACAAATATCGAAAGAACCCTACATGTAATAGACCTTATTACATGGGGGGAAATATACATGTATTGCCATCTTTCCATATGCGATAGCGAATAAAGTATATTGACCTTTTATGGATCTACAAATTTACTGACATTCGGTAGATAATCCAAATCAAGATTATTGTAAACACATGATTGCTCTACTCTTTGATCTTCACGTCATAAATGTGAACCGCAAAAATTCGGCTCTCGTGCTATACAACTGCATTTAAAGATAACTTGAATGCGTTTATTAATAAAACAAAACCGTGAAGAATATGAGGAATAAAAAAAGGAGAATTACATTGAGTTATCGTTCAGCTGACTGGCGTCAGCGATAATTATAGTTCTTGTCCAATTTCGCTTTAGATATGCATATCGATACGATGCTGAGTATACGTCGGGCTATTAGAAATTATACTCAAGTGGAATGTATTTTCGACAGTTTATTTTCGAGAAATTGGAATTAAATTTAAAGTCTAGGTTGTAGATATTAAGATTTTATCAAAGTATTTGATAACCAAAATGATATGACCGTCATTCAAGTAGACGGGAAGATTGGTAAATATGTGTCAAAATGAAATGTCAAGCGGATGCTCTTTTGCACAATTTCGTTCCACTTTATCCCAATTTAGTAGTCCAATGGTCCTCCCGCAAAATGACCAATGGATGCAATTGTACAATCATGGTGATGCAAGTTCACTTACAATTAAAAACTTCGAGAAAATTTTTTCCGTAGAGTGAGGATTGAGGAACTAAACGCACTCAGCAAGCTTTTTTTATTTTCATTAAGCCATATCAACGACGGCCTGTCAAAAAATGTTTATGTGTTGTACAGGAGGATTTGAGGATCATTTTTATGAATAGAAGTAGGTCCAAAGAGGCTTTATTTGTAGGCCGGCGGCTCAAAACATTTTTTTGTATTTTGTGGAGGAAATTCTTGGGATTACTTTGAGGAACGCACTCTACTCAGGAGGAGGGGGAGGTTCGACGACAATGTGCTGCTGTACATCCTAATGTATGTAAAGACGTGTTAGGGGGCCGCTCTTAGGCTTTTTGACTCCACGGGCACTTCGAAGTAAGACGCCACTAATCATCTATAATTTTCTGTTAGGGTGTAACTTTCGTAAAAAATTCTTTTAAATCTCTTGCTCTTAGAAACGATTTATTGGCTTCAAGCATGATAGCGCCACATGCGAAAATTTTGCGGAATCTTCTCTTGTTTTTTAACCAAATTATGGTATTAAATTGAGCGCCGCAGGTTCGTTTTTTTTTTTCATTTTCAGCCAATGTGGCGAGCCCCTAAATTAACCCTACGGGCCCCTTGGAAAGCTCGGACCCGAGGGATTTCCGTCAACTAATACAAATATATGACGGGTGAAGTCCGAGGAGCACATCAAAGATTTGTGAACGCACTTATTTCCATATTTTTTTGACATAAATAATGAGTACGTTCAAGTAGATTTGACTGATCCGCCTATCTGGTATTTTACATCATTGGTTTAATTCACCAAAAGTAGAAGTAAAGATATAAATTCATAAGCTATTCTGCCCTCTTGTCAGTATAAAGGTGGATTTTCATAGTATCGTAATCGACTCCTTATGTTAAATTTCTTTTCTTTGATTTCAAAAGAGAATTGTTAGGTAACAATTTGGTGTCTGTGTCAAGTCAACAGTAACAATTACCGAAGTCAAGTTATTTTACATTTTTGCGAAGCGTCATAGCCCAGCGAACGAGGCGAGCAAAATTTTTTGAAAATGTTCTAATTCAAATTCAAAGTTACTTTTAAATAACGTTTTTACAACTATTCTTTCTTTCTGATTTGGGCGACAACTATCTCGGGCACCACGGACTATTGCCCATTTTTTCCGTATGGAAAAAGCTGTACTTTATCAGTCCTTTTGGACGTAGAGGTAAGGACTTGCGTCACATTTCCCGCTTATTTCAACAGAGATTTTACTGAATTGCCCAATCCACCGAAATATGAAGCCAATTGCGAATTTTTTGATTAAATTAGCTGACATGATTGATGTGGACCGTTCGCCCACACGAGAGAATAACGTCGACTTTAATAAGAATTCGTATAAACGAAACGAAATAATAGTCCAAATGTAAACATTAAAAAAATTATTTTAATTGCCATTTAACAATCAGATGTTACATCTGTAACAATGAAAGCTGCGGAAACAAGTTTTTTTCTGTGTTTATTACTGTACTCGTTCAGAAAATCATGTTTGAACAATGTGGACAAAAAAGCCTTTCAACAGTCACTAAATTATCAAATAAACCAAATCATCTGAACTTAAACTTTTTTACCAACATTTTCACACGCAATTATTCTTCATATTTTAAATGCAGCAGATTCTTCTGTTTTTTATAGCCAAGATATTTTTTAATAGCAAACCTTTCTATGTTTTGTTTTGTGTTATATGCTTACAACCAACTATATTAATTATATAACCAAACGAAAAATCATAACAAAAATATTTTAAGTATCTAGATCGCACTGGATGAGTCAGCTGAAATTTCTTTTGAAACGATTTTTTTGTTGGAATTCGTCTACGGGATTTGAATGTTAGAAGTTTCTTTTGTGGTACATTAGAGACAACCGTACAAAGTTTTAAAAATAGTTATTTAGATTTTATATCATTAGAACGTAAATTTGCTTAGATTTCACTATCGCAAAGTTTCCAGACTATGGAAGCAAAATTTATTCAATTGTCTCTAAGTGACAAGAAGACATATCGGATGTCAGTGATGTAAAACATAACTAAAATATTTTAACAGTTCGTGGAATTCGCTGAGAAATTCGATCCAACAACATTGCAAATTTAAACTCGTATAAACATTGCATGAACATTATTCAAAGTTTGACGAAGCACGGAGAAACATCCTTTAATTTGGGAGGAAAAGGCAAGAGATAATAAAACTAATTAGAAAGTTGTAGCTAGGTAAGTGAATCCTTCTTAAATTTATATCAAATTACGTAAGAGAATATCCGATGTTACTTCAAAGGTCGCTCGCCGTAACCAACTCATAAGTTGGCTGGTCTTATTATCGTAGAAACACATTATCGTATATTAAGACATTTTACTCAAACGTTGTTTACAATTATGAAATTTAAGAAGAAATTATATAAGATATGCTGCAAAGAAACTCGTACAAAAAGCTGTCTTAAGCATTAGAGGTGAGCGAGTGGGAGTTCTTAGCCCGCTATGGGGCAAACTCTGGGGCAAAATTGATTTTTTTAAATTTTTTTCTTTTGTTGAAGACAGATGTTTCGTGTCAAAGAAAATTTTTTTCGCCGGAATTTTTTTTGTCGGAAATTTTCGCCGGAAAATTTTTTTGAAAGAGACTATTGGCACCGGGTGCCAATAGCCTCTACATATATACTGCGGCTAATGGCACCGGGTGCCAATAGCCTCTACATATATACTGCGACTAATGGCACCGGGTGTCAATAGCCTACATATATACTGCGGCTAATGGCACCGGGTGCCAATAGGCTCTACATATATACTGCGGCTAATGGCACCGGGTGCCAATAGCCTCTACATATATACTGCGGCTAATGGCACCGGGTGCCAATAGCCTCTACATATATACTGCGGCTAATGGCACCGGGTGCCAATAGCCTCTACATATATACTGCGGCTAATGGCACCGGTAGAGGCTATTGGCACCCGGTGCCATTAGCTGCAGAATATATGTAGAGACTATTGGCACCGCGTGAAATAAAGGAATCGTAAGTACGTAAAATAAGGGAAAAATAATTAATTAATATTATGATAAATATGCTAACAACAATTGTTGTTCATCATAGATACACTAATTTCTTTTTACTCACTGCAACACTGTATCAATCACTCTCATGCGAAGCCATCAGTGTTACAGAAAGTTTTCTACGTAGCGATCTTCCGATTTCAAAAGCAACGCGTCGCCGCTAGCAAAATATTATTAAATCGCGACGATATTAAACGTTTTGAGACGTTGATGCTTTCTTTGGGTCTTGCGCGTACAAAAATAGATTGACAGCAACAACTTTTCGTTACCTCAATGTGATCAGTATGGATCAGCTAATGCAACTATGCAAGTGGAATGACATCAAGAATATCGAAAAGGAAAAGATGAAACAGCTCTACATTTTAGAAAAGGACGAACTTCCCATTCTTGTTAGCCACCTAGTGTGTGGCATTTCGTTAAAGCGCAAATTTGCTAGGTCTGTTAGCCACCCAGGTTTTGTTACATTTTGTAAAAGAACGAACTTCCTAGGCTTGTTAGCCACCTAGTGTGTGGCATTTCGTTAAAGCGCAAATTTCCTAAGTTTGTTAGCCACCTAGGCATTGTGACATTTTGTAAAAGGACGAACTTCCTAGGCTTGTTAGGCACCTAGTGTGTGGCATTTCGTTAAAGCGCAAATTTCCTTGGTTTGTTAGCCACCTAGGTCTAGTCTAGTGACATTTTGTAAAAGGACGAACTTCCTAGGTCTGTTAGTCATCTAGTCTGTGGCATTTCGTTAAAGCGCAAATTTCCTAGGTTTGGTAGCCTCCTAGCAAATTTCCTAAATTTCCGGGGTGCCATTAGCCACAGTATAATAAAGAGACTATTGTTACCGCGAGAAATGTAGAAACTGTGAGACTCGCACCAGAATGAGGAAGAAACACTTAAAATAGATCTGTCGATCTGTAGATCTGTAATTTTTTTCGTTACTGACGGCGTTACTCTCATACTAATTTGATCAGTTTGAACTTATTAGTGTTGCAGATATTGTATTATTCCAAACCTGTAAATTGAATGCTGATTTTTTTTATAAATCCATGTCTAGTAGAAGTAGAGTAAATTTCCAGAAAAATCTTATTGAAAACAAAAAGAATTATGTGAAATAAATTTTCATTTTTCCTATAATTGCTACTTTTTTATATTGAGTGCCGATAGTGTTTTCCACATACAGTTACTAAAGGCACCGGGTGTCAATAGTCTCCTTACTATACTGTGGCCAATGGCTTTAATATAAAAAAGTGACTATTGGCACCCAGTGCCATTTTTTGTGACATTTCGTAAAACGAAAATCTTCTTAATTTTGTTAGCCACAAAGTTTTTTGTGAAATTTTGTAAAAGGAAAATCTTCCTAGTTTTGTTAGCCACCTAGTTTTTTGTGACATTTCGTAAAAGGAAAAGCTCCCTAGTTTCGTTAGCCACCTAGCTTTTTGCGACATTTCGTAAAAGGAAATCTTCTTAATTTTGTTAGCCACCAATTTTTTTGTGACATTTTGTAAAAGGAAAATCTTCCTAGCTTTGTTAGCCACCAAGTTTTTGTTACGTTTCGTAAAAGAAAAAGCTACCTAGGTTTGTTAGCCGCCTAGTCTGTGACAGTTTGTTAAAGCGCAAATTTCATTAGGTTTGGTAGCCAAGTAGGTTTTGTGACATTTCGAAAAGGACGAACTTACTAAGCTTGTTAGCCACCTAGTCTATCGCATTTCGTTAAAGCGCAAATTTCCTTGGTTTGGTGGCCAACTAGTTTTTGTGACATTTCGTAAAAAGAAAAGTTCCGTAGTTTCGTTAACCACCAAGTTTTCTGAAATTTTGTAAAGGCAAAAGGTATTTGGTTTTGTTAGCCACATAGTTTTTGTGACATTTCGTTAAAGCGCTAAATTCTTCGGTGCTATTAGCCACACTATATATGTAGAGACTATTGGCACCCAGTGCCATTAGCCGCAGTATATATGTAGAGACTATTGGCACCCGGTTCCATTAGCCGCAGTATATATGTAGAGACTATTGGCACCCGATGCCATTAGCCGCAGTATATATGTAGAGACTATTGGCACCCGGTGCCATTAGCCGCAGTATATATGTAGAGACTATTGGAACCCGGTGCCATTAGCCACAATATATATGTAGAGACTATTGGCACCCGGTGCCAAAAGCATTTTCGA
>CM055405.1:18989774-19003257 GCA_029228625.1 Pseudolycoriella hygida | reverse complement strand
GATTTTTTTTTCGCTGAATTTTTTTTCGCTGAATTTTTTTCGACAGAAATTTTTTTGGCCGGAAATTTTTTTGGCTGAATATTTTTTTGCGCTGAAAATTTTTTTCGTCTGAAACGCTTGCAGCTTCGGAACACAAAAAATTCCTTTGAAATATTTTCATTTTCGATTAAAGAAATGCGTCACAAATGCCTCCCAATTTAATAATTTTTCTGCGCTTTCAGATTTAGCACGCCAAAAATTTGGCTACCCGTACTCCACACATCACGCAAAACTTAATTTTTTTTTTCGTGTCAAATCTGGAAGAACATAAAAACTTTAACATTGGGGGTCCGGCTACTTTTGCGTCACCCAAATTGATATCAGTCGTTTTGGAAGAAGAGACGAGGACTTGCGTCACGTTTCCCTTTTTCCCTTGTGATAATAATAATTCGCTGTAGTAAGCGCCAGTTATTGTATTTCCGTTTCACCTTACCCGCCGAAGGAACTGTTTTTGCCTTCTTCGGAGCAGTTTCGCCTGGAAAATTCCATTGTTTTGATTGTTCCTTGGTTTCAGGTGTGTCCATGTTTCATCAACGGTGACGTAACGCATATAGAAATCTTTCGGATTGCGCTTTATCATAGCGAGACACTCCATGGAACAAGTCACACGGTTTCGTTTTTATTCTGGTGTCAGCAAACGCTGTACCCATCGCGCAGATAGCTTTCTCATGCCCAAAATTTCGTGCACGTTCATTTGAAATGCCTCTAGCATTAACTATTTCAGCCACCTTCAATCGACGATCTCGCAGTATGATATCAGGGATTTTAACAACTATTTCTTCATTTGTTGCTGTTTTAGGGCGACCAGAGCACGGTTCATCGTCTGTGCTAATACGACCCCGTTTAAATTCACTCACCCAAAATTTATTTGTGGAATAAGAAGGAGCGGACTCCGAATGAACCTCTACCAGAATATCTCGAATTTCCATCGGCGATTTATTGGCCATGTGAAAATGTTTTATGACGAAATTCGTTTTTCTCCATTTTTTTCAGGTTGCCGAACGAACTTTACGTGTTAAAAAAAATCTATAAGTCGAATCTGTTTGAAAATTTAAAATCTAACAAAGAAAAGTTGCTTTGATCAGCGACCCTAGGCATTTTGCGGTACAACGACGGCTTCTTGTGCAGGCCGGAAACTTAACAAATATCCCTCGTATCTTAAGCATGTTGCCCGTTCCATTGACCGATCGCTCAAAACATTCTTTTAGTACATTTGACATAGCAGCAAATTAAAAATATCATAATTTTCGTGAGTTTCTAATTTTACTATATAAATCAGCCACATTACCATATCTGTTGCTTAGAATAGAATTTATTAAAAATTATAGATTTAGTTAGCAGCTGCTACAATCGAATAGAAAATCATTTCTTTCTTTTAACAATGAGCATATGAGTTGATATTACATGCATAACATTTCACTCATATGTTGTTAAGATGACGATTCGATCTGCCTAATTGAGTTGCTTGGTCGTCTTCCTCTTTTATAAGGTACTTAAAGGCATGTACTGATTCGGCGCTGCTTTGATGTTAATAATGCACATTTTTATAAGACAGGATGAAAAAAAAAAGTTATACAAACGGAACTTTTTCTCCACTTCATCATGCTTTTCTTTTGCACCCTTCTATTTGAAGTTCTTTTTTTTTTTCTTTTAGTGAACCAACCTCCAGCTCTATCTATGCACAGGTAATAGTAAATGAACAAGCATTTTCTACGTCAGTATTTCGTTCTCAGTGCTATTTCAGTCAACACATAAACATTAACAACTCATTCATTTATCACCAACAACATTGTTTGTATAATTGTTGTGTTGTTGATTTTGTTTGTTGTTCTTTATACCTACATGTATGGGTGTGTAGTATCCTCAGGTTCAGGTTCTCATACGCACGGCACGTACATGATACAAATATGTTAAAGAAACATGCATCTCATACTACTTAATAATTTTTTTTAAGTTTTATGTTTTAAGCTCACACAATATACTTAATATATTTTAATGTGAGAAAGAAAAACTCAATTCCCTGTATGGCAGAGAGTAGTGAGGTAAATTTCTTGAGTTCACCTTTATTTTATCATTTTTTTTTTCTTCTGCTTCTCCTCGTTGTTCTTGTTGTTGTAATTTTTGTTCTTCCACTACTTCACATCGAGAAAAAAAAATTGGAAATGAAAGGAACCGCTTTGGTTTATATAAATTACTTGATTTCAAGATATCGTTTTGAGTTTTTAGTTCAGTTTGGTTTGTTGAATGTTTGTATGTCTTTTCTTCAACTTTTTTTCCCAGTTTCTTCGTTTGAATGAACAACATTTAAATGGGTACATGTGTACATAAATAATGAATAGTTGTGAAACACAGAATGACGATGAGAAAGGAGGATAACAATTTCGTTAATAGATGTAATATTGAATGCAATTGCAATGACAGGTAGATTAGTAGATAGGTGAATCATTCGTTTAATTTAATTTCGGTTATACATCACCTTGTCAAAGAATGTCTTTCTTTGTGATGAATTATGAGTTTATTCGTGCCATTGTAAGCGGCACATTGTCCTGAGTCCTTATTTTCTACATTTTTTCGTACGTTGAGAGGATGCGTTCGCACATTATTTATTTATTTCTTCATTTATTAAAGCAGGCCTACGCCCACTGCTTGTTCTGAAAATTCTATTCAACTATATAAATTCGCGCTTTCTTACGCTTTTTTCACATACAATATGGCGTTGCCGCCATTTCACTCCTCCTTTCGTTCTTTTGTCTTCATATTTGGTTAATACAATTTTTACACAAAGTTTTTTTTTTCATGTGGTGTAAACTAACCCCTGTTTTTGAGCTTGTTCCGGCCCAGGCCAACGAACGAAACGAAGCTCGTCAATATCTTCTAGCTGTGGCCCTTACCGAAAATTCATTTGACGTCTTGAGTGCTATAGCTCTTGAGCAGATCGTGTTGGTACTTACGTGAGCTTGAAGTGAGTTAGCCTGACAGTATTCAAATTCGGTTCAATCAGCACTACTTGCTCACTCCGCGTTCAAAAGTCATAATAATACTAATAATCCGCCGTAACATCCCGTCCGGGTCAGAGACGATAGAAGACTTCGCGACCTACTTAGGCATCCAGATCTCCAAGCAGAATCTTAATGTCACGTTTCGGTGCTCCATCATATATCTCCACCAGTTTCTCGTAAAATACAGATCGGTACATTTGGATTTAAACACTTTTTAGATATGTTTGATATGTCAGAGTTTTAAATGTCACATTACATAAGATGTATATGCGTAAGAAAGAGACGCAACGTGCACGTACAAACCAAGTATCTCAATGTAAAAGAAATGTGTTTTGATGTTAATGACATTTAAAACTCCGACAGACCTAAAATTGTTTAAATCGAAAAGTACCTCACTGTAGTTCCTTCGCTTCGTTGTCTTTTTCCTCCGTAGGTGGGTGCGTAAGCGTTATTAAGAGTATTGTTGAAAAATTTTCCTTTTATCCGTAGAGAGCATAATCGCTCGTCAACAGGATTGAAACCAATCACCGCGTTTCTAGCTTTGCCGAAAACCATGAAACCTGTTCCATACCCTCTTGGACTGTCATTACTCTTCCCACTGTAGTAGAACTTATAGTCGCTACTGATCATGGTGTCCTTTCCAGGCCATCTCGTTTCTTGCACTGCTGTAATGTCAATTTTACCCGCTCTTAGCACACTTGTGGGAGATCTCAATCCTCCTGGTCGCAACAAAGATCTTACATTCCATGTTCCTAGTTTTAAATCGTTGTCCTTTTTCCGTTGCTTGAGTTGCCGTTTATCCTGTCCGATCCGAGGCTGTGTTCTTGAGTTCATAACCGGTATCCATTTTTTCCGGTGTTTGGAGGTTAACCAAACGCCCAGCCTACTCCGTTTCCCCGATGACCCGTAGGAAAGTCATCACACAAAACTCCGAAGAGAATTGAGGTTTCGGGGACTACGACGTGGACGTAAAAATAGCACTTGATAGTTAGACAGTTGCACGCCTGGCACATGACACGGACTACCACACTCCATTCATATACAATCAGGCGCTACCCTATCCAACTACCCAATCCCCCCGGGTCAGAGGCTAGATCATTTTTATTTACTAGTTCCACAATTTTTGTGAGCTTTTGCTCACATGGATTCTTCTTAGAGATCCTTTCATTACCGAAGTTTTTACTGTGTCAGTGGTAAATTGCACACAAACCTAGAGTGCCATCTATGATGTACCAGGTGCATAGGGCTTAGAATGCCGATTCGCCCCGCAGTAAAAACACTTTCCGGTAATGAAAGGATCTCAAAAAAAGTAGAACTACAAGCAGCGAAACTAGCAAATAATGATCTAGCCTCTATGGGCTGTTAAGGTGGATTATTATTAGTATTATCTGTCTGTTTTCGTCTGTTTTTAATGACCCACCTCCCCTCCTCAAACGCAGACGTCATTTATAAACACTCCCTAGCTGAATTGACGCCTCAACATAGAACTAGTCCCTTTTCTCTAGTGGCGCCATCTATGCCTTTATAGCTGAATACGGATTCCAGCTTTGACTCGATGCTCAGTTTTACACTGAAAGTCGATATACAAGTCCTAACTTTCTCTCAGTTGTTTTATGAAGTTTTAATTATTTATCCCATGTTTTCACTCCTCTATTGTTCGATGGTATTTCGCATGACGTAAACAATCGTGCGATTCGGCACTTGAAACACCGATAAATCGTTCGTTCGTAACATCAATAGGATGTGAGCAAAATTAACCCAAATTGATTGACGTAAAAATGACTTTGTATAGTAGTGGAAGCCAAACAATTTCTTCTGTATTTTGTGAATTATGTTCGTAAAATGTAATTAATTAATTCTTCTAATAATTGCCTAATCTGAAATGATGATCAAGCGATCTAACAAAAAATAAATAAAATCAAAATCTCATTCGAAAGAACAAATAAGTCACATTAGTAGGAGAAAATGTGTTTCCATTCACATGTAATTAATTTCAAATAAAACGATTAAAAGCCTAATATAGCTGCAACATTGAGTCAGTGTATCGGTTCGTTTTTTAAAAGCATACACATTTTAATAAACTCCCAGTCCTACATCTATACACAAATATAACGACTACCTTAAATATCGTGGGTATAATACGAAGATACCATTCATTATTTCTCTCAGTGAATTAAAATTCCAAAATTAAATATCTGTTATATTCTTAATTTTAAATGTATAATTAACATATAACTTATAGTATGATTAATCAACCTTTAAAAATGTCTGATTATTTCCTGTGTGTGTGATCTACGAGCACAACAATTTTTATTTCATATTTTTGACCAGTTAATTTTTTCTTTTTATCGAAAAGGCTACCAGCTCATACCTACTCCAAATAACCTTAAATAACGAACAACAAAAAAGCTTTGTGATAAAATGGAAAAAAGAAGAATACGAATAAGAACGAAATTATGAAATATACAAGTTGATTCATGTTTTTGCTGCACAATACAATACACAGGGGGTACAGAATGAAATGGTTGTGTCTTGCACTTGCTTGCAGACATTTATTTTGCATAATGTGAAAGATCAAAAACCAAAATAAAAAAAAAGAATGTTTTAACATTTTTTCGGTTTCGTTTGATTGCAACATTCCTCATGAATGACTGTGCTGAATGATTTTGATATTTATGGTCGATGAATTTGACTTCAATGACGCATGATTTAATCAAATTTATTATTTAATTTAGTTGGTAAATCGAAACCACACCTGGTGTAGGAGCAGACATACCGACTTTTGAGTTGATACCTCAATTTTCGTTCAGAAAAATCAACGAAGTTAGCAAATTCTACGACGAAAATGGTTGAAATTGTTATGATGAAGTGGACAACAAAGACAGGACAACAATTCTTCCCTAATACTTCAACAAAAGTGAGTAGAACAAAAATGTTGCTGATTTCGTCGTTCATTACTCATTAGTACACCTTGTCTTAAGACCATAATATGTATATTAGCACAACTGGTCATAGAATGCTACGCAAACTATGACAAATTCGCTTTATCGAACGATCAGATGCTCGGTGTGGCTTAACAATTTGGAAGTGAAAGAATTGAGAATTTGTTTCGGTTATTTTTATTTCGGATAAATATGCTAAGCAGATTACCTTAATTTTAACGACTATCCAAGATGGTATATACGTTAAATATTGGCTCCGGCAGGCTAACCATACCTTCTGTGTGATTAAAGCACACTACTTGCAATCAATAGTCAGAATATGAGATAATTCTCGTTTTGGTACAATTGGGGAATGTGGAAAATCCCCCAGTGTATTATTGTCCATGAGACGATAATATTGTATCACTAGACGATATTATTGTCTCATGGACGATATTATTGTATCAGTGGACGATATTATTGTCTCATGGACGATATTATTGTATCACTAGACGATATTATTGTTTCAGTGGGCAATATTATTGTCTCATGGACAATATTATTGTATTACTGGACGATATTATCGCCTTGGACGATAATCCACTGGGGGATTTTGCTCCCCGCCTACAATTGCACCCACAAATTTACTATGGCTGCTAGAGTCTACTTCTCGTATCAACATTCAAAAAAGCCATTACCAATTTTTCCCTAATACTTCCAAATTGTTCAACAAAAGTGAATAGAACAAAAATGTTGCTAATTTCGTCGTTTTGTTGAACAATTTGGAAGTATTAAGCAGGGTTGTATTAGCGTCGCTAATAGCGAAGCTTATTTCAAATACACTCGCTAATAGCGACTAGCGTTTCGCTAAACCCTGAATTAGCGAGGTCTTATTTTCGCTAGTCGCTAATCGCTAATTTTCTGATTCTAAAAGACTAATTCAATGGAAGGTTTTCAAACTTATTGCTTTTTGCTGACCTACATTTTGCCAAATCAGTGAAGATTTATAAGTTCCCACCAGTTAGAAAAGTGGATGAAAAAGAAATCACTACAAATGTTTTTGAGAATTTTGAATAATTTTGGGCGTCAGATGACAAATATGATAAATAATAATATTTGTTGAATGATAACGCATGATTAATGTTAATTTGCATTGAAAGGTTCTGTCAGTTTTATCAAAAATTTCTCCAGAACTTTTGATATTAGATGGACAAACTGGTTGATGATATTTTTTCCAATGAAATCTTGTAATCTCCTAAGGGCTTTAGTTGGTCTTAAGTTCGGCCTAATAGTAAAAAAACTTTCAGTTAGTTTTGAAGACACAAGAACTAAACAAGAATCTATCTACTGCCTGATCTTTAAAATCTTGGCTCAAAGTTCCAACCATTTTAACAAACGTAAGCTTCATTTTTATGGATTTCCGTTACTGCCAAAACAAGAAATATAAGTCGAAAAAACCTTTCACCCCCTCAAAAGAGCATCAATACTACCGTCCAGTTAAATATCTTAACTTACATTTCAACCTTCAAACTTAGCGACGATTAGCGTTCGCTAATAGCGACCGCTATTAGCGCGCTAATTTTTTCCTGATTAGCGAAATACGTTAGCGACGCTAGTATTTTTCTCAGTTAGCGTTAGCGTTAGCGTCGCTAAAAAAATTGGTTAGCGAATACAACCCTGGTATTAAGGAAGAATTGTTAATGGCTTTTTTGAATGTTGATAAGAGAAGTAGACTCTAATCTACAAATGGTATAGCAGCCGTAGTCAATTTGTATTCTATGGGTGCAATTGTACCAAAACGAGAATTATCTCATATTTTCACTTCTAATATTTGAAAATTAATTCCCGAAAAATTTTGGAATTAATTCCCAAATATTACGCATGGTGATGGCAATAAAAATTTTACAAACTTTAACAACATCCGCCAGGGAGAGATAAATTTTTATTCGTGATTTGTATTTTGTCTTTTAGAGACTCCACTAAAAGCTTTTTATAGCCAATAACAAGAGTTGTCTGGACCACCGGCTTAACGTGACTTCCGAACCACGTCTCAAAGTAATGCGAATGTAGCGACTTATTCAGTTACTCCAAGAATTGTGAGGCGCATGATTATCTCGCCTAAATGTAGGCTTAGACATTTCGTACACAGATTCATCGTATATGCTTAAGGCCCGTAACTTGTATGCTAAAATATAGTCTAGCTTTAGGCGCTCAAATATTATATTTTCGCTGATATCAGTGGACAAAGACGCAGTTTCAAAAAAGTAAGTCAGCATTTCCCTTCCTAAAAATGTTGCCTTTTAATAGCAACTAAACTTATTTTTTGGGATCCTACCTACTCTGAGAACGGCGAAAAAATCGTAAAAATTTGCACAAAAACTCGTCCTTCTGAGACAAGGTTCAATCCCAAACAATAAGTTTAGTTGCTTTTAAAAGGCAACATATTTAGGAAAGGAAATGCTGACTTACTTTTTTGAAACTGCATCTTTGTCCACGAATATCAGCGAAAATATAATATTTGAGCGCCTAAATGTAGACTATATTTTAGCACACAAGTTATGGGCCTTAAGCTTGAGTGAACTTTAGGACGTTATTTATGCGGTACACTTCATAGAAAAATTCCATGTACAAATTTTCCGACACGGGTTTGAATCACGATCGTTTTGGTGGAAGGCCAGTAGGCTAACCACTTGAGCCAACCCGTCTGATGAGTAAGTGTTGTCAAATAGTAGTTTTTGATACGCACTAAATGTGATATTACCGACACGAGCCGAAGACGAGTTCGGCAACACATCGTGTGCGTTAAACTACCAGCATGCGTAACGTGTATCACGTTTTTTGGAATTCACTGACTACAACTAGTTTTTCCCTATATGTTTCCACTTGCGAAAATTTGTCGATATTTCAATTATTTTTATGCACGAATGCGTGAAAACAATTTTTTCGCACTAGTTTGATAAAATTTTATCACACTAGTGCGTAAAAGCAGTTTTTCAGAACGCCTGCTGTCGAGCTCCCGTGTTGAAATGAATTTTCATATTTTTTTTCAGCACTAGTGCTGAAATGAAATTGATTCCAAGTTTTTGTTTTCCAGTTGTTGTGAAAAGTAATATGCCTGATGGTTGTGTTGAGCACTCGATGTGTTTTGCCAAACTCGCCTATGGCTCGTGTTAGCAAATATACATCTCGCGCTCAAAATAACCAATCAGGCACTAGTTAGGAAAAAATTTATCACACTAGTGTGTTAATAGTAATTTTTCTACCTAGTTTTGTAACTAAGGTTTTTTCAGCATTAGTCCTAAATTTATTTTAGGACGTGTGCTGAAAAAATCTAGTTACAAAACGAGGTAAGAACAACAATAAAATTTCTATTTCGATCACAATTTCCTTTTCATTGCATTTTTAATGTCAATTAAAATTGAATGCTGAAAAACTTTTCCGCACTCAAATTTGAATGCCGAAAAACTTTTCCGCACTCGAATTTGAGTGCTGAAAAACTTTTCATTTTCCACACTCAAATTTGAATGCTGAAAAACTTTTCCGCACTCAAATTTGAGTGCTGGAAAACTTTTCCATACTCACTCAAATCTGAGTGCGGAAAAGTTGACCTTTTCAGCACTCAAAGCAGTATTGAAAATTGTCGTATTTCGACATTGAATTGCAGAAAAAAGTTTTGTCGCACTAGTGCAAAAAGTGACCTCATGCGACACCGAAATGACGCACGAAAAAGCGAATTTTTTGTCAGTAAATTGCAAAAATATTTTAGAAATACTTTAAAATTGTTGTCTTTTTGTTGTATATTTGATGAAAAATGAGTGTAGATGTGATGTGATGATTTAAAGTATCACAGTTGTGCCATTCACGTAACGTTGACACAACACCTACGCATCGCAAATGCAACACATTCACAACGCCTATTTGAGTTGTATTTTTGAAGTATTATGTTGTAAAACTGTTGTCACGTAATTGTCTTCGTGTTGTGTGAGTTGTGAAAGTGATGTTTTAGTGTTTTACATCAATTCCACAGCTCACGCAACATTTACAACACTTAGTAATTACATATACAACATCCAAACGACAACTATACAACAAAGAGACAACAACTTTATAACAATTTTACGACACTTACACTCGTCGACTGCTCAGGTAAACCCACAATATTTACTGGTATATTTACTTGTGCCTTAAATGACTGTATGCAAAACTATTAACCAAACTTCTTTTGTTCCTGTAAATAACAAATTCGCAAAACTGGAAAACTTAGTGAGGCTGTAAAAACATATTTGCTTTGCGGTCGACTTTCTTTACCGCCAAATATATGGACAGAAGCAATAACATTTTCCAAGATTTAAACGTTCTTAGGTTAGTTACAGTCATAAAAAATGTTATATAAAAAAAGGGCACTAGGGAATTGTCATACATTAGCAAAAGAAATGGAAATATTTTTTACGACGCCTTAGATATTTTTATTGTGCATATAAGCGGATTAGTCAGTTCTTAAGATTCATAAACTTACGAATTTTTATCCTTGACGAAAATGAGCTAATAATAACGTCGGCAAAAAATGATTCGCAAAATTTGTAGTTTCTTAATTCTACTTAAATGTATCGCAATAACAATAATGTTGTTCTTTTACATATTTAGACAAATATTTTTATTGTTGGCTGCATCCTAAAGAAACGAAATCACAATACATAAATATTGTTCTTGTAGATTTTTTTCCAGTAACGTGTTTGAACCTGTTTTCTCTATGAAAAAAAAAGTATTTCAATCTTCTTCAAATCCATAAAAGATCGATCGGTTCAGGTTCAAATATTGAAAGAGAAAAGAATATAAATTTAAATACACAATTCCATCGTATGAATCTAAACATCTAGCAGCTCGTAAATTCTTTAACCGCATTAAAAAATAAAAAAAAAATGTTTTTACTAAATCACTTCACCGTCATTTCGTTGATTAATTCATCATCTCGATTTTAAATTAAAAGTAAAAACCACACAAAAGCATGTTAAATTTATAATGATTACGCCTTGTGGTATTTATTATTTAAATGAGGTGATTCTAATGTAATTATCGATTTTTCTTGGATTATATGTGACCAATTGACTGTTTGATGTAATTCAATTAGAGTCTACTTTAGAAAAGTGTTTCATTATTTCACTTAAATGTCGTCGATAATTTCTACGTTGAAAGGGAATTACATGAATTAGAAATTGGATAGGAAAATATTTACGCCACAATTGTACTTTCTCATTGCCTTGGACTATTTCCGTTGAAGATAACTTCGTATCTTCTAGCGATGATCAAGGATTTTTGGTGTACCAAAACATGTTTTCGTTATAGTTAAATCTTCCTTCACGTGTTGGCATTGCATTATACTAACGATAAGAAAACCCACAAAACATTGAGTAATAGAGAAACAAGTAAAAGTTTTCTTTAATGCTTTGTCATAATAGTACATTATTGTCTTAGGGTTTTAAGTTGAACATTAATTTCCGCGTGGATATTACACATACGAGTGCAACGAGTATGTGTAATATACACAAGGTATTAATGTGAGACTTGAAACCCTAAAACAATACTATACTTTATTCCATAAGCGAAACCGAGATTTCAATAGTGTACGTTTGGTTGGTTTGGTTATACGACACAACGTTCCCCGTGAAAACTTCGTGGCAATGGATGTTTATTTTTGTATGGAAATAAACGTTCAATTAGCGATAATTTCGTTATTTTAAACATCTTACGGGCAAATTTTGGATATTGTGTGGATAAAAGTGTATATTTTCGAAAGACATACTCCAATATGTGTGACAATATAGTGAAGCTACGTGAAATATCAGAATGAAATACGTGTTTGTGTATAGTAACTGAGTTGATGTTGCGATTTTGAACTACTTTCGACCTAAAATACGTGCCGAGAGTGTCGAGAAAGATCACTAATGCCTAACGTAAGTAATTTCATTCATAGAGTTTTCAAAAAGAGCTTTAGATTAATAGAAAATTATACAAAAACATTGTGGCTCTTAAACGACAAAAAGATACATGGCGGCCATTTTAACTTTGTAAACAAAAATTATGTTCAACTTTCAGAATCATTTTTAACATAATTTCAACATTTTTTGAACAACTTATGAATAAAAGCAGTTACATTGGACCATTGTGATCTTTCTCGACACTCTTGCTATGTATATCAGGTCGATAGTGACTAAAAACACAACATAAACTTCATCACCACACAAACAGTTATTTAATTTTGATATTTTACATTGTTTACTATATTGCCACACATATTGGGGAATGTCATTATAAAATATACACTTTTATAACAAAACTCCCAAATTTTCACTTATTTGCAATACAGATATTGAAAACAACAAAATTGCTGCGGGTCCAATGTTTATTTCCATATGAAAAATAAACATCCATTGCCTAGAAAATGACATTACAACCAGTTGTAAACAAAAAGTGTGACAGTAAATATTTAACTCCCGGTAAAAAATTTAAGCCCCTAGAGACTTACATTCGAATATTAACGACCTGCGAAAATGCGTTTAATGTTGGCATATGACGCGCGTATGGAATAAAAATAATTATCTTAAAATGATATCACGGAAGGTGATCTAAATATTTGGTAAAATATAACAGTTACTTATGCAACTAGTTGCGAAATGGAGTTGTTTTTGTCACTATATGTGAAGTTACCAAACGAGCGAAGCCAGAACTTGTAAAATGTGAACTTTTGAATAAACTTTTTATCACTCAAATGAGTGATATCTCTAGTGATAAAAAGTAACACTAGTTATAAAACGACCTCTCTAACGTCACCGAAACGATGTCGCATGTCGCACTTTTTCGCTGTTGAATTGTAGAGCGAATCCGCCAATACAACGACGAGCATAATTGTATTTTTCGCTCAATGAATTCATACCAACGCAACGTAGTGTCGGAGAGTTACACTCCGGAAAATCGTGTACCAAAATTTTTTTTAAAAGATTTTAGAAGATTTATGGAGTTTCTGCAGATTTTTTTGTGATTTTGATGATTTCTGAAGATTTGTATGAAGTTTTTGAGGATTTTCGAACGATTTTCAAAGACTTCCATGATAACTTCGTTATCCTAATTTCGCTTCGAAATCAAACAATGTTGTTGACTTTTGTATTCATCAATTCATTTTACAGAAGGAATAACGTAGATTTACATATACAATAAGCGTTTTCGCGTCGAACTGGTTATGTCATGGTATACTATTATGTTATTAAATTATAACCATAACTTTGACCAAATACGTCTATCTGTCAAATTCTATAGGTAGTTCCTTCCTACATTTTAGACGTATTTGGCTATGACACGAAAAAAAAATTAAGTTTTGCGTGATGTGTGGAGTACGGGTAGCCAAATTTTTGGCGTGCGAAATCTGAAAGCGCAGAAAAATTATTACATTGGGATATTTATATATTGATACTGTGTGTTTTGGGAGAAAAGAGAAAATAAATTTTGAAAAAAAATTGCCAGCGGAAAAAA
>CM055405.1:18975124-18989274 GCA_029228625.1 Pseudolycoriella hygida | reverse complement strand
TGCGGCTTTTCCTTCCCTTAATCTGCCGACCCTTCGGGACACCTCATCCAGTGTAATTTCCTCCTCCACCTCCGAGCTAGGACCTGCCTCCCTCCCATTTTCTTCTACCTGATTGACAGATGTAAATAAATCCTTAAAGTAATGCCGCCAAGTCTTCAAGACTTCACCCCTATCTGTAATTAACTCGCCGCCTTTATCTAAAATACTACTACATCCCCCTTTCACGCCACCGCGCCTAATGTCCTTAATCATCGACCAAAATTTCTTACCCCTGCCTTGACCTGCCCTTTCCAAATCCTCCCCAAACTTTTTCCCCTCCCGGTCCTTCGCTTCCCTGACTAGATCCTTAACCAGTTGCCTACAAGCCTTATAAGCCCCCCACTTCGCCACCGTCCTGTCCTGTAACCAAATCAAGTATAGTTTCCTTTTCTCCAATACAGCCCCCCTGATATCGGCGTTCCACCAACCCGTCTTTTTGTTTCGACCCCCGCTAGCGACACTGCCCAGACATTCCTCAGCCAGATCCAAGACAAATTTCTTAAAATTCGCCCACTCAGCCTCAATGTCCCCGCAGTCAGCTGGAAGCCCCTCAAACCCTTCGGCGAATTTTGCCATAAAACGAGACCTAACTGCCTCTTCCCTAAATTTCCCCACACGAAATTTGCGACTTACCACCTTCTTCCTTTTAGCCTGACAGAGTTTACCAACCGACAGATGGGTACCCAAAAAGTAGTGGTCAGAACCGAAAGTGAAACCCCTGAAAACACGTGTGTCCCTGACTACCTGCCTCCTGTCCTGCTCTATAATCATGTAATCAATAATGGATTTGTGACCCAAACCCTCATTGACGTACGTATACCGATGGATCCACTTGTGCCTATAGAAAGAGTTGGTTATTGCTAACCCATGAAAATCACAAAAATCCAACAACCGTTTACCATTTGAATTCAGTGTTTCTTCCCCAAATCTACCCACTACCTTCCCATACCCTGAGTTGCTTTTAAAGTTTCCTATTCTTGCATTGAAATCCCCCAGCAAAATCAATGATTCATTTCCCTTTTTGCTAACTACGTCCCCTAGTTGTTCGTAAAAAGTAGAAACATCTACATATCTTCAACAAAGAAAAATTTAAAAATAATCAATTTTCCCCCTAAATCAGTCCCATACCACCGCCCAGGGCCATTTTGTTGGTCACCCTGACACACTACACACCCAATCCAACAACTTTTCCTTTGACACCAAACATCTATCTCCATCCTAACACAGTCCAAAAATTTTGCTCATATTTGACCCATACTTTGAATACACTCACACACACATACAAAACATTCTTTTATATGGCGCCTTCTAACAGCCCTGGCGCCCAAACGAGGCCGGTACCCCCCCTTTTTTTTAAATCTCATATGGCGTAGAATGCCCACCCGAAGGTCTCTGCAAAGTTTCTTTTATCGTATGGGGACTTGCGTCACGGGAGCATCGCTACCACGCGATGATTGAAGAGTCTTTAAACTCTGGAAAGAAATGTTGATCTCGTTTATTAAATTCCAGAAGAAGTGAGATCTCAGAAAATTCAAAAAAACCTCGAATTTCTACGGGAAATCTTTAAAAAATCCTTAAAATCTTCAAAAAAATTCAAAATCTTCCAAAAAATCCTCAAAATCACCGAAAATCTTTAAATCCTAACAAAATCTTTCGAAAGTATCGTAAATCATTAAAATTTCCGATATTTGAAATCTTTTTAAGTCTACCAAAACTAATCACTGACAATAATTTCATTCTGAAGCTCTCTGAAGACAATAGACAATAGCATCTAAAAAATCTGAAAACCCCAAGAAAGATATCATGATGTGACATACTATGTTTCACTTCTCATAAAATAGTTTTGCCTCTTGAAACCATTGCGTTACAAATGCCGTCCTTCAGACACCTAGATTTTTATTGAACGAAACTATTGTCTACGATTATAGTTTTTCTAGATTTAACAAAATTTCTTACCTTGGAAACTTTAATGATTTTTGAGATTTTCGAAAGAATTTTAAGATTTTTGAGATTTTCAAAAGATTTTGAGGATTTTGAAAAGATTATCGATGATTTCTAGGATTTTTTGAAGATTTTCCGGAGAAACCCGTGATTTTTGTTAGCTTGTACCACGATTTTCCGCAGTCGTTACCCCCTCGCGTAGTGTATGGAAATTCTCATTCTCTGTCCATACTTGTGACACTTTCGGTGGACGTTAAGGGAGATATTAAGTTAAATTCGAATGGAAATTTTTCTAATCTGACCTATTCAGCTATTCGTTGTTGGCGTTTATAAGGCCAAATGGACGTGGTGGCTCAGTGGAGACGCACTGGACTTCCACCGAAACTGCCCCGGTTCGATTCCCAGTACGACAATGAAGGAAATAGTTTTTCTATGAGAAAAATGCATCATGCAACGTTCTTAAGTTCACCCGAGCTTCATAAATTGGATAGTTATCGGAATTCCATGCCCCTAACGAAGCATGAACATGAACAAAAAATAGTGAGAATTGGTTAACACGTCCACTGAGCGAACCAGAGATGGCGCCAATTAATGAGAAAAATAGACACGATGACGACACATGAATTCGTCCCAGAAAACAGCATCCGAAAAAACAAATCAACTGTGAGTGGAATGTGTGAACAATACTTGTTGTAACATACAAGTCACGATGAAAATAACAAAACCTGTCGTAAAGACCTCTTGGTCTATCACGTCTATCATAATTGTAAATGAAATAAATAGGGCAAACAGCGTCCATCAATTTGTTTCACAATGAACAGGCTTGAAATACGTGATATCCACTCTTTTAACAGAGAAAAATCTCAGGTTTTCCCCAAATCAAACGTGAAAAAATAAAAATTTATCAGGAGAACCAACTACGTTCCGTATTCTGAAACACGTATTTAGGCCGTGATTTGTTGCTCTTATTTTTCAAATAAAAATTGAAACCAAAATGTATTCATCTTCTAAATTTATCAAAGAGAAAAAAAGCATATCTTTTTTATATAAAAATATTTTCGAGGAGAAACAAACAATAACTAATGAAAAAAAAAGTTCAATGTTTGAGAACAACTTTGGTAAAAAATAGAAGAAATCCATGAATGACAATCGAGATATTACCTTTTCTGGAATGCACAAACATTAATACAATAAAATACAATAGATTAGGCTTTACAACCACCTGCCTGTTTAAAGAAGACGAAAAAAAATTGTAACATTGATAAATTATATCTCCAGAGATTAGTGTTTCGAGTAGGTGGCCTTTTTTCGTTCTTTTATTCTTTGTATGTTTAAATATTGCTCTTAAGTATCATAGAATTGAGTCTTATATTAACCTCATTCGCATTGTAGTTAAGTACTTGAACCAGCGCGTATCAAAATAGTTTCGTTGATAAATTGTTAGAAAGTGAATTGAATTAAAATGTTTGGCGTAATTTATCGGTTCTTTGACCAACCATTGTCCTTCCGTCGTTGATGTTATCAAAGAATTTTTAATTAGGGCACCCTCTGTCACATGATCGACCATAAACCCGAATTCCCGTACATACGCTATTTTTAATTACATACGAGGGAAATGGATTTTTTATGTAGCTATCCACCGTAGCGTTTAGATTACAATGCGGAAAGGGCTTTTTAGTCTACCGCATAATCAACTTTTCAATCATTTCACGGTCTTTGTTCATGTAGTTTTCATGCGAGGTAAACGCTTCATTTGTGTAATTTATTTCAAAAAAATTGATACAAAAATAGACAAATGTTTTATCACACAAAAATAAATCCTAAAGTGCGAAAAAGAAAAACAGTTTCGATAAAAATGCTTCTTTATACGGTTTCAAATGTGTCATAAAACTTGAAGTTTTTATTGGCAAAAAAAAGTTTCGTTTATTTGAACTATGATTACTTACTAATCGGGTAAAGGAGAAACAATTTTTTTCGTTAATATTATTCTTGCTAAATAAACAGAAAGATGTTTGAGAAACATATGCAAACAACTTTTGTTAAGTTCAGCTGGTTTGCTAAGGTGTGATTATTGTTTTTGATTGAATAACGTTGCATTAGAAGAGTAATGTAGTAAGCGAGCTCATTACAAATTTGAGCAAACCCCTCAACCGCTCACTTTTCAAAGACTGCAATTTCATTCAGAGAATCTCTTTCAAAGGTAATTTCTTAACTTCCAGCCTAAGAGGCAAAAAGGAGGTTATTGAACCGGTATGTAGCAAACATTAGGTGTAATGAGCGTTGAGCGCATGTTCAGTAAAAATTTAGAGAACTCCTTTCCCAAATATTAGGCTCTATGTAGGATACGGCAAAACGTGATGGAAAGGATGTTTGTAAGGGGAACGCGATGTCTAAAAAAATTGAAAGTCGTTTGTGAACGATAAAGCAGACTTTTTGGAACAATTAGTTGACTTTTCTAGCATAACTCACTGATTTTCTCTCAAAAATGAAATGGTGTTCGAATGTTACATGAAACCCACTTGTTCGATTAAAATTCCATACGTACCTGAAAGAAAAAGAAAGTTTTTATTAACAAATGTGACAAGTTACTTATTGACATTCAAATTTTATTTTATTTACTTATTTTATTTAGTTGCAATTTGATGATAACACTCAACAAATATTACAATATTTAGGCAGCGCAAATAGATAAAGATCTTACGCAGAAAGCGTTTGCTGTCGTGTAATAAATACAGACGATCTCTTAAGAATATCACTGATACTTAGTCCTCAGGATTAATTACGGTAGATTAGGCTGTTTCGATATTTTAAGTTTTGTATGTATTGATGTATTGACCATCTACCCACTTCCTACAGTTTTCAGACATTTACTATTTTGTTGGCACAACGTATAAGTTTGATCAGATAACGAGTTCGGTAATCTTCTTCATCGATCCATTTATTGGCTCTAGGCTAAAATTTCCCTGCACAAAATAACCCTCGGGAGGGGGCTACTTTATCCGGTTTTAGTGTGGTCATCGAAGTCATTTGAGAGGGGCCGCAGAGTTGAGGGAATCGATGTCATGTTAAATGTGGTGATGTTTCCGAATTTTGTAACTTTGCCTGTGGCGAGTTTAATACGCCCTGCAGGCTGCCTTACGTGCATGGGGCTCTGTCCCAAACACCGCTAGAACCTCTACCTCTTGGACCTCCCAATGTGAGATATTCCCCCTTTGCGGGGGCTGCCGCCCTTCGACACCGCTCTTTTATTTTCCCATTATTTTTACTGCCTGCGGCACTGCAGTGGTGTTTTCGTCCAGGGCTAATTTGTTTTGTGGTTATTTTGTCCAGCGGATATTTTATCAAGTGGATATTTTATCAAGGGGATATTTTGACCAGGGGATAATTTGGCCAGGGGATATTTTGGCCAGGGGATAAGAAAAATATGCAAAGATATTTATGTGATAGAGATGGAAAAGTAATACGAAAGAGAAGAGAAAAAAAATTAGAAGAAAAAAAACTAAAGAGAAATATGGAAGCAAGAAGTAGAGGCGAATTGAAGGAGCAATAGAGTATGATAAGGAAATGAAAAAAGTGTATCCTGCTTAGTACTTCGTCTATGCCCATCGCCGCCTGCATCAGGATTATCACAATTGTGAAGCCCTCAATGTCACCAACATATAGGTATCAATATAAACGAAAGGAAAAAAAAACAATATAAACAAGGGAATATTTTCGCCAGGGGATATTTTGGCCAGGGGATATTTTGGCCAGGGGATATTTTGGCCAGGGGATATTTTGGCCAGGGGATATTTTGGCTAGGGGATATTTTGGCCAGGGGATGTATTGGCCAGTGAATATTTTGGCCAAGAGATATTTTGGCTAAGGGATATTTTGGCTAAGGGATATTTTGGCTAAGGGATATTTTGGCTAGGGGATATTTTGGCTAGGGGATATTTTGGCTAGGGGATATTTTCGCTAGGGGATATTTTGTCCGTAGGTTATTACGTCCGTGGTTATTTTTCCATGGAACCTCTTGTCCAAACACCTATTTGTCATATCCACTTTGAGAAAAAGAACGACATGTCGTAAATTAGGTCGACTTAAATCAAGAGGGCATGGATTAGCAATCGATCAGTCCTATCAGCGAGAGCTTTGTACGTTCTATGCTTGTCGCTCTCTCTTTCAATAGACAGATTGTACTTTGAAGTACTCATTCTATGCGGCGACTGAGACTATAACATGTAGAGACTTGTGCTAGGGTCTCGGTAAATGTTTTACTTGAAAAAAATTTGACGAATTTAAATTTTCACCATCACCTAACATGTAGCAGAAAGCTAATCATCGCAACCGAGGCTATAACTGCAGTCCCTCTATAGAGGTTTCGGCAATAGGGCTCTTACGACTGCATGGCTGCAGCATCAACTCAAGACAATCGATAAATCCATTCAACTAATGCCCTTTTCTCTGCGCTATAAAAGTAATGCCGATTTCTGCACGCCAACATAATTTAGTGAACTCAGACCATAAAAATAGATCTAAAAATAAATGAATCAGAGGACCATACAGAAGAACGTTGAATTTCTTTCACCAATAGATGGATAATTCACTCATTATATTTTTCAGTTAAATTCATTCATTTAACTGAAGCTGTCCGTTAAGAATTCAAGCTAAGAGTTTTTTTTAAACTATGTAGACGCGTTGAAAGCAATGCTCAGCACTTAAAATAATGAATGAATAACCTCGACAGACTGTTGTTCTGAAAATCCATTGCATTTTTCGGAACTCATAACCGATGAATTTTTGGCACATAATAAATACGTCGAAAGAACGAAAAGAATGACCAAAAAAAAAGCGAAAAGCAGAACTGCGTGGGACGCTTTTTTCACTTTTATTTTACGCTCATAATTTAATCGGTACATACTACAACAAAGCGAAAAAAACACAAGAAGACATTCTTTTGCATTCGAATTCCTTTTCAAGATTTATATTTCACGGGTTATTCAAATACACAACCAAATGAAATTTTTATTTGATATAAATCTTCTGTTTGCACTCTTTTATAAAACGATGGAAGAGTAACGAAATTTGAAATGATTTCTATATAATAAACTGTTTTCGTGTCGGTATTATAAGTATATTTATATCTGCAGCGAATTGCATGAAAATAATAAAAAAAGTATATATTCTACAAATCGAATTTATAGCATCCGAACTGAACAGAAGAATTCATTCCACAACTCCAAGATCCAATTCAAAATAAAACTGAAAGGAATTTAACTAATACAAATAAACAAAATGGAAATTTTATGCACAAGGAATTCACTGCTGACGATATCCAATACACCAGAAAGAACTGGTCATTCAAGTCTATATCACACACAATATTCACATATTTCGTTTGAATCTTTTCAACCGCATTATTGAAAAAAAAAATGCAAAAAAAGTTTGAAATATGGAACCGAAGAATTACAAAAAAAGAAAATTATTTATATTGACGGTATACGGTGAGAAAATAAGATAAATAAAAAATTTTAATACGAAATTCTGTGTGAACGTAACTGGGCAATTGGGCATTCAATAAATTGAATTAATTTTTGTTTTTGTTTTATTAAATTGACTCAATGAACAACGTCACATCCATTGAATGAATGCTTAACTTGACCGGTTAAAAGACCGATTCCCAGTAATTAAAACTGATTTAGATGTAGGCACTGTCAAAATATGCGCACATAATTTTTAGCAGACATAAGAGCCGTCTACAAAATGTTGGCATCGGCTGGAAAATTGAAAGTTGAACTTCGATAAACACAAAATTTTTGTCTGTGAAAAATATCAAAATTTCCATTCGATTTCAAGCCAACTTTTGAGAGGCCGGTGGGTCGGCTGGACTTAAATGTGTCGGCGGTAGCTATCATGTAGATGGAACAATAGAGCGCTAATTCCAACGGTAGCCCATACATTATCGATACCACGTCACCTGGGGAACGAATGTGTTATGTCTCATGTTAATATAAATCACATTGAAAGAGTGAACGAGATGAAATTCGTAACCCAGGTGGCGGTACAGATGGAATTAGTCAGAGAATAAATTAAGGTGGTTAGACTGCGATGGACAGTATGGACGAAAATTGATTACCAAAAAAAATTTCGATGATACGAGAGCGAAAGGGAAACACCAAATGAAATAGTTGAGTCTGTTGTTAGCAAAACACGGTGTGTTCCAACTGTCAAAGTGACGTTTTAAACGTCAAACGAAAAAATTCTCTTAGAAATATCCAAAACCTGTTTATTTTTCCTGAATTCTATAAACAGTTGTCGGATATTTCCAAAAGAATTTTTGGACCCGTACGAAGTACGAAGGTCCTATACGTTTACTACATGGGGGGATTCATTTATTATCGTCTAAATATGACGAATCAACAATAAAAAAAATGTCCGTCCGTCTGCACTTTTTTCCAAACGGCTCAACCGATCACCCTTAACTTTTTTTTTCCTGAAAGATACATGCCTCCCATGATTCTAGTTCGAAGATGAGCAAAATCGATTAAATGTTTCCGGAGATATGGTCGAAGAAGTGACCAAAAACATGGTTTTTTGAGGGTCGGTGAAGCTTTTTCGAAAATATCTCAGTAAGTATAGTACGGAAATTACTCATGTTGGTGTCAAATGAAAGGATTTGATGTCAGAAAATTGGGAAAAAATTTTTGTGGGAATCCGATCAGGGGTCGGGGCACGGGACCAATGGAATCGACGAAATTGAGTTTCTTGGCGATATACGAAACGAAAAGACTCCTTGCACATTGTGCAAATAGTCTCTTCTATATATTGTTGGCTATTTACACTGTGTGCAAATATCCGAAGGTATATAGAAGAGACTATTTGCACAATGTGCAAATAGCCAACAATATATAGAAGAGACTATTTGCACATGGGAAGACGTAACATTCAACCAAAACTCTTACACAAAGAAGAAAGTTTTCAATGTAATTTTTCATCAACTTTATAATATGTACATGATATGTATATGTATTTGTACATGTATATGTATATGGAAAAGTTTTCCTTTTACGAAATGTCACGAAAACTAGGTGGCCTACGAAACTAGGGCATTTGCGCTTTAATGAAACGTTACGAAAAGCTAGTTGGCTAACGAAGCTAGGGAACTTTTACTTTTACAAAATATCACAAAAACTAGGTGGCTAACAAAGTTGGGAAACTTTTCCTTTTACGAAATGTCACGAAAACTAGGTGGCCTACGAAACTAGGGAATTTGCGCTTTAATGAAACGTCACGAAAAGCTAGTTGGCTAACGAAGCTAGGGAACTTTTACTTTTACAAAATATCACAAAAACTAGGTGGCTAACAAAGTTGGGAAACTTTTCCTTTTACGAAATGTGACGAAAACTAAGTGGCCTATAAAACTAGGGAATTTGCGCTTTAATGAAACGTCACGAAAAGCTAGTTGGCTAACGAAGCTAGGGAACTTTTTCTTTTACGAAATGTCACGAAAAAGTGCTATAAAATCTAGGTAGGTAACGAAGGTAAGGAAGTTTTCCTTTCACAAAATGTCACAAAAAGTTTTTGGGTAAGGAAACTAGAATTAGTACTACGTCTAAGTGTGCAAATAGTCTCTTCTATATATTGTTGGCTATTTGCACATTGTGCAAATAGTCTCTTCTATATACTGTTGGCTATTTGCACATTGTGCAAATAGTCTCTTCTATATACCTCCGGCTATTTGCACACAGTTTAAATAGCCAACAATATATAGAAGAGACTATTTGCACAATGTGCACAATGTGCAAATAGTCTCTTTCTATACGAAAACAGTTTTTCGTGTTTATTTCCTTAACTATGCAATATGGAGATTCACCGTCAAAGGCAAAGTTGTAGAGAATGAAATTTTAGGGTAGACGTGTTTCAGGGTTTTGGGTAAAAATGTCTCAATCCTGGGATATGACCACTTCTAGAATTGGAGGGATAATCCATATCTCGAGAACCATAAGAGTTAGAAAGTTGCTTCCAATGACAAAGTTGTAGAAAATAAAATTTTAGAGAACATGTGTCTCAGGATTTTAGGGAAAAATGCCACAATCCTGGGATATGACCACTTCTAGAATTGGGAGTGATGACCCATATCTCTAGAACTGTAAGAGGTAGAAGGTTGCTTCCAAAGGCAAAGTTGTATAGAAAAAAATGTTAGAGAACTCGTGTTTCAGGGTTTTAGGCGAATTCTTGGATATAACCATTTCTAGATTTGAATGGTCTGAGATGTACTTCGGTAGGGCCTTTGACATTACCTTGGGTAATTTCTATGGATCTTTGAAATTCTTATAGTTATAAAAGAACATAAAACGTTGGATTGTTTGCTTATTACTATATTAAGATACGTTCGAGTCTTTTTGCAAGATTTGTTCTATTTGCCACATCTATTCTGTTTGTGACATCTATTCTGATACGTACGGGTCTTTGGTTATGTTTTTGTTTGACGTTTAAAACGTCACTTTGACAATTGGAATGGACCGGGTTTTGCTCCCAACAAACTCGGTTAGACACTGGAACGAACAATGTGAATTTTGGAGTTACTACGACAACTAGATAAGGAACTGCAGCTTCTTTTGTTCTTTTCTCATATAAAAAGCCACACCAATGTGTATTTTTCATCATCACACAAGAAGACCAGATAAATTGGATTTCTTAGTGCACCTCTGATCTAATGTGGAGAGCTTAAATTTGCGATGTTTAAGACATTTTCATAGAAATTCTACCATTTGGATGATAGTTCTCTTCCACGTTTGATTGACGATGGAGAGAGAAGGAAGAAGTCTGACAAAAAAAGGATCGAAATTTGTTCGAAAAAACATCGCATTCAGGAATTACGTCAACAATTTGTTTCGCTTCAAGGTCGTGTGATTCGTAGGGTATTTCTTCATCGACACAATGTATTTTCAAAGGAATAAGTGATCTTTTTATCATTAACAGACACCTTTTCGAAATTACCTCCTGAAGATGCAGTTCGGTTACATAACCATCGAAAGGTTTCTCTACCGATGAAATTACATGCCGCAGGTAACAAGTTAAAATATTTTTGTGGGTGTTAAGGAATTTAACTGATGAACTTCATTTATCAAAAAATTCAGTCGCTGTCGGTTTGTTACCAATTGATCATTTGATTTATGTGAAGCTCTCGTAGGATCAAAATGTTTTCAATAGGATTCGATGCTAAAGAATGGTGATATACTTTCGAAAATTTTAGTTAAAAAAATAAACTGAGTCTAACATGGAGAATGTAAAATGTTCGAGTTGAAACAAACATTTGAACAAAATATTTTTTTCAATAGTCCAACCCTATGATGACTCAAAAAAAAATAATTGATATTTTTCTAATCCATTAATAGATCTAAACGCAATGAATATACAAAGATTTCTGATGAAAGATTTTCAAATATCAAACAGAATCTAAATTAACACATCCGAATATCCCGCTGCATTGGAAGAAACATGAACGTTTCAATTCTCCTACATGATTTTTTGGGGTGTTGAAAACTTGATAAAAACTTTGTTAGCATGATTTCAATGCGCATACGGCATGCTGTCTACGAATTGGTTATTTGTCTACAATGGGTGGTCCTAACACTTTTATTTACATCGGTAACATCCATCCAACTGTATCCGTTGTAATTTATTAAAAAACATCTTATAAGCGATTCCATGAAAAAACGAAAACCCATATCAGCCTAAACTGCACAATTACAGTACCGGAGGGTTGACATTTCAGATTTTGATGAGGGTTTTTCTAACGAGTTTCAAATGGTTATTTAATATGAATAACAATGTGAAATGTGATGTGAAATTTATTAAAAATTATATGAAGTAATTGAATTTTTATTAAATCATTCTAACGCTTCTGCCATTACGACTCCATAAAAATTGGAATGAAGTGTAAAATTTTATTGAAATAGAGGAAAATGAATGAAAATCTCCACATAGAATGGAAAATAATTGCCACTTGATTCAATTGATTTTCGTGTTACAAGGAAGATCCCAGCCCCCATATTATAACGCATCAACGAAATTACGAAATTAAAAAAAAAAAAACCGAACAAATAAATAAACACTTTTCGTCAGAACATCACACCATATTCAGTTAGAGTACAAAACATAGGAATATGAATACGTATCTAAGTAGTTATTTCCTTTGTTCCATTCTTCCCTAGCCTTCCCGTTCGTCTCTAGCGCTACTTCAAAATATAACAATTTTTTTTCCTCCTTCAAATAATTCAAAATGATGAAATATACCATCTCTACACAATGAAATCACAGAAAAATATTGTGCACATAGGGCCTATACTTCAATTCAACATATTTTATAAGCAAAGCAATCTCTTAAAAATCCAACAACAACAACAACAGCACACGATTTGTAAAATTGTTTGAAAATGTTCTTTTGAAAAAAGTATATATGTATTTAATGCCTCTTTGGTGGCCGTGTTCTGAATATTTATATATTGTTCATGTCGTTCAGCATTGAGTCGGCTGTACGTACCGATGTAATATATCTTGAATGAAATGTTTACTTTTGAAAATATTCGAATTTGTATTTTTTTTTTAAATCTGACGTTAAGTATAGACAATTATTACCATTAGAAAGAGCATCTCTCCAACAAGTTCCATTCCCAGACATTGAAGATTTTTCGTACAGACTAATTTTTGTTATGCAAAATGTGTTTCACTAGTTCCACCACAGACATTCGACAGAAAAAAATTATCTTAACATTCAACATATGAAACAGACATAACATGCCGACGACACACTTAACAATTTTTGACCGTGTCTAAGGTAAACAAGCATTTATTATTCACACAAAATGTTTCAGTACCTGACACATTATCCATGATGTCGTCAATGTCACGAAACAGAAGAATGGAGTCGCTGTTTATTTTGGTGTGCAATATAAAATGATTTTATTGTGCAATTTCATTATTGACTGCAGCAATAGACTGGTTGCCTCATGCGAAGGTCTATCCCCTTATTTATTACTTTTGTCAAGTCCTTACACAATGCGATTTGCATTGCGTTCAGTAACATTGTCAATGTGTGGTGCATGTGGTTATTTTCTCTCTATCTTTCTAGGAGAAACAAATCGTTACAGCACATCTGCTTTTCTACTACCCTATGTTTTCTCTTGAGTATACATTTTTCTCAACGTAGACTGTTACCAGAGAGGTGATATATAAGCTGAGCCACTAGGATATTGCGATTGGGACATGCATCTAGAAGGTTAATGTCAGCATTTTCTGTAGAACTAAGTTTCCTAGCAATGGGACGTGGCCTGCTTTAACAAAAAACTAAGTTTCCGCCATTTTCATTCCGAAATCTGAAGCAAAACGTCAAATTTGGTTACATATGCATCCATGTGAGATCTTTGTTTTGTGTTGTCTTTAGTCCAGAATTAAAGTTTTTCTAGTTTTTCTGATTAATTGAGACTGTAAAAGACGTACGTTTACTGCTGTGTAGAATTTAGGTTTATTTACAGTAATATGTATTTCTATGTACGTTGGGTTCGGTTGACACGTTCCATATCACTTATTCGGTGACCAAATGGATCCGATGTATCGATGGATGGAGACCGTTGGTTGAATGATAAACGACGACACGTACGACGAATACTTTGACGGGACGATGTGCTAGCGCTTCATCTTTGTCTTACGGGAATATATGCAATGTCCCTATTTTCTACCGATACGATACGAACAAAAATCCAAAGACGGAAATGACGGGACGATGTATACTAGTCCGAAAGTAAGGTCGCGCCTCGGTTCCTCCAACCTTGCTGGTGTGTTCTCTTATTGCAGTGATAGTAGACAGTTGCTGCCTATGTTATCATTCCAAGAGTGCAAACCAGAGTGATAAAATGACGGGACGATGTACTAGTCCAATAATAAATTAACGGGACGATATGCTAGTCCGAAAGTAAGGTCGCGCCACGTTTCCTCCAACCTTGCTGGTGTGTTCCCTTTAAAAACTGATAATAGACAGTTTGGCTATCGATGTTGCCAGTTCAAGAGCTCAAACCAAAGTAAGGTTCGGAATGGGTCGACCCACTTCATACAACGATCCTTAAACCAAAGTGATTTCTTCTATGCAATACGGCTTCTATTTATACGACAAAATTCATCATGGCTGA
>CM055405.1:18959512-18974624 GCA_029228625.1 Pseudolycoriella hygida | reverse complement strand
GAAAAAAGCCAACATTAGCCCTCAAGACGCATGTCCCAATCGTAATATCCTTATAGCTTATATATCACCTCTCTGATTGTTACCTATAAAAGGTAGTTTCGAAAGCGTTATGCATATCAATAGTTTCTCTGGCTAATCACATCGATACCGTCACCTGAGACAAGACACATTCGTTCCCCAGGTGACATTGTAGAGACAATATATGGGTTACCTTCTGTCGAATCCATAAAATCGTACTTTAGCCCTCCACTGATGAGTAAAATACTTATAAAAATTATGACACTTTTACGTTGCCCTCCATCCATCCATCCCGAAGTACGTACTTTGCTTTTTGAAAGTATGTTATTCTTTTTAAGCCAACTTAATGAGATGAGTGTCTGAGAGTCTGTCATTTCACTTCTATTTTCGAAAAAATTTTCAAATTGGCGATGAAATTAATCGAAAAAAAAATTTTTGATGATGAAATTCACCGATATTTTACTCTGATGTGTTCACTTTGTATGTTAAATGTCAGCCATAAGTTTGATGAAAAAACAACTCAAATAGAACAGAATTTTAAGCTGCCGGAAACCGTTTCTAGTGTCGCTATTTCATTACGCAGTAACAATGAAAACACTTTTTCCTAATACAGCACTTAATAGACAATAGAATGAGGATTTAGTTGTTTGTCGAATCCTATTCAGCTACGAAAAAAAGGATGGCGCCACCGACGGGGGTACTTTAGATTTATATTGGTCCGTATTCAGCTATGAATATAAACGGATGACGCCACCGACAGAGCTACTATTGCCTGATGAAAAGTGATGCAAACCAAGCTCTACACTGAAAATTCTTGGATTTTCACGTTAGTTATATGCTGCACATATACAGGACCTATTCATATGAAACTGGACAAGCTACTATGTTTGTCATTTTCACACTCACATTGAATGACTTCCAACTTAAAGGAATTTCTTGTCTCTTAAGAAATTTCTTCTATTTTCTTCTATTTTCTTTTTAACTTGTTGAGGGAGCATTTGCTTAAACCTCAATTATCTATTGGCATGTGTTACTGGCCAGAGGTACTATAAAATACAAAATGTTAAAGATAAAAGATCCTGCGATTTAAATCCAGTTGAATGACTTTGAAAATCAAAATCAAAATGAAGATTAGTGAACGTTGATAACTTAAATCATTTACTTTCAAAATATTTGTTTCAAAATAAAATAAAAATAAAATGGTTTTCCAGCAATTTTTGTGAACAATTCAAAAAACAATTTGAATGTTGGAGATGGAGGTAAGGATAAAATTCGTAGATGACAAAAGGATGTCGCATATTGTTTAAAGAATTGAATGTATAAAACTTAAAACTTAAAATTTGTTTATTTTGTGTATGAAAGTGTTTTTTATCTCTACTCTTCAAGGATATTTCAAAGTTAGGCCATTGCATGAAGTGCTACATCTTACTTTTTACAACAGGTCTCAGGAAGTAACTGAAGATAGTTACATCAATGTAACTTTTGACCGCCTTCATCCCTGAGGTCGAAACAGCATCTTTGTTTCAATAGAGAAATCTATTATTTGTACTTTACGTACTAAGAAGTGGGAAAGGAAAGAGTTATTTACTCTGTTAATATGATTTGCTTAAATAAAAATTTTTATATTTTTTGGAAAGTAATGAATTATTTATTTGTTAGTTTGATTAAAATTTGTGATTAAAATTTGTGACTTAAATATATATATTAGTTGCAAGTTGTATAATATACCCACAGGCAGCATTTCGTAGATTTCACTATATATATGCAGCATAAAACTAACGTGAAAATCCAAGAATTTTCAGTGTATGCTTCCTTGTGTAAAGCACATTTTTGATACTTCAATTTAAGTGAATAACTAGAACAATAAAAGTTGTTTCGAGATTAGAGAGATCAAACCGAGTACTATGTAGAATAAAACGCCCTATAAGCCAGACAAAATACTGATGCGTTGCGGTGATTACACATAAACTGCATAGCGTTTACATAATTCACATTGGTAGCATGTTTGGCTGCACCTTTAATGTCGAATTAACAGGCAGTATGGAGGCTTGCAAAACTTGTGGGTTATCTCAGTACGGTATAACAAACAAAGAGTACAGCTTCGAAATACAAGATGAAAAAAAAAACTACGCAAAGAACTTGACACAAAAACCAATCGTTTGTATCGGTAGAGTTCGATAATTTTAGAACAGCAGTAGGTGAAGAGGATGTATAACAAAAGAAGTGATGAGGCACACAAAGCCCTAAACATATGGTTAGCAAATAGAGATCCTTTCATTCATGGTTCATTCACATAACAAAACCGAACAAAATGTTTCTTTTAACATTTTATTTTATCGTCGAAATTGGTTTGCTTGAAATAGATTCTATGAAGGTATAACATACGATTTTCAATTTACACTGTCTTGCATAATTAATGTATAATAAATATTCGAATATACTGGCGGATACTTTGTAATCGTCGTCCTCATTGAACCAATAAAAAAAGCATAATCGAAGAGAACTAACGCCATAAATATACCAAACATTTAAACACTTTTTTTTATCATCAATTTAAAAACATATTTTTCACGTAATTTTTCATCTCTTCTGGGCTCAGGCTGGTGACTGGTCAAACTGGTTTAAAGGAATTTTTCTCTTTTCTTTTCTTTTGTGTACAATATAGAGTGCGATGTGCATGGTAAATATTATAACTGATGGAGGTTATGGATAATAAAATAAAGAACGAATAAATTTTGTTTTGTTCAAGTTTTCGTCGTTTCAAGTGCGCTGCGTTCATGAGTCAAACATGCAATTGCATGGGTTTTATGTTTTCTATGTAATTGAGGCTCCATCTCATGTAATCGGTTGTTTTAATATCGTTGTGCATGACAACGATATCTTACGAATAAATTTACCTCAATGTTGTCAACGGATTGGATAATTAAGTCTTAGAATCGAGTTTCAAATAAATATTTGTCACACTTTGCATTCCATAGAAAGAGACTGAGAAGACTGGAGGTGGTTAATAAAATTGCAAGCCATTTGATAAGGAAATCGAAACAAGAAAAAGTGTTGCTCTTTGTTAGGTATGTTGACTGGACTGGTAATATAAAATTGTACAATTGCAATGCATTTGCATACAAAGTTTAACAATAGTTTTCGATGAAAGAAGTCGTATAAAAAGTTCTTCAAAGGCAAAATGTTTTTCGCATGCAATAAATTTGAAGGAAAGAAACTTTGAAATGTTTAACTCTTTGTTAACGAGTACGAACAACTTCAGACATCGAGAAATTATATTTTAGACAAGAATAACAAGGACCTAAGAACTTCCGGACCAAAATAACAGATCAAAAATAACAAATATAAAACAAACGTCAATGAAAACTGAATTTTTAATGCCATAATAGAGAACGACCGTTTTTTCAGTTTGTTGGGATAAAAAGTCGGTCTCTACTCTACATAATGTCAAAATGATTAAACGACAAACCTATAAAGGAAGTGTCACGGTAATACCGTACAATATTAGAGCGCTACAGCAGTTGCTGGTGAACATTTTGACAGGTCCATCCATTTAATTTAAATGGCAAATTTACCTTAACGAATAATTCCTTATTCAAAAAATGTTTTGGCCGCCGCCAAGAAAAATTTACCGGCGCACACCTCTAGGTGGAATGTGACACTAAACTAAATAGCCGATTTGAATTGAAACCGGTAGAAAACGCAAAAATCAATATTGTACTGTATTACATTGACACTTTCTTTAAAGCAAAGGAACAGTTAGATAGATTAGATTTGGTGGGTGGAGTCCCTTGGAGCTCCTACACCTAGGCCGCCAGTGGGCCTGTTATGCTTACCCACGAGTGTTTTATATCATCTAAGATTACTTTTGCTCAGTTTCGAGAAACAAAACGCGCAGTCATAGCCTCTTCGTGACATTAAGGTACTCCAGCATTAGCTTAGGAGATATAAGTTTCATGTGCTCATAATTGATAATGTATGAGCCAAAATATTTGGCTCTCTTCATGATGTAAGCTGGGCATTTACAAAGAATGTGCTCAGCAGTTTCAATGTCACTGCATTGGTCACAGCTCGGGCTGTCGGCTATTCCCATAACTTGGAGATGAGCTTTAAGTTGACAATGTCCTGTTAGAATCCCTACAATTCGTTTCAAGTCTCGCTTACTTAGAGATAGAGCTTCTTTTGCTCTGGTCTTGTTCAGCCTTGGCCTGTCTCGCGTATCGTATCGACCTCCAATGATTCGCGAAGGAGCCGTCTTTCCATTCGTTGGTCCCGCTCTGAAGCGTTCCGAAGGAAACCCCAATCCCTGGTTCCGGATCTTCTAGGCCGTGAACTGACGCCTGGCGAGCCAGTCCATCTGCAATTTCGTTGCCTATGAAGCCGCTGTGACTTGGAATCCAGATCAATTTCACCTGGTTCCGAGCTGCAATGAGCTGGAGAGAGTCTCTACACTTCAGCGCTAGTGAGGATGTGAATCTATGGCTCCGAATCCAGTATAAAGTCCGTGTAGATATTTATTGTACCCCCACTTTGTCCTTCTGAGAGAATTACTTCAGAACATCCTTGAATGCCCATTATTTCTGTAAGGAACACAGTTGTCCATTTTCCCAAAGACAAAGATTTTTCTATATTCATCTGTGGGCATCAGTACCCCGCTCCTGAGCCGCCACCTAGGCGAGATTCGTCAGAATACCAATTCATTACACCTTCCTGTGGACTTATTTCACCCTTCTCCCAGTCGTGCCTTGATGGAATGCTAACTCTAAATCTTTATCAAATTTGTACATCGGTTTCATCGCATCACTAGGCATTTCAAACCGTGGATTTGATTTCACCATCAAATTCCAAGTTTTTGTTCGAGATCCGTAGATAATTTGAGAGTTTAAACCTAAGCGCGGTAGTCCTTGCTACTGCTTCGATTTGAATGTGCAGGGGGGGGGGGAGATATATTAAGGCCTCTTAGGCTGCTGTGGATGCGGTGCTCATGGCACCTGTAATTCCTATTGAAGGTAGACCCGGGGGGTGACAGTGTACCACCAAAATTATTGCAGCATAGCATAACTATAGCTGTGTGGATCCACAGCAGAATCTTTGGGCCTAGGCCCCATGTTAGGAGCAGTTAGGGAAAAGATCCAAAATGTTTGTGTGGTTATAATGTTAATATATATTTGATAAAAAAGAAAAAGAAGCACCTCAGTGCACCCAGCAGCAAACAGCTGGACTTCACTGCACCTTACTGCAACTAACTACACCTTGCTGCATCTCACTGCACCTACGAAATCAACTTCTTTGACTCTACTCTATCGCTACTTTCCTTTACCCATTTCAATGGTTTAATAACTAAATATTTGACGTCTAAAATGTCAATTTGACAGTTGAAATAGACTAAATAGACGTCAAATTTAACAAAGGAAGGACAATAGAGAGAAATTCACCTCTTCCCACCTCTACTCAGATTTGAAGATTATGCAACTTTAGATGCCATGAGACTCATTTACAGAATTTGCGTACTTTTACAGTATTCTCACTATTAGTAAAATATTAGCAAAAGTATTAAGAAATTCAAAAAAATCTAAAAATTTTTGAACAAATTTTGAAAATTCAGATGGCCACGAGTGAGGAGAGCGTAAAAAGTTATAAGAGTCATTCTAACATAATGATTAGCATCGGTAGCATTATCCCATTTTTTGCTCTACTAACATCAAACAAGAAGCTTCAAAGTGAAAGTCACATCCCATCTAATGATTATTAACTCAAAATACATAAATCTTCTTTTCCGGCTGCAAAGTATAATACACACATCCGTCAATTAAGTTATGTCATTCATATCTTTCAAACACTCACTTAATAAGCAACAATAGACGTTGAGCCAGAAGGTGCTATCTCAAAATTAAAACAAAAATTGACAAAAAGTCCCCTCCGTTGTAAAAATGACAATGATATAAGGGAAGTAAGCACATTTAAATATAATAAATAAAAGCGAGCAGCTCTACGTTTATGTATAGAACTGCCAACGGAATACAATGTGTAATTACCCATGTGTCAAATATAATACCTATAATTGCGGTTAGTTTTCTTTTTCACATTTATAAGGCTTTGTGCTTTTGAAATAAATGAAAATCCCACTTCCAGTTTGTTATGGAGTGTAGGTAACAACGCATTTTAACGTATAAAAGTATTTGGGTCTATAATTAAAGGAAGCATCCGATGTGAGGGATAATAAAATTTGAAATGTAATAAATTCCCGTCTATGTTGACCCTATAACTGACTCGAGCTAAATCTTGTATACATTTCCATTTACAACCGGGAAGAACCTTAATTGTTTTTAAATTGCTGTCGATTTTTGTTTGAGAAATATCGTTAAAGTCAAAAATATGCCATGTGTTTCGTTCAATGATCCATACATAAAATTTTTATTTATTCTTAATTGAGTGTGAAAACATTATTAAAAGTTCGTACATCTCTTTTTATAATATTATAAATAACATCCAGAACTTTAAAACTTTTATTTTGATTATAATGTTGTTGTCGGGAGTTTAGTGTATTGTGTTTACATTCACTGTTCTAAGAAAATTTTTTTTTCCTTTTTATTATTTCTTCTTCAAAACTTCGATTTTGAGATTAATTCATTCATAAATTATTTTTAGGTTTTCCAATTTTAATGTTAAAGTATATTTGTTCTGTTCATTTTAACACGTGAATTGGATAATGTATGGTATTTGGTAATCTGTTTTTCTTTTAATTTAGTGTTTTATGTACACATCTACTGGTGTCGATTGGTAGGTTCGTTAGTCATAGCTGGAGATTATGTTGAAGGATATATGGAGCCTAAAACATCCATGGGTTTCCATTTCAATCTCCAAGACAACGTGAAATCTGATTATCTCTCTCAGCTCTAAAAATAAACATTTTTGCTTGGAAATAATTTCAACATGGTGTCTGTCGCCAACGACAATTAACCCTAAGTTAATCAGCTGTGAATTCTTTTGTGTAAATTTTCGTTTACCCACATTTTCTTCTATATTTTACTTATTTCTGGTGGTGTTACATTTATGTAGTCATGGTCACCGAAAAATTTCTTGACCTGCCCAATATTATGTCCTCAATTTTTCCTTTGCGTCCTTTTAAAAATAAAATTTTGTCCTAGCTACCCGGCCGAGATACAGCAGTGTACTAAAAACGCTGGCGTAAACTATGAAGACAATGTTGTGTCTAAAAACTAATGATGCCAAAAATGTCCTCAATTTGTACTTTTTTAATCGCAATTCAGTACATTAGTAGACCATTTTTTTTCCTAACATTTGTGGGTTATTCGAAAAGGACAAAAGGAGGACACTTTTCTGTTGCGAATCAAAATTCAAGAGCAGTTGTGGGTTATTCGAAAAGGACAAAATGAGCACATTTTTCTATTGAGAATTAGAATTCAAGAACAGTCCTGGAAGATGTCCTTTTCAGATATATGTAACAAAGCTCCCTAGCGTCGCCGGTTCAAATCCCGTCGGCGACCATTTTTTTTCTTTAAAATTGTGAGTTATTCGAAAAGGACAGAATGAGGACACCTTTCTGTTGCGAATCAGAATTCAAGAGAAGTCCTGGAAGTTGTCCTTTTCAGAAATATGTAACGAAGCTCCCTAGCGTCGCCGGTTCAAATCCTGTCGGCTACCATTTTTTTTCTTAACATTTGTGGATTATTCGAAAAGGACAAAATAAGGACATTTTTCTGTTGAGAATCAGAATTCAAAAACAGTCCTGAAAGTTGTCCTTTTCAGATATATGTAACGAAACTTCCTAGCGTCGCCGGTTCAAATCCTGTCGGCTACAATTTTTTTCTCAACATTTGTGGGTTATTCGAAAAGGACAACATGAGGAAATTTTTCTGTTGCGAATCAGAATTCGAGAGCAGTCCTGGAAGTTGTCCTTTTCAGATATATCTAAGAAAGTTCCCTAGCGTCGCCGGTTCAATCCTGTCGGCTACCATTTTTTTTCTTTACAATTGTATAGCTTTCAACTATTTGTTTTAGTACAATCTATTATCTAGTTGTCTAGGACAGATTGCATGTATGGAAAGGACAAATTGAGGACATATTTATTATTTCAAAAATGAAACGAAATGAACGTTCTCAAAGTCATATTAAAATCAACTTTTTAGTACTAAAATAATTTTTGACCGAGAAAATTATCCTCTACAGTCTTGTCCTAGGACATTTTATGAAAATTTTAGTTCTAGGTCTTGAAAGGACAAATTGAGAACATTTTTTTGCTCACTTTTTATTTATTTCTACGGCAATGAAAATAGCAGTATTACAGTATTTGTACTACGGAAGTGTCGCTACTAATATACTGAATTTGCGATGAAAACATTTGCAGGGGACCCGTACGTATCAGAATAGATGTGGCAAACAGAATAGTTGTTGCAAAAAGATTCGAAATGTTGCCTTAACTCTTAAGTGCATGAAATTACGTCGACATTAAATTGGATTGGAAATTTCCGAAAGGGCAATATTGAAAAATCCGTCGGAAGAAACAGCGCAAAAACCTCTCCAAAACCTCAAAAAAATCTCAAAATTTAAAAAAAAATTGCACTAGGGCCGATCTTAGAAGCGACCTAGAGCACTTAGGAGAGGCCCCTGACCCATAGTGCCGTGAACAAAAATGTTTGCATCTATTTTCTCTGCAAAACCGCACATTCACGAAAAATCACCAAGTATCGTAAGTGGACGCGTAGCGTGAGTTTGGCCCACACTGAAGACTCTTCAGCCCGAACCACTCCACAGATTTTCACTAATTCAATTTCCTTGAATTTATGATGTCCACATCTTTCATTCAAAACCTTGAAGAGCGATTTCGCAGAGATATAAGTGAAAAAGCTCCACAAATCTTCAAAAAACCACGTTTTGACCACTTTTTCGACCATAGCTTCGAAAGTTTTCTACCGATTTCAATCCCGTTATCAATTTGCTAATTATCTTTCAGGAAAAAAAAAGTTTTTGAAAATCGGATAAGATTTACCCGATTTATGTAGAAGAAAGACGTTGGGCCCTAGTAGAGATTCAGTTTTAAGGCCTGAGACTAGAAGCGCAAAATTCAAAAAAGTTTCTTCCACAAAATGTCCGGCATGTCCTGTCCAGGCCTTTCAAACAAAAAAGTTTTGAAAATCGAAATAGATTTACTCGAGTTATGTACAAAAGACCAAAAACCACTTAAACGGCCTTAGCTCATTGGCCCTTGGGCCGTCAGTGCCCAGATTCAATCCCAAAAAAGGCTTTTCAATTACCTTTCAGGGAAAAAAAGTTTTTGAAAATCGGTTGAGTTTTACTCAAGTTATCGCGGTGACGGATGGACGGACGGACATTTTTTTTATTGCTGATTCGTCATCTAAGCACCTTGATTGATGCTCCCCCTCTACTCCTGGGTCGAAATTGGGGTGGTTGCAAACGTCGTGGTAAACGCATAAGACCCCTTTTCGAAGAACTTTGTTAGGTAAGGACAAATTGAGGATATTTTTTTGGCATCATTAGTTTTTCGACAAAACATTGTCTTCATAGTTTTCGCCTTGGAGAGCTTTTAACGTTTTTATTACACTGCTGTGTCTCGACCGGGCTAGGACAAAATTTAATTTTTGAAAGCACGCAAAGGATAAATTGAGGACATAATATTAGGCAGATCGAGAAATTTTTCGGTGGCCATGACTACATAAATGTAATACCACCCTCATTTCTTTGATTTTTTCTGAAGTGGCAGCACTTATGTGTGCGAATAGCAAATAATGGAAACTGTTTGCACAGGTACGCGAATCTGAATAGGATTTTAGCACAGAAATAACTTGTTTTCCCTTATATAAATGTTCACAACAAAAAAAAAGTTGAGTTTTTCTTACATCAATAAAAATTACCTTTATACGATCTACCTTTTCCTTGCGCATGAAAAGTACGAGCGGAGTCATCGATTTTGAATTTTCCTTCAAAAAATAATTCGAGATATCAACACTGATTTTATCGAACACAAAGGGGATAAGGACATTTCCCTGAGGAACTTATCTTGTTTCTAAATCTTATAAGATTCAGAAATTTGTCCCGGTATATACGATGCATGTTAGACAAAGAAAAGATCCATTTTAGAAATCAAAAGTCTTAACCTGAACCTTTTTTGCAGCATAAATAGAAAATATTTAATGTTAACATTCCAAACCATAAAACTTTCAATGTTCTAATTCATCTTCCATTCACATAGGTCTTTTTTTTTATAAATGATGTGAACAGACATAGAAAAATATCATCAATAACAATTTACACCTACCGAAAAAATAATATGAAAATAAGACTTCCGACACAACACACGTAACTCTGCATTATAACTATAAAATCACCATGAACCAAGAAACGCAGTTAAATTTTCCTTTAAAATAATAAAATAAACATTGGTTAATTTTTCCATAAACTCGGCGTGATTTATGTTGCACATTGCTTGTTTCGAAAATAATTACATGATACACGAAATCGATCGTCAACATTATATACGAATTACGTAGAGGCCATGAAGTTCATTATTCAGTATATTTTTACAGTACTCGTCTTCCGTGCCGCATGCATTTATATAGCGCTTTTGAAGAAACAAAAGCAGAAACTCCGTCCCGTACGATTCGTAAAATTCTAAGACAACCTCTGCTAACAGCCATGGAATCTAATTTTTGTGCATAGTTTTTGGTTCACCTGTTTACAATCTATTTTGTTTTTGACTACCACTGATTTCCGGTGGAAATTCTAAATCCGGACGAAAAAATCCGGATGATACAAAATACAAAAATCAAAATGACTCAAAATACGGATGCGTCAAAATCCGGATCCCTTAAAGTCCGGAAGTATTTCATTTCATCATCAACATCAAATCTGTCCATAGTTTTTCTGTATTTGTGACAGAAAGCTATCTTTTTTTGTCAATTATAGTAAAAGAGTATAATGTCAGTGACCTAGACAGATTCCATTGTGAAAAAACTCAATTTTATATTATAGATGGCAGCAGTCATACGATTCGATGGCATTTAAAATAAAATTGCTTAAAGGGGCCGTTCAGGCAACCTTCCCCTCTGTCAAACGTTAAAACCCCCTTAGCTCGACGTACTTTATGAACGGCCCAAAGGTCTTTTCGAATTACTACACTGAAAACGTAGAAATATTACGAACTGCAGAAAAAACGCATTACCCTTTCCTACTTCGTACGAGTCTTCATCTTCATTGAACAAGAACGTGCAACGAATAGTGCGTTATGCAGTAGAGTTGCCGTTGCTATATTTTCGAGATGCTAAGCATAAAAATATTACGCAATAATAAAAATACTCTTCTCATTTGAATCGATTTTGTAATAAGAGGATGTGATTTAGCTTCATCATTCAGTGTTCAACGTTAACGTGGTTGGAATGCTACTCCGTTCATTGAATATTGCCAGAACAGGACACATATCCAATAAATCGAACTCAAAACGAACAGACTTCTTAAGTAATTTCTTAATTACTTGATGAAGAAACCTCCATATTTCGCCTATAAAATCATTTGAAAATTAATGGCGACAACGACAGAACACACCACTTTAAAATAGTTGCAGATAGAAATCGTTAATTATGTTTGAGTCGTATTAAGACACTTAAACCATTTTTTTATAATGAAAATTGATACTCATTTTGCGTATATGCTTTTCTTATTAACACAGTGTCAAGTGGTCTAATTATTTTGAAATGATGTCAAAACAAATTCCATGAGCACTGGAGTGTTTTTATGGTTGAAATGCAACAGCTTTTCGGCTTGTTTCATTACATTAATTTGAAAAAGTGAATATCTCACTAGGAGAGTTAAACAATCCATTTATAATATGAAAACTCATGCAGATTTGGATAATTTATCATTATGTCCAATTTCTCTGGTAATCTTTTTAATGGAATTGCAAGTTTTTTTAAAAAAAATTTTGGGAATGTTGACGCCAAAATCGAATACACACCAACAGATTTCAAATTTTAGGTGAACAGAGCCGTAGCCAAAAGATACTGGCCTCAGTATACAAATGCTTCGTTTCTATAATATAATCTTTTTCGAGTCATCACTAGCTGCAACTTGACGCAACCGAATTCCATATGTATACAACATGACAAAAACAATATTCACCGCAAACTTGGACTCCGCGGCTAACTGTGGATCTGCGCTACCTTCAGTGTTTATTAGGGTGGGTCGGTTTTAGGTCAATTTTGGCCCATTTTACAACACACACGTTTTCGGTTGTAGGAACATGAGAGAAACTTTTCTGCGTTATTACTTTTGTATTTCCGAACACTTTTGAGTATCTCACAGCCTTTCGAAATTTTGATTTTTCATACAAAACATTTTTTTTAACAAATTTCATTTGGTTGTGGGGTACTCAAAAGTGTTCGGAAATACAAAAGTAATAACGCAGAAAAGTTTCTCTCACGTTCCTACAGCCGAAAACATGTGTGTTGTAAAATGACCCGAAATTGACCCACTCTACACTGTTTATATACTTTGACATTAGCGGCCATATTGGAAGGCATCATGACATGCCCATCACCGAAACCAAACAACTTCTCCTTTGACACCGATCTTCTACCTCTTATAGTTTTCAAAATATCTGAATTTTTCCAAAATAAGTTGCCAAGATCGATCCACTCTAACATTAGCGGCCATATTGGCAAGCATCACGACATGCGTCACTCTTAAACCAACAAATTTGCTTTTGACACCAATCTTGTATCTCTTACCGTTCTCAACATGTTTGAATTTTTCGAAAATATATTGTCTAGATCGATCCACCGAAACATTAGCGGCCATATTGGGAGGCATCATGACATGCGCCTCACCTCTTATAGTTTTCAAAATATTTGAATGTTTCCAAAGTATTTCGTCGAGATCGACCCACCCTGACATTAGCAGACATCTTAGGCTCGGCCCAGGCCCAAATTTTTTCTTGGGTGCTCTTAAGGCTTTGATTACCTATCGAATGGAAAAAGAATCACAAAAATCAAGTAGAGCCCTAGTCGGTCCGCCTCTTTAGGGCTCTAGCTAGGCTCAGCGACCCAGAGTAAAAACATTTTCGTCCATAAATTGTTGGGCGTTCCCAGACCTTTCGATTGAAAACATTTTTTTTGAAATTCGGAAAAGATTTACTCGAGTTAAGCACAAAAAACACGTAGGGCCCTTGTAGACACTCAGTTTTAGAGCCCTGGATGAGTCCAGACGCTCAGATGCAAAAGAGTTTCTTCCATAAATTGTAGGGAATTGCTTTATCTTTCGATTTAAAAAAAAAAATTGAAAATCGGAAAAGATTTACTCGAGCTATGTACAAAAAACACGTTTGGCCCTAGCAGAGACTCGTTTTTAGTGCTCTAGCTAAGTCCGAGAGCTCAAGATCAAAAAAGCGCTTAAATGCCCAGACTTTTGAAACGAAAAAAAGTTTTTGAAAATCGGAAAAGATTTATTCGAGTTATGTACAAAAGACCAAAAACCACTTAAACGGCCCTAGCTCGGCCGCCCTTGGGCCGACAGTGCCCAGATAAAATCCCAAAAAAGCTTTTTCGATTACCTGTCAGGAGAAAAAAATTTTGAAAATCGGTCGAGTTATCGTGTTGACAGACGGACTTGCGAACAAAAATTTTTTTTCAATTCGGTCAATGTTTCTTTGATCTTGCAATTTTTAAAATATTTCGCGTGATTTTCTCAGAAATTGATCAAAATTTAGCTTTAATTTAGAAATGTGGCATAGATTCGTCGCTTTTATAGCAGACATGTTTCTATCCATTCTATATTTTAACAATCCACGATAAAAAGTTTGGCTGATTGGGACGTTTACGCCTCTTCAGTGCACCTTTGTCGCAAGATCATGTGCATATCAGCGTGGTCACATATTGAGTGAGTAATCATCTCGAATATGCGGCCTTATGTACACCTCATTTGTTCGATTATTCAAAGAGAAACTCTTTGACAACACCGAGACGTCCCGCACTCAGAGATTTAATGGGATTTAATGAGATTTAAATCTTTAAATCTCTGATTGCTGGACCCCTCGGTTAACACTCACTTTTTCAAACAAAAGAAATGTCAAAATTGCAGCTGAGATTATGTAAAGTCGGCCTCTCTAGAATGCAACTTTCGTTGAGTATGTCAAAATCCTACAAGTGTACTTTTGTACTTTCTGCAAAACTTTTTTCTCTCGGTGCGGTCTGTTTATCACTTTAAATCACTTTGGTGATACAACAATGACGTCACACTATGTCAAGAATTAATGTTCGCTCAGTGTGACATCAGCAACGTATACATTCGATTTGAAATTAAAAATTCTTAAGAAAACAAACTAAGCTAATAAACGTTGTTGTGAAGTGTGAATATTTCAAACAAACTGTAATAGGTGGCATGCAGCAAGTCCATTATAAACGAACTAATCTAATTTCGGAGAATCAAAATCTGCACGTCACTGAAAGAAAATACATCTTCGTGCGATTGCTGGTAGAATTTAAAATATGTGAAATCTACACGATACTGGCGATGCAGAGAAATGAAAAAGCATTTTCCAACGGCAATGGAAAGAAAGTACATTGTGAATCCACAGATGTACATATCTCACGAATACTCCGATAAGCGTCTAGTGAAAATAATGTAAGGAAAGTTCCTCATCTTTAGGAGTTATCGTTCTTTTCAAAGCAAAATTAAACAATCGAAAATCTCATTTAACTCACGGTGTTTTAGGATTGATTAGGGGTCGTCCATTAATTACGTACGCAGCGAGGTGGGGGAGGGGGTACGTGAAAGCGTACGGCTGCGTACGGAACTTTCAGGGGAGGGGGAGGGGTTTGGTACATAAAGTACGTACAACAAATTAATTTAAAAAAAATCTATGCACAAGGTGCGAACGTATCGAATACTTAAAACGATTGTGATCTCTTATCATTATCTTGTAATAATATTGTAAGTTTCATCGAGCATTGGAGTTTCATGAAAATTATTTTGCGCAAAAATAATTGCGACGACCAATAGCAGGCCAGAGTTTTACGTTGAATAATTTTTTACGAATCGTTAACTTATTTTAACGAAAAATCCT
>CM055405.1:18937118-18959012 GCA_029228625.1 Pseudolycoriella hygida | reverse complement strand
AATGTAGAATTATAGTAACCTTATAATAGCATCATTGGTGTAGCCAGTTCAAGTTCAAGGTCAAAAATAGTATATTGTAATAATTGTTTATTGTACATTTTGTTCGGTTCAAAGTTAATAATATGCAAAATCGCTTCAAAATTAATTATTTTTATCTGAACTTTTTAGTCTTTTTGCGTACGTACAAAGTGAGGAGGGGGAGAGGGGGTTTCGGTCAAATCGTACGGATGCGTACAGGGGGGAGGTAGGGGTCCAAAAATCACATTTTCTTGCGTACGTAATTAATGGATGTCCCCTTATGTGTGTAAAGGCGGTGTAGTGAATTTGTTTTCGTAAGTAACTTGATTTGTTCGCAAGTTCCTCTCACATATGCGATGAAGCATAGCACAAATCTGCCGTACAACGCATAAAAAACGTTAGCAACGGGAATTTGTGAGAGACAATATATGAAAATCTCTCATCTGATAACATCGCTAGGTATTTTATGCGTTTTAGGGCAGAAATGTTACAAAATAAATGATTCGCGAGAACTCATATGAATATGTGCAGTGGCAAAGCGGCATACATACTCGTGATGATTGCGATGTAATTACTCTCTTACTAAGTCAGTGCTGTAACGTACTATTACTCATTTTGCGTAAATGGAAAATCAGAATTTATGGTCTTCGTCTTATTTCCTTTTACTGAAAATAGAAATTTTATTGCAATTACATGGCATTTTATTTGTACAAGAATGCAGATGGAGTTAAATAAACACAGAGGCAAAATACATTGTTCGGAAACGAGAATTATGCTTATTTTCATGTTGAACAAGTTCTATTAGAACTTAATCGCCTTTCTATTTAAAGATGGTGCAACATTCCATAATGTCATAAGGCAACTCATTTGTCAATTTTTTAAGATAAAGAAGAGGGAAATTGAAGGAAAAATATGGAGTTTATTACAAAGTTAGCGATAACGCGTGCGATTTTAAGCTCGAAATGATTTGCTGAAGACAAATGTACTTTCTCAACCAGAAAAGACCACAACGCAGTGGTTACTAATTTGTCAGAGGAAATCAAAAATTTAGATTACGTAACACAGATTTGATACCACAACAGGAACGAACATTTTATCCAACTTGACAGTCTGTAGGAGAAAAAAGATTCACAAAATATATTTAATGGCTTAATTCAACCTACAGACAATTTCAAGAACCAACGTCTTTCGGTTTGTTGAGTACATTTTTAAATCATTGAAAATAATTTAGCGAAAAATGTTGCAGAGATACACGAAAGTAGTCTGTGCGGATGCGGATATATGAGAAAAGTTGAGAGCAAAATTAATTTTTCAGTCTTGAAATTTTTTTTTAAATCTATGTCAGAGATAATATGGCATCTGTTTCTGAGTTCATTTAAAAGCAAATCTGTGCACAGACACCACTCTTTCATTTGGAATTTTTTTGGACAAGCAACTATTAATTTTGATTTGAAACTTCCTTTTATCTTGCAGAATATGCAGGGGAAGAGAATTTCTTTCATACATTTTTTTCTGGGTAAAACAATTTTTTAATTATTATTCTTTCCATGCTATTGCGTTCGTTTCATTTGAGAGATTATGTTAGCAGCTCAAAATTCTTAATTCTGAAAAAAAAATTATAATCTCAAGATGAAAGCAAACAAAAACATTTCAATCAATTAAGTTGTTTAGCTATAACCAAATTATTTTTACTGGCAGTGCTGAAGCTGATGACTTCTGACTTTTTATAACATTTAAGATAACAACACCCGTATTTCAAATTTGATTTTATAAACACGCTTCTTTGCGTCTCACAACATCTCGTCAACATTCTTTTCGTAAAGTGTCGTTTCCATTTAACTTTGTTTCTTCATTATCGAAATTGACATAATGTTATTAAAATACGATGAAATGATGTGGTGTAAAGGTTTAACGTAATTTTTTCGTTTACACGGTATGAAGGTATCGAAGGTGGTCATACGTTTGATGAATATTTTGTTGCAGACTAAAGAAATTTTTTCACCTTGAATCCGTCATACGTTCGTTAAATACATTTTTCATTCCTATTTTAAAACAGAAAAGCAGTTTTTTGAACCCTCGAAATGAAAAATATTGTACGAAACTAGGAAAAATATATGTTTTTGACTAGTGTGATTTCACTAGAGTGAACCTCACACTCGTCAAAAGCATTATATTTTTCCTAGTTACGTAAATAACTATAACTCGACACTTCCCCAGTTCAGTGCAAAGTATACAAACAGAGAAGGTAACGCAGATCCTGAGGAAAATACGGCGTCCGAGTTTACGGTGATTATTGTTTTTGGCATATGAAATTAGCTTCGTCAAATTGTTGTAATTGCTTCGTTTCTATATAATCTTTCTCCCCTCATCACTAGCTGCAACTTGACGCAACCAAATTCCATAAGTGTACAACATGACAAAAACAATATTCACCGCAAACTTGGACTTCGCGGCTAACTGTGGATCTGCGCTACCTTCAGTTTTTATATACTTTGGTTCAGTGAAATTTTGTCACACTCATCCACAATGCGTTGAATATTTATCAACTGTTTGAGATCACATGACTGAAAAGGCCAAATGTGATAGTTTTATTGAGAGAAATTCTCTCATTTTCTTGATATTACCAGATTTAATTGTGAGGATTGTTTCTTTGCCATGTCATCATAACATTAGGGGGTTTTTCTTGGGTGATAGCAGCAGCATTTCAAATGAAAAACTATAATTGGAGTGGTGGGGGGTTGACCCACACCTGACCCATAGTTGCAGAAGTCAAAGAAATCATTTCTCTGTGCGTTTTAAAACTGTGGGTCAGATGTGGGTCGACCCGCTAAAACTTTGGGTCAGGTGTGGGTCGACCCGCTAAAACTTTGGGTCAGGTGTGGGTCGACCCACTCCGATCATTAATAATTGGTTTCTGAGCTATATATATATATTTCTGGTCTTGGTTTGACCCATCTTCAGGCTAGCATTTAGAGAAAAATGAGAAAAAATTTAAAATCAAAAATTTTTACCGACAACGTATGTAGCAATTTAACGTACCTTAAAATTTAACGAAAATTACATTAATTACAAATTCATCTTAAAGTGCTGCCGCTATCACACAAGAAAAACCCCCAAATGTTACCATATTAAAATCAACACACTGTGGTATACTTCATGCAAAAACTCAGTTTACTCTCTCATTGAGAGAATGCTCATTTCTACAGAAGACTTTTTTGCTTGTGCCACAGGAGCAATAGTTACTAACGAGGGAGAGGGAGTGGTTTTTTGCAAAATGAGTAGATTTTTTCACTCGCTGCACCAGTTGGAAGCTCGATTTCTTCAGATGGAAGATTTTACTGACCAGTGTACGTATAGAGTCCAAGGAATTCAACAAACAGTAGCGCTCAGGTTTTTGCAGTGTTAAAAAGCTGCGCAGAAGTACAAAATTCTATTAATCCAAAAATATATTTCCGTAAGTGTATAATGACAATCCAATACTTAACACACAACCTTTACATGCATCATACCATAAATAACATAACATGGCAATTACGCACATTATACGCTTGAGCTCAACATCATTTAACTGAAATCAACTCATTCAAGTCAATGATATTTTTTGCTATTATCACACTATGTTTTTCACAAATATACAATAGATTCTAATAACAATAAATTTCTTTCGTTCAATTTGTCCTTTTGAGTTTCAGAATGAGTTACAATAATCCTAGCAACTATGAAAGATTTTCGCATTTCAGTCCCTATGGCGTCATAGAAACAGGAGTTACTTTGTATTCATAAAACCATTTGAACCATTTTTAAAATAAGTGCAAAAATTTCACTAAAATTACTACCAAACATAATACAGGAGGAGAATCATTAGATTGTGCAACGTTTCGTTTGAACTCTTTCAACCGAAAAACCGGTTATGCATGAGAAAAATACAAGCGAATACGTTAAAAGTGCGATAAAATAGAAATTTAAATGGTGCACAATATTATGATTCCCTTCCTGTAAAAAAATTTACTTTTTGACGAATTTCCATGTTGGACGTCAAAAATTATACAAAACTCACCATAAAATTGTACTAATTGTACAGTTTTCGCCTCTTTCTGGATTCGTAATTAGCCTGCTCGCCTGAAGACATTACTTTGTGGGTTGCAAGAAGAAGGTGTGAAGAGGTGAGGTTATAGTTTAGTACGTTTTTGGATCCTTACTTCTAATATAATAGAAATTCGTCAAAACTGAATATGAATTCTTGAACTTGCAAAAAATCATTTGTTTTTTTAATTTTCTTGTAATCTTCGGTTAGTATAAAGTAATTTTTGGCGAAATTTTAGAACTTATCTCCAAAATGGCACAACAGTACTAGATTTATGAATGCAGATGACATCATGACATCAGGGATGTGACCAGGGGCGTTACAGTCTTTTGTTTTGATCTTTGCAAGTAATACTCAACGTGAAGTTAGCTGCAGTTGCGACTGAAGACAACTTCATTGCAAACAAATTCAGCTGATTTCATTCATAAATTCACCAAACTCAGCTGACTTCATTGAAAAGTTCAAAAATCAGCTGATTTTTTTTACAATGAAGTTAGCTCCGATCGTAACTGCAGCTAACTTTATGTTGAGTATTACTTGCAAAGATCGAAACAAAAGACTGTCACGCCCCTAGATGTGACAGTCTTTCGTTTTCATCTCTATAAGTGATACTTAACGTAAAGCAGGGGCGTGACAGTCTTTGTTTTGATATTTCAAGTAATACTCGACGTGAAGTTAGCTGCAATTGTGACTGAAGCTAACTTCATTGCAAAAAGATCAGCTGATACCAAAATCAGCTGACTTCATTGAAAAGTTCAAAAATTAGCTGAATTTTTGCAACTGCAGCTAACTTCACTCTGAATAGCATTTGCACGTTTGAGAACAAAGGGCTGTCACCCCCCAGCCCTCTGTTCTCAAACGTGCAAATGCTATTCAGAGTGAAGTTAGCTGCAGTTGAGATCGTAGCTAACTTCATTACAAACAAATCAGCTGATTTTTTGAATTTATCAATGAAGTCAGCTGATTTTGGTAAATTTGTGAATGAGATCAGCTGATTTGTTTATAATGAAGTTAGCTACGATCCCAACTGCAGCTAACTTTACTCTGAATAGCATTTGCAGGGTTCAGAACAAAGGACTGTCACCCCCCTGGTCACGCCCCTGACGTGAAGCTAGCTGCAGTTGCGACCGAAGCTAACTTATTGCAAACAAAGTCAGCTGATTTGATTCACAAATCTATCATCATCAGCTAACGCCATTGAAAAGTTAAAAAATCAGCTGATTTTTTGGCAATGGCTTCGACGATTTGGTCGCAACTGCATCTAACTTCACGTTGCGTACTACTCGAAAGATTAAAGCAAAAGACTGTCACGTCCCTGCATGATATTCAAAGAAAATGAAACGGACTTGATTGCGATAAGATTTCGTGCGGGTACTAAACCTGTCTTGTTTCTCTTTTATATTTAATATAAGTCGATTATAATAAGCACCTGAAAATTAAGCCAAACCTCAGGGCTTGAAATGCTCGATATCATTATATAAGCTACATGTACGAGTTCAATAAATTAACATGAAGTTCATGTTTGAATAATTTTTTTTTCTCCTTTTCTTAAATGAATTTTGCCGACATATTCTGTTAGTTTCTTCACATAACAGAGGAGTCAGCGCATATTTAGAACCAACTCGACATCGTACATTTATTTACATATCTTAATCTCACATATTTATTTTATAACAAAACAGCTGCACACAGTGAAACTGAAATAATAATAATGAGAATAATTATTAAAGAAAAAAAAATTTAATGAAATAAATGAACAAAAGTATTAAGGAATCGATAAATTAGGTTTGGAAATCGATTTTCATATAAATTTTATTTATTGTGTGGGCAGATGTAAAAAGTAATAAAATTGTTATTTTAATCGATGCTTTATTTTGCACATAATATTCTGCAGAATGTGATGTGAGTCATCCAATCCACTTAAGATGGAGATGCAAGAAAATGTATACAAATACAAGAACGTTCGAAACTTTGTTTAAATTAAATTTTCTTCCAGTTGACTGAATAAAATTAATTGAATAGTTACTCAACGAATAGTTATTGCAAGCGATTTAATTTATCCAGAGATCTACATACACGACATATGTTTTTGACGTCGTCGTTTGATAATAGTTTCTGTATCGATTGGTAACACAGATTACTATTGGGAATTTTAGCATGGAAAAGTAATTTAAAAGCAAGTTTCATGAAACTTTTCCGTTAAATGTTTCCACATTTCAAAGTCGTGTAAATTGTTACTTAATTTACATATCCATTGTTATAAGTGGCAATAGCTACTTTATGACAATGATTACGATTTGTTCCATCTGTGCTGGAAAATATCCATTGATTTTCCGTTAAAGAACATAGAAATGGCGAAACCTGTTGCCCGGGTGTTCATGAGTTCCGAGAAGTAACAATTCTCCGGAGAATTGATTTACATGGGAACATAATTTCAAAACCGTGCAAGTCTTCGAAGGATATTATAGTACGCTTTCGGTTTTGCTAATGACTTTAAGAAGTAGATAACATTTACAACAATTCAATCTAAAAATACTTTATGTTATTGACGTGTTTATTATGAACTCATCCCAAATAACTAAATTCTTCCGGTTTTAAAAATCAGATGTCACTCGGACATTTTCTGAAAGTCTGATTTCCTACGGATATTTTAGTCTAATACTATATTTCTAAAAGAAGTACTTATGTTGTCCTTTTTTTAAAAAAGGTCCGAAAAACATCCGATTTTTAACACCGGAAGAATTTGGTTATTTGGAATACGTTACCTTAAGAGGGGTTTCTGGAAAAACGATGTTTTTATAGCTATAGTTTTTTGATAAAAATGTGTCATTTTCAAAAAAGTAACTAAATGGCCGTTTACACTTATCTTTTATTAATCTAGTAGTTGAGCTACTTTTTTGCGATTGCTTAGTTTTTTTAACAAATCTTTTGCTAGAAGAAAGTTCTGCATTTCAGACTGGGCAGCCTGGTGCCGAAAAAGTGTCTATAACAACGTTGGATGGTGTAATAAGAACACAACTATGCACTAGTTTTGAACTTGGCACCAGGCTGCGTACTTGATAATTTTGATTGACAATTTAGAAGGCAGCCTAGTGCCGAAAACCGTTCAATGTCATCGTAACGGCAATAATGAACACCATACGTCCGTCGTATAAATTTCAAGTCGGCACTAGGCTGCGTACTTAAACTTTTGTTTTATGGATGTAGGTGGCAGCAGCAGCCTGGTGCCAAATTGAAACTTATATGGCATACAAAATTTACTCCTGCCAACTTTTTGGCAAAAACAGATTTGCAGCAGCAGGCTGCCATCTACATTTTTAGCTCTACCACTCAAGTACGAGCCTTATAAATAATAAAAGTTTCTTCAAAAATATTTATCTCCAACAAAAAGTTTTCTACAAAAAAAGTCTTTCTCCAAAAAAAAGTTTTTCTTCAAAAAAAAATTCCTGAGAAAAAATTTTTCTCAGAAAAAAAATTCTCCAAAAAAATCTTTTTGCGAAAAAAATTTTCTCTAAAAAAATTTTTCTCCAAGAAAAATTTTTCTCCGAAAAAAATTTTTCTTTCCGAAAAAAATTTTTCTTTCCGAAAAAAATTTTCTTTCCAACACCTTGGGCTACCATCGGAACACTTCGCATCATCTTCGACTACCTTCGGAATACTTTTTGGCACCTTCGCCTGTCACCAATTCTTCTCAGTGATTCATACGAGGGGCACCCTAAAAGTTTCGGGAATCGGCTATATCGGCTCGTGTAAACTTTTCGCCAATTTACACAAAAATTAAATTGGTCTTTCCTGATTTAAAAATGATGATCAAAATGAAAATCGATCGTAGCAGTCAAAAGATACAACAATTCCAAAAAGTCATTGCAGAGAAAAAATGGATTTATTACGTGAAAATTTTAGAGCCATGATCGTTTGCAAAAAGCATTTGGAGATGAGGCCCCATCCAAGACCACTGTTTATCGGTGGTTCGCTGAGTTTGAATCGGGATGCACTTACCTCAGTGACGACTTTCGTGAAGGTCGACCTTCCACAGCCATCACCGATGGAAACATTGACCATGTCCGGAACATGATTGAAGCCGATCGACATGTGACCTATGCTGAGATAGCTGCATCCCTTGGGATCGGGAAAAGTCAAATACAAACAATTTTACACGAACATTTACGCACACGGAAGCTTTGTTCTCGGTGGATCCCACACAAATTGACAGACGACCAAAAGGAGGCTCGTGTGAAATGGTGCCGAGATTCTCTCAAAAAATTAGACAATGGGGCTTCTAATTCAGTATATAGCATCGTAACAGGTGACGAAAGATGGATTTACAGCTATGATCCCCAAACAAAACAGCAATCCACCGTTTGGGTGTTTCAAAATGAAGATTTACCAACAAAGGTAATTCGCGCTCGAAGCGTCGCCAAGAAAATGATCCCTACTTTCTTCAGGAAATTTGGTCATGTGGCTACTGTACCACTTGAGGATCGTAAAACAATCAATTCAGAGTGGTATACTACGATTTGTTTGCCAAAAGTATTTGAAGAACTACGTGGAAAGAGTCGAAATCGCAAGATCGTCCTCCACCATGATAATGCAAGCTCCCACACAAGTGCTCTGACCACGACGTTCTTGGAGAAGGAAAAAATCAATTTGATGCTGCATCCACCCTACAGTCCCGACTTGGCACCGTGCGACTTTTATTTGTTTCCGAGTGTCAAGAATAAGTTGCGTGGGAAGCGATTTTTATCTGCGGAAGCTGCTGTCGAGGCATATGAACAAGAAGTGGCTCAAATCCCAACTTCCGAATGAACTCGATGTTTCGAAAACTGGTTTTTAAGGATGAAAAAGTGTATAGATTGTACTGGTGATTATTTTAAGAAGCAATAAAATCGTTTTATAGCCGATTCCCGAAACTCTTAGGGTGCTCCTCGTATAACTTTCCTGGAGAAACCAAGTGTCTAGGTATTCTTATTCAGAGTTTAGCAAAAAATCCAAGAGCCTAGGCAGTTGGCAACCATTTTCTTAAAATGCTAAAAAATTCTCCTGACCAAACTCTATAACTTTCCCGAAAAAACCAACTCTCTAGCTTTTGTCAGTCCAGAGCTAAAATTCGACAATTGCACTGAATGCGCAAATTATTATTAAGTAGCGATAGTTACTTTACGTTCATCCATCTGTGCATATTTCATCCGTGATTTGTCATCGATGATTGGAATCTGACTCTATCGTTACTTTCCTATAACCATTTCAATGGTTTATTATGAAGCAACATAATATAGTGGCGTAACATACCCACATTTGTCTATTTTCCCTTTCCAATTAATGTGGGAGTCAACAAACTCAATTCGTCTAGTGAACAAATCAATGAATTTCTCAATAAAAAATTCTCAATTATTAGCAATTGGTTTTAGTATTTCTCTCAATCAAGTAACTGCTAACAATTGAGATCCACAAACATCAAATTAAAACGTTAGGCATATTCCCATCAAAATATAACCGACAGCCAAAGTATAACCGACCGCTGCGATAAGTCTGACAAGTCATATTAAAAATGTACACAAAAAGTTCATAATAGGATGAAGACATTTCATAAACAACAATATTGGCTACCGTATGTATTGAATTCTTCGTCACATCATTTGTCAAAATAAATTCATCAAAATAAACCTTTACATAAACTTTATCATCATAGACTTAACTGCGAGTGTATGATATGAGTGTAGCAGTTACAAACATCGCACTTTAATTGAGTAACTCAATATGATATCTAATTATGTACTTCGAAATGATCGTCGATGGCTTCTGGTTCCGATATTCAATACTCGAATAGCGTAACATATAAGTTACACCACAACAATTAACCTGTCACATCAATAAATTTTATTTAGAAAAAAAATGCTCAAAGAAGAAAACTCAATTCAACGACATAAGGTCAATTTCTAGGCGCTCGAATTGAAAATAAAAAAAATAATCCACAGTTGAAAATAATGTGATGGCAGTTAAACGCAGATTAAAAAATTAGTTTTGTTTGACAGTTTCGGTTAAAGTTTATGTGAAATTTGATATTTTATTTCGGATGAACTTTTAAAAAAATATTTTCTGTAAAATCACGCGACCGTTGGCACACTCATTAAAGTCTGATGGTAAAATATGTTGACATCTGCTTCTCAATTTGCTTAAATTGTTATAGAAGTAGTCATCGACTCCCAAAAATTCATTTTATTCATTAGAGTTTCATATTTTCAAGATTTCATTTTTAATTTCCATTATAATTTCTCATGCCCAACTCTACTTATGCACTACTTCTATCCTTTAGTGGATATGCTTACAATTTGAATAACACCAGAATATTCAAAGGAATGCTGGAGTGAATCAGCTTTTGTGTCATGAATGTTGTAACGAAAATGAAATTCCATGACTACACGAATATTCAAAAAAATTACAGTATACAACATTTATGGCTATACAACACAAAGTCCTCGTATAAAGCGACCTGTATAGAAAAAAAGGATTTCTTTACTAAAAAAACGAACACAAACGCAGACGACGACGACGTGCTTTTATGTCAAAGTACCCGCAGTATAAAAAACGAATATCAGAATCGGTGCTCGGTGGAATAGTTCCCGTTAGTAGAAAATATCAAATGAATAAATAATTAGTAAAATATATCATCACAAACAGGTCGGATAAAAGGATGGCTTTACTCAAATGTATCACAAATGGAGAAAAGACGAACTGTTTAAATAATGATGACATATTATACGTCGGGTTTATTTTTATAGAAACGAGAAAAAAAGAATGGCGGCAAGAAGTGACATTTTTTCTGACAAGAAATTAATCATTTACCCAATGTTCAGTGGTATACATTGGAAGCCACAATGGTTTATATTTGCTTTTTAATTATTTAAAAGTTCAACAAAGTCACTAAAAGTGCTTTACCTCAATCAATCACATATGTTCTCTCAAACAAAAGGAAACATATCCTTTTAATCATGGGCGCGCGATAGCATTGCGCCCGTGACGCAAGTCCCCATACGATCAAAAAAATCAGAAATTTTTTTTCGTAGACTGTGGAACCATATATACAGCTAAGTTTCGACTTTTTCCCCTTGCGTCGTACCCCCCTGAGACCTAGTTTATCGGATTCTACGTAAAATTTTGATTGAAATCGACCTTTCACTCATTAAAATCGGTCCAGTGGATCCGAAGCAGGGTTGTATTAGCGCCGCTAATCATTAGCGTCGCTATTAGCGCTAATAGCGAAGCTAAAATCTAATATCCTCCGCTAATAGCGACTAGCGTTTCGCTAAAACCAGAATTAGCGAGACCAATTTTCGCTATTCGCTAATCGCTAAAATGTTATAAATTATCACAATCACAAACTTGTGAGACAATTGTTAAAAGAATTTTCTGAAATTTTTATGCGGACAGTTAGGTGACCCACACAGTAAAAAAATTATTTTTTCATCAATTTGAAGCCTGTTTCGACTCCACACTACACAAAGTAACCCGAGACAATTGGAGTTTCATTTTTTTCTGAAAGTCCCATTTATTACGATATGCTATATGAGATATTTGGTTAGGAATAACACTTTTGGCCACCATTTTCAGTATGATAGTTTTTGCCTGCGGAAGAGTTGACCGATTTTACCACGCTGAAATGATCACCAAATATGCAATTCTTAACCAAATATGAATAGCTAAATGAAAAAAGGCGTCATCTCCAATAGAGAATTATAAGTGAAATGAATCTCACAATTTTTATACATAGATTAATTTTTTGTCGTTCTTTCCTTAAAATATTATGTGTTATGTGTTATTGTAATTTTTAAGAAAAGGTTGAGGTATGATTAATACCACACATAGAAATTGTGAGCTTCATTTTACTTATAATTCGCTATTGTCAGAAAATAATAAATTTTCAAGTCTAGTTGAGGTTCGCTGTGTATATGAGGAAGTTTTCCTTTCCCGTTGATGGCGAAAAGTCGCTCCTTGCAGCAAACCTTAACCAAGGAAGTCTTTGCATATTCTGGTACCAGTTAGAGGTGTGCGCCGGCGCGCGCCGGCGCGCGCCGACACTTTTTTCATTGGTCAGTATCAAATAAAAAACAATTAATGCTACTAAAACATTTGATACTGTCCAATGAAAAACGCCGACGCACACCTCTAGTGCCAGTATAGGTATACTAAGTACCCATATTCTTGGTTCCACAGTTGGCTGTTGCTGTAAGTGACGAAATTCGCTCAAAAAATCTACTAAAATGGCCTATGGCTCCAGATGGTGTGCACCGGGACCATAGGCTCCGAAGCAAAAAATCTTTGCAATACTGAGAACCATAATCGTGTTGAATTTATGAGTTATAGCAGAAAAACCGTTTTTAACACCCTCTGACCTGCACCTACTCCGCGGCCTCCCACCTTGGAACGAAGTGCAATTTCGAAAACTGAGAAAACGTTTTTCTCTTCATGGTTTAAAGAGTCGAATGGGCCATAAGTCTCTTTAAACTGTGACACCTTGTCCCAAAATTTACGACTTCGGTCGAAGTTTTCGGAAAATCACTCTAAAATTAGTTACAATTAGCGAACATTAGCGTCCGCTAATAGCGACCGCTATTAGCGCGCTAATTTTTTTATTATTAGCGATTAGCGTTAGTTTCGCTAATATTTTTTCCAATTAGCGTTAGCGTTAGCTCCGCTAAAAAAATTGGTTAGCGAATACAACCCTGATCCGAAGATATGACCTTTAGAAAATCGTCATTTTCCATACAAAATGTGCTGCTTCATAGAATCCAAAGTTAATGCAAACATCCTACGTTAGTTAGTTAGTTAGTGGGTTAGTTAGTTAGTTGTGGCATTTCCATTTGTATGAAAAGCGTCTTTTTTGGCGATTTCCCGAAAACTGGCGGTCAGTTCTTCTTTAAATTTTGCAGGAACGTTCGGATGGGCATTCTGCGCCATCTAAGATTTTAAAAAAGTGGGGTCACCGGCTTCGTTTGGGCGCTAGGGCTCCTGGAAGCTCCCATACAAATCCCATATAAAATAATGTGTGTGGATTTCTCTAGCACTTTTTAACTTCCATCAGGTTTTTTGATATTTTTCGGTTATTCTCGACATGAGTCAGGCCATGCAATGGAGCTTCCTAGGTTTAAGGGATTCTTAAGGATTTTTGTGGATTTCTCTAGCACTTTTCAACTTCCATCAGGTTTTTTAATATTTTTCGGTTATTCTCGACATGAGTCAGGCCATGCAATGGAGCTTCCTAGGTTTAAGGGATTCTTAAGGATTTTTGTGGCATTCTCTAGCACTTTTCAACTTCCATCAGGTTTTTTGATATTTTTCGGTTATTCTCGACATGAGTCAGGTCATGCAATGGAGCTTCCTAGGTTTAAGGGATTCTTAAAGATTTTTGTGGATTTCTCTAGCACTTTACAACTTCCATCAGGACCTTTTGATATTTTTCGGGTATTCTCGACATGAGTCAGGCCATGCAATGAAGTTTCCTAGGTTTAAGGGATTATTAAGGATTTTCGTGGATTTCTCTAGCACTTTTCAACTTCCATCAGGTTTTTTGATGTTTTTCGGGTATTCTCGACATGAGTCAGGTCATGCAATCGAGCTTCCTAGGTTTAAGGGATTCTTAAGGATTTTTGTGGATTTGTCTAGCATTTTTCCACTTCCATCAGGTTTTTTTGATATTTTTGGGTTAATCGCTTTGAATTACTTCCAAAACTACTGATATCACAACAAAAACCCTTTTAAAAGGGAAATGTGACGCAAGTCGTTGTCCCTTCTTCCAAAACAACTGATATCAAATTGGGTGACGCTGAACGCTTCGAAACGCGAAAAAACTTTCAAAATATTTTCACATTTGATTAAAAAAATGCGTCACAAATGCCGGACACTGGTGTTATAGTTTTTCTGTTCTTTCAGTTTTATACGCAAAAATTTGACTTCCTGTGCAAAAATACTACATACACTCCTACATACAAGTCAAATTTTTGCGGTGAGAAAACAATAAACCATTGAAATGGTTATAGAAAAGAAGCGGTGGAGTTGAAGAAGTTGGTTCCATAGGTGCAGTTAGTCGCAGTTTATTTAATCCAAAGAGTTCAAATACTCGCACAAGTAGATTTAGCTTTGCCTTATAATTCAAATAAAAAGAGATTCCAAGAAAATACGATCGAAATTCACTATCGGGGACAGACGAAAATGTCGAGATTCAAGAAGACTACCTTTCAAAAGAAAACTCAAACATTTACCGCGATTCCCCCATGTTGCCCTCGAAATGGTGAAGTATGCAGTGTTTGGCGAGGTGTTCCATAGTTTGGGGTTGTGCACATTCGCATACTGGGGTCGCCACAGTGGGAAAAACTGCTATCTTCGTGTTCATAAATCTAGTACTGTTGAAACAGTATAATAATTTATGTCAAAACTCTTTCAACACTACTAGATTTATGAACACGAAGACAGCAGTTTTTCCCACTGTGGGTCGTGGCTTCATTTATGCATCATGTGGGCACAGCAGCCGTGGCCCGTTCTGACACGATTTAGGCGCATAGCTTCGTTGATTGGGAGGCTAGCGTTGTTACGTATTTTAATGCATTCACGAATCGCAGACTCTTCTCGCTGTAGCGATGTCTTCGGTGGTATGTTGCTCAACGCGTAGGTCCACGGCAGCGGTGCAGAGTGCACGGTTCCCGTGATAATTCTTAGTGCTACGTTTATTTATCTATCGATAAGTTTGATGTGTGCACTTCGCATCCAAACCGGGGAGCAGTAGTCTGCAACCGATATTACCATCACTTTCGTTGTTATGCGGAGGGTTTTGGCTGAGCATCCCCATGTAGTTTTGTACGACGATGATGCGGTTACGTAGTCGCTGCCCGTCGAACCCATTACACCCTGTGAATCCATCTGAGGAAATGGCAGTAGCGAAAAAGTATATCGCTAAGAGACGTCAAGGGTACGAAAAGAAATGTGTCGCTGAAGGCAAAAATAAGGTTTTCAAGAATCGATTCCGAATTCTGAAGGAATTGTATGAAGTGAAAGAAGCATTCACCGAAGTATATAATTTATTTGCGACGGTAGATACCTTGGAATGTAGCATACCACAACGCCAGAATGTTCATTTTCGGCTCTAGAGAGGCTAGGAAGTAAAGGTCGTAGGAGCATGACGACCAACTGCTTACGCAATCTCACATTTTTAGCGTTTGAATCCAAACGACTGGATGCGATAAGCATCGACGAAATCCTGAAACGATTCAATGCAAGCCCGAATAGACGAATACAGTTGTATTTGTGTTGGGTTAGTTTGGTTCCTTGTTTTTTCATTTACTAAAAAATATAGAGAACTGTTGAGTAACATTTTATTGCTTTTTGAATCGATTCGAAGTTTGGGCTTCAGCCCGCCCTGACATTGTCTTCCAGCTACGGCCCTGCATTGAAGTGGTGTCTAACCATCTGTACCACGGATCTAGCGCTGGCAATCGGTGGATCTGTAGAGAATTACGAAACATTGACGAGTGAACGTTAGATAAAACGTCATTCGATATGCCAGATTTACGTATAAAGTTTTATCATGTTTTCATGACTACATCGAGACAATATTGATATAATCGGCTCACAAGATTAATTTGCTTCATCTGAATTAAATGGTGAACACTTACGACCATCAGTAAAATCTCGGATTCAGACTGTGATGTGTGTGAAAATCACTAAGAAACAGCGAAACACTACCTTTGCTCCTTCCCACTTTTATAACAAAAGACGGCAGTACCTCGGTAACTACATACCTGCCCTACAACACATAAAAAACTTACAAACCGGTTCTAACAAAAGAATCCTTTTGTTAAAACCGGTTTGTAAGTTATTTATGCGTTGTAGGGCAGATACAGCCTGATCAAAAACATGCATCCCAAGCTCAGCCTATTTGGGAATTAAAGCTAAATCCATACCACATAGTGAGCAGAATAGACCTAAACGGTGGCTTTTCAATAAAAAAAAATACAAATATGTCATCAATACAGAGATCCAATCGCACATTGACGGATCTACACCTACCATAACTTAAACCGCATGGCGCTACTCAAACTAGCGTTGCGACACCGTCGCGTCGCCGTCGCGTGTCCTCATCAAATCTTTTTCACCACGTATACATAGTTGTAGTGAAAGCGAGGTGAAAACGATTTTTGGAACGAAAGCAGCAAGTGTGTGTGTGGTGAAAATGATTTTTGACACGAAATCTGGAACAGTCCGATCTCTCGGGATCGAGATACGATGTATCTAACATCTACGGCATTTCTCCTACTTAGTTGTCTAGGAGGGATTAAGGAGAGCAACTCAACAGCACCCGCGTTTCAGCGCAAAGGCACCACCGCACCTGGGAACGCTACCCCAAAAAACGCATGGTCGAACAACTTGAGGCTTTATGCGTTTTGTTTTGGGGGTTTGTAACTATTCCCAGATTACCTCAGCAGGGTGGGGAGTGTGATGAATATCACTAACAGTTGTCGAATCAGTACACGTTGTCCATAAGCGTAACAACTCGCGTATAGCCTCCGATTAACAAAATGCTAAATCTAACTAATTGTTACGAAGTTATGACCAAAAAATGTATGGAGCTTATCTAAAGAAGAAAGCAATTCGAATTTTAAATTCAAAAAATGGAAAATACAAATTGAAATTTTCCCATTTAATTTTCGCTGAAAGAATAAGAATCTCTATGGAAATAAAATTCACAAAGTTAACGAATTATTCATTCGTGCAAACTAATAAACTTGTTTCACGACCAAAAACTTCTTTCACAACCCTTACCATAACACTTCCACACTATAAACAACTGCAATTGAAAATGAGTGTCATCTGCACTATGTTTTAGAAGTTGTTCCGCATGGAAACAATTAAAAATTATTTCAAATTGTTCCATTAAAGTTTGTTTCCATAGAACCGTAAGTCTCACAGGTATCCTTTTATAACAAAAAGCAATTAGTATAAACGGAATGTGTGTCTGTGAAATAGTTGCATTTATGTTTAGCTATTTTTTTATAATCCCTTGCGAATAAAATGTCCACCGCCTAAATATAAACTAAACTCACAGCGCAGCGTTGTGTAAAAAAAACGGTTGTGTATAATTCGAAATAAAACGTGAATGAAAAGTGAACGAAAATTAATCGTTTCGAAAATTATATGGTACACGATTGTGTAATATGGAACCCATACAAAGCATTTTCTTCTGGTAAGTATTTCTGATTTTAAAATCAAAGTTTTAAGTCATTGAACTGTACGTTCAGTTTGGGAAAAGAATTCCAAATGTGCGTTTCATTTTATGAAAGGGTTCGCAAAAAAAGAAAGAAAAACGTTGCGCTGTTTTAACAATAACACGGCGATGTTATTGTACGTCTGGGTTAATAAAAATATATAAATGATTTCTACGTTTATGGTACATACATACAAGCGTATTGATTTTAATTTCTTTTTATTTGGTTCACAGAATACAATTTTGTACAATGAATTGACTTTATGTAAATACAGAACATTTTCGTAGACGAACCCAACGCTATAATATTTAAATTAATTCAATTTCAAGCAACAAGTCACAGTTAACTTTCTAACAAATATTCTTAATATTGAAATTCTTAACTATCAATAATGCAGGTGCGCATCGAAAATCTCTTGTTAAAATTCAAATAAATTTAATTTCATTGCCCTATGTTTCGTTTACACACCAGCACCATGTGATATTGTAATAATTCCCTAATTTTCGAAGAAATTTTTGTTAGTTTTAAGCCTAGTCTTGTGTTAAGCACTCGAATAATTATGTAGGAATATAAAAAAAAGTGGTCGTGTGTCTTGTCGATGTAATAAAAAGTAACATTGGGTGACCTAAAATATTTTTATTTTCTAATAAATAACCTTTTTTTACTAGTTGTAATTAATTAAGACAGACTCTATTCGCTTGGGAATAAATGTAACTGTTTACTAAAAAAACATTGAGTTTATATTTTTGTGACGTGGATAGGTGAGTCACTGAACTTTCCTTATTCTCAAAATTGAGACTTTTTATTAATCAGTAGATTGAAACGGCAAACATGTTTGACTTCGCACTCTCATTTTTTCGCAACTCAAACTCATGGATCTCATGTTATAACTATGATGTCACGAGTATCGTAGACACAGATCTGTTACCTCATGCTTTATCTCATGGAATAGTGTACTGTACCACGCGGCTGACAGTTCATTATTTGTAATTGTCAACATTCAATTCTCGTAAAGTCATTACTTACAATTTTCTAGACAAAAAATGTGAATACGAATGTCAAAACGAGAGAGCTTCGATGTGAATAACATTCTATTCAACGTGAAGTTGTAGAATTACGTCGGGGTCACCAATTTGTAGTGAATGGGTCAGATTAGCAGTTCTGACTCATGATACTTTGAGTAAAAACGGATTTCGTATTGGACCAAAATGATGTTAATGATGTATATGTCTTTCCTTTTCCATTTTCGGAATGACAACAAGTCAAATACACCACATGTGCACTGCGCACACACGTTACATATATATACACGCTACATCCAAACATACCACACACACTAAACATACCACATGCACCAAACATACCACATGCACCAAACATACCACATGCCCACATGACATGCATGTGTACTCATCAATAAAAAGCAAAGGGTTGTTTGGGGACTTCGACGGGTCGACTGGGCCGCAAACTCACTTCCGGATTTGCTTTTATTGTTTTTTAATGAAAAGCCAGTTAGTTTTTAACCGTTGGCTAAATATAAATAAAAAAAAAATTCTATTCTATAATTGAAAGAGAGATGTTACCTCTTTCGAGGTTGAACAAATTCTGATTTATTCGTACGAAATGCATCGCTTATATAGCGAATGCAAAGGCGACTCGATACAATTTAAATTATTAGTATATTACAGAGGAACACTGTTATGAGTAATATTACAGGTGTGCGATGTTTACGGAAACGGCTGTTATGTTCACTCTACGAACGAATCAAAGTTGCCGCGTGCCAATTCATTCACGTTTCTATGAAATGACTTTAGTTGTCGGTTAAATTTTTGTTTAGTATCGAGATTTAATTCGAATTTTTCATCTTTATTGAGAACCTATAGGCGGCCTTAGGGAACACATGTTTTGCCCAGAATTGAATAATGTCATAGGCAGGACATTCGTTTCCGTAAAATACCACAAATTTAAGAAATTTGAGGTCACAAACTTTTACTATATCAAAACAAACACGTCGATTAATAAGATTAATAAGATTTACCGACTACTCTCACTACACGTACGTTATGCGCCATTTACCTATCGCATCGCACACCGGTTATATCAACTTACCGAGTGGGTACACGTTAAAATATTTAAATGAAAACTTGATCTGTGTATCACCACAAAGTTATCTGCTACAATTCTATGTTGTGGAACTAGCTAACAATATTACATTCGTTTAGCGCAAAATTGGCGCTGGGCGTCGAATCTCATCCACTTACGCTGACGTCATAAGGAAAAAAACTTCGAGAAAATCAGCGAAGATTTTCAACGAAATTAGCCGAAAAAAATCAAATTAGCGACAAAATCAAACAATAGATTCTCTGTCATTGTTTTCTGTAATTTTGTAGCTAATTTGATTTTTTTCGGCGAAATTCGTTGAAAATCTTCGCTGATTTTCTCTAAGTTTTTTACCTTATGACGGCAGTACGAATTCACAAAGTTACGAAAGCTGTTAAATCCCGAACAAGAAGTTCACTCTTCAGATTAAAGAAAATCAAAGTGCTCCGAATAAGTTAATTAAATAAATTTCGATCATGTTGCCGGAGACTTGTATATAGAGAGAAATTATAAGAAATAAATTAGAATAAATACAAACGTGAAACGGGCAACACGCCTTAAACAAGTATTTCATTCTCGTAGTGAAGGTAGTTCGTGGTTCAACATAGCCACAACTCTTTTGAAGGTAAATAGTTCGTGGTTCAACATAGCCACAACACTTTTGGAAAAGAAGAATAGTTCGTGGCTCAACATAGTCACAACTCCTAAGAATATCTGAACAAAGCCACAGTAAAACAAAGACAACTTCATAAGTATTTGCAGATTGCCGTTTCATCAAAGTTACGAACGGCATGAGAATCGACACCCTGACATTCGAACAACTAAGTATTAGTCAGATGATTACTACGTACAGGTTGTTACTGTAGATCCTGTAGATTTACATAGCAATGCAAAAGTGACAGTCGCTAAATTTTTCGAATTAGGCAACCCCTAAATTTATTCATAAATCGAAAGTAATGGATAAAATTTGGTATCGCCATATTAGAAAAATTTCTCATCTGTCACTTTCGCATCGTCATGAATGTGTGCATGAATGCAGAGAAATTAAGTTAGCACCACTGTACTAGTTGTTATGAATGCTATATAAACGATAAGTTGGCACTACTGTGCGAAATAGACTGAGCATGTGAAATGAGAGCACACTACTTATCATACTAACTCGATAAAACCTTTATTCTCACACTCCAGTTGGCAATAATGTTGCTCCGAACCCGATATGTCATCCATAAAGTAAGTACCCCAAAAATGTCAATTTTTTCATCCCCTCTACCTTTTTGTATACGCAAAAATGAATGAAAATTCAAAACAATACCTACCCTTACACTTTGGCCTAACATTTTCATGCTTTAGAGCGTACGTACTTTATGGATAGAACTCGTCTTCGTCGAAGAATTGAAGCGCCCATTTGTGGTAAGAGGTTTTTTGTATCTAATTAAAAAAAAATATGTGACACACGTTACGTATTCATTCATAACGCATGCGAGGGATCAGCAAAACCGAAAACAATACCAAATGACGCATGGAAAAGTTTACGTATCGATTTTATTTTCCACCATTAATTATTTAAAATACGCTGGAGACGTTTCGCAAGCACGTGTCTAATAATAACTCAAACTCATGCTACAACAACATCACTCTCCAACGAAACAAGACAAATGGAGTAGCAAAATATGAGTGCAGACTTACAGGGAACCTTCTTACAGCGTTGTCATTATCGAACAAAGTTAACGAAATTACAACATCACACCTAAGCTTGTGATAATGTCCTAAACATTACCAATTATTCGCCAAAGTATTATTTATTTAAGGCGCCAAGGAATTGTCTCGCTTTTTTGAATTCCTTTTTTATGTATTCACCCAGGTAGCCGATGCCGACATAAATAACCGAAATCTGAACCACCTTTATGTTCCATTTTAACATTCTTTTTTCTTTTCATATTTTTTTTTAATTTGTTTTCCGACAAGAATTCAAAAGTGCAAAAGATGTTTTATGAGTGTTATAAAATGAGATTTTTACGTGTTTAAAATATTGTACCGATCGTACGTACGACGTGTAGAGATAAGTTACTTTAAAAATAGTGAATGTTTTTTTGTGGGTAACTGAAAATAAAGTTATTTCAATGGATTTTTGCGGTTTATTGTGGGACGACAAAGTATGAAATGAAAGTGAAATATTTCTTGAATATTTTTCTTTCCCTATTGGAAGCAGTCTGCAATGAGAGTCCATTACAAAAGCGAACGATGCATATGAAAGTTAAGGTGGAATTTGGTTCGTTCTATCAAACCCACTAACAGTCGTTATGAACATACACACAAGTTTTATATACTGTTTTTTGGACCCGTACGAAGTACAAGAGGTCCTATACGTTTACTACAAACAATTTTATTGTAACATGGGGTAGATCGAGGTGGGAGTGGGGGGATGCATCTATTATCGTC
>CM055405.1:18905238-18936618 GCA_029228625.1 Pseudolycoriella hygida | reverse complement strand
AGAACTATGAGAGTTAGAAAGTTGGTTCCAAAGGCGAAGTTGTAGAGAATTAAATTTAAGCGAACACGTGTTTCAGGGTTTTGTGGAAATATGGCTCAATCCTGGTATATGACCACTTCCATAATTGGGCAGGATGACCCAGATCTCCAGAACTATAAGAGGTAGAAAGTTGCTTCCAAAAGCAAAGTTGTAGAGAATAAAATTTGAACGAACACTTGTCTCAGGGTTTTGGGTAAAAATTTCACAATCCTGGGATATGACCACTTCTAGAATTGGGAGGGATGACCCATATCTCTAGAACTGTAAGAGGTAGAAGGTTGCTTCGAAAGGCAAAGTATTACCAGCGTAATAATTTTTCAACACTTTCGGTTTTCACACGCAAAAATTTAAAACTCAAAACAATCTTCGCAAAAAGACACGAATGTTAAATTTTTGCAGCGTAAAAACTGAAAGTACAGAAAAATTATTTCGTCGTTGGGTCTGGCATTTGTGACGCGATTTTTTGAACACAGGGTAACGTTGTGGTCAAGGAAATGTATGCGTATTTTCAGCGCAAGCGTCACCTCCACTGATATCATTAATTTTGGAAGTAGACATTAGGGGCTGCGTCACACTTTACCTTTTAAAAGGTTTTTGTTGGGATATCAGTAGTTTTGGAAGTTTTTTGTTTTTTGACCCACTTCTGCGCCTCGGCGACCCCACTTTCTATTCATCAAAATGATGCGCAAGTCAATATCTATCGATTCCGACGAAAAAATTTTTTGGCGAAAACTTTCGCCTCAATTTTGGCCAACTTCCGCGCCTCGGCGACCCCGCTTTCTATTCATCAAAATGATGCCCAAGTCATCTATCGAACTTTCCCGAAGGAACCAACTCTCTAGCTATTCTAATTCAGAAGATAGCAAAAATTCCAAGATGGCGTCACTTTGACAGTTGGCAGCCATTTTCTTAGGATAACGAAAAAATTCTCCTCACCAATCTCTATAACTTTCCCGAAGAAACCAACTGTCTGGCTATTCTAATTCAGAAGATAGCAAAAAATTCAAGATGGCGCCTTTTTGACACCCGGCAGCCATTTTCTTATGATCCCAAAAAATTCTCCTGATCAAACTCTATAATCGCTCGGAACAAACCAACTCTCTAGGTATTGTAACTCCGGAGCTAAAATTCGACAACACAAAAAAACGTAATTTATTGCTTAGGAAAATTCAAAATGGCGCCTTTTTGACACCCGGCAGCCATTTTCTTATGATCCCAAAAAATTCTCCTGATCAAACTCTATAATCGCTCGGAACAAACCAACTCCCTAGGTATTGTAACTCCGGAGCTAAAATTCGACAACACAAAAAAACGTAATTTATTGCTTAGGAATATTCAAAATGGCGCCTTTTTGACAACCGGCAGCCATTTTCTTATGATCCCAAAAAATTCTCCTGATCAAACTCTATAATCGCTCGGAACAAACCAACTCTCTAGATATTGTCACTCCGGCACTAAAATTCGACACACAAAAACAACGTAATTATGCTAGGAAACTTCAAAATGGCGCCTTGTGACACCCGGCAGCCATTTTCTTAGGATCCCAAAAAATTCTCCTGATCAAACTCTATAATAGCTCGGAACAAACCAACTCTCTAGGTATTGTCACTCCGGAGTTAAATTCGAAAACTCCGAGCACTACGTGAAAAACCATGAAAATTGACCACTTTTCCACACTTTCCGACTTTTCCAGAGTTTTCCCGGAAAAGCGGCCGATGAAATTTTTCATTTTAGGCCGAGACTGACGTTCCCTGAAAATTTCAGGAAAATCAGACAGCCGATTCTCGAGATCGAAAATTATTTATAAAAACCGACAGATCAGAAAAAAAGTTTACATAATAATGAGAACAATGGATTTTGGTAAGATGTATGGAAAAGTACCATCTTCAAATCTCCACATCTCAGCCAATTTTCAACCGATTTTGATGAGTGAGGGCTTGTTGGAAAGCTGCTGCGACGTAGTTTTTTAAAAAATATTTGGAGGGGAAGGGGGCGAGGGGAAAAAACTCAAAACTTCGCCTATACATCGTGTCTTGTCCCAAAGGTTTTTGTATGGAGGTTTTTGGGTTTGTGGGCGTTTTTTTGGGTGTGGGGACTGCGTCACGCTCTCCGCTACCGCTCCGAGCATGAATCAGTAATTTAGAGCGCGATTTGTACAACGATAATGCTCCTAGGATCGGTTTCAAAGCGTGTAATTTATATAAGGAAAATTCTCCGGGGTGATGAATGCTGGGAGATAATTTCCATGGTGATAATTACAGCAGCTCCAAGCGGTAATAGCTGTTACCGATACAAACTGGTGTTTCTCTACGCCTTACATTCGCAGGAAAAAACTTGTTACACTTATGTGAAAACTTCGAGGGGTTATTCACTGGTCCATTGTACCAAAAATTCCAATTCCATAAAAAAATTCAATCCAAGAAATTCCAAAAATTCCATCGAAATTCTAAAAATTCCATCGAAATTTCAAAAATTCCACAAAATTTCCGAAATTTAGAAGTTCCGAAAATTCAAGAAATTCCAAAAATTCCATTTTAATTCCAAAAGTTCCATTTTAATTCCAAAAATTCCATCAGCCTGTACCAAAAAAATGAAGTGGATAACCATAACCAGTAGATTGTTGAATTTATTTTTTCTTTCCGAGGTGAACAACAGCTACCTCTCCACTCCCTCCCATCGACGCGGCACCTATGTTTTCTACCCACCTACCCAGTACTTTTCATCCATTTAGCTAATTGAGTGTAATCAACGAATGAACAACAAAAATCCCACTTGTCCAACCTGATAATGAAAATACCTTACGAAACAGAAACATCCATTATCCACCTGAAACCACTACCATTGAACTTATCGCGAAGCTGTTGGGAATGTACACACAAGCAACCGACCAAAATCAGTTCATGAACTATTTGAGAGATTTTCAAAGCAAAGTTATTAACGAAGACCTGATGATTTGTCACAAGATGTTAGGTCCAAATTTCGAGAATCAATTGAGTCAATTATATCCACTTTACTGCAAAGCCTTTGGTGAGAATGGAGACGTAAGTGAGGTTTGTTTTATCATTTGATTCAAAAGAGTCGTCCAACTACAAGTGCATTCACTTTTCATTAGTTTATGACTCCTCAAGCGTTTAAAACATTTTTCGCAATCATTGGAACTAATGGTCAAGGTATCGGAACGAGTCCGTTCGCCGAATGGGTGAAAAATGTTTCTGAATTGAAACTATCGAATGACGAACGAGTTGCCGTTGAATCTTTGATCGACGATCTGTACCAGAAGATGGACGAGAAGACCGGACTAGCATTTCTGAACAATGAAGGCTCAGCATTGTACGTGACACAAAGCAAAATCAACCACAGCTGTGTACCCAACGCCGTTATCACTTTCCCTTCATCGGATCATACGTTGTCACTACTAGCGCTAGACGACATCAAGTGTGGTGATGAGATAACGATTTCCTATTTAGACGATTGTTCAGTTGGTCGATCGAGACATAGTCGACAGAAGGTAAGTGACATTGACGAGATAAATTGAATTTCAAAAACTTTTCACGTTCAGGATCTCATGGAAAATTATCTTTTCGTTTGCCGTTGTCCGAAATGCGAGGAACAAATCAACGACCCGGATGTGACCAGTGATGAAGAGGAAGAAGAAGAAATGGACGAAGAGTAAATGTAAGCGATTCTTTATTCAAAAGGACAAATAAATATTTGAAATATTGGCGTGTGTTTTGCATTCATCCAGTCACCGGTTGAAGATTTATTAAATTGTTACTGCTTTCAGCCAGTTCTGTTATGGAAATTCGTCCACGTTGTCGAATAAATTTAGCTACGGCCGCTAACTCATCTTCACTGATGTAAATGAACTTTCCTCGGTCATCGATCACACCACTTAGCATTCCATTCGCCATCAATTCCTTGATACGATCTATGGTTGCCTGCGTTTTCAAATTGAACTCCCGTGCCAAATCTTCCAGTACGACAACCTTGTTGTTTTTGATAAACGCAATAAACTCTTGCAGTAAATTGTCACTTTCCTTTTCATCTTCCTCAAAACCCTCTTCTTCAACGCTGAAGGCTTCTTTCATTTTCAAATATTCCTCATATTCCTGTTTCTCTTTCAATTCTCTTTCCAATCGTTCAATCTCTTCACGTTTCTTTTCATTCTCCTCTGCTTGTTCCTCCAATTTTTTGCGCTCCTCTTCAGCTTTTGCATCTCGTATCTTCTTCTCCTCTCTTAATTGCAGTTCAACTTCTCTCTGTGCTTTTTTCTCAGCTTTCGCTTCCAATTTAGCCCGCTTTTTGGTACCCATTTTCTCATCACCAATTTGAGCTGCAGGACGTTCAACTGCATCGTCACCGGCAACGTCTTCAACTCTATCGTACTGATTCCTAGCTTGTTCATTCAAAGCATTACGGGCGCGATTCCGTTGATTTCGTGCCATTTGAGCTCGAAGTGGTACTCCTGGCTCGACTCGTCTGGGTACTCGTTGTTGGGGTGCTGTAGAGAATTGAAAGAGTACGGTATTTACAATTACTGAATGGACTACAATTTTACGCTTACCTTGAGCTGGTTTTTCATTTTTTTTATTAAAAAACCAAATTGTTACAATAAGGACTAACAGTGACGTCGCCACCCCAGTTAATAGAAATAGATCCATTTTAGAGTGCTTTAAACTTCAGTATTCGAAAGTACAAAAAATAACCAAAACATTATTGTCAATTTTCTTTCACCCCCTTCCTCATTACTCACACGTCAACAGATCTTTTTTGGATGTTGTTCACTTACACAACATGAGTTTTTTTTACTTTTCTCTGGTTAATTCCATCGGTAACCCACTCATGTCGCAATCATGTTACTTGTGGAACGATTGAGTTTTCTCCCATGCTAATAAAAATCACATTGAAAGAGATGAAATTCGTTATCCAGGTGGCGGTACCGATGGAATTAGTCCTCTATGGACAAGGTGATCGATGGACCCATTTGGTTAAAACAGAGTCGACCTCAATCGTTAACTAAACGACGATGTATAATTAAAGCTGAAAATGAACGAGCAATAGACTCTTTTATTAGTTCGCTCAACATTTGAATTTTAATTGAAATTAGAATAATTTGACACAAGATGTCACTATAAAAATCTATTGATTGTTTGCTAATATTATGCATATACCTTACGTAATTACGCATATGTCGTACGTAATTACGTATATGGACTATTCTACCGTTACCCATATTACATTGGAGTTTTGTTCTCAATTATCTTGAAAAGAAAACGCCATTCACCGATTTTGTTAAGCTCGCTCCTCTCAACAATATTGTGGAACATAAAAACTTTGTAGCTGTGTGGTTTATGAGAAACAGCTAGAGTGTAATATGTGTAACGCTAATGAATGGTCCATATATCGCATACGAAATTCGTTTAAAACGTAGGAAAAAATTCAAAATTGAACCACCCTTTGGTCCTTCATTTCATTGTCATATCGTCGAACTGTCATTAGTTTTCTTCTAGTGCGGCAACGGCTTCTGTCAATGTATAAAAAATTTCACGTTGAAATTTAAAATAAATGTCAAAGTGACGAAAAATGGTGTGCAGTTTGTCATGCAATTTCGTATACCGTCATCGCATATCCCCACGTCTAGTAAGTAATTTGTCACATTATACGAAATTCCATGATTTGTTCATTTATGTGCTCTATTTGTTAATTTGTTCTTTTTTGATCTTTCGTTAAGAACTGCCCGACTTTTATTTCTTAAATTTTCCAGTTCTCCTGCATGAGCTGTAGAGTGATTTTCTCCTGCAAACACCAGTTTACACGCGCAAAGTTCATTTTCTTAAAACGTATACCTACACATTTAACAAAAACACTAACTCTTCTATAATTTTGTGAAAAAATCTTGCATCCGTATACGTCGTTAAATACATAGCTGAGTATGTATAGCAGCCTGGCGGGCTTAACCTGGCCCTAACCTTCATCGAAAAAAGGCGCAGGTTTTGTTTACCAAATTTGACATTCATCAAAGCCTCAATCAAAAGTAACGATGGCTACTCTTTCTTAATCGGAGATGATTCCCATCTAAGTCAGAAGCGTTTCCAATGTTACTCAGAAGCGCTATCCGCATATGTCAATCAGATGCAATATCCATGTGAATTAGAGGTCACTCACATGTGAGTCAGATATATATTTCCCATTTGAATCAGAGGCGATAACCATCTTAGTCAAAATCAAAGAATATTCTCATGTGACTTAGAGGCGATTTCCTTATGTGAATCAGAGGTAATTCCAGTGTGACTCAGATGTAAGTCCCGTGTGACTCAGATGTAATTCTCATGTGAATCAGAAGTATTTTTTTATTGAAGATATAGTTGTTGTAAGTACACTTTGTTACGCGCACAGAGGCCTCTGAGTGCGCCTATTGTGCTAACTATATAGAGACGTTTACCGTTTATTCGAACCTTCCTGTGCTTGCGATGTAGTTCAGCATGTTTTGCCGTCTTTTTGTGATGAAAGCTGGTCAGTAACATAGGTAATGTTCAGCTGTTTCTGTGTGGTGTCCACACAGCTTGCAGCTTGGACCTAAACTTTTTTCCCTGAAAGATACATGCCTCTCATGATTCAAGTTCGAAGATGAGCAAAATCGATCAAGCGGTTCCGGAGGTATGGTCGAGGAAGTGACCAAAAACATAGTTTTTCGAGGGTCGGTGAAGCTTTTTCGCAAATATCTCAGCAAGTATAGCACGGAAATTGGTGAAATGAAAGGATTTTGTTGGTTTTCCAGGATCAGCACAGCTTCCAAAGGTCCGAGAAATAATAATTTAGAAGACAAACACGTCAGTACGAAATGACAATTTAATTCAGAATAATAAGTTTACAAACGTTGAACACTAGATTATAAAAACAAAAGCGATGACTATGTTGATATCAAATTGATATTCTTACAGATTTGATGTCAGAAAATTGAAAAAATATTTGTGGAAATCGGGTCAGGGGTTGGGGCACCGGGACCAATGGAATCGAGGAAATTGAGTTTCTTGGCCATATTCGAAAACACTTTTTCGTGTTTATTTCCTTAACTATGCAATATGGAGACTCACTGTCAAAGGCAAAGTTGTAGAGATGTGTTTCAGGGTTTTGGGTAAAAATGCCCCAATACTGGGATCTGACCACTTCTAGAATTGGGAGGGATGATCCATATCTCTAGAACCATAAGAGGTACGAAATTACTTCCAAAGGCAAACCTGTAGAGCATAACATTTTAGCGAACAGGAGTCTCAGTGTTTTGGGTAAAAATGCCACAATCCTGGGATATAACTATAAGAGGTAGAACGTTGCTTCCAAAGGCAAAGTTGTAATGAACAAAATTTTAGAGAACATCTGTTTCAGGGTTTTAGGGGAAAATGGCGCAATCCTTGGATATAATCATTTCTAGATTTGAATGGTCTGAGATGTACTTCGGTAGGGACTTTGACATTACCTTGGGTAATTTCTGTCGATCTTTGAAATTCTCAAAGTTACAAAAGAACATAAAACGTTGGATTGTTTGCTTATTACTATAACAAGATACGTTCGAGTCCTTTTGCAAGATTTGTTCTATTTGCCACATCAATTCTGATATGTACGGGTCTTTGGTTATGTTTGGGATTTACGCTTAATTCGTTTTCGTTGCAACATCGAGAGATGATATTTAAGACTGTTTGCAACTGATCACACAAAGTGTTTATGAATTTTCCTCGTAACAGGGTAGTAATGTCATCCGCAAAACACTCCGTTTAGTTACATTCTATCATTGTGATTAATTGGTCAACTACTAAACACCATAAGAGGGGAGGGAGAACTACCCACTGTGGACATCCTTTCGCTACTGTCACTGAGACTTTTTCTGTACCGTAACAACACAAAGACTATTCTGCTCTTCAGCATCGCTTCAATCCAGTTAACAATCAGAAGTAAAAGTGCTTCACTGATCGTTTCGAAATGTCAGTGATTTGTAAAGATTAACTTTTGAAATTGTCATTTTGCCTGGCATTATCATTTAGAATATGAAAATGTAATTCAGACAAAATAAATTCAGATAATATGTATACTTAGCTGACGTAACGATGCTTTTGTATGTAAACTGAAAAAACCTATCACATTACCCACATTACCTGTCACCCCTGTCACTGGATATTCTTTTTTTAAGATTCATTTTGAGTTCTCGTCTCATGAAAAGTGAACGTTCGAGTGAAGAAAAGGTGGAAAAAACACTACACGAGGGGCAACACTGAAATTAGAGATTGAAGAGGCAAGTTTTTTTCATTTGCAGTATCACCCGTGTGTTCTGCGATATTTTTATAAATACTTGCTGTTTCATTAAATCGTTTTTCATATTAATTCGTAAAATAGCTTGTTCAGCATCCTACGTATAAAAATGTGATAAAATTTCGAAGTAAAAACGACTTGGAATTCGTCAATTTCAGTATTTTTTTTCGCACTTTAGACATTGTATCATTGACAATTGACGAGAACACATTTTTCTCTATTTTGTTTAGTTTTATTTTGTGATTAGCAAATCATTAACTTAACAAGAAGTTTATCATCGTTCGTGCAAAGTTCTTCACACTTCAGTGTGCGATAGTCTAAGGTTTTCAGTGATCGATTCATTTTTGAATTGCTGAGAAAAGTTAAGAGAAATAAAAAAAAAGTTACAAAGCAGACATCTTGGTTATGTATATTGTAGAAAAGAAGTGTGGGCACTCCAAACAGTGCTTTCAAAACTGTTGTGTTTTGACTGAAGATATGTTCATCTCGACGTATTGATTTATTTCTATGGTGTTTGTTGTTAGCTTGACGGTAAGTAGCTTTTGATCTAACTACAAATAAATAAACTTATCGAAATATGCTCAATGTTTGTCTCAATGACAATGTGCGAGTTGTGTTTAGATCGCCTTGTGAAAAATTTACATATCGGAGCTATTCGCTCCTCTCCAATCGGTTAAAAGTTCAGTGTATTTTGTTTATCTACTCGAAAAGATCAACTTAAATCTATATTGTTCTGTAAATGAATGAATCGCTTAAATCCAAAGCAACATTGTTGGAAACGCTTGGCAGCGTAATCAATGTTTGTGTGGTGTACGTGACCAACGAACTGTCTCGTCAAGAAAATTCAAACTCATTCCATCCATGCGTCCGAATACTTGTGGTCGATAACACAAAACTACCGGAAATACAACAATAGTAATTTGAGTGAGAATAAAAGAGTGGAATCCCTAGTCACTACCATCCTACTTCAGAAACCAGTGCAATACTTGCGTTGTCTAATATGTGCTTTCATGTATAAGGCTCCAAGATTCCTTAGTATCTACTTTTCAGCAGATGAGAAATAAAGAAAAAATTAGTTCCGCTGGTCGTGTTTTTTCCTGATACTCAAATTTGAAAAATTCTCATTTTGAGTCATGTAGTGGTTGCATTACGCGTCTATCGAAACCAATGACATATTGAGTATAGACTGGCAGTCTTTGACAAAAAATTAACACAAATTGAAGCAAATATGAAATTTGAAATGTTTGGTAGTGTTGGTAAATTAAGGATTATGTAAAATTTAGGTGAACTACGTATTTTCAGCAGAACAAATCAACGTGAATTGTGTATGTGTCGGTGTTGAAATTACGTATTTTGATTTTTTGATTCATCTTATTGCTACGTAAATCCGGTCTAATGTAATTGATCCAAACCATGTTGTAATCTACTGCAGAATGACTAAAAACGTTTTCAAATTATGCTACATTTGGTTCTACACGTGTCATAAGCAGCTGCGAATGTTACACATTTCTATCTGTCTCTTTCTAGACCCGCACGAAGAACGAAGTTTTTCGAAAAGGGGCTTATTGCGTTTACCACAACGTTTGTTGTTATTATTTAGCGTATGGTTCAATTTTCATAAATCTTTTTTTAATCGATAGCCCAACAATTTATGGAAGAAATTTTTTTTTTTTGTTGTGCCCTGTGCGCCTCAAAAATGAGGTTCTACTAGCGCTCTACGAGTTTTTTGTACACAACTCGAGCAAATTTTTTTTTCTATTTTCATGAATCTTTTTTTCATTTCTTCATTTTCTTCATTCCTTTTCTATTTGAGAGATAATTGAAAGCCTAACAGTATTCTGGAATAAACGTGGGGCCAAGGCCTTAATTTCTAGGTCGATGGTAAGGTCGGTCCTAGCCAAACCAATTGTTTTCTACAACATAGAGAAAATTGAGGGAAACATTTTTGTCCATGGAAGTATGGGTTCGATGCCTCTCTATAAGGCCCTAGGCCAGTCCTTAGGGTCGGTCCTTAGGTCGGCCCTAGCTCAAAAAACTTGTTTTACTACTTTGTAGAGAAAATTATGATGAACATTTTCGCCAATGGAAGTGAGGGTCCGAGGCCTCTCCTTAAGGCCACAGATCGGTCGTAAGATCGGCTGTGGCCCAAAAACTTATTTTTTGCTATGTTGTAGAGAAAATCGAGGATGACATTTTTGTAAAGAAATATGGGTTCGAGGCCTCCCCTTAGGGCCGTAGGTCGGTCCTAACGCAAAAAAAGATTTTTTTTTGCAATGTTGTAGACGAAATTTAAGGGAACTTTTTTGTGATTCCGAGGCCTCTTTGGCCCAATTTTTTTTTTCTTGCTATGTTATAAAGAAAATTGAGACGAACATTTTTCCTCCACGGAAGGACTCTCCTTAGAGGTCAGGTTGGTTCACAACGAATTTTTCTACAGCGGTTCTTCAAATGGGTTTCTCAATATTGCCATTTCAGCAATTTCTAATCATAATCAGTAATTTAATACAACAGGAATACTTGCAACGGGATTCGTACGGATCCGCGAAGCATATGTTTTTCTCTTCAAACATGTAAACAATTAACACAAATCTTGGGTACCCACGCTACTTCCGGGCGATCTAACATAATGTAATAGGAAGAGGAAGATGGTTCATACTTGAAGACGGAAAAAGAAAAGAGATGTAAAAGTAGCCCTGAAATTTTTCATAATCTGTGTTCGTCCTGTTTTCTCTATACACATGTGCGAGTATCAGTGTTAAGTACCAAACGCTCACCTTTATGAAACTTGTGGTACCGAAATTCTTCGTAAATTCGACATTATTTAAATTCGGCTTTATGTTTGTATAACGATTGTCTTTAAAGATAGATGGATATACTGTGTATTAGTGCAACCTTTGTTACGAGGGCAGTTTCTTTATTTGCTTAATAAATGTTTTCTTCTCTGAAACTAGGAGTATAATGGAGTCTATTGCTGCGAAAACAAATATTGGAGGTGCGATGCGATTTTTTTTTCGCAGTCACATGCAATCAATCGCAAAACTAACAGGTTGTGTGTGTGGTTGTTAGGCGTTTATGTATGTGTAAGTTATGTTTCGTGCGAGAAAAAATCGTAAGCTGAGGAAGGCATTCGCAGACATATTTTTATTACCACATTTTGACATTTTGTGCGAACATTTTTTTTCTTTGACAATTCTTTCATTATTTTGGATTTATTTGAATTTTTTTTAAAATAACTTATCAGCGATTAGCATGTGCTGGACACTTCAGTTTATTCTTCAGTATGTCAGAATGTGCGAATTTGCAAACGAAAAACATCGTATCACACGTCCACTATAATCAGCGCTTAAGTCATGTTTAACATAAAACATTAGTCACCTCACTATGTTCACACTTTCACTATAAACATTCAATTAAGAAATCTCCCAATCTGTGCAATTTTTGCTCAAATTGAATGTATCAGCTGTGTTATCAACACACACTCCATTCATATTAAGCAAAGTCAATGTAAAAGGAAATGCAATCAAGTTAGTGTCTTTACCAGTTTTACGTTCTCTATGTGTGGACTAACACATGTACGTCCTATATACTCGATTGTTGATTTTGTTTACTATAAACAAAATGCATGTGCGTGAATCAACTTGGGCAAAAAAATTGCACAAATTGGGAGATTCATTAATTGTAGTCATGGGCGCGCGTTAGCAATGCGCCCGTGACGCAAGTCCCCACACGATCAAAAAATTAAGAAAAATTTTTTTCGTAGACGACGGAACCATGTATACAGCTAAAAGTTTTGACTTTTTTCCCTTGCGTAGTAACCCCCTGAGACCTAGTTTTTCGGATTCTACGTACAATTTTGATTGAAATCTTTTCTTGCAGGGACCTTCGGGTGGGCATATGAGGTTTAAAAAAAGGGGGTACCGGCCTCGTTTTGGCGCCATATAAAGCCCATATAAAAGAATGTTTTGTATGTGTGTGTGAGTGTATTCAAAGTATGGTGCAAATATGAGCAAAATTTTTGGACTGTGTTAGGATGGAGGTATAGATGTTTAGTGTCAAAGGAAAAGTTATTGGGTTGGGTGTGTAGTGTGTCAGTGTGACCAACAAAATGGCCGACGGTGGTATGGGACGGATTTTTTTTGGGATCGATTTTTTTTGTTGAAGATATATGTTTCGTATCAAAGGAAATTTTTTTTCGACGAAAATTTTTTTCAATAACTCATGGTCGAAACTTCTTTGCTGCAAAGCAGGACTTGTTTGGACGTCCGTATTTAACTTTAATAAGATTTTTTATAGAAAGTAATTAAATGTGAAAATTTCGGTACAGGCGGGGAATCGAACCACCGCACAAGCACGTCATCGCATTCTAGGCGAGTGCTCTATCCCTTGAGCTATCCGTATCCGTATTCACATTCAATTTTTGTTTATTAACCGTTGTCGTGTATTTATTTCTATGATCTCTGAACCGTGTTTATTTGTATGCTATAGTCGACGCACTTAGCAATTATGTCATAGATACATTGACACGGAGCGGTGGTTCGATTCCCCGCCTGTACCGAAATGTTTCTTTTCACATTTAATTACTTTCTATAAAAAATTTCGCTAAAAATTTTTTTTCGCCGGAAATTTTTTTTGCCGGAAAATTTTTTTTCGCTGAAAATTTTTTCGCCGGAAATTTTTTCTTCAAAGTTTGCTTTCTCTTTTCTCCCGAAACTACTGATATCACAACAAAAACCATTTTTGAAAGGAAAACGTGACATAAGTCCTCGTCTCTTCTTCCAAAACAACTGATATCAATTTGGGTGACGCTTACAGCTTCGGAACGCAAACAATTCTTTTGAAATATTTTCATTTTTGATTAAAGAAATGCGTCACAAATGCCGGACCCCCCCAACGTAATAATTTTTCTGCGCTTTGTGGGAAATATTTTTTTCCTGGAAATTTTTTTTCGCCGGAATTTCCCCATCCCAATTTCCTAAATTCAACCTCCTTATTTTGAAGAAATCAGCTAGAATATTAACAGAAAATTGACCCTTCAATTCAAAAGTTTCTTTTGTCCTCTTGACGGTCATTTAATTACCTGAAAAAGTACAAACTTACCGGGGTCTTGCACTTTTTCAATAAGCGCTCACGTTTGAAACCCATAATATTGTGACAAACACTTTATATTTGCAAACATCATATTATATTAATTGGCTATTATAATGTGCCATAGTTTTCCTAAAAATAGTTGCAAAAGGTCTTTGCCTCATTCGAGATTGGTTTTGTTTATGTTTTTAAACCGTTCCCATAAAAAACAGGAAAAGAAATGGAAATAATGAAAACATTGTGTTTTGTTTTTTTCAGAATAGAACAGTTAAAAATACAACAAACTAGAAATTGTAATTTCTAAACACACAAAATTTTAATTGTTGCTTTGAATGCCATCATTTTGCTAATTTGTCTTTGAAATATATTTCGCAATTTGTCCTACTTTATTTGCACGCTCAGTGTTGTCGGTGTGGATACGTGTTATTAAACTATTAAAGCAACGTATTGTATCCACTCCATACTCATTATTTTAAAATTATTTCACTAACACTATCAATTCGATGATTAAAATGTCGACAAAGATGAACTCGTAACATCTAAATTGCTTTTTTTTTTAAATTTTAAGTTGCAATCAATGAAATTCTCGAAAATATCCAAAACTACTGACTATCTCACTGACATGTTTTCCGAAAGCGGTAGACGCACAGAATTGAACAACTAAATAAACAAGTCAATGAGAATGTTGACCTATTTCGATGCCAACCATATGCAAATGTAAATAGAGTTATTTATATTTTGTATGATGTGATGATATACTTCATGTTTACATACCCTAAAAATACACTCGGCAATATAATTTATTGAAATTAAAATTAAAATTCTTCAAGGTGATATACCTATTCATGTTCCACCTGACTTGTAGAATTACAGACGGTACGGTCATTAGCATTATTCACAATTACATGCAAAATAAATTTGGCTGTGTGACAGATATATGGCAATCGTTATAGTCTTGTTCATAGCACGTGTCTTGTTCGTATCATTTACATACGCTTGTATATAAACACATTAAATGTGTGTAATATCGGTTAAATCATATGTTCTTTTATGACGAGACACGATAATTATTCACCAGTTAGATAAAGATATCATTGAGAAAAATATGGCATCAATGATACTTCTTTGTTTTATAGACGACGGACGCGACGCGACTGTCTATCCATCTGTTAAATAATACGATTGTATTACCTGGGGTGGAGTCCACTGAGACAAATAATTAATTTGTTGCACTATCTCATATATTGGTGTAAACATTTTCCCTATGTCTAACGGTGGGAACAGAAGATTGCCATCTAATATCAACGTAGAATATTTAACGATAGAGATAATAGACTTAAAGTTCTCTCCTACACAATGTTTTTCATTGATTCATCTGGCATTTGTTGTTGTTTCAACCACAAATTGATTGTTTGTTACGCACGTTTAGCAGTCAGATCGCTCATTACTTGAAAAATATGGGCCTTTTTGTTCTAAAGTAATTCACTCCCACATAGTTGCAAGAAATTGACAATCAGTTGCAATTAAAATTTACATGAATTTCGGTCGATCGTCGAAAATTTTACAGATTATACTGGAAGTTGGACAATTTTTATAACTAATTAAGCCCAACAAGAATCAGCTGAAGAGTCACATGTAGAACATTTTGAAACAGGTTTGCTTCTCACATTTTTCGGCAGGCGCCAAGGCTTTTTTTTGTATTTTGACTTCGAAATAGGTCAGGAAAGAAACAGTGGACTAGGCGCCTTGTAAGACGCGTACGAAGAACGATGTTCTTCGAAAAGGGGTCTTATGCGTTTACCACGACGTTTGTAACCACCCCAATTTCGACCTGGGAGTAGAGTGGCAGCATCAATCAACAATAACGACGTTGTCCGTCCGTCCGTCCGTCTGTCACCGCGATAACTTCAGTAAAACTCAACCGATTTTAAAAAACTTTTTCCCTGAATGGTAATCGAATATCTTTTATCAGATTGAATCTGGACACTGTCGGCCCGAGGGCCGCCGAGCTGGGGCCGTTTAAGTGGTTTTTGGTCTTTTGTACATAACTCGAGTAAATCTTTTCAGATTTTCATAAATTTTTTTTGTTTGAAAGGTATGGGCATTGACGACCATTTATGATAGACCCTTTTTCAATTTTTAGTCCGTTGACTTAGCTAGGGCACTAAAACCGAGTCTATGCTAGGGCCATACGTGTTTTTGTACACAACTCGAGTAAATCTATGCCGATTGTCATAAACTTTTTTTTTTGTTTGAAAGATCTGGGCATGACCGACAATTTGTGGAACAAATTTTTTGGTTTTGAGACCTTGGACTTAGCTAGGGCACTAAAAACGAGTCTCTGCTAAGGCCCTACATTTTTTTTGTACATAACTCTGTTTATACTCGAAAAAATTCGAAATTGAAAGGTCTATCAATGTCTCACATTTTATGGAAGTAAGTTTTTTGATAAGATGCCCTTGGACTCAGCCAGGACCCTGAAACTAGGCCCAACGTGTTTTTGTTTACATAAATCGGGCAAATCCTAACCGATTTTGTTGATTCGTTTTCTATTTGAGAGGTAACCGTGTACTGAATTACATTCATAAACAAATTTGTTCCTGTGCTGGGGGCTCAAGTGGGCCTCTGGTCGGTCCTAAGATTGGGCCTAGCCAAAAAAACATTTTTTAGTCATATTGCAGAGCAGATTGAGGTAAACATTTTTGTCTATTTGTCTATTTGGAGATCAATTTTGTGCTTTCGGGAGGGTTCTTTTACACCGTTTCTTCGGACGGCTTTTTCAATATTGCCCTATCGGCAATTTCCAATACAACTTAATGTGGATGTAATTTCAAATTTTTAAGAGGTAAAGCAATATTTACTTAAATACGTTCGAGTCTTTTCGTAACACCAACTCTGTTTGCCGCATCTATTCTGATACGTACGGCTCCCTTCATATGTTTTTATGTTTGTCCGTATTCAGCTGTAAAAGCATGGATGACGCCACCTGGCAAAAGGAGGTAGTTCTATGCTAAAATGTTAATTCAGCTATGAAAAAACATAGATGTCACCATTTGAGGTTCGGGGACAAGACTCCAGCAAGACACATAATTGAATCATATCGTTCGACAACTTTACACGAGCCTTGAAATATGACGCATATGACTTGCTCTTGGCCATCAGTGCAACGACATCTCTCACCTTGATGCTTCACCTTTTTTGTTTCGAAAAACATTCACCGTATGATTTAAAATCTCTCTTAGGGCTAGTGTTATGCTTTCACAAATTTCCATTATGTTCGCAGGCATAACATTACATTGAACCCTTTCCTCTTTTAAAAGTAAACTTGGGGTTTTTTCCGTCACAAAAATGAGTTCTCCGTAGCTGCCATAAATTCAAATTTTCAACAAATTTCTCAAGTGGAAAAGTAATTCAGTGTCAAATTGATTTTGTGAGAGTTAGTGGTCGAAAACGCTCCAAAATGACCAAAAAAGCACATTCTGCGATTGCTCGACCTCTAAATCCTTTCCGAAAAATTCCAGAAAATTTTTTTTTCAAGTTTCTCAAATATTAAAACCTTTTCAGTAGGAAAAACCAGAAGAAATCAAAATATTTTTTAAAAAAAATCAGCCCAACGGATGGATGAAAAAAAAATCGAAAATCTCGTATAGATTCATGAGGAAGGATCTGATTGGAATCAAGTGAAACCTGTTTTGAACTCTATTGGAGTCCCTTTTTCAAAAACCACAACAAATTTTTGGGTGCCTTTTCAAAAAAACTTTTTTCTCTTTCAGCAGTACCGTGTTCGTGGAATAAGTCATTCCACAAACTTTGCTCAATAAGTGAGGAGTCAAACTCCTTTACTTGCTAAATGAAATCCGAGCTGTGTCACCCTTTACACTCAAAAAATGTTCCCCTCATGTCTTACCGTCCTTACTGACAACTACTCTTCTGTACGTCGGCGTCAAGAACGGGAACATCAAACATGAAATCTTCGTCTACGTTAACAAACTCTCCAATATCACCTCAAAATCACAAATTTTTTGCAAAAGAAACCTTCAAGCACGCTTTCAAAATTGGAACATAAAACAGTGAAAGTCCAGCTTAACCTTCAACACAAACGCCCCATACACAATTGCACTCAAGTATTACCTTCAAATTAAAACAAAATCTTTCAACGCAATAAATTAGAGTTACAGGGGTTTGAGACCTGAGTGACATCACACGACCTACAATACACCCGTTTGCCTCGTTTGCCGAATTCGAAATGTGTGACTTAATCATACAATCAAAAAACAGTCTCATAGCTCATCCGGGTGGAGCACAACAACTCCAAGTGTGTTAAACAATTTTCTTCGTACGTTTAGTGCTAATACTTCGTGAAGTTAGAGTGTAAATTAAAGTCAGTGGGGGTACGAAAATAGCCGATTTTGGCGTGACATCCTTTGTGAACGGCCCTTAATCGAAACAAATCCTTGGCTTACACACTACAAAACGGACTTACCTTTTTGGTTGACAATATTGTTTTCAGATAATTGGACTCGAAATAGCGTACGATACGCAGCTTAGTTTTTCTTACAATACAGTGAAAGAACCATAGGGTGCAACAAATCCATGAAACAAGAAACGCTGAATTCGTGTCACTCTTCTCTACGACCTGTGAGGTAGTGTTCGTCTTATAGGCAAGACGAATTCTGCTTGTGTTGTATTCATACTTTTGATCGGCTTGTAATGCTACACTTGCGGAAATATATTTTTGCATCAAATAGAATTTTGTACTTCTGCGCAGGTATTTAACACCGCAAAAACCTGCGCAGAAGTACAAAATTCTATTTGATGCAAAAATATATTTCCGTGAGTGTAACCACAAAATTGCACAATCTCATGATTCTTTCACTGTAGTATACTGTATTCACTGTAGTAAATACTTTCCGCTGCCAGTGTGCGTAACTGCCTCTCTCCTTTAAGCCGTAGTATAGTTACTATTTGTCAACAAAATGGTTCATTTTCTGGGACTGGGGTTTTTCGTGATTCCACTTGTATATGAAATGATTCAATTGCACCACTAACCCTTTACACATTTGTACAATTTAGTTGCAATAGAAACTATTCAATCAATTGAAATGGTTCTCTAGGCTATGAGATCAGATCTGTTCATCTAAAGTTAAACAATAAGAGGTTCACTGTACCTACAAAATAAATATTGACGCGAAATGCTATATTTGCATTTCGAAAGAACTGCGCAGGTAACCAGTTTTTAAATGCACATTCATCGCAACTAAACATGCTTGTAACTCTTACCGTTTCGTTGTAGTCTTCAAACAGCTAGTCCAAATATATATTTTTCGTTTGAACTATACACAACATAACACCAATATGCAAGCAGAAATCATCAAAATTCAAATGAATCACAGAAGAAAAAAAAACATTCATTTTGCACAGTGAGTGTAAGGAAATTGTTAATGTGTGTGCGTTTAACCGTTTCTTGTATTGTTGCAAGAGTTGAAGTTTTTTTTTGTTAACCAAACACTGGCACACACACACAGCCTCATTCAAATACAATTGCTGTCTATACCATGCAGGCATAGCACATAGAGAAGTAGGAAAGAAGTCAAAAACCTCATAGCACAGCACATAATAGTGATGACGAAAAAAAAAATCGATGAGGTGAAGTTACATCGTGTAGTGTACGCGTACAAGATTTCGTTGGAAATCTTAGCGGGTGAAAATTAGATTCCATTCCCTCGGGTGCCAACGCGCATTTATGTAAAGACTAAGCAACAAATAAGAGAGAAAATTGCTTTCTTTTAAAGCAATTATTTCACCTACTCGGAAGTGAATTTCAATGACAATGTTTTAAGAGTTTCTCAAGCTGAAATGTTTTTGTTTTGACGAATGGTTGTGAAGTTGTAGTATGCAAATGGCATATGTTTCTCTTGAATTGTAATGTTTAATTGTACACCTGACATTTCCTTTTCGCTGCATTAAGTGTGTAGAAGGTTTTAGTGACTCTTTTTTGTTTTTTGCTGGATTTTTTCTTCTGATCCTGGTGTACCGTTGAAGTTCTAGTGAAATCCAATGTTTCATGTCACATTTCAAACTAATCGGCGGTAGCGGCGTCGTTTGGCTGAAATTGATGTTGGAGTGAAGTAAAAAAAATTATCTTAAGTCCATGTGAGTGAAATTTATCTACTTGAACGTGTTTAAACAAGTGATTTGAGTCGTATAGAATTACATACAATAAAGAGTGGTTCGAGTGGGACGAGTCATGTATCTGAATGCACTTTAAGGGATTGATTAGCGGCCACTGTAGATTTTTTTCAAACTGTAGTGCCATGGCCTCTCTTAGAGGAAAAATCCAAAGTTAGTGGTCCCCGCCTTGAATTTTGGCACTCGTTGCGCTGTGGCTGCAAACTTTATTTTCTCATTCAACCAAGGACGTGTCAGTCTTTTGTTTTGATCCTTACAAGTAATACCCAACGTGATGTTAGCTGCAGTTGCGACTGAATAATTCTTTACTTCCCGGGCGCCATGAATAATTCTGTAGCTTGCGTCGGGTCAAAAATGAAAAGGCGAGTGTTTCAACTTTGTGATAATGATTTTAATGCTATGGATCGTGAGTGCGTTTAGTTCCGCCGAGTATTTGCATTAAGGGCAAGTACCTTTTAAGGGCATGTTGCTTCTAGACGCAACAGCGACCAAGGATAAATTGTATTGAAAAGTTTTAAAATCAGTTGATTTTCTAGCAATGAAGTTAGCCTCGGTCGCAACCGCAGCTAACTTCAATGCTATTACAAATGTGTAGTTGTAGACACAGATTTTTATTTTACCGATCTAAACAATTTGCCATCAATTTGTCCTATGCGTCCGACACAAAAAAAATTTGTCCTACCTTTGGACGTTCAGACTCCCCTATTTTCTAATTAAAAAATATGTCATCGATTTGCCCTTTGCGTATGTGAAATCAGAAAATTGCATATTGGTGTAGATGTAGATAGCTAGCAAATAGAGTGTACTAAAAAAATAAAAAAAAAGCTCTTCGAAAGCTCCCAAAATGAAATAAGCAAATTTTGTTTACAATGAAGTTATCCTTGGTCGCAACTGCAGTTAACTTCACGTTGGGTATTACTTGTAAAGACAGGGGGGTGGGCAGGGGCGTGACAGTCTTTTGTTTTTTTTTCTTATGCAAAAAGCAGGCCTCAGCCCATTGCTTTAGTCTTTTGTTTTGATGTTTGCAAGTCAAGTAATATTCAACGTGAAGTTAGTTGCAGTTGCGACCGTAGCTAACTTCATCGCAAACAAAATCAGCTGATTTCATTCATAAATTTACCTAAGTCAGCTGACTTTATTTAAAAGTTCAAAAAACAGCTGATTTCGGTTGCAACTGCTGCTAACTTCACGTTGAATATTACTTGCACAGATCAAAACAAAAGATTGTCATGCCCCTGGAGGGGGGGGGAGGGGTGGGGGTGACAGTCCTTTGTTCTGAATCGTGCAAATGATATACAGATTGAAGTAAGCTGCAGTTGCTATCGTAGCTAATTTGTTTGTAATGAAGTTAGCTACGATCGCAGCTGCAGCTAACTTCTATCTGAATAGCATTTGCACTGTTCAGAACAAAAGACTGACCCCCCCCCCCCCCCCCTGTGTAAGGATCAAAACAGAAGACTGTTACGCAACTGGGTAAATGAGAAAATAAAGTTTGCAGGCAAAGCGCAACGAGTGCTAAAATTCACTTGGATTACAATTTTTATTGCGGGGACCACTAGCTTTGGATGAGTAGGAATTTTTTCTCTAAGAGAGCCAATACCTTCACTACAGTTTACAGTTGCCTTGAAGTGCATTCAGTGCATAAAGTGCCTTAAAGTGCATTCATACACATGAAAGAGGTTGTGGGTGACTCAGCTGCACCTGTTTTTGCAACCACTCTTTCTTGTATATGTAATTCTACCGCTTAAATCACTTGTTTAAACACGTGTATTTTAGCAAACAACTTATTACAAAAATATGTCCTTAATTTGTCCTTTGTATAAGACGAAAAGGTCGACCATAACTCGAAGCGAACTTTCTTTTATATCTCGTTGAAGGAGATTTTTAGTCCTTCTCTTCTCTGTATATGGGCCACAAAATGATGTTCTTATTTGACCATCGACAAAAACAACTAAAAAATATTTCTGCGAATGGATTTGAACCGACATCGCTTATAGGTGGCTTCAAGGAGCAATAATGTAAAGTTGTATCGAATCGAGGTATGGTCAACTTTTCGTCTCATCGAAAGGAAAAATTAAGGACATAATTTTGTAATTATCTATTTAGTAAGATTTTCAGGGGTCGTACTTTTCCTTAATTCCTTATTTGTCCTACTTTCTCAGTTTTATCCTTATTGTCCTGATTTTCTATCCCGATTACAACTTTTCCGGGAAAGTAAAAATTCAGACCACCTAAGGCACCCTTAAGATTCGTTTTAATTTTGCTTTCTGAAAGCGGAACGGACGAAAGTTGAGACACAACACATTACAACGCGGCCTTAGATAGAGGTAACGACCTAAGAAGTGAATTTTCACCTGCAACTCTCTTCAAGAAAAAGACTCGAAAATTCCCTACGACGTAAAATAATCTTCATTCATGAGTCACCTAGAAAGCGGCTCAACTCGTACTTATTCGGGATTATAGCAACGATGTGGGGGGTAATAAGAAAAGGGGAAGAATTTAAACTGATAATTCTAAAATAAGAAATGACCGCGAAAAATAAAGAATTGATCGCACGGGGGTTTGGGGCGGAGCCCCTGTGGAGCCGAAGTGAGGCGAAATGTGACGCGGTAAGTTGAGATATGCGCGCCGCAGGCGGCGAAAGAAAAAACGGGATTTTTTTTAACAATTCTTTCTTTTTAGCGATCAAATTCTTTATTTTGAGCTATCAATTAATTGCATGCCTAAGAAAAGCAGGGAAAATTGAAGGCTTACTTCTGCAGCAATTAAGTTATTCTTTGCATAAGCCCGAAAGGGCGATAAATTTTATTTTAATTTTTTCGAAAGCTGTAAGAAAAAAACGAAAAGAAAAGTGACCCAAACGTTTGACCCTTTTAGAAGACGTTTGAAACGCTTAACTACTTTCCATTCATTAGAAAGCGAAAACTAAAAATCAAAAAACAAACCGAGCTTTCTCTGCTCTCCCCTCACCTCATAAATTTCACGTTAAGTAAATCAATCGGAAGAACAGAAGCTGTTTCGACCTCGAAGCTTAGTGGTGGTCAGAGCCTTGCGTGGTTTAGTCATGTTCAACCGCATTCACTAACCTCTTCACGGTACAGCAACAAATTCTCCTAATAAACGAGTTTTTTCTCTTCAAAACTTGTCCTTTTTTGTCCTTACTTTTATAGCAAAAAATGTCCTTATAAGGATTACCCAAGTTTGAGAACGACCCCTGCGCTTTCCTGCGTCAAGAATTTAGGACAAATTGAGGACAAATTAATATCATCACCATAATAATAATAAAAATCCGCCGTTACAACCCATCCGGGTTAGAGATCCTTTCGCTACCGACGTTTTTACTGTGTCAGAGGTTAATTGCAGACAAACCTAGTGCCATCTATGATATCATCACCATATTGGCTCAATTTTTATTGTTTCAAAAAAGCAATTTTTAGCTTTCTACACCTCTATGTTTCAGACTCTATGGTAGAGCAGTTTTTTTATCATGTTGTAGACGGGTACGTTGATTTTGCTGAACATGTTTTCAGTCTGGAAAATACCACATTGTTGTGTTGCTTACGAGACGGTAATGAAAACTTTGCAGAACATGTTAGTTAGCTTAGAGTGTGAGTGGGTGTGAATGACGTCACGAAAATAAAATTATTCAATTATTCAACAAACGATATTGTTATTTCGATAAACGTCATAGTTTTTTCAATAAACGATATTGTTGCTTATCATTTGGTGTCATATGATGTCATAATATATCCATGATTTTTGGATTCAAAATTGATTTTGTCTACATAAACATTTAATGTAAAATTTATTACAAAATGTAGATAGTCTGTTTTGGTGGTTTCAACGACCCGTCTACAACATGGCAAAATGCATTCGTTCATTACCTTGTTACGAATTGCATCGACTCGCCTGGCGGCTCCTCGTCGTGCAACTATTCGTAACACGGTAATGACTCGTTTTCTTAGCAAGCACGAAATCTACTATTGTGTCAGACGCATAGGACAAATTATTTAAGTCGGTAAAATCAAAATCTGGGTCGACGACTACACATTTGTAGCAACGCGTTGAATATTACTCGCAAAGATCAAAACAAAAGACTGTTATGTCCCTGCATTTATCAGAATCTCGTTACTGTTTTTTCTGCTCAGGTTAAGAAATATCTCTTTTGTTTCGTGACACGAAAAAAATTCTAACGTCAAGCGTAATGAACGGCCTAACATTTTAAAAGTTTTTTGTTTTCATTTCAGAATGACGATTATTCGACTAATTACATAAGATCTCGTCTCTATCATCTAAAACAAAATTTAACTCGCATAACATTATGGCATTACCAAATCTAAAAGAACTAACATTGAATTCTCCGGCCGGATTGGACATTGAGCCAATGCGATACAAATGGCCACTGCAAAGTGGTAGTGGCTCAGACGTACATGACAGTGGAGTGGACATCGTTGAAACGATCCGATGGGTGTGTGAAGATGTTCCGGAAATAAAGGCCGCTTTAGATGGTTCCCAGATGTGTGACGTGGACACGGAATCTTACGATGCTATGCACAAATTGTGTGACTTGTACAATAAAGCGATTGACACTGTAACCAACTTAGTAAGTTGATTTCAATTACGTTTATTTTTTCATTTACTATAATTCACGAAATGTTTACGTAGGAACGTAAAGGTTCTTTGCCAGAACGATTGAATAAGTTTGCATCACGTGGCCTTTTGCGTCACATACTTCAATTAGTTTATAACGCGGCCGTTGTGGAACCGGAAAAGCTTAACAACTATGAACCATTTTCCGCCGAAGTGTATGGTGAAACATCGTACGATTTAGTGTGTCAAATGATCGATCAAATCGAAATATCTCAGGACGATGTGTTCATTGATCTTGGATCTGGTGTGGGTCAAGTAGTACTTCAAATGGCTGCGACTAAACCTACAAAAGTGTGTTGGGGCATTGAACGAGCTGACGTCCCATCCAGGTACGCTGCTGGAATGGACGATAGTTTCAAAGCTTGGATGAAGTGGTTCGGAAAGAAATTCGGTGAATATCAGCTGATTAAAGGTGACTTTCTAGCCGATGAGCACAGGGAAAAGATCAACACTGCAACGATTGTGTTTGTAAACAATTTTGCATTCGGACCTAATGTCGATCATCAATTGAAAGAGCGATTCGCAGATTTACGTGACGGCGCTAAGATCGTTTCATCGAAAAGTTTCTGTCCGTTAAACTTTCGAATAACAGACCGAAATCTCAGCGACATCGGCACGATTATGCATGTGAGCGAGCTGTCGCCACTGGAAGGTTCTGTATCGTGGACGGGGAAGCCAGTTTCCTATTATTTGCACATCATTGACCGCACGAAATTGGAACGATATTTCCAGAAATTGAAGAGCCAAAAAGGTAGTGAGGCAGATCTGACAACAATTGTTACCAACACCCGATCTGGACGTCGCAACATAACGAAGGATGAATCTAGTGACACTGACGTCGAAGGTAACGGTAATTCAAATTCCAATGGTCCAACCACGAGAAAGGCGTGGTCGGATTGGTGCAGTTACAAAGACCAAAGTTTGTCTGACGAGGAGGAGAACAATAACACAAGTCAATCGACTCAATTGCGAAACAATCGTCGAACCGGTCAGAAAAGGAAAAAACTTACAAGAAAAGCTGCGGCTCGTGCAACTCAAAATCAAATGCTGCAGGCGACTGCAACACGTAAGAAACCACCTGCTAGTGGTGTCTCTAAAGTAGGAAATAAGAAAGGTGGAAGGAAGAAAAATCTGAAAATCAATGGTTTGGATTTGCTGCATAGTCACACTTTGAGTAGCACGAGTACGGAAGCTATTGGAAGAAAACTACCACCAGCTCCTGGTTGTGTGGACCAGCAACTAACATCACTAATAGGTGGAATGCATCATTCTGAATTGGACATCCCTACTGCTCCGAGCGACACTCCGTACGCACTTCAAATACTGTTAGACGTTTATCGCAAACAGTTCATGGAAGCATTGGAAAGCATGAAAAGCACATGGTATAAGGACAATGTGACCAAGGAAATCGCAACCGAAGAAGAACGGCACAAGAGCTTATTGAACAGAGCTAGTCAGCTGGAAAAGCAAATTAAGGTACTCATTGACGATAGTGTAGCACTTCTGAAAGCTAGAATGAACGAACTTGGACTAACTAGCATGACGAGCCACAATGATCTATTGGCTAAGGCTAAAGAAATTGTCGGTAGACATAAGGAATTACAGGTTGTGGCTGCCAAATTGCAAGTGCAAGTTCAACAACAAGAGCAAGAGCAACGGACCCTGGTTATGAATCAAATTTCCATGCTGTCAATGTTAAAACGGGGCCAGGTTGACGACATGGATATAACGCCCCAATCGACGCAAGAATTAGTTCTTAAGGAAATCGCAAATACGTTGGCACATCGTAAGAAGTTACAAGCGCAGGTAACGTCACTAGAAAATGACCTAAGTCTGATAGATAAATCGACGGAAGAGCGAAAATTGAATGCCTCAACAACAATTAGCGTTGTAAATCCAGTGCAAGCAAATCAACAGCAACAAGTGCAATCACAACAACAACAACAATCTCAGCAACAGCAATCGTCTGGCCATTCAGTTCCGACGTATCCATTGAGCTCTTCATTATCTTCCAAATTAAGTTCTTCTGCATCGAACAAGTCACAACGTAAAAATCGTGATCATCGATCACGGTCACAAGAATGGCCAGATGTGCCAGACGTCGGTAAAATAGAAGAAAATAATCCGGAAATATTGGCGCAAAAGATATTGGAAACGGGACGCCAAATCGAAGCTGGTAAATTATTAGCGAATAGCGCAAACAAACACAAAGACTCAACGGAACGGAAACATAGTCTCTCTGGCGGCGATGCTGTGCTGATGCCAGCTCCAACTGTTGTTCTCAAAACGCATCATCGATTAATAACCCAAAATCCTCTAACCATCCAGCCACCGGTCGCAGTCACTGCCAGTAGTAAACAATATTTAAGTGCCATTACTCCCACTCCAAAGTCTGTGCAAGAATCGCCAAAAGTAGTCAATTTCGAGGATCGCTTGAAGAGTATAATAACATCAGCGTTGAACGAAGATAGCGAACAACGAAAAGCACAAACGAAACCATCAAACAACACTATACAACAGCAACCACCAACAGCTTACCAAAAAACAACTCCGCCATCATCAAGTTATCCTAATTACGCAAGTACGTCTCCCAAACCAAGCCAAAGTAACGTGACTGTTGTCACACCTCTACATAACTCCACCACATCGATTTCCACGCACCATTCATCAAATTTTTCCAATCAATCTCAACAATCGATGTACAAGCAGCAACCGATATCCTCATACAATGCGCATAAAATCCCTTCTGGTAGCAATAAGTTCATCAACACGCAATACACTAAAAGTCTTTCCGTTAGCGTTTCGCCAAATCTGCCTACTGGCTCATACTCACAAGCTAACCAAATTCCACACAGTCCGTCTGGTGTGATATTCAATCGCGATCAGCAACCTGAGATGCATCAATACAATCGTTCGAATGAGTTCAAGACGCCTGAAGCGATGAGATACGAACGCCATCAACTGGAAGAGCAACTGTTGCGAGGTAATACAGAGCGTCATTATTACGAAAGCAGTTCAGGTCGTCACAATCATCACACGTCCAGCCGTCACAATTCTTCTACATCGTCAGCGGCTTCATGTGGATCACAATCTGATTACAAGGACTACACTCAGGTATCACCAGCTAAAATGGCACTGCGAAGACATTTATCTCAAGAGAAACTCGCCCAGCAACTGCCACCTGGTACCGTCATGGCCACATCGAAAACTATTGGCGATTTAGTAAATGGGGAAATTGAACGCACGCTTGAAATATCGAATCAAAGTATTATCAATGCAGCAATAAACATGAGTTCGGTAACTGATATTGCAAAATCTGCAGCTGGAACTGTGATAAACGCACATGCTCAGCGACCAGAACGCGTCAATGTGCGTTTAGTTGATGAACCAACCAACACCTCATATACGGCAACCGTCAAAAATCCACCGTATAGTCCTATTGCTCGACCCAACAGTCGTGAATCAAAATCACCTATTCATTTACACGGACAGAGTAATCTAGCTACACTAGCCCATGTTGCATATAGTCACAAACAATTAAGTCAACAAAATATCCCATCGACGTCACGTACCATGCAGCAACAATTATCTTCACATCAACGACCACCATCTCATTATTCATCATCTCATACGACAGTTGTTTATCAACAGAACTCCAGATCGAATTCACAATACCAAACGTCCAAAAGTACAACGATGGTGGCTGGTAGTGTATCACGCAATGAGCAATCAGCTCCATACATGCCATTGCCGCGAGCCGAATTGGAACCTTGCATTGCATCGTATTTCGCCGATGAAAAATCAACAGTTGGAACAACGAAGATCCATTCTAGCGATGACCAAAGGCAGCAGAGGATCAATGGATCCGCTCCTCCTTTGGAAGGTAAGTTCATCTATTTGTTTTACTGAATATATGCGGTAAAAAATATGCGTATGTCTGTCCTGAACTGCGTGCGTATTTTGCAATAGTAATCTGTGCAACAACTGCAGGAAAGTTGGGAATTGCATTTCGAGTGTAAATTGTCAAAATTTTAGTTTCCCCAGCGCATTCGAAAACAAATTTTTAGTTAAGGTGGTGACCAATTCCAGAAGACTGCCTGGGGCCAAAAAAGTTCCTTCTAAAATGTTGGACGAGGAAACGAATACATTAATGTGCACTCGTTTCTGACTCTGCGCCAGGCTGTGTACTTGATAGATGTAGCTGCGTATCTTATAGGTGTAGCTGCGCACTTGATAGGTGTAGCTGCGAACTTGATAGGCGTAGCTGCGTACTTGATAGGTGTAGCTGCGTACTTGATAGGTGTAGCTGTGTACTTGATAGGTGTAGCTGCGTACTTAATGTTAGCCTGGTGCCGAAAATCAGTTAAAGTCATTGTAACGGCAGTAAGGAATGTTATACATCATATAACTTTCAATTTGGCACCAGGCTGCTGTTGCCCTCTGCATTCACAGTAAAATAACGAGTGCGCAGTCTTGTGTCGAAATGAAATTTATATGTCGTAAAGTATTCGTTACTGCCGTTAAAATGACATTAACATATTTTAGGCACCAGACTGCGTTCTTTCTGGTTAACTAAACTTCTCATCAGGCAGCCTGGTGCCGAGTCGGAACCGAATGCATAGTAATGTACTTGCCCAGTTTAAAATGCAGATAACTGTTAGTTGCAATTTCTCTCCATGAAAATGCTCTACACGACGATGAGACAAAAGAGCAGTCCATTCTCGAAAGCAAGGCCCAATATATTCAACTGGTGTTGTAGATGGTCGACGAATTCGCGATGTATCACCACTAGTTGGAATAAAGCTTTTCATGAATCAAGGCCGCGAGCTTGCCCTCAGAAGAAAACATTATACAAAAAAAATCAGTTTTGAGAATTTTAATTCACTGGACCTAGCCAACCGCATCCGCTACGCGTACACAAAGTTCAATTTTTACCAGGTATAATAGCCCAACCAAATAAAATACTTTACAGTGAAACGACGTCCTTGGGTATACTTTAGCACGGGTAATTGTACTTAATTCTAAAAATACTTTATTGTATTTTCGGTACATTTTTGGTGTACCAAAAAGTATTGCAAATCCAATTTTTGGTAGACCGAAAGTTATTGGAAGTCTAATTGGTACACCAAATATCTGATGTGCAATACTTGTTGGTACAAAAAAAAGTCAGGTACTTTTTGAAAAAACGTAACAGACTAAAATACAACATGTCGTACTTTAAGTTCCTATGTCGCGACATAGAAATTTAAAGTACGCCAAGTATTGTAAGTACTGGACATCGCGGCGGTACTTTCTTTTTGGATTGAGCTGTCTTTTACCTGGTCAATTTTGCCTACTAAATACAAATATATCATGAGAATTTGAACGGCGGATCCAGTATAGCAGAAAACTTTTGAAGACAAATTTCTGATTCCGGAAAATCGACTGACTGTCGAGCGAGCCACTTCTGCGTTTTTGTATATCAAGAAATTGTTACTTGGAATGGAATATAATGTGCACAGGCGACTGTGTGCACATTACCTCAAGTTGTGTAAGCAGCTCGTCAGGCTCATACAAGCCCTACTTTCTTATAGTGGTTCTTGTGAAGCGCTATTAGCTCTTTGCCAGGTGCCGCTTCTGCTTATTAATAAGCGATAGCTGCTTTATGTTTTCACCTCTCCTGTCCGTCCCTTCTACCACAGGGGTGGTCGCCAACGGAATTTGCTTGGTTGACCTAGTGGCAATGGTAGTAGATAATGAACTGAGTCAAAGCAGTTTACGTGTTGAATTTGGGTGACTGAACCCCTAGTCCTTTCAGCGCAACCAGTATCACGGACCTTACCTAGGTCTCGGAGTTTTGTACCGAACATCTGTTTTTAGGGAGAGTCGCCGAAGTGCCCAATTCCTCGCCCATGGAGGACGTGCGGTTAAAGCTTTGCTAGGTACGCACGGTAATCTGAAACTTCATCGTTGTCCGTCCCTCTGTCCATCTTTACATTACACCATTACACGTCACTGCACCTTGCTGCATCTCACTGCATCTAGATAGATACACCTCACTGCATCTAGATAGATGCACCTCACTGCATCTAGATAGATGCACCTCACCGCATCTAGATAGATGCACCTCACTGCATCTAGATAGATGCACCTCACTGCATCTAGATAGATGCACCTCACTCCATCTAGATAGATGCATCTCACTGCATCTAGATAGATGCACCTTTTTTTTTATAAGGGTGAGGAAATCTTCATAGACACCCGGTCTTTCTGAACCAAGGTAGTGTTGGATTCCATTCTTTAATGACCTACCAACTAAAACCTCCTTCCTTAGTCTTCGTGCTCTCTTCTCCCCGGAACCGCCTCACAGCATTACTTCGGGGAGGAGCTGTGCTTTCGCACCTACTCTCTTAGATCAACTGCCAGTCTTCTTTGATCGTCTCTCCATGCAATTTGCAGCTTCGTCATTATTTTCGCAACTACAGTATCCGCCACTATCCACACCTCCTCATCGCGGCACATCTCCGATATTATGTTTTCGGCACTTACATCTGGCCTACTCACAGTCAACAGCTCTCCTCGTTCTTGTTCGAAGCGGGGGCAGACGAATAACACGTGCTCCGCAGTCTCTTCCTGCCTATCGCATGTCGTGCAGAAAGGTGACGCCGTGAATCCAAACCTGTGCAGGTACTTCCTGAAGCATCCGTGACCAGACAGAAACTGTGTCAGGTGGAAATTAACCTCTCCATGTTTTCTCTGTACCCATGTCGTTATTTTTGGTATGAGTCTATGGGTCCACCTTCCCTTGTCCGAGGAGCCCCACTCTTGCTGCCACTGTCTCAGTGATTCGGCTCTTAATTTCGTCCTAACTGTTTTGGTAGTTTGACCCTCCATTCTCTTCTTTCTATGACATTCACTGTCTTCTGTCAGCGTTATGCATATGGGCATCGTCCCGGCTTTAACACATACCGCTTCTAAGGATATTGTTCGATATGCGCTTGCTACTCTTATGCTTGCCAGCCTCTGGGCTCTATTAAGCCTTCTCCGATTCCTCTTCGTATCTAGCGCCTGTATCCACGCTGGTGCCCCGTAGCGCAATATCTATAGGGTGACACTTGCAAGGAGCCTCCTTTTGCT
>CM055405.1:18881071-18904738 GCA_029228625.1 Pseudolycoriella hygida | reverse complement strand
CTGCATCTAGATAGATGCACCTCCCTGCATCTAGATAGATGCACCTCACTGCATCTAGATAGATGCACCTCCCTGCATCTAGATAGATGCACCTCACTGCATCTAGATAGATGCACCTCACTGCATCTAGATAGATGCACCTCACTGCATCTAGATAGATGCACCTCACTGCATCTAGAAAGATGCACCTAGCTGCAACCAACTGGAATGAACTCCTTTGACTTCACTCTATCGCTACTTTCCTTTTCCTATTTCAATGGTTTGATGTATGTATTAGTGAGCAATGATCCATCAACACATGTAAACAGGAGTAGCTGCAGACAAGCGAACGACCGTGTAAAAAACTTTCAAAATACTTCACACGAAATGTATTTTGTCTGAGTGAGAATGATGACTGAGTGTTTTCATTGTGGTAACAATGATCTGACAAATATTATGCAAAATGTTGTCCATCAGATAGCTGTATGACTATCAACTCCTCCTAATTGTTAAACTATGAATTCCAGGATTAGCTGCATCGCTTCAGGCTCGTGTGTTAGCCCAATTAAAAATGGAAGAAGAAAACGAAGAACGCAGACGTCAAGATATTCCAACGAATGCAACAAGTCGATCAACAATAAATATGCCAATAAATCCATCTCAAATCAAGACGGAAGGTAAAATGATTCCAAGACTTTGTAAGCGCATGAAATTTAAATTGATTTTGTCAGGCGGATCGCTAAAACGAACGTCACCAATCATTCAACACCACCGACCTGCGAAAATGAGTCATTACGACGACAATGTAACTCCGTCCGATGCGATGACATCGGGTCATTCCATCTCCGGCATTGAGCTAATGAGTCCAGAAATCAATTCATTAACAGCGGATGAAAGAAGTCAGCATCAACGTCATAGAAACGATGACGGTGAGTACAAGAATCGAATAAAATTCATATCCAAGAAATCATGACGAGGTTTTACAATAATTTGCTTGTCGATTAAATTAATTTAGAAAACTTCTATCATTGATATTGTAGCGCCTTTTCGAAAGTTCATAATTTTCTAAGCACAATTTGCATTTGATTTAAATACAATTGACTATGAAATCAATGTGTTCACCGATATTTAACATTAATAATTAAGCCTATAAGAGATGTAAGCACATAGGTTTTTCGTAGTTTTTTTTTATTAATTTCATTATGTTTTGTCGTATATATTTTTTTGATCTTCTTAATTTTGCATGAAAAACAATTTTTTTGTAGAAGAGCACACACCAAATTTCTCCTTCATTTATTTTCATAATATATTAATGCTGGTCAAGGCTCTATGTTTTATCCTAAGTAATTTAATTTTTATTATATCTAGAAGTAATAATTCCCCGCTGTTAAAAACTTTTTTTTGACTGATTAGAATAAAATGTATTTGAAATTCAAGATGGTGTTCAAATTGTTAGTTTTTTTTTCGATTGTCTACTTACTTCTTTAATTGCATGATACCGATCCAATTGATGTGTTTAATTTCGTTCCTCTTGCTAACCGTAGTGATACCCACTCATGTGTCCTTTTTAAAGTTAGATAAAGACCGAAGAACGGATGGAATTCAGAAGACGCGTAGTCTCTAGATCCATGCGCCGATTGAAGTTTTGTCTTCTCCGCGGCGCTCCTGACGCAACTGAGGAAATTCTGAAAAATTTCTTTGATTTTTAATCCACGGCGCGGTTGCGTAAATTGATCGAAAATATTATTTGTAAAAAGTTGAATCGACTGATATAAAGTTTCTTGAAAATTGACCGGGCGCCTGTTTTTTTTATATTTTTAATCGATTTGGAATATAATTCTGAGCAAAAAATTGTTCTATGACACGCCTCGAAAATTTTCCGCTATTTTTATAAAGCTCATAAAGTGGGTGTTCACCTACCAACCATATACTTTTTGCACTATTTCGACATTTTTCATTTTTAATCGAAATTTTTGGTCCATGTCGTAGAACGATTTTTGCTCAGAGTTACATCATGGGCGCGCGGTAGTGATGCGCCCGTGACGCAAGTCCCGATACGAACAAAAAATTAAGAAACATTTTTTTCGTTGACGGCCGAACCATATACACAGCTAAGTTTTGACTTTTTTCCTCCGCGTCGTACCCCCTGAGACCTAGTTTCTACGTAAAATTTTGATTGAAATCGACATTTTACTCATTAAAATCGGTCCAGTGGATCCGAAGATATGACCTTCAGAAAATCGTCATTTTCCATACAAAATGTGATATTTCATAGAAGCCAAAATTAATGGAAACATCCTACGTTAGTTAGTTAGTTAGTTCTAGAGCCATTTGTATGAAAACCGTCTTTTTTGGCTTGGCTCGTGCTCGAAAACGGCTCGATAGCTTTTCTTGAAATTTTGCCTTCAGTTGGGCATTCTACGCCATATGAGATTTTACAAAAGGGGGATACCGGCCTCGTTTGGGCGTAAGGGGTCTTAGAAGATGCCATATAAAGCCCATATAAAAGAATGCTTTGTATGGGTCAAATATGAGCAAAATTTTTGGACTGTGTTAGGATGGAGATAGATGTTTGGTGTCAAAGGAAAAGTTGATGGGTTGGGTGTATTGTGTCAGGGTGTCAGGATGCCCAACAAAATGGCCGACGTGGTAAAGGACGGATTTTGGGGGGAAAATTGTTTTAAATTAAAAAAAAAATTTTTTTCTTGAAGATAGGTGTTTCGTGTCAAAGTAAATTTTTTTTCGACGAAAATTTTTTTCGGGGCGCCGGAATTTGTTTTTTTCGCCGAAATTTTTTCGCCGAATTTTTTTTCCGCCAGAAATTTTTTTTTCGCCGGATTGTTTTTTTCGGCGAGGCGGAATTTTTTTTCGGCCGAAATTTTTTTTCGCTGAAATTTGTTTTCACTGAAAATTTTTCACTGAAAAATTTTTTCGCCCTAGTTTGTTTCGCGGAAATTTGGTCTTCACTGAAAAATTTGTTTTCGCTGAAAATTTTTTTTCGCTGAAAAGGTTTTTTTCCCAAAATTTGTTTCGCCGAAATTTTTTTTTCGATGAAATTTTTTTTTCATTGCAAATTTTTTTTCTTTTTTCTTCCAAAACTATTTATATCATAACAAAAAGGAAACGTGACTCAAGTGCCGGACCCCTCAATGTTACAGTTTTTCTATTCTTTGAAATTTGACACGAAAAAAAAATTAAGTTTTGCGTAATGTGTGGAGTACGGGTAGCCAAATTTTTGGCGTGCGAAATCTGCAAGCGCAGAAAAATTATTACGTTGGGAGGGTCCGGCATTTGTGACGCATTGCTTTAATCGAAAATGCAAATATTTTTTGCGTTCCGAAGCTGATATCAGTTGTTTTGGAAGAAGAGACGAGGACTTATGTTTCCCTTTTAAAAAGGGTTATTGTTGTTTCTAAATGATATAAAAATATGTAAAAAATTAGGCGCATTCGTAGGTCCTAGAAATTTTTCTTGGAATACATTTCCAAGAAACTTCAAGAATGGCGAACTTAAATTTTCTAGTAGTTAACTAGAGTTTCCAGGTTAACTCAAATGTTAGAAGTAAACTTAGGAAAGAGAAAGAAAAATGATCATCCATCCATGTGTGTCCTTATCAATACAAGTCCAGTCGTCAGTACGGAAGAAGACATCTTATATGTATGTGTGAAGATCGATTCATTTTACTTCTCATTGTGACCTCCTGACCATTAATATGATTTCAAAAGTTGACCTACTCATGATTGCAACAACATTGGAAATACTGTGTCCCCCGCATACAAGATGGCACTGTGAGCCTTTCAAATTAAGGAAAAAGGCGGATAAAACCATGTTTTCATTATTCGCAACACCAATTGGTCATGACAAAAGTTAAACGAAAATTATACTTTTGACTTTTGTGGACGTAATACATTTTTGCGTTTGCAACTCAATTTTTAAAAAAGCTAACTTTGATCACCATTTTCTTTATTTGCGTCGTCAGTTAAGAGTGAGAGAACTAGTTCCGAACATCAAGAAATCAAAATAAAAGGGTCTGAGGGGCATTCGAGGGATGTCAGCGCAAATGGTTCATGTAAAAAAAATTCTGTGCCGATCTTTTGTTTGTGTGTGTGTCTGTGACACTTTTGTTTTGAGCCGTGCAAATGCTATTAAAAGTGAAGTTAGCTGCGGTTACGACCGAAGCTAACTTCATTGCGAGAAAATAAGCTGATTTTTGGATTTGTCATTGACAAATCCCAGTCAGCTAGTCAGCTAATTTTGGTAAATTTTGTTTTGATCTTTGCAAGTAATACTCAACGTGAAGTTAGCTGCGGTTGCGACCAAAGCTAAATTCGTAGCAAACAAAATTAGCTGATTTCATTCATCAACTTACCAAAATCAGCTGAAAGTTCAAAAGTTCAAAAATCAGCTGATTTTCCTGCAAAGAAGTTAGCCTCGGTCGCACCTGCAGATAACTTCACGTTGAATATTACTTGCAAAGATCAAAACAAGGCACCTGCAGATAACTTCACGTTGAATATTACTTGCAAAGATCAAAACAAGAGACTGTCAAGTCCCTGTAAATTTGTGAATTATATCAGCCAACCGTGTGACAGTTCTTCGTGAAAATATTCAATAATTGCTATTCAACATGAAGTTGGTTGCAATTTTGACATTTCATTCATAGACCTGCTAACGTTTACTGTGAAGTTAGTTGTAATTTTTACCCTTTATTCATAAAATGAAAAGTTAACAAATTTATGAATGAAATTTCAAAATTGCAACCAACTTCAACATGCATAGCAAATATTTGACAAAGAACTGGGTGATATCCAGGGACGTGACACAGTCTTTTGTTTTTATCTTTCGAGTAGTACGCAACGTGAAGTTAGCTGTAGTCAGGGGCGTGACAGTCTTTTGTTTTTATCTTTCGAGTAGTACGCAACGTGAAGTTAGCTGTAGTCAGGAGCGTGACAGTCTTTTGTTTCGATCTTTGCAAGTAATGTTTAGCTTGAAGCGCTTGAAGTTAGCTGGAGTTGCAACCGAAGCTAACTTCACTACAAAAAAAAAATCAGCCGGTTTTTTAGCTTTCCATTGAAGTCAGCTTTGGTAAATTTATGAATGAAATCAGCTGATTTTGTTGGCAATGAAGTTAGCTTCGACTGCAACTCAAGCTAACTTCATGGTAAATATTACTTGCAAAGATCGAAACAAAAGATTGTCACGCCCCTGGCTATAGTTGTGACCAAAGCGAGCTTCATTGCGAAAAAATCAGCTGATTTTTGAACTTTTCAATGGAGTTAGTTGATGTTGATAAATTTGTGAATGAAATCAGCTGATTTTGTTTGCAATTAGTTAGCTTCGATCGCAACTGCAGCTAACTTCATGTTGAGTATTACTTGTAGAGATTAAAACAAAAGACTGTTAAGTCCCTGGTGATATCAGCTGACATACTTATAATGAAGTTAGCTACAATCGCAACTGCTGTTAACTTCACTTTGAATAGCGTTTGTACGATTCATAACAAAAAACTCTGTCACTACCGTGGTGCCGATTAATTTTAAAAATTCTGAAAAAGTGAACGGGGCCGTAAGTTTTCATTATGTCTACATTGCCTACATGTGCCTACATGTAGCAATGCGAAAGTGACAGATACGAAATATCGGCAACACCAAATTTTTATGAACGCAATTCGAGGGTTGCCTAATTCGAAAAATTTCACATCTGTCACTTTCGCATTGCTTTGTAAAGCTACAATAAGTGTCGACGGTGCAGAATACGACGCGTCGCGACGTATGTACTAGAGAAAAATTATTTCTGCTATAGCCAGGGGCGTGATAGTCTTTTGTTTCAACATGAAGTTAGCTGCAGTTGCAACCGAAGCTAACTTCATTGCTAGAAAATCAGCCATTCTCAACGAAAAGAGCGACATCTACTATCCTCATCCTCATAACGTCGATATCACGAACTAAAGATAGTCTGCTCCAAATGTCAAAATTCTCAAACAAGTTAGTCTGCCTCAAATGTGCCTCAGTGTATAGAATGTACTGCCATCTATTTTCGTTAAGAACTGCCTATCATTTGTAAAAGAACAAAACAAAAGACTGTCACGCCTCTGGCCATAGTACTTCTAGATATGACTATAGGTTTGACAGCTGTCAAATAGAGTACTTTTTTGTACGTAGCTGTTGACTATATTACTTTGATATATGAGTCGATTCATCAGCAAATGTTTTAACAGTTTAAACTTCGGTATACACTGTACGTTTTCGGTACCATGTTTCTATAGTCATGCTAGAAGTGATATGTGTCGGCGCACACCTCTTTCGTCTTCCTCTTAATGGATAACATTTTTTGTGTACGATTTCACAAGGCATTTTAGTTTGACTTACAAATGTCTTTGCGTACACTTTCCTATATTTGTACACCATCTGATATCAAAATACAGACAAATACTTGAATTGCAAAATGTAACAAAAAATCCATTCAACGATTCTATACCACAATCATCCACTCGACAACAAATTCAAACGAGCTACGACATCATTTCATCTCACTAAAGCAAATATTCATTATTTTGTTCATTTCTTTTTATATATTTTGTTTAAACTTTCTTTTATAATTTCTTTGAGTTGTACAAATTTCATTATAAAAATATTATTTAAAAATTGGTCCCAGGTCGCGGTACCTGTTCAACAATAAATAAATCTCATACCACAGTTTCGTCTGAAAAGAATGCCCATCATTGCAAGATATTGCCAAATGGATATGCTTACTACGGTCGTCGATGATAGTCATAGTTCGATGCGAATAAAAATTAAGAAAGCAAATTTAAAGTTTTTTGATTAAGAAAAATGCTAATTTTTTTATTTGAAAAATCAAAAAAATTATTATTTCATCAAAAGTAACGATAGGTAAGTTTTTTTGTTTTTGTTTTTGACTTTTTTTAGGCAGGTACCTGGACCATATTTATTTGAATTTGTTCGATGTGTCGATTTATTCTGTGTTTTATTTTGATGGTTTTCGAACCAACAACTTTCGGTAACATTACCCGGCGAATTTCCGAATGTCTCTTCAAGGTATTCGTAGGTATTTTAGAAAATCCACAACAGAGGGCGGCTCGTTGAAATGGGTTTCTCACACAGTCATTTATACAACTCTCCGTCTCAGATCAGGTTAATAAAATCGTTATCCATATCCCAAATTAATTAAACACAAAATGAAACACAAAATAATCGACACATTTTCTGAAAAATTTGATTTTCCATTTTTCCTGTTTTCCTACTTTTTTATCCTTTACCTTGCTCGAAGTAGATTTCTGTCTTTTCATTTTTAGCAGTATTTTTGTTGAACTTTTTTGGACATGACTTCGTTTGAGTATTCAATGCCTTTAGTTTGCAAAGGTTTTGCAACCATTTTGGTAACCGACTTGATTGAAGATGAATATTCAAATCATATTCTTGATGAATGTAAGATCAGGCCAGGTCTGGATATTTCATTAAGCTGAATTTGACCTGAAGCTTCTATATCTTCAATATCTCATTCCTCTAAGTCGGACTTATGTGTGTGACAACATAAAATATACATTTCTCGAACCGCCATGCCCCCCTTCTTTCACACCAAACGTCACAGTGCAACACTACTTGGACGCCGAACGTCACAGTGCTGCACAAATGTCAAATCTAGGTATGTGGTGAGTCATTGGCCCAAGATAGATATGTCAGGCACGGAAGACGTAAGCCCGGAAACACGGAATACAGAGGAGCAGTGCCGGAAAAAAAAATTTTTTTTTGATAACTGTAACCACACACTAGAGATGAGCGGGTTGCCCGAAACTTCGAAAAACCCGACCCGACCCGAACCCGAATTATTTTTTTCGGGTTCATGGGTTTCGGGTTTCGAAAATTTTAATCGGGTCGGGTTCGGTCCGGGCCGGGTTTGGAAACAGTTCGGGTTTCGGGTTTCGAAAAATTTTATCGGGTCGGGTTCGGTCCGGGTCGGGTTGTTGTATCATTTTCTTCGGGTCCCGATCCTTTATTGACTTTTTATATTTTACAAAACTCGTCTAAATTCTATCATCTTACATTACACGAATTTTATTTTAGTCTAAGGTCCGTGAAGAATGCAGACGTCGGGCCTTGAAATAATTTTTGTTTCGAAGTAATTTGGGTTGTGATCTTCGAAAAACTTGAGTGTCTGGTTCGGTCCGGGTCTCCGGGTCGGGTTTTGAACCAGTTTGGGTTTCGGGTTTCGAAAAATTTTATCGGATCGGGTTCGGTCCGGGTCGGGTTTTGAGACAATTCGGGTTTCGGGTTTCGAAAAATGTTATCGGGTGGGATTTTTTCCGGGTCGGGTTTCGAAAGATGGTCGACCCGCTCATTTCTACCATACACACAACATTGACGAAATGCGAAATTTTTCTAATACGGCAGCACCAAATTGCATTCATAACTTTCGATTTATGAATGAAATTTGGAGTTGTCTAATACGAAAAATTTCGCATCTTTCACTTTTGCATTGCTATGTGAATCTACAGTTTAACGCTGCCGTCGTAAAGAAAAAAACTTAGAGAAAATCAGTGAAGATTTTCAACGAAATTCACTGAAAAAAATCAAATTAGCGAAGATTTTCAACGAAAATCGCCGAGAAAAATCAAATCAGCGAAGATTTTCCACGAATTTCGCCGAAAAAAATCAACTTAGCGACAAAATTCAACAAAAGATTCTTAGCGATTTTTTTGTTCAATTTTGTCGCTTACTTGATTTGTTCGGCGATATTCGTTGAAAATCTTTGCTGATTCTCTCCAAGTCTTTTTTCCTTATTTCGGCCGCGCCGTAATGCCGAAAGCAAACGATAAAGTACAGAATATTGCTGACCTCCATCTTGATTCACAATTCTGTAAGAAGAACATTCTCACTGGCTGTTTACAGCATTTCAAAACATTCTTAGCATCAGCGACATCTATTTATGAATAGATGAGTTGAATGAGTGAACAGACCTATGAAAGATTATTATACAGGTTATAGTTGCTACAAAGTTACGTTGAACACTATATTATGAAATTTATGACTTTTAAAAGTCGAAGGGAATGGAATGTGTTCACCAAACGGGCGCTATTTGAAATTATTTGAATTCACATAGAACACGCGTGCGTTCGATTGAGGTTAAAGCAGAATTCAACAAAAGAAAATGTTAATGTGAACATATCTCACAATAAAATGTCTGATAATTCATTTAGTGTTTAGTCTAACTTTGATGCGTCTGTAGAGGAGAAATTACACTATGAGTGTTAAGCCACATACATTTTCATCACTCGAACCACGAAAATCGTAATTTTCACTTCCCAAATGGGAGACGAAAATGAAAAAATACAGACCTCAGTAAGTCAAGAGTTGCGAAAATATTTTCGGTTCTCTAAAGAGGGCCGAAAGTATTTCCGATTCTTAAGAGCGTGTCAGATATTTTGACAGTTCTATGTTTTGCGATGTTTTTTGATTCCATATTTCTAAGGCAGTGATCATCAATTTTAAATTCCGAAACATCTACTGTTTGCATAACACATCCCCTTATAGATTCTCTGAATCAGAATATATAATTATTGAGTCTTAGTGTCAAAATTTGATTTGAAAAAACATCGCAAAGTACTCGGCTGCATAATACAATGCGATGTTTGTAGTGGGACTCTGTTCGCGAATGTGGCAAAGGCTGAAGAGTCTGTCCGATGTCGATCTCTCGAAGAAGTGAAACAAAAACACTAAACCATTGAATATTCAAACTAAAAAAAAATCGTTGACTAGAAGAAAACTTAAGAGCACTTTTCCTGAAAGTTACGGTTAGCTAATAATTTTCTAATTCTTTTCATTTGCCTTTCTTTCTTTTTTGTGTGATAACCTCATTTGCGTAATCAATTTGCTTTTGCTTATAAACCATTTTGCCTCGTAAACAAAGAATAAGTTTAATTAAAAATAAAATAGAAATAAAGTTTTCTTTTTATTGTAATTGAAAATGGAATTGAAAATTAATGTCAACAAATATGCCCCAGACGATGCAGGTGATGACGAATCTCATTGGCAAGATCGGGTCAGTTCCGGTTTCGATCGTTTAGTTGCATTCGCTTCGACAGAATTGACAAAATCACGTCGATCGATTGAAGAAGCAGCTGCCAGCCCCGATTCCGGTATCAATCATAGTAGTAGCGATTGTCGCACATTTTTGTCATCATCGTCATCGTCGTCTCAGTTGGATCTTCCACCGAATACGCATAGAGCAACAATGGTTCCAATAATTAAATCGTCACCGGCTGAAGTCCTAGATAGTCCTCCATTGTCTGAAGCCGAATTGCCACGTACACCAAGTCCATCGACCAGTCCTTCAATGATGTACACAGGAAAACCGATTCCTCAACAACATGTTAGTGACAATCATCTGAAAATTCCGTTAAAATATCAACGCCAATCGAAATCGTCTTCGCATCATCAAAAGCATTACAAAAAGAAATTTCGCGAAAGGACATGGGAATACGATTGTGACGAAAGCGTTGGCAGTGATGCCGTTTATACCCAAGAAGCTGATTTATTGACGCATCACAAATCCAAATTTCGACCGAAAGGAAAGGATTGGGACTGGCGATCGGAAAACTATCGTAGTCATGACTCCGACCAAATTTGCTAAATTGCTTTTCGATGCAAAAATTAACAATTTATTTATATCTTTGTTGACTTGAACTTTTTTTAAGTTTTAATTTTTTTTTCTATTTTCATCTATTTTTTATTCTTTAAATATTTATTGAAAATTTTTGTTAGATTTTTGTTTTATTTTTTACATGCCACCATATGACTTTGATTTGAGAGTTTGTATACACGGAAATGCATCCTTTTCACCTTTTTAAAAGTAGACACGTTGGAATCAATTTTAACTTTTGTTGCTTATACGTCAGAAAATTTGACAAATTCATGTATAAAAGACTGAAATTACGCTTGCGAAATTAGCAAATTTAAAAAGAAAACCTCGTAATTAAATAATTTGTCGTGACTTTACGTAAAATAGGACATTGCAAAACTGCCAATCAATTTTTGGAGAGTTCAGACTTTGAAAATCCATGCGTTTAGTGCGACTTCGGCTTATGTCAAAGTATGCGAAATTTCAGATGAAGTGCATAAGTCGACGAGCAAGCAAATTTTTGTCCCTTGACGTATTATGAAACTCATCATAACATCATACTTTGACATAAGCCGACGCCGCACTGAAAGCGCGGATTCAGATCACAAAAAAAGTATTCAGCCATATTGAAGTGCTAGAATATTAGTTTAATGGACTCAATATGTTTCATATTCGGAGACTTTTACGCTATGTAATGAGCGGCGATAATTTTATCGTTATTCTCTCACAGCCTCTCTCTAAAATTATTGAACAAGTAACTGTCTCCAAAATTTGATTTTTAGGACTACCACCGAAACAAGCGTGAGACGCTTCATCTTTTTCTTCTCTCATAAGACACTATTTTCAATACACCAAGGATGAATCTTCCTATAAAATTACGTTATATCAAATAGTTGGTGCTGATGAGTAGAATCCAAAACGATTAGGAGACCTTAAGAAAATCCCCCCTCCTCCCTCGACCCCCTTTGATGATTTACTAAGAAGCGGCCGATAGACCGATTTCATTAACTTCGGGCTCAAAAAAAAATACGAAGATTCAAAGTCTTTATTGTGATATTTAAATTTCCGGGAGGTTTTTCCTATTTGTTTGAAAAAGTAAATTTTTTTACTCACTTGAAACCCAAATAGCTTTTAAATTGTTAAATTGAATATTACTCGATCAGCATGTATGAGCTCGCTGAAACATTGGGTGAGGCTGAGATATGGGGAGTGATGGAAAAGGTATAAAGGATGTGTTCATAAAAAACACTGTTTTTCCTTAACCTATTGGCACTTCAGCAAAAAATGACGGAATCGGCTCTTACTCACCTTGATTCACAAGAACTATGACTCATAAATATCTCAAGTGCGTCACAAATCCAGAACAACATAAAAAATCTTGATGAAAGTACATACCGTTGCAGATAGATGGGAACAAGGTGGATCTTCAGGAGAAGCTCTGAATTTAGGAACTAGATCGGGAATATCCCAATTATGGTCTAAGTCCAGGATAGAACCTAAAAAGTCTTAAGAAATACTCGATGTTCTGAGAGGATGAGGAGCTAGGAACATTTTTTTGTACTAAAGATAACGGGTGATCGGAAAGTAATGAGACAAGTTTTTCAAGGCTGATAATTTTGTTTTCACGAAATCAAAAGTTGTCGACGCTCTTCATTATCACGAATGTATTCCAAATACAAGATTCTGACAAATTATAAGATCGATAGTGGTCCATTTTTCCCGATTTTTTCAAGCATTTTCTTGATTCTGCACATCATACGCCCGATCATCTTCAAATCGATTTCCTTGAGCTTCATAATGATACGCCGTATGAGCTGCTTCATTGATTTAGCTTCCCAGCCACCTTCGTAGACCTTCGCTGACAAAATTCCCCAGAAATCTTCAATGGGACGGGCCTTGGGGATGTTTGGAGGGTTCAATGGTTTCGGTACGAAATTGATGTTATTTGCCTTCAGCCAATCGATGGTCTTATTTGCGTAATGTGCACTAGCCAGATCTGGCCAGAACACATAATCGTCGTTCATATGATGCTTTTCGATGTATTTTTTCAGTTTTTTCAAACAACAATCGATATAATTCTCCTTATTGATGGCGAAACCCTTGGTTGAACACATGAACGGTTGAGACACACCGGCGTTGGAGATAGCCAACCACACAATCATTTTCTCCTCGAATTTCTTTTTGCCAGCGAACTTCACCTCATCTGGGGTCTCCCGAATGTCGGACGTGTAACATCCAGCGTTACCTGACACTGAATGGTTCGAGAATGTGAAATATTTCTCATCATCGATTATCACAACTTTCTGACGCCCTTTTAGCAATTTACGCAACTTTTTGCACTTTTCAGGCACTTCAATGAGCTGTTTCTCTGTGTATTTCGGTGATTTGATACGTTTTCGATATTTTACACCTGCTCTGGCCAAATTCACGCAAATAGTTGACTGCGAAACCCCATATTTACGAGCCATTTGCCGCTGAGAAACGCCGATCTTGTCTGAAGCGAATTTCTTCAAGTTCTGGAGCTTTCTGGCTTTGAACTTCGATGAACGACCACTTTTAGGTGCTCTTTCAGCTGGGAGGTTATGTTCGAATCGACTTATCACTCTATACACAGTTGCTTTTGGCACTCCTTCTACTAAAAAGTGTTTGGCGACGACAATTTTTGGATTATGATCGAGCATTCTGAATATGCGTTTCCGAATATGTTCACTTTCCTCTACCTTCATCGCGAAAATATGCAAATCTTACACAAAATCGAATTGATATCAACCCAATGAACGTGTTTGACATTAAAAATTGAAGTGCTAAAGTTTTATCATAACGGTTCATGATGTTACATTTCGGTCTCATTACTTTCCGATCACCTGTTAGTTGTAAACATTTTCATTAATGGAAGTCTTTCACAGTATGTTGTAACTTTGAATAAAAAATTAATTTTGTCACTTAGGAATTCATGTCATCGTGGTAGAAAATCGGTTCCAGCACCTTCCCTTTTCAAGATAAAAAATCCCCATGTTCAGGAAGTTTCCTCAGAAATGAATGGAGAACAAACCTCTAGAACAAAATTTTCTCCCAAAAAATCCTATTTTCAAGTTATTTGCGTTTGAATTCAGTAAAACTTTTTGAAATAAATATGAAAAACCACTCGGAAAATGAAAAATTTGGAAACTTTTCATAAATATCATAAAAAACATTATATTACATAAGGCCCGTACGTATCAGAATAAATGTGACAAACAGATTAGATGTGGCAATTGCAACAAATCTTGCAAACAGACTCTAACGTATCCTGATATAGTAATAAGCAAACAATCCAACGTTTTATGTTCTTTTATAACTATAAGAATTTCAAAGATCCATAGAAATTACCGAGGTAATGTCAAAGGCCCTACCGAAGTACATCTCAGACCATTCCAATCTAGAAATGGTTATATCCAAGGATTGTAGCATTTTTACCAAAAACCCTGAGCACGTGTTCGCTAAAATGTTATGCTCTACAGCTTTGCCTTTGGAGCCAACCTTCTACCTCTTACAGTTCTAGAGATATGGGTCATCCTTCCCAATTCTAGAAGTGACCATATCCTAAGATTGGGGCAATTCTATCCAAAACCTTGAGAAACGTGTTCTCTAAAATTTTATTCCCTACAACTTTGCCTTTGAAACCAACTTTCTACCTCTCATAGTTCTGGAGATTCGGGTCATCCTGACCAATTATGGAAGTGGCCATGTACCAGAATTTGGCCATATTTCTCCAAAACCCTCAGACATGTGTTCGCTTAAATTTAATTCTCTACAGCTTTGCCTTTGACAAAAAAATTTCCATATTGCATAGTTAAGGAAATATAGACGAAAAACTGTTTTCGTATATGGCCAAGAAACTCAATTTCGTCGATTCCATTGGTACCGCTGCCCCGATTCCCACAAAAAAAGTTTTCCCAGTTTTGTGACAGCAAATGCTTCCATCTGACACCAAAATGAGGAATGTCCGTGATATACTTGCTGAGATATTTGCGAAAAAGTTTCATTGACCCTCGAAAATTTCATGTCCGACGAAGTGGTTCTTCGACCATATCTCCGGAACTACTTAGCCGATTTTGCTCATCTTCGAACTTCATTCATGGGAGGCATGTACCTTTCAAGGCGAAAAAGTTTAGACTGAATAGTTGAACCGTTTGGAAAAAAGTGGAGACGGACGGACAGACGGAAATTTTTTTATTGCTGATTCTACATCTCTAGACGATAATAGATGCATCCCGCCCCTCCCACCTCGATCTACCCCATGTTACAATAAAATTGTTTGTAGTAAACGTATGGGACCTTTGTACTTCGTACGGGTCCAATAGAATAAAATGATTTAAAAAGTGAACTTAGATCTGTTCACAACAAAATCGGTCCAACGATCGCCTCTCAGTAAATCGTACCTCTGCTCTGTACTGAAAACTTTAAACTTAACTATTGAAAGTAGTGCCATCGCTACGTAATACCATTTCCCATTATCCGTTACATTAGAGGTTGACATATGTCAATCATGTCCTATTGTTCTCGCCTCATTCGCATAAAATTTCATCAAATTTGTAGGTAAATCAATTTTTTAGTTTAATTTATTTTTATTGTATTTCAGGATACCGATAAATAAATTTATTTTAACGTTAAGACAATGTGATATCGCTTGCTCAAATCAAGAATATTTGAGTGAATTCGTATCGATTTGAATGAGGAGTGAATGATAATTGATTCGACTTACCTAAGGGAGGGAAAGTGAATTTTTCTGCTTTCCCACACCATTCACAAATAAAGTTAATGCTCAACTTGAGGAAGACTCTTGTCATTACGAAACGCTGTTGTTGACTTGAGTTCACGTCAAAATGGTTGTACCTCTTGTAGCGTAATTAGCTGTTGTGGTGTTAGTGTAAAAAAAATTTCGCATGCCAATTGTAAGCTAGCGGAAAAGAATATTGTAATTTAATTAAACAAATTTTTATTATGTGTTCAGAAAGTAAGTAATTAAGCGTTATTTATTGATTTTTAATTTTATTTTTTAGTCTCTAATATCCTGTTTTTTCATCAAAGGAATCTTCCGTTGTGTAGCATGTAACAGTAATTTTAAAGAATGAAATCTCGTAAATATTATCCTCCCTTTGAATTAAATGAAATTTTTAAAACTATTGTAATTTTACGAATAAAAACGTATTTGTAACCAAGAAAAATCCAAGACGATTTTAAATAAAATTAATTAATAAATGTCGATTAAGAAATGACTTTCTTTGATCATTTTTGATGGTCTTTGGTGTTTGACTTTGCAACATTTGAGCTCGTCCCTGGGTATGTACTACAAATTCTTTTCAATAAGGTAGAAAAGAGCTCTTTCAACCTTTCAAAACTCTTAAATTCTATGGAACGAGATGAGCATTCTCTTCACCTTTAAACAAAAATCGTCAAATAATCGTCAAAAATCGAATATCATTAAATGGGAAGTGAAGTAGATGAAAGCGAATTACTTTGAAAAGGATCTGAACCATGGCGGATCTTTCGTTTGGAAGTTTAATGAGGCTTTTATCGACTAGACAAGATTCGGTTTCTAGTGGTCGCGCCGAAGCAAAATGTGTCGGCGGCAGCGCGACGTTTTCTAAGTTCTTGACGGCGGCGAATTTCGACAATGTCAAAATAATTTTAACCGACAGCTGCGTCCTTTTTTGACATTTTTCGACCTGTCTACTGTAGCAGATAGTAACATCCCAATAAACTTCGTTCGATACAGTGCGGCACAACTATGAAACGTAAAATTTGACAAAATGAAGACATTGTCTAGAGAAATTCACTATTTCACACTTCGGCACAGATTTGACGATTGTGTAGACTTGACACGATGCTTGACCTGTCAAGTAAATAATGCCACCTCTAGTCACCCGGGTGACAGTTCTTTGTCAACGAGCACACACAAGGAACGTAAACAATTGAATGAAATGTCAAAATTGCAACCAAGTTATTGTTGAATTAGACAATTCTTATCGAAAGTAGATGGCAGCACATTCAACGCACGTGACATTTGAGGCAGAATTTTGACATTTGGAGCAGACTATCTTCAGTTCATGATGTCGACATTACGGGGATAATAGATGTCGCACTTTTCGTTGAGAATGGACTTTAGCAAATATTGAATATTTAACAAAGAGCTGTCGCCCGGGTGCCACTAGCTAAACAGATTGTGCATCGTGTAATGAAAATCACTATACTTTGACATAAACCGTTGCCCCGCTAAAGGCGTGAATGAAAGTTTCACGCTGTCTAACGTATTGTGGTAAATTTCAAAAGAATAATAGTTGGCGCAAAAGATTTAATTTGTCCTTTCGCTGTAAAACGCTGAGTAGATTATTTAGATATCAGAACTAAAAAAAACGTGTTGCGTGTTCCGTGTTGTTTACGTTTTATGATCATCTCAAAAAATGCGTAAATGTAACGAATTGAAAAAAAACGTGATTAGAAGTAGTCATAACAGCACCTGCGAAGTGGCGCCGACTTTCATTTGGTCGTAGCGGGACCAAATTTGTTTTGATTTTAGTTCACAGATTTGCTCGTCTGAACTAGATGGCGCTGGCAGTAGCTATATGATAGATTTGAATATTTGTATGGAGAATGTTAAAGTTTTCTCAATAAATCAAAAATTTGTATTGTGAATCTTTTTTGCGGTTTATAGGTGTAATTTTGGGCTAGTTTTGCGTGAAATTAGCCAATTATTTTGCAAAAAAACATTTTTTTGCTTAAATTTATTTGGAAACGCTCACAACAATTTCCTCATTAATTAAAAATGACAAAAATTGCGACTTTTCATTCCAAAATTGGCTCAATCGTGAATAAAATACCAAATTTGCATCTTTACCATGTAGATATTCAAATCTATCATATAGTCACTCCTAGTGCCACCTATTGATGTATGCATGAACATGCAATTTTAAAATGTCGGACATCACGACCTATTAGGGACTGTCTATACTAACTGAAGTTTCGAAGGTTGTGTTATGTATACATACGGTAAGGGTGCGGGAGTATACTGCGAGAACCCTGAAATCGAAATGTCACTTCCACTAGGGACGCATTCATGCATATTCCTAGCGGAAATCAGAGCAATCGTAGAATGTAGTCACTATGACAAGGATAGAGGGTTACAAGGAAGTAGGCTCTCAATCTGCACAGATAGTCAAGCAGCGATTAAAGCTCTGTCTTCACACAGATTCAAATCGCCACTGGTTCTAGAATGTTGGGAAATTCTCCACAGTGTATCCCAAGTGCACGATACAGACGTGCCAGGGCATAGTGCATACCAGGCAACGAAAAAGCTGATGAACTAGCTAGATCTGGGGCGCTAAAAAGATTTATAGAACCTGAACCATCGACAGGATTTCCTCACTTACACTCAAAAAGCATCATCAAAATGATGAGGGAACTGTATCAGAATATGCAAAAAGAACTCCAAATTTCTCTTAAACATAAGCCGCACGAGATTAAAAATTTTCACTGGAGTGATGACAGGACATTACGGCTTTAACAAACAACTAACTACAATCGGAAAACGACCTGACCTAGGTTGCGATCTATGCGGACACCACACAGACACAACCTAACACTACCTCTGCAACTGTCCGGCATTACTAATTATAAAAGTCAAAACTTTGTCTGTTTGTCTGTCTGTTTGTAAATTGTCGGTTACAAATTTCCAGCGTGAACCAACATACGTCCGACCTGCTTGAAGAGTTCCGAGGAACTGAAGCAAAGTGTCGTTTTGCATTGCCTTATAATTCAAAAAAAGGCAATGCAAAAGAAGGTTCCCATGTGAACCAACATACGTCCGACCTGCTTGACGAGTCCAAAGGGACTGAATTAAAATACGGTTTTACATTTGCTTTTATAGCAAAAACAACCATTATGCTACCTAGATTTCAATTGAAATTTTTTCTTGATGTAATTTAAAATTTTTTTTTTTGTTTTTTTGGACAGTTGGTTTCTTCGAGAAAATTGTTGATATTGATGAGTTGAATCTTTATGAATCCTAAGAAAATGGCTGCCAGCTGTCAAAATGACGCTATCTTGGATTTTTTGCTTTTAAAAGTATTTGGGAAGGTATGGGAGGCAGATCATTGGTTTCTTCGGCAAAGTCTCAGAGTTTTGTGAGTAGAAGTCACCAGTATTGGTGAAAATGTCGGGCATTTGGGCATTGGGTCAATTTTTATGCTTTTGAAAGTATCTGGAAAGGTAAGAGAGGCAGACCATTGGTTTCTTTGGCAAAGTCTCAGAGTTTTGTGAGTAGAAGTCACAAGTATTGGTGAAAATGTCGGGCAGTTGGGCATTGGGTCAATTTTTATGCTTTTGAAAGTATCTGGAAAGGTATGAGAGCCAGACCATTGGTTTCTTTGGTAAAGTCTCAGAGTTTTGTGAGTAGAAGTCAGTATTGGTGAAAATGTCGGGCAGTTGGACATTGGGTCAATTTTTATGCTTTTAAAATTATTTTCGAATGTATGGGAGTTAGACGATAGATTTCTTTTGCAAAGTCTCAGAGTTTTGTGAGTAGAAGTCACCAGTTATAGTGAAAATGCTGGGGAGCTCGGGGGAAGAAGGAGTAAGGGGGTAACCGGTTGTATGGGGAAATGGTAGTACGGGGAAAACAGTCATGAGGAGAAAATGGTAGTACGGGAGAAACGGTTGTACGGGAAACAGTAGTACGGTGGAAACGGTTTTACGGGGAAAACGGTAGTGCAGGGGAAACGGTTGTGCGGGGAAATAGTAGCACGGTGATAACGTTTGTGCGGGGAAATGGTAGTAGGGGAATATGTTAGTACGGTGAAATGGAGTACGGGGAAAACAGAAGTGAGGAGAAAATTGTAGGACGGGAGAAACGGTTGTACGGGGAAATAGTAGAACGGTGATAGCGTTTGTACGGGGAAATGGTAGTACGGGGAAATGTTAGTACGGAGAAATGGTTGATCGGTGAAATGGTAGTACGGGAAAACAGTAGTGAGGAGAAAATTGTAGGACGGGAGAAACGGTTGTACGGGGAAATAGTAGCACGATGATAACCTTTGTGCGGGGAAACGGTAGTACGGAGAAAATTGTAATACGGGGAAAAGTGTTGTATGGTGAAAACGGTAGTACGGGTGAAACGGTAGCACGGGGAAAACGGTAGTACAGACGTAATGATAGTATATAACAAACGGTAGTTCGGCAAAACGGTTTTACGGGAAAATGGTAGTACGGGGGAAAACCAGATTTACGTAAGCTTATGGTAACTACTAAAATACTACTAAATCCATTTCTTATTCATCTAAATCTAACTTTGCACACCCTTGCATACATTTTAGTATTAATGTCGCAAATCTCCGACGTAGCGGACAAGAATGCTTAATGTCCGCGTAGCCCCTAGGGGCGGGTGTATTTACTAGTATGGCTATGATCGGTTTAATGACATTTTAATTTGTCTCACTTAGGTACATTAATTGTTACATGCTATTCGATGCACATGACATTTATTTACCAATATGCGCGAGATCTGAACATTTTCTTGTTGCGTATCTCAAATACCCCTTGAGCCACACCCATCTCAAATACTCCTTGAGCCACACCTATGGGGTTTTTTTTAGGTTACGTCCATGAAGCGCAACCAACTAAATCCCAAATACCGCACACCGCACGGTGCGCCGAAGTTAGAACGAACAGCCTAAGAAGTGAAGGTACACTCACGGAAATATATTTTTGCATTAATAGAATTTTGTACTTCTGCGCAGCTTTTTAACACTGCAAAAACCTGCGCAGAAGTACAAAATTCTATTTGATGCAGAAATATATTTCCGTAAGTGTAGTGTTGGTTGAGCGATCGAGGAGTTTTCGGTACATTTAGCATCACTAAAATTTACATATTCAATGTGTACACCAGTACGCAATCACCGTTCATTTACATTTAAGAAAACATTCAACATATCCGCAAGTTCCCGCTTTCAGCGATCATGGCTTCATTGTGTTAATACATTAATTTCATTGAAGTGAATTGAGTTGGAGTTCTAATACTGAGCCTATGAAGGGATTCCGTGGGTGTGGCTCAAGGGATATTTGAGAATAAGCCCCTAACGTAACCAGACTGTTTACTGGACTTGGTTTACGTTCTACTGTATCGATGGCACGCATTAGGATAACTCTCTTGCCATTGACTGACGAGTTGCAGAGGAGAGAACCTTAGGGTCACATTAGTGTGACGAAACAGTGCTTCAGCTTAAGTGAAAAACCCCAAATTTTCCTTTATGGAGTCCCTTTATAGGTTCTGCATAAAAACCGTCAGGGGATCGGTCTTTACGTACAACTGTGCGAATTTCTATCGTTACTATCATGCACAGAACAAGGAAAGAGGGTAAACCTGCGCGTTGACTTCGCGTCGTTCCTGCTCAACGCAAGGAACAAACTCCTCCTCAACTCAATCAAACATCGTGATGACATTATATAGACGAAATTTCGATAGCGTATCTCTCAGTGTAACTAAAGACAAATGTGTAGTGTGTACACACTGAATATGTAAACTTTAGTGATGCTAAATGGACCGAAAACTCCTTCATCGCTCAATCAACACTGTCTTCACTTCTTAGGTTGTTCGTTCTAACTTCGGCGCACCGTGCGGTGTGTGGCATTTGGGATTTAGTTGGTTGCGCTTTATGGACGTAACCTAAAAACCCCCCATGGGTGTGGCTCAAGTGGTATTTGAGTAACCCAAAAATTCCCCCATAGGTGTGACTCAAGGGGTATTTGAGATGACCTTCACTCCTTAGGTTGTTCCTTCTAACTTGGCGCACCGTGCGGTGTGCGGTAGTTGGGATTTAATTGAATGCGGTTTATGGACATAACCTAAAAAACCACTCATGGGTGTGGCTCAAGGGGTATTTGAGATACGCAACATGAAATTGTCGTGATTTCGCACATATTTCTAAAAAAAAGTGTATGTAATGTACCTAAGTGAGACAAACCGATCATGTCATTAATGGTCTCTTGATGACTATTCCTATTCAACTGAACAACAGTAGCGGACATAAAAAAGCTACATAGAATACATTATGCAGTGGCGGTCAATAAAGAATTTATCAGTTATTGTTAGATGCAGTAAAGTATCGGACCGTCCCAACACTAACAGACACTTTCTTTTTATGGAAAAGATTTACTAACGCATGGTGACATCTTTCCTGATTCCAGAAAGAACCCACACATAAAAATCGATTGAAAAATGGGGAAGAAATGGGTAAAATTACGGGATCGGACATAATCCTGTATACGAGCGGCATCTATATTTTCCTTTGAGTTATTATTTTTAGTCCTTAGAGAAACCATCAAGGATTAATTTGAGCCGTTACTTGATAAAATCGGCTGAAAAATGGATTTTTGGGAGCGATTTGTAGATTTAGCCGCCATCTTGGATTTGCGCCGCGATGGCGGCTTGTGAGCTTGAATATAACAGAAAAACTTATCGATACGGTCTATTCTATCGGAAAATGCAATAAAATCAATTTCCGCACGTAAAATGAGAGTAAGGCGGTCTTTTTCGTGCACAGTGAAACCGGCTACATATACATTAAACTCAAAAAATGGACGCCATTTTGTTTTTTTTAATGGGAAATATATACTAACTTATAGCGACGTCCTTCCTGATTCCAGAAAGCCCCCACACATCAAAATCGGTTGAAAAATGGGTGAGAACTGAGTTAAATGACTATGAGCGCCATCTACATGTTTTCTTAGTAGTTAGCATTTTCAGACGTTAGAGAAAAGATCAAGGATTAATTTGAGCCTTTACTCGATAAAATTGGTTGAAAAATCGATTTTCGGAAGCGATTTCTAGTTTTGGCCACCATCTTGGATTGGCGCCGCGGCGGTGGCTTATGAACTTGAAAACATACAACAAACTAACAACAACAAATTTAAAATAAAATAGAATAAAAGAAAAGAAAATTTCAGCCACTTGTTACAATGAGTCTTTCTTTCTAAAAAGGCAACAAATTTTCAGTTAGGCGATACAGTCAGAATTAAGATTAAATTTAATGAAAATTGAAAAGAGATTGCAAATGTATAGTAAGGGGGAATACAAATTATTTGGGACACTTCACTTGCAACTAAACCAACATACTAACGGACAGACATTCACTTCTAGGACATGAGTTGACCTAGGGCGGGTATTGGATCTGAATCACGAACGCCGTAAGCGCTCTACTGAAACTAAAAGCATTCCTAATTACCTGAATTTCCTTCGGCAATCTATTAAAAATCGTCGGTCCTGCGCAAGAAATGGCAATGGAACCGAACTTAGTACGAATTCGCGACATACTAAAGAGGTGTTTGTTCCTCGTTGGATACTTAATGCTAGGCCTATCAAATTTGGCATTATGAAATGCCACATTCAAGTCACAGTCGTGCACAAACTTACATACACTGCTAACAAGTATATTTTACTACGAGAAAGGTTACAGTGCGACCGTAAAATTTCATTTCAAATAATAGTATTTTATGCTACACTCACGGATGTGAAAACTGACACATTTTTGTGTTTTGTGGTTTACTGACTTTATTGATTTCTCCATATAAAAATACATGCAAAAATTCACAAACTCAAGTAAAACACAAAGGCAAAAATGTGATGATTAATGATTAAGGGCATTAGGCGCGGTGGCGTGAAAGAGGGATGTAGTAGTATTTTAGATAAAGACGGCGAGTTAATTACAGATAGGGGTGAAGTCTTGAAGACTTGGCGGCATTACTTTAAGGATTTATTTACATCTGTCAATCAGGTAGAAGAAAATGGGAGGGAGGCAGGTCCAAGCTCGGAGGTGGAGGAGGAAATTACACTGGATGAGGTGTCCCGAAAGGTCGGCAGATTAAGGGAAGGAAAATCCGCAGGGGTGGATGAAATTAGGACGGAATTTATTAAGTATAGCGGATCAGGTGGGATCCAATGGCTTTGTAGGATTTTCAATTTGGCCATGAGGTCTTCCACAGTACCTGCTGACTGGAGCTTCGGTGTTATTGCTCCAATTT
>CM055405.1:18841445-18880571 GCA_029228625.1 Pseudolycoriella hygida | reverse complement strand
GAAGTGCAGGCAGACCAAAATCCAGATGGTGCGATGCAGCTTTTGCCAACCTGAGAACTGCGGGAGTAACCAGCTGGAAGACGTTAGCTGAGGATAGGTCTGGTTGGAGAAACATGTTGGAGAAGGCCAAGACCCTTAATGGGTTGTAGGGCTGGTTAAGTAAGTAAGTATTGTTATCACAGATTTCATTGCGCTTCGAGCTTAACATTTCCGCCTGAACATTCTGTCCGCGCTCTACCCATACACCAATCCAGCTGATCATTCTGAACATTCTGACAGGTCAAACAAAAGAATTTGTTGAATGAGCGCTTTTTCGAGGTCGAAGCTTAGAGTGAATCCGTAATTTCATTTGTTATTTTTACCGCTATTCTCAAGTAGAAGAAGTTGTCAAATTAAATGGACTCAAACGATTGAGAACTTGTTTCATCTATCGTCTTCATAAGTGGACTTCAGAAAAAGAACGTAAAAAAACATTTTGAGGAAATCGGGTAAGTCTAAAATCTTCTCCCAAAATATTAATTCTGTTAGTTTTTCATCTTTCAACTCCATTTTGTATTTAAAATTTCATTTTCATTTAAAATTTTTGTTTCTTGATTGACTTTAATTCACTTGTAATTGGGCCGTCGCCGTCGCCTGTGAGTTGAATAAATAAATAAATAAAGTGTTAATAGCTTAAAGTGTAATAAAGCTCGCATGGTACCGCGTAACTCGTTTTTTTTTTTTGTATTTTTTTTCTACCACGTGCCTTAATGAAATTCTAGTGCAAAAGATGTGAAAATTGTCATAATTCTTTACACATTTTTTGCCATTCCAAGATATCTCGAAGCTTTTTTTTTGTCCGCCTGCGGAAATTTCGATCAGGCAGCGTCGGCCGGTCGCCGGTTTCGATGTAGCGCAAATATTTCTATAGACCGCAGACATCGGCCGAAAAACCGGGTTTGGCCGAAAGAAAAAACAGTTTCTTCGTGGCAGCGATTGTAAGGCACAAGATTTTATACGCAGCACTGAGATCTTCTTTTTCTAAGAATGCACGGAATCGTATGAGTCTGTGTAGCTTATGCTCAATGTTTTGTAATCGGCGTCACTAACACCATTCCAGCAAAACTGTCAGTCTAGTTTTCTTACATCAATATTTGCATAGCTGTTCCGGAGTGTTATTTGTTTAATATCGTCGAGTCACTACTCTCCAAATGTGTTTTTACTTTGTTGTAATTAGTTTGAAATAGAGACAAAGCGTTTCAAAATGTAATTCATAAAAATCCAACGATTAGCAAATAAATATTATTGCTGAAATCGAAGCGACCACGACGAAAGGGAACATTTTGCCGTAGCCCTAGGATGGCAAAGATTTTCTATTCATTGCCGTTTGTGGGACATGACATCCTACAAGAAAATGTGGAGCCTCTCTACAAAAATTGTGACCTTCTCAATGATTCTGGTGCTTCCCTATGTGTACACTAATACACATCAGGTGTCCAGGACCGCGCCTGCAAATAATGGGTGTCCATGTCCATGGTATCCAGGATACAGGGAAATTGTTTGAAAAAAGGTTATGATACCGGGAAATCGAATGATTGCGGAACATTTCCACAGTGAAATGTATGTAGCGGGAAGTCATTTTTATGAGGGTTCGGAAATCAAAATCAAATCATTTTTTGAAAATCAAAATCAATTTGAGCATCAACAAAAAAAGCGTGATGCTCACGATTTTTGAGTAAAAATGATTAAAAAATCATGATTTTCGAAAAAAATGATTTTCTGTAAAAGTCAATGTAATGAACTTAGTTTCATCTGAAACGAAAAATAAACCAATAAAAAAAAAATCATTTTTTTGAAATTTTGTGATACTCAATTTTTTATGAGCATCATTTTTTTTTAAAATCATGATTTTTCGAAAATCAATCAAAAAAATCCGAACTCTGATTTTTATGTTTTTGGATACTGGGAAGAAATTATTTGTAGACGCGTCCAGAGCAGAGAAGCTTTGACGTATATACCGCTGAGACTTCCAAATTTTCCAAGTCTTTTGAGAGTCATTGGCCTTTGAAGATACAACAATAAAAATTATAGGAAATAATTGAGATTTAATTTGCGTAATAATGTGGTTCACTTTAGTTTACATCTTATGCCGACAACCAACGGTATGTCTCGTAAAACTTAATAAATGGATTCGAAATCCCCAAATTTGTATTTGTTTCTCTTTTGATTGGTCAATGGACATGAACACAAAGCATTTAAATTCTTCTACGTTTTGTTGACATCGGCGGTGGCGTAGTTGATGGACTATTTGATTCAATAGACGTTGAACCACGAGTTCTCTTTGGCGTTCTCTTTAATCCATCTGACGATGGCAGTAGTCTAGCTGTGACTCTCTTTTCAAGATCTTTGGAACTAGCCGGAGTAGCGTTAGCTTTGCTACTGGTATTGGGTGTTGCTTTGGATGACGTAGATGTGGATGGCTTTGACGAAGAATTCGTTTTAACAACTGGCGTAGATCCCTGTTTCGTTACCGGTGCTGTCGGTGTTTGCTTAGAACTGGATGTTGGATGTGGTTGTGGTGTCGACGTTCTTGCTAAAAAGAAGAACGAACAAAAACAATTTGAAATTTTACTTTACACGATGCACTTACATCGAGTGGTTTCAATTTTTGTTTCAGAATGTTTTTTCTCCTCCACTTCCATCAGCTTTTTGGTCATCAACAATCCGAAATCCGCTTCCGGCAAAGAAAAGTCTCGCTGTTCTTGTGGAAATGGCAAGGAGACCACCTTGTCCAGAGCTTCCAAGTTGTAGAGCTTCTTTAGATGCGCCCATACGGTGTCCGGTGATATATCACGCTTTAATGCCGTTGACAGTCGCTCGCAAATACAAACCATGTAAAAATGTTTGTTGATGCCGATAGGTTTCAGTCCACCCAATGCTAAAAACAATTGCACTTGTTCCTCAGCGCTCCATTCCATTTCTTCAGCTTCGGACTTTTCCTTTACAGCCATTTGTTCTTGGCGTATTTGCAGCAAATTTGTTTTTCGGTCTGATATTTTTGTAATTGCAGTCATTGGTGAACGATGCGACTTTTACTAAATCTCAAAGAAAAGTTCAAATGGTTTGATATTTACCCAGATTTTGGGATTCCAGTTGTACGAAAAGTGGGATGAAAAAGTGCTGTGTTTTGGATTTAAAGATAAAAATGAATTTGACAAGTTGACATGTTCGCACTGACATTAACATTTGCGCTAATCTGAACATTTGTAACTGTTGAATGAATGAATAATTCATTTAGTGGCGGGAAAATTTAAAAATATTTTTGGTCTACCAGAAGCAAACTGTAATTGAGGCTTTCATTAATTCTGACTTTATCACTTTTCGCTTTTGTTTGTTTCATCAACTTCTCCGGTCCTCGTCAAATAATTTGTTGCCTTCAAAGCTATCGAAAATATATTGAACAACCTACCGCATTCGAAACTTGATCGTTATATGTTAATATGCCCCTTGCAAATGTAAGAAATGTAAGTAGAAGACATTCATTACTACGAGAGATGGGGTAGAGGGCACACCGCACGGGAAACACCATGAGGAGGCTGCAAATGTTCTCATTGGCTCTGAAAATAACCGTTTTTCCGTACATCATTCTCAAAGTGTTTTCTTCTTCAAAGGATTATGCAAAATAACTCATCCGTTTTTTGTTTTGTTTATAGGTATGACCACCAACCGCAAAGCATTTACTCACTTTCGAGCCCGAAGTACTCGCAATAGACGCTACTTGGCGTTACGCTAAAGACATTGTCGGAACGAATAATCGCCACTACGATCTTGTGCAACAAGAAAAGTTGAGTGAGTTCTTTTGACTGGTTGAAGGCTGAGCCCTCAGTTTTTCGGCACTGTCCATATAACACGGAATTTTAAGAGTCAGCAAACAGACGAAAACTGGGCTTCAAGAGGAAAATCTTATAAAGTCAAAATTAATGGTAGAATGATATTGGTATGACTTTCTATGCTGTACCTCTGCAGGAAGCGGAGATCTTTATGTGTCATAACACCCTGAATTATCGTCTGAACAGTATGAAACGTTTCGGAGACACTTTCACCTGCACTTGTGCGGCGCTTAGAGAGCTAAGGACGGAATTGAGGCCCGAAGAACAATTATTATCGAGGAGAATTGACAACGTAGTGACACGCCCAACGTACGCGACCGTACTAAGCATAAAGCCTTTATCACACGACAGAGTTTCCTTCATGGTGTCGCTACTCACTAGTGGACCAACGAGACAGTGCAAGCAAAGTCCCTTAGCGACCAGATGGGATGGGAATTGACAGTTTATCTTTCGTTACACTGAGTCACATATTCGACAAGCCTGTAAGAGGCATTCAAAACTGATAAACCAATGAAATGGATAAATGAAAGTAGCGATAGAGTGTAGTCGAATTCCAATCACAGATGACAAATCGCTGAAGAAAGATGCACAGACGTAGGGACATAAAGTAGATTTAATGACGTGTAGTGAACTGTAGCAAACTGTAGTGAAGAATGGCGAGTTGAAGTGAAGTGTAGCAAACTGTAGTGATGTGTAGAAAATTGCAGCGGCCTGTAGTGAAGTGCAGCAAACTGTAGTGAAGTGTAACAAACTGCAGTGAAGTGTAACGAACTGTAGTGAAGTGTAACGAACTGTAGTGAAAAGTAACGAACAGTAGTGAGGTGTAACGAACTGTAGTGAAGGGTAACAAACTGTAGTGAAGTGTAACGAACTTTAGTGAAAAGTAACGAACAGTAATGAAGTGCAACGAACTGTAGTGAAGTGTAACGAAGTCTAGTGAAGTGTAACGAACTCTAGTGAAGTGTAACGAACTCTAGTGAAGTGTAACGAACTGTAGTGAAGTGTAACTAACTGTAGTGAAGTGTAACTAACTGTAGTGAAGTGTAACTAACTGTAGTGAAGTCTAACGAACTGTAGTGAAGTCTAACGAACTGTAGTGAAGTGTAACGAACTGTAGTGAAGTGTAGCGAACTGTAATGAAGTGTAACGAACTGTAATGAAGTGTAACGAACTGTAATGAAGTGTAACGAACTGTAATGAAGTGTAACGAACTGTAATGAAGTGTAACGAACTGTAATGAAGTGTAACGAACTGTAATGAATTGTAACGAACTGTAGTGAAGTGTAGCGAACTGTAGTGAAGTGTAACGAACTGTAGTGAAGTGTAGCGAACTGTAGTGAAATGGAACGACCTGTAGTGAAGTGTAACAAACTTTAGTGAAGTGTAACGAACAGTAGTGAAGTGCAACGAACTGTAGTGAAGTGTAACGAAGTGTAGTGAAGTGTAACGAACTCTAGTGAAGTGTAACTAACTGTAGTGAAGTGTAACTAACTGTAGTGAAGTGTAACTAACTGTAGTGAAGTGTAACTAACTGTAGTGAAGTGTAACTAACTGTAGTGAAGTGTAACTAACTGTAGTGAAGTATAACTAACTCCAGTGAAGTGTAACTAAGTGTAGTGAAGTGTAACGAACTGTAGTGAAGTGTAACGAACTGTAGTGAAGTGTAACGAACTGCAGTGAAGTGTAACGTTCTGTAGCGAAGTGTAACGAACTGTAGTGAAGTGTAACGAAATGGAGTGAAGTGTAGTGAAGTATAACGAACTGTAGTGAAGTGTAACAAACTATAGTGCAGTGCAACGAACTGTAATGAAGTGTAACGAAGTATAGTGAAGTGTAACGAACTGTAGTGAAGTGTAACGAACTGCAGTGAAGTGTAATGTTCTGTAGTGAAGGGTAGCGAACTGTAGTGAAGTCTAACTAACTGTAGTGAAGTGTAGTGAAGTGCAACGAACTGTAGTGAAGTGCAACGAACTGTAGTGAAGTGGAACGAACTGTAGTGAAGTGCAACGAACTGTAGTGAAGTGCAACGAACTGTAGTGAAGTGTAACGAACTGTAGTGAAGTGTAATGAACTGTAGTGAAGTGTAACAAACTGTAGTGAAGTGTAACGAAGTGTAGTGAAGTGTAACGAACTGTAGTGAAGTTTAACGAACTGTAGTGAAGTGTAACTAATTGTTGTGAAGTGTGACAGAAACACATCTATTTTGGACCACCCCATGTAAAAAAAAACTGAAGAGGGCTTGTGAAAAGACGTTATTCCTTTTGAATGAACTCGAATGGAAATTGTGGAAGACCCACCAGCATCTACTCTCTAGATAAGCGTCTCCCTAGTGATTTGATAATTTGAAAATTGCACAAAAATTCCATAGCCTTTCCAAATATTTTGTTATCTGTTTTTCAATGGAAAAATTTCACCAAATTTGATTATGTTCGTTTATTAGTAGCGTAGATTGATTAGTTTCCTGAACTAAACGTTGGGTGAATTGATTAGTTTTAATGAATTTAATTAATTTTATTGTATTCTTGTCTCGTCTTGTATTCTTGTCTGCCTCTAAATTGATCATTGAATTGTTCTCTTCTTAAAGTTATTTTTCATTCTTTTTATCAACGAACAATAATTAAGCAACACACGTTCAAAGTAAATGTATATAAAGTCCATCTATCGAAATGAGTATACCACACGATGTATCTACTACATAAAGCTGATACTTTACGAGAAATCCTCTCAGTTTATTGTTGCCGGTCATTTGGTGAAGTCATCGCAACGCGATTCGTTGCCATATACCAAAATAAAAATGTTTTTCACAATCGCGATAGCAGTGCTGTTGGTTGTTCTATATCTGTTCAACCAACACAAGCACAGATTTTGGATAAATCGCGGATTTGTTCAATTAGAACCGAAATTTTTCATTGGTGACCTTGGACCGCTGCTAATGATGAAAACATCGATTGGTCAATTTTTCCACAATATTTATGTAAAACACAAACAACACAAAGCTCTCGGCATATACATGGGGTTGAGTCCAGTGATCGTGGTTAACGATCCAATTCTGTTGCAGCACATTTTGGTACGAGATTTTAGTAGTTTTCATGATCGTCCCGTTCCATTCGACTTGGAACATGATGTCCTGCAAAATCATTTATTTCAAATTCCCGGTCAAAAGTGGCGGGATCTGCGTGTTAAATTGTCACCCACCTTTACGAGTGGGAAATTGAAAGGAATGTTTTCCGTTATAAGAGATTGTGGCAAGGTGTTGCAAGACTATTTGGTAAAGAACGTTGAAAATGGTGTGGACGTGTATGAGTTTCGTGAATTGTTTGCTAGACTCAACACCAGCATCATATCATCGGTGGCATTTGGAATCGAAAACGATTGTGTTAACGAGCCTGATCACATCTTTCGCCGAATGGGATCGAAAACCTTTGCCGTTGACAAACGAGCGATTATAAGGAATACATTAGCCTTTTTCTGTCCCAAATTGATAAAAATATTAAAATTTAAGATTACTGATCCGGAGCTGGAGGAATTTGTTTTCACGGTTGTGAAGCAAACTATCGAGTATCGCAAGACAAACAACGTTGAACGGAACGACTTTATGCAGCTTTTGATACAACTTAAAGACAAGGGATATGTTTCAGTAGATAAAGGCGATGACGTGACAGAAAACCAAGATATGAAAAAGTTAACTTTGGACGAAGTTGCCGCTAATGTTTTTGTATTTTTTCAAGCCGGTGATGCAACAGAATTTTTTATCAAAATTGTTTTTTGCTAAACGAGACAATTTTAGGGTTTGAAACATCAAGTTCCACATTGTCATTTTGTTTATTTGAATTAGCACGACATCCTGAAATTCAAAGAAAAGCTCAACAGGAAATTGACAAAGTTCTCAAAGCTTCAGGACAAAATGATTTTACATACGAAATTCTGAGTGAATTGAAATATTTACAACATTGCATAGATGAAGCGTTACGGTAAGTTATTTCGATCCAGTTCGTTCCACTTAGACCCACTTCCATCTATAATTTGAACGTTTCTTTTGTTCGTACAGAAAATATCCAATTCTTCCTCTTCTCTTTCGAATCTGTACTGAAGATTACCAAATTCCTGGCACTGAACTCACAATTCCTAAAGACACTGGTGTGATGATTCCAGCTCTTGGATTTCATCGAGATCCCGAAATCTACGACAATCCGATGGAATTTCGGCCAGAACGATTCATCGACTCACCTACCGGATCAAGTGTTAAAGGATGCTACTATCTACCCTTCGGTGATGGTAAATGATTGTATGATGTTTTGAGTAAAACTCGATTTTTACAAAATCTTTCCAGGCCCGAGGAATTGCATTGGGATGAGAATGGGAAAACTCACATCGAAACTTGGACTTGCACTGGTTCTCTCAAAGTTTAACGTGGAACTTGCTGATGAAACAATGGCAGATAAAGAACTCGAATTCCATAGAGTGCAATTCATACTTGTTCCAGTAAAAGAATTCAATTTGAAAATCACTCCGCGAACACCAACTGCTTAACGTAAGCTGCTTTGTACAGACAAAACGAGTATTCAACCACCTCAGAAAAGGGGAAAATGTCAAATAACGTAAAAATCGATCAAATATTGTAAAACACTTGACTCAATAAAAAGCTGAGACTCACTTTACTCAGATTTATTTCATTTCATCACTATTTGTATTTAGATAATCTTGAAAACAGTAAGCAAAAAGAAATGGGAGATGTTGAGGGCGCAGATAACTTAAAATACATCATAGCGCGTGAGTAATAAATCGTGTTTGACTCGCATGGTACTAAACTGAAAATATAGTATGCGCCACCTGAGTTTGGGCACATTCACAGTCGTCAAATCTGTGCAGAGGTGTGAAGTGGTGAATTTCTCTATTGTTTTCGCTTTGTTTAATTTGACATTTCTACAGTTATGCTGCACTGTGCGAAACGAAGTTCATAAATAAATTAGTTGATGTTCGTAAATGTTTCGTAAAGGTGAACATCGTCGATTGTTGTAATGTATGAAATAATCCCGAAGCTCACCTAGCGCTAACTTTTGAGTATAAAAAGAAAAACATGATCTATTGTGGAAATTGGAATAAGAGAAATTGAGCGTAAACTAAAAACTGTCAAAAGAAATAGCGAGCGGCTCCCACCTTGTCCACGATGTTAGTGCGGCACCGGCTTCTGTCAAAGTAATGCTTAATCCTTACCGCTATTATTAGCTTTTGTTCCAATTGCTATTGTCGGATTTCATCCGACTAAAAAGCGATTAGCCTTAAGGCCAGTCGTTATACCCATGTACTTAGTCAACTATGGATTTGACGATATATACAGGGCATAACCTAGTTTTAAGTCCAGCCGTTATACCCATGCACATAGTCAATTGTGGATTTGACGATATATACAGGGTATAACCTGGTATTAAGGCCAGTCGTTATACCCAAGTACATAGTCAACTATGGATTTGACGATAAATACAGGGTATAACCTTAATACCAGGTCGGTCGTTATACCCATGTACAGAGTCAACTATGGATTTGACCATGTATACAGAGTATAACCTTGTATTAAGGTCAGTCGTTATACCCATGTAAATAGTCAACTATGGGTTTGACGATGTGTACAGGGTATAACTTGGTATAAAGGTCAGTCGTTATACCCATGTACATAGTCAACTATGGATTTGACAATGTATACAGAGTATAACCTGGTAACCCTTACCGCTATTATTAGCTTTTGTTCCAATTGCTATTGTCCGATTTAATCCGACTAAATAGCGATAAACCTTAATCCTGTCAGATTGATTCTGTTGTGCCTGAGATCAGCAGAAATAGGAATTTTTCGACAGTTTATGCATTTCATAAGGCTGTACACACACGAGACATTGAAAACGTATTTTGACATGAGAACAATGAAAATTTTTTATCAAAACACGTTTCAGTGTCTCGTGCGTGTTTAGCCTAATGAAATTCTTTTTATCTATCTAGAACGATATTCTCGAACTTATCCCTCTAGGGCAAATTTTCTTATCTCGATATATCTGTTTTCGAAAGATAAAACAGCCTGTGCACCTCTTGCCAAAATTGTTATTTTTACGTGTGGCATTATGACCCACGCCATCGGATAGGGCCACGATGCCCTACACGTCAAAAAACCAATTTTGCCAAAAGGTGCATCATCTACTATTATTTTGACAAAGCCGACATCACATAAAACGCCACTTTTCGGGGGTTTTATGTCAACCATTTCCATCGAAACGTTATAACGTCACTGGCGCAATAGAATCAAATTAAGAAATTGTTAGAAAATTGCAGAATTTGTCGACAGTTTGTAATTAGAAACTGACATTCTAAAGTAGGAACAGGCGTAAGAGCTCATAGCGTTTCGGGACATGTACTGCTACCGGGGAGCTGCGGGAAACGATACAATTGAAAGGAATTTTGGATCCTTTTTCGTACAAAACTCTTTGTCGTACTGAATTCTAACATCGTCAAACAATTTATCGAAATGTCATTTAAACCATCATAAATTCGAAAACTCTTAAAATTGATGGACTTTTCGCAATCTTCGTATTCTTTTCCAAAAAATCAATTTTCTGTATGTTTCTAGAAATTGCTTATTACGAAAGTCCTTCCGAAGTACTAGGACCGACCTACAGCCTGACTATAAACAAAAAGGTTTATTTTATACATTCTTTTTAAAGTCCTATCTTCGGCAAAAATGTTCTCCTTAAGAGCGTGTCAGATATTTTGACAGTTCTATATTTTGCGATGTTTTTTCATTGCATATTTCTAAGGCAATGATCATTAATTTTAAATTCCAAAACATAGCACATCTCTTTATAGATTCTATGAATCAGAATATATAATTTCAGAGTCTTAGTGTCAAAATTTGATCTGAAAAAACATCGCATTGAATTATGCAGCCGAGTATTTGCGATGTTTTTTCAGATCAAATTTTGACACTTAGACTCAATAATTATATATTCTGATCTATAAAGGGAAGTGTTATGCAAACAGTAGATGTTTCGGAATTTAAAATTGATGATCACTGCCTTAGAAATATGCAATGAAAAAACATCGCAAAACATAGAACGGTCAAAATATCTGACACGCTCTTAAAATTCACTACAACATAACAAAAATTTATATTTTTACCCTTAACCCGAGGGACCCTTAGGTAAACACCGAAACCTCTAGTTTCTCAACCTCAATTTCTACAATTTCCAAAATATTTCTCACATTTCTTTAATTTCTTTTTGAGAAACTGAGGAAATAGACTCGATTATATTCAGTAATCGATCAATTTAATTTCAGATTTTGATTGAAATTTTGTTAAAAAATTAACAATTAACGAATGCTTTCGCTCGAAGAGCTCGTCCACTTCGTCGTAGACTACTCTGAACTACTCCTGTCTGTTGGCTTGTTTGCAGGTTTTCGTTTTTTAAGCTCATCCAGTATCGTACGGTAGAAGACGGATTAAAGTTTTCTAATGTGGGCATGTTCGTATGTACGTACAAAGTGTTGAATTACGTTGATACAGATGAAGATGTTCTGTCAGTGTTTTTGACTTTGTTGTACAAATCTGAGAAGAATGTTGTTAGAAGATCCTATAATCCGCGGAAAGGGGTTTGGCAGCAGAGAATCTTGCAAGTGCAGTCTTCAGAACGTCTAACGATTCAGTTGAAAATTGATAAAGAGTCTGCAGCGTGTTGATCGGTGTTGTGAATTTGTTTTGAAGCAAGTCCGATGCCCGTTGATATTAGCTTATGAAGTCGGATTCATCACAGTTTGGAACGTTAAACCTATGATGGCACGATTTCAGCGGCTCAATCGTCGAGCTGTGTGTGATTGGATGCAGCGATTTCAACGACTCCTCCTTCACTTCACTTTCGCATCCGATTCGAAAGTTTTTTGAAACATCTTGAGTAGACGCAATATGTCGGTTAAAAATGTAAGCCAACGTAAGCGATCGTAGAACGTTTGGCAGCCAACGAAAATATCGAAAACAATCACTCCGTTCCAATATTGATGTTGAAGACGAAACCTCCAGTAATATTCGACGGACTGATGTGGCAATCGAACAGTTGGCATCCATCGACGAAACCAACCACTCCGTGCCACTTGGAAACGATGCCAGTTCCGTTGAATCTATAACCGTCCAAAACAATCCAAATAAGTCGGAACAGCGGAAGATTATCGACCATACGACCAAGCGAATGAGAAAAAAACGTGCTTCGAATGAAACCATCACAAGAAAACAAAGTTTATGAAAACTCTTTGAGCTATTTTGGGATTAAACCTAGTTTAATAACCTAATATGAACTATTTTTAGTAGTTTTTCAATTCTAGAGAATCCCCAACATTACCAAAGAAGATTTCATGAAACTTCTCAAATATTTCTCAAATTTCTTCAATTTCTAAGATTTCCATAAAACATTTTCATTTCCACAATTTCTAAAATTTCTAAAATTTCTCAGGCATTTTTGAAAAATAGGCCCTGTCTTTCACCCAAATTAATATTAGTTGTTTTGGAAGAAGAGAAGAGGAATTGCGTCACATTTCCCTTTCAAATCAGTAGTTTTGGAAGAAAAGAGAAAACAAATTTTGGAGAAACAATTTCCGGCAAATAAAATTTTCAGCGAAAAAAATTTCCGGCGAAAAAAAATTTCCGGCGAAAAATATTTCCGGCGAAAAAAATTTCCGACGAAAATATTTCCAGCGAAAAAATTCCCGCAGAAAGCAAAAATTTCCGCGAAAAAAAGCGCAAAAATTTCCGGGGAAAAAAAAATTTCGACGAAAAAAATTTCTTGCGAAAAAATTTCCGACAAAAAAAATTTCCGGCGGAAAAAATTTCAGCGAAAAAATTTCCGGCAAAAGAATTTCCGGCGAAAAACAATTTCCGGCGAAAAACAATTTTCGACAAAAAAAATCTCCGGCGAAAAAAAAATTTTCAGCGAAAAAAAATTCCTTTGACACGAAATAGAGATTTTTATCAAACCGCGCTAGTCCAGTCAAATGACGGAGATTTGGTTTTTGACGAATATTTCGAAAAATATGATAGATACAACAAAAATGGTAATAAGCTTTTTTGTAGTCAATGAAATTTCCCTCAAAAATGGTCTTTAAGTATTTTTCTGTATCTCTTTATAGTTTCCGAGATATTTCAGAAATTGCAAGCGGTACAAATACTAGACTTAGCTTTAAAAAAAATCAATTTTCCCACTAAATCCGTCTCATCCCACCGTCGGCCATTTTGTTGGTCACCCTGACACACTACACACTCAACCCAATAACTTTTCCTTTGACACCAAACATCTATCTCCAACCAAAAAAAATTGAAAAAAAAAATTAATTTTGCCCCTAGGTCCGTAGGATGTTTCCATTAACTTTGGCTTCTATGAAATAGCACATTTTTTATGGAAAATGACGATTTTCTAAAGGTCATATCTTCGGATCCACTGGTCCGATTTTAATCGGTAAAATGTCGATTTCAATCAAAATTTCACGTAGGTCTCAGGGGGGTACGACGCAAGGGAAAAAAGATCAAAACTTAGCTGTCTGGTCTACGATAAAAAACATTTCTTAATTTTTTGATCTCATGGGGAATTGCGTCACGGACGCATCGCTACCGCACGCCCATGATTCAACGAAGCACCTAGGCCATACTAGTTGTGCTACACATTGAGGGTAGTCACGGCTCTAACCATCCGCTATTTTGTTGTAAAGGATTCAAATGTCAACTGCATAGAATGTGCTGCCATCTATTTTCGCTAAGAACTGCCAATCATTCTTTCAAAATAATCAAATTGTCTATTTTTAAAATTTATTAAAAATTCTTATAGTAAACACAATTTTAATTTTTATCTCATAAATCTCTTAAATAATTAAGAAATAAAAATATTTATTATTATTAATTATTCATTCGTAACGTTTCCTTTTAAGAAAAAAACAAAAAAGTTTTATTTTGCTTTAGTTTTGTTTTTAAATTGTAAACTTTTTTCTTACATTATTTTCAAATTATACAATTACAATAATTTTCATAATTTAATTGTGTTTTTAATAACTTTTTATTTAATTTTAATTTATATCATTCAAAAATATTGTTTTATATGTAACTCAATCATCGTTCGTAAATTTCAAGTGTTTTTAGTCTTGCATTTTTTTATTATTTTATGTTTCATAATAATGTAATGTTTTAAAGTTAAATTTATTTTTATTTTACAAAATTACAGGTTTATTTTTTTTTTTTCATTTTCTTTAAATTTTGTTACTTTTTCGTAGTTTTTACATTACCTTATTCAATAACTACTTCTGTATGTTAGTTTATAAAGAAATTTTTACAAGCCATGTATATAATTAGATATTTTGGTTGTTGTTTTAGTGTTTTTTTTTTTTTTTTGATGTTTTTATCAATTTTTTTAGTAATAAATGTAGAAAAAGTGACTTCATAATGCTTTTAGTTTTAAAAAGTTAAATGGTTTAAGGTAGAAGTTTATAAATTGCTCCGTTTAGTTTCATTTGCGGATAGTTACGTGAAACGAATGCTCTAACAATAAAAAAAAAAAACTCAGGAAATAACTGATACTATAATCAAATCAACGATGTTAATTGTCACACAAACCAAGCTCGAAATTAGTGAAAATCTGCCTCTATTCAACGCCGAATTACAAACGATGTTTAGATTTAAAATTTAGAATTAATCAATTATGCTCAGAAAATTTCCGCGAAAAATCCACTTGGGAAGTGAATATTTGGCCCATTCTATGCAAACCGTGAAGCCTGTAATGAAAGGAACGGAAATACTGCCTTAACCGTAGGAAATAGCGAAATCATACGTTCAGCAGAAAATTAGACATTACAGTTGTGAACAATTTTTTCATAGAACACAACATTTGGACTCTTGGGCGACTCAGGAGAAATTTTCGTTCCTTACATTACACACATTTGGAATGGCCCATTTAACCATATGGACGTAGATTTTACAAAGTTAATTGTGCGGCGTCGGCTTATGTCAATATATACAACATTTCATGACGAAATTCACCATATGTTTCATTTCATCAAAAAACATTGTATACTTTGACATAAGCCGGTGTCGTCGGCCGAAACGCAACGTACATATGGGTGAATAATCTCAGAATTGTAAGATACTTTTCGCACGTATTGGCTATCCATTAGGAATATGAAATAAATGGTAGTTTTTGGTTTATACTACATCTAAAGAAATATCTGCCACACACTGCACACAGAATCCAAAAACTTTTCTTTTGGCACCATCTAAGGTGTTTATCTCTTGTCGGTATTTTGTGACCAACAAATAGACAAATCGACAAACAGAATGACATTGATTGTGTCATTAGTTTTACGTTTGTCCGTATTCAGCTATGAAAGCATGGATGACGCCACTTGAGAAAACTGAGTAGTTGTATGTTGAGACGTTGATGAAAAAAACACAGATGTCACCACTTGAGGTTCGGTGACAAAACACGGTCTATTGGATTTTATGATTATAGAAGAAGAGTCATATATTGAAGGTTGACATTCGGGTGAAATTTTACTTTATGTAAGTGTCACGATTTTTTTTTTCTTACATTCTAAGATGTTTAGCTAGTTTTATTGAGTCGTTATCATGTTGTCAAGTGACCATAGTACGACAGGGAGGAGGGACCAAACATCGAATGCACATTTTACTAGCCATCTAGTTCTCTGTGACATTTCGTATAAGGAAAACTTTAGCTTCGTCAGCCACCTAGTTCTCTGTGACATTTTGTATAAGGACAAGTCCCTAGTTTCGTTAGCCACCTAGTTCTCCTTGACATTTTGTATAAGGAAAATTCCCTAGGTTTGTTAGCCACCTAGTTCTCTGTGACATTTCGTATAAGGAAAACTTTAGCTTCGTTAGCCACCTAGTTCTCTGTGACATTTTGTATAAGGAAAATTCCCTAGTTTCGTTAGCCACCTAGTTCTCCGTGACATTTTGTATAAGGAAAAATTCGCTAGCTTTGTTAGCCACCTAATTCTCTGTGACATTTCGTAGAAGGGAAAATTCCCTAGCCTCGTTAGCCACCTAGTTCTCTGTGATATTTCGTATAAGGAAAAATTCCCTAGCTTTGTTAGCCACCCAGTTCTCTGTGACATTTCGTATAAGGAAAACTTTAGCTTCGTCAGCCACCTAGTTCTCTGTGACATTTTGTATAAGGACAAGTCCCTAGTTTCGTTAGCCATCTAGTTCTCCTTGACATTTTGTATAAGGAAAATTCCCTAGGTTTGTTAGCCACCTAGTTCTCTGTGACATTTCGTATAAGGAAAACTTTAGCTTCGTTAGCAACCTAGTTCTCCGTGACATTTCGTATAAGGAAAAATTCCCTAGCTTTGTTAGCCACCTAATTCTCTGTGACATTTCGTAGAAGGGAAAATTCCCTAGCCTCGTTAGCCACCTAGTTCTCTTAGCCACCCAGTTCTCTGTGACATTTCGTATAAGGAAAAATTCCCTAGCCTCGTTAGCCACCTAGTTCTCTGAACATTTCGTTCTGGGACAAATTTCCTAGTCCTCATTGTTTGTATGTAGTACAAATTCTGTTGAAATGTGTGCGGATAGTCCCACTTATTTGCTATTCTCATACGTTTGCGAATAGTCTCACTTGCATGAGTAATCCATACACTTCACTATACGGTTTCTGAGCTCGCACAGTCAAGTATTTGAAGTAAAACTCACTCTTTCACTAAGATGATGGTCATAACTTCACAACGTGTTGCGCCCTACCAAAAGATGCGCGAGGACTTTACCTATTCAAATTGGCGAATTGGCACCATTTTAGTAAAATGTGCATTCGATGTTTGGTCCCTCCTCCCTGCCAACTTTTGACAGTTGATAACGACTCAGTAAGACTAGCTAAACATCTTAGAATGTAAGAAAACAATTTTTGTGACACTTACGTAAAGTAAAATTTAGCCGACGACATTCGTGTCATATCAAGAAATATGGGAGGTTAGAGTTGATAGACGGAAAATTGTAAATGCGCACTTTGTAATAGATTGATGTCGTTGGTAAACTTATACTAAAGATTAGTACATTTAGAACAGCTTCGTTGCTTCTATCTGCATACGTGCGAACTGCATTGTTATTGACATAACATTGGCATAAGAAGAGGGAAGTTTGTTCCACACGAAATAAGTGCACATTTTACGGTGTACTAAAAGTCGATCGCAGCGCTGTCTCTAACGCCGTTCACGAATAAAAAGAATTTGGTTGAGTGTCAGTCCTGAAAGATGTGGCAAATAAAGTGAGCGGCAAGATGGCCGTCCAAAGTTTAATGGTGATGATGATGGGGCAAGTATTAAGGATCCACACCTGATCCACAGTTGCAAAAGTCACAGAAATCGTTTTTCTGTACGATCTAAAACTGTGGGTCAGGTGTGGGTCAACCCACTCCGATACTTAGTGAATATACTCACAGTGGTGAATATGAATTGAGAACTGGCGAGTTACATTCATGGTATGAACTTAGCCAACTAAAAATTACGTCAAATAAAAATTTCCTGCAGCAATTTCCCAACATTTGGCTAACAATTTACAATCATTTAACTGATTTTACTCGCAGAAAGAAACTTGTCATAAGTTTTCAATTCATATTTACCACTGCGAACATTTTCACCATACCAAGTTGGTATATTCACCACATCATCATCAAACATTTGTCGAGTTTTTTGGCAACCTCATACAAAGTCGATGGTTTCTTCAGGTAATTGAAAATCTACAACATTTCGTAAACGATAGCAACTTTTTTCTCGAACTTGGAAGCGAGTTAGTGAAAGCTTTTAGGAAGACTACCTTAGAGTCTTGGAGCACTTAAAAATCAAAGTCACGTTGAGATTTCAAGTGAATTGCAATCTCAGCATATTTTCAATTTCCGGTCGTTCCTAAGAACTCTTTGCACAGTGATACAAATAACTTTTTCTTGACGTTTACAGAGCCTTAAACTAATTCTGAATTCTTGTGTTTCAAATTGTGTGGAAGCGAATTCGGATTTTGGGCTTCAAAACATATGGAAACTTTTGACCATTTCGGTGTCGGAATTTAGGGTGAATCCTTAACTTCACTCGACTAAGTGTTGATATTTGAGAGTCGCAACCAATTGTCTAAAAGTGACTTGAACACAAAAAATCAATTAACGTTTTGTTTTCTGCTTAAATGACACTAATATATTATGAGATCTATGAGATAGAGTCTTACTGAAAGACAAGGACGTTCGATAAATTTTATTCTTACAGCACATTCACATGAGAGGGAGATGGAGAGTAAATATACAAAAGAAAACACGTAGATGAATCCTCCTCAGTGATTTAGTTGAAACAACCCCTAAGTTCGATTTAAGCTGCGCAGAGGCATACAAATTTACATGGAATTTACACCGATTTTTAGGATTTTTTGAATTTCGTGTACATTTTATAGATGCCGTTTTGTGATTTTTAGTTTGTTATGGGATTCGGTAACATCGACAAGCATCGCATGGCCGAATCGAGTTACAAATCGATTGTTTCTTCTCCGGCAATAATAAATTATGAATGAATAACCCCGTGAACACACAAATTGGTTGTCAATAAACATTTCGAATGCAAATGGTCCTGTATTTTTCGTTCAAAATAAATATAACATGTCATTTAATTCAAAATATATTCTTATTTCGGCACTGAGGGCGCATGCATGCAAAACGTGAAAACACTGAAAATCGAAAAAAAAAATACCAAAGGAAAAAAAATCATTTTCAAACGATTAACATTTTTTTCATAGATCCCGATTCTTGAATAAAATTAACTTATTACTCAGCGCGGGGAAGGATCAATAAAAAGAAAAATTTCAAGTAATTAATTATTAAACTAATCAAATTTCTTACCACATCATCACTAAATCTTCCAGTTCAGTGTGATATATCCAATTATTTTGAAAACTACAATTGGTATTTAAATAATTAATCTGAAGTTTCCTTGAGTTTTTCTTCACGTGGCTTGGCTGAGCCAAATATAGCTGCCGCTTGTTTCGTTTCAGCCAATGAATTTAGCGGATCAGCAATAGTGCGAGGCTTTAAATTCAAACGCGGTCGGTCTTCATCATCTGTAAAAATATTTCAACAATTTCAATTCACAAAGTTTTATACAGAATTTCTATTCTATGGAGAAGAACAAGATTTAAATCCTCTCACAGTAAGTTATAGTTTTGAACAATCACACCCAAAAAAAAAAAAAAAAACGTCCACAAACTTTGAACAATCACACCCAAAAAAAAAAAAAAACGTCCACAAACCCAAAAAACTCCACACAAAAACCTTTGGGACAAGGAGTCATATATACGCCAACTTCTGAGTTTTTTCGCTCGCCCCATTTCCCTCCAAAAAACTACGTCGCAGCAGCTTTCCAACGAGCCCAGACTCATCAAAATCGGTTGAAAATTGGCTGAGATATCGAGGTTTGAAAATGACATTCTTGTATGGAGTGGAGAATCATTTTTTCTATTCTTCTCATCATTATGAAAACTTTTTTTCTGATCTGTCGGTTTCTATCTATATTCTATTTATCTATGTTCTATCTATTAATAATTTTCGATCTCGAGAACTAGACAGTCGATGTTCCTGAAATTTTCAGGGAACGTCAGTCTCGGCCCCAAATGAAAAATTTCATACGCCGCTTTTACGGGGGCATTCTGGAAAAGCCGTGATATGTGAAAAAGTGGTCAATTTTGACGGTTTTTCAGGTAATGCTCGGAGTTTTCGAATTTTATCTCCGGAGTGACAATAGCTAGAGAGTTGGTTTCTTCGGGAAAGTTATAGAGTTTCATCAGGAGAATTTTTTGGGATCATAAGAAAATGGCTGCCAGCTGTCATAGCGGCGCCATCTTGAATTTTCGTTAATGCTTTTTTGGTTTTCGAATTTTAGCTCCGGAGTGACACTGCTTAGAGAGATGGTTTTTTCTAGAAAGTTAAGAGTTTCATCAGGAGTATTTTTTGAGATCATAAAATGGCTGCCAGCTGTCATAGCGGCGTCATCTTGGATTTTCGTTTATGGAGTGTTCCATAGGTAGCCGAAGGTGTTGGAGAACAATTTTTATCGGAAAGAATTTTGTTTTGGAGAAAATCTTTTATCAGAGAAATTTTTTTTAAGGAAAAATTTTTTTTAAGGAAAAATTTTTTTGAAGAAAATTTTTTTTTGAGAAAATTTTTTTTTTGGAGAAAAATTTTTGTTGGAGAAAAATCTTTTTGAAGAAAAACTAACCTTTTGTTTCTGATAAAAATTTTTTTTGAGATAACTTTTTTTTTGAGAACGTTTTTTGGCGAAATGTTTTTTCGGGAGAAAATTTTTCTTTGGCGAAAATTTTTGTATACGAAAAATTTTTTCTGAGAAAACTTTGTTTTTTGGAGAAACTGTTTTTTCGGAGGAAATTGTTTTTAAGGAAAAATTTTTTTGGGAGAATTTTTTTTTCTGCGAAATTTTTTTGAGAAATTTGTTTTGCTAGAGAAAAATTGTTTTGGAGAAATTTTTTTTGAAGAAAACTTTTTTTCTCTGAGAAAAATTTCTTTGAAGCTAAACTTTTTTTTTGGAGAAAACTTGTTTTTGGAGAATTTTTTTTCGGATAAATTTTTTTACGGAAAATTTTTTTTGGCGCAAAATTTTTGTTACGAAACTTTGTTGAAGAAATTTCTGAGAAACTTTTCTTTGAAGAAAGTTTTTTTGTGTCCGGAGAATTATTTTTAAGGAAATGTTTTTGGAGAAAATTATTTATTTGGAGAAAAACTTTTTTTTTTTCTGAGAAAGAAGTGTTGTTGTAGAAAAATTTTTTGTGGAGATAATTTTTTGGGAGAAAAAGTTTTTTTGAAGAAATTTTTTTTTCGGAAAATTTTTTCGAAAGACATTTTTTTTTCGGGAGAATTTATATTTCTAAGAAATTTTCTTTTCTCGAGAAATTTTTATGAAGAAAACTTTTTTGGAGAAAACGTTTTTTTGAAAAATGGTTGTTGTAAAAAAAATTTTGGAATAATTTTTTTTGAAGACTTTTTTTTCGGAGAAAACTTTTTTCGGAAAAAGCTTGTTTTCGGGAAAATCTTTTTTCGGAGAAAATCTTTTTTCGGAGAAAATTTGTTTTAGGAGAAAATTTTTTTCAAAAAATATCTACCAGCGGAATAATTTTTCAACACTTTCAGTTTTTACACGCAAAAATTTAAATATACCTTAAACAATCTACGCAATAAGAAACAAAAGTCAAATTTTTGCAGTGCAAAAATGAAAGTGCAGAAAAATTATTTCGTCGTTGGGTCCGGCATTTGTGACGCAATTTTTTTAACACAACGTAATTTTGTTTTAAAAAAGCGCTGTAATTACGAAATTAAGACTTTGAACACAAGGTTCCATTCAAACGAACTTCCGCGTATTATCAGCGATAGGGTCCCCTCAAGCGATATCATTAATTTTGGAAGCAGACTTACGGACTGCGTCACACCCTACCTTTTAAGAGGTTTTTGTTGTGATTTGTTATTTACGCAGGAATCTGCTCTGAAGAAAACATTGCAAAAACGTGTACTGTCAAATTTGCGATGATTTTTTTAGAACAGAATCCTACGTAAATAACAAATTATTCAAAATTATAGCTTATGTACTTCATTCATTCATTCAATTCATATATTTCACGAAAATATAATTTGCAACATCATTTAGTCTCATTATGTAGACAATTCAAAGAGAAATATCAATTGTTAAATAAAATCAGTTTGGCAAAATCTGTTGAAAAATCGAGAATATCAAAAGATAATAAGAACATTGATAGCACAAAAATAAAAAGAAACTATGAGAACTACCGATCACAAGGTCAAGCCAAAAAGAGCCGGAGGCACAGAAAAAAACCAGGTGCATCAAAAATCTATGGATTGTGGCCCACGGAAAAGATTCTCAAACACAGTTAGAAGTAGTCACTAGTATCGACAATTTTCATAACAAATGTAATTCAACGAATGACAAAATTGGGTTAGCCTTCGTGACGTCCGAATGTCCCTGAGCAACGAGTTGAACAATCTAGGTCCAGCAACACTGATCCTAGATGACCCAATACAAGATCTAGAGAATGGGACAAACAAAAACAAATAATTGTTAAATCGTTTATTCGTCAGCATTTGAACAATTTTACAATTAGTCATTTATACAAAGCTATCACAGAATATAAAAAAATTCGTCCATATTATCACTTGATCGGAAGGTGCCCATTACAGCCGCAACATTACCTCGCTGGATCGCCCTGCTAAGGCGTTGCTTTAGAAATGAACTAGACCTCGGTTCATTTGTTTTTATTGCAATTTTACCAATTAATACGTTTAAAAAATTAATTGCCTCCTCACTCCACGGCCCCATTGTTTCGACTGAGAATGGCACGAAGAAGTAATTCTGGTTTATTAATGTCCTGTACTTCGTTGTCTTTCTCTTGGCTTTGTCCTCAGCGGCTTGAGCAGCCTTTCTCACACTGAACCGTAAGTTACTGGGAGCCAAAGTATCCGTGCAGGTTGCATCCCATATCAGTGTGCTACCTCGTGACCACGGTATCAGTGACATGCCATCCACTCTCTTGGCATCCTCTCTTGTAAGTCCCACTGGCTCAAGTCTGGTGGGTATGTCTGCCGAAACCAGGGCGCGTTTGATGATGTTGTTTATTTCGGCATGTCTTGCGTGTCGACCAGCACTCATCCGGCATTTCAATCCATGACGTCCTTTACTATCGACTTGAGTACCACACCGACATATATGAGGCGAGCAAATATCAATACCTAGTCGAAGGCCCACCGCAATTCGAAGCGCATTGTTTTCTAGTAGAGTGCCAATGGATCTCGATGGCAATGCTTGCAACCAGGCCCCTGACTCTGGGCGCTGGACCGCCAAGAATCTAGCTTTGTCTTCCTCGGACTCTAACTTTAAATTTTCGAGCAGTTTCCTTACCGTAATTTTGTTCCATTGTTGTTGGAGTGATGGCACTACTGGCTGAGGAGCTTCTGGATGTATGTTGTTCCACTCGTTCAATCCATCCTGGTAATCAGCAATTTCTTCAACTTGCAGCGTAGGTTGTTGTAACATGATACTAACAAGTTGAGAGCAAGCATTAACCGATGAAAGGAAGGCGGGCAAAGGAATATCCTGTACTCGCCGGACTCCAAAGCCTCCAGAATTTACCGGCAACGAAGCCATGATCCATGAGTTTGAGTCCAACGATGCGTTTATCAGACATTCTAAAGTTGATCTAATTTCACTATCGATCTCTTGGATGAGACCATTGTTGTTCCACGTTGGTGTCGTTCTCAAGAGGAAAACTAATTTTGGAATGGCGAGGCAGTTCTTAAGTATGTAGAAGGCGATGTGGTAGTTTTCAAGTTCCAGCAGTCTTTGAAATAGAAGTTTCATTTCAGCCAACTTATTGTTGAAAATCACATTAAAAGCGTTGTCAGAAATAGGTGCACCCAAAAGAGTGAATTCGTTAACCACACAAATTCCGGGCGACAAATTGTTGAACTGCTCAACTATGTTTTGGTCAACATCCGAACAAAAAAATCACTCACACTTTGTCGGGTTGATGTGTAGACCAATTTTAGCACATTCACTTATGATCGTTTCGAAATCCGCTAGGACGCTGTTGTATTCACCGGCGATGGTTCCATCGTCCAAATAAAAAACAATGAATTCCGAAACCAAAGCGTTTACCACGGCCTGGATTGCAGAGCTGAAAACCAATGGGCCACAAGGATCACCCTGCTGTGCACCGTTTTTTTGACCACAATATGAAGTCCCCGTAAAATAGAAGTGTTGGCGAGGCATAACACTGCCAAAGGTAGGGGAATATTGCCGGACAGTGTATTTTCATTTCGTTCAGAAACACGTCTCGATCTACTTCGTTAAATGCGTTCCGAAAATCTATCTTCACCACCACCACTTTCCTGTGATCTGGTCGCTTCACAGCCTCCTTGCACGCCATAACTGATCTGTCTGGGTGCAAATTTTGATGACATTTTCGACCGAACAGAGGCGCTTGAAAGTTTGAACGTGATTCGACGAAATGTGTTTCCAACGGCAATTGGACGAAGGCCGCCGAGTTTCTTGTCAAGTGCACAAAGAGAAGCTCCATACATAATTTCAATGAATCTGGAATGAATTTTGCCCGACAACATGAAATTGGTCAGACCTGTTATTGCTTTCAGGAGACGCAGACCTGCATCGCCAGTGGAAGGTAGAGTTAGGTCCTTGAGGTGTTGTGGCAGCAGACCATCAATTCCAGACCCAGAGCCGTTGGGGAAACGTTTAATCGAGTAGAAGACATCCCTTTCTGAAACCACCAACGCGTCGATGTTTTTGTCCGGTGGATCTGGAAATTTCATTTCTCTGGATGGTGGTGGATGTTTCATTTGGAGTTGGTCAAATGTTTCTGGAGTTTGTGGGGCAAGTGTATCGGACGACGCTAATAACTTGACTGCGCCTTTCACGTTTCCTTCGACAATTTTTTGCTCGATTCGCTTCGACAATGACACTGAAGTGTTTTTTCTCTTTGACCTATCCGGTATGACCAGCTCAGATTTTTCAATGTTTCTTTTAACTAATGTTGATAGTGATGTGTTTTTGGTCCTGTCTGGAACTCTTAATGTTGAGTATGCAAACGTCAGAAGGTTCTTCCAATTTTTTGACAAGAATGGATTTGCAACACACTCTTCTATGACTTGTGAAAGTTTTCTTGCTGCTAAAAATCTCGCTCCCCTTGGCACTCTCTTAAGGACTCTGATGTTTGACTTGCAGCGCGCCAATAAAATCACAAAATCTTCAAAAGAAACGTCGGTGCCATTGGCTTGGCTAATTTCTGGCGTCTGATCCTTCAAATGAATATTTCGATGAATGTTCAACCCTCGACGTGTGTCAAAAGAACGGCCGCAAGTTTCACATTTGAGATCTTCGCTTGATTGTTTGTCATGTGTTGCGGAAGTGGGTTGACCTTTCGGTTGAGGAGTTTCTATTTTGGCAAGCGGAACCGGTGCCAGCGACATTAATTTCGACGATGAGTAATCTTTCATCAACTCATATTTCCCAGATGGTGTAGCCGACATCCTGGAGCCATGAACCGGAGTCAACAGCCGGAAATGGCCTCTAGAGATGTTTCCGGTGAATAGCAGATGCACCAGCGGTGTACGATGACTTACATCCGTATTTGGAGTCGAACCGTAATCGTAACATGTAAATTTGTCGGAATCGTCTTCATCTCTGCGAATAATGTTGAAACGAAATCCGAACATTTCAGCGATTGTGCACAACTCGGACGCTGTACCAAAATTTCCTGAAACCGACATGTAATCGGAATACGTGCTTTTTAATGTTTCTTCTGAAATAGTGTCCATTGACCAGTTTGCAATCTGACTTCGTAAATTTTCCACTAAAGTGTTCTTAAAACGCTCAAAATTTAATTGAAGACTTGTGTCATCTACTTTGAGAATGTACTCCACAGATCTTTTTCTCAGATCGGCTGCATCGCGCGGCAAATTTGTGAAATAGGAAGATTGACGACCCAGAAAATCAAACAATGCATTGAATAAGCAGTCACCTGAACCAGCATTTTCTACTACATCAAACTTCTGGGAAGGAGAGTTATCGTAAACAATGTGGAGTTTGCTCCAACGGCACGTTTGAGGTGAAGGTGGTTTCGGGAGTGACAATGTATCCTGTGTTTTCTTGGTAATAAGCTCGTTTATCTCCAGAAGCGTGTGTTTTTTTGACCAATGCGTCCGAACACCGGCTTTTGACGGGAATTCTCTGTAGCATATAGGACAGACGTGAACCGAATCATCCGGATCCGAGTCCGTATCTGGGTCCATGATTGTCGATACACAAACTTTGCGAAGTCTCAGTTTGAAAGTACAAAATAAGATTGGTCACTGCTATGTGTATGAAGGCGGCTTCGTTCCATAAACTATGACAGTTGATATCATACAAAAACTCAGAACCCCTAAATGGGTAGTTATGAGCCGGTCCGCTGTATGCTGTATGCTGACACAGGCCCATTGCCGAAGCAAACAAAAATTTACAAATTGCATTTTTAAGCGTCTTACTGACAGGCAACAGATCCGTGCAATGATTTGAAAAGAGGAGCTCAGTAGGGTAATCTGTGAATATCCTTTAAGGCGATTTTTTGTTTCCTTTCTAGATTCATAATCAGACGTTTCCTCGCACATCCCCATGTATCAATACAATAAGATAGATAGACGAGAATGAATCAAAGAAAAGTACAAGGCCTCAACAATTTTAACTGGCAAAAAATGACGCAATTTACGCAAAACTCCAATTTGTCCAGAGATTTTCGAACAAAGTATAGTTAGGTGATAATTCCAACTCAAGTATTTGTCCAGTAACACCCCCAAATACTTCACAAAGTCTACAGATTTAATCTCTAAGCCATTAACTTCAATTTTTAGAGAGCTATCAATCTTGATACGTGGGGATCTGAAGTGAACAACTCTTATCCAAGTTCAAAGTTGGCTTCAAAATAGTCCAACAACAACTTCAAATCATTATTGATCACTTCAATGTTATTCGCAAAACATATTGAAGAGAAAAAGAGACTCGAGTCATCCGCAAACAAATATGGTTGGGATTTCAATTGTAAGAGGTGCAGGTCATAAACAAAAATCAAAAGCAGAAGCGGTCCAAGGACACTCCCTTGAGGAACTCCCAAGGAAACAATCATCCAGGGACTCTCACGTCCATTCACCTTGAACGCTGGTACCCATTTTCCAAATAACTGGCAACAAGTTGAGTAGAGGTGTGCGGGTCGATCCTTTTTTCAAGCCCAACCCGAACCCGATCTCAAAAAATAATTTCAAACCCGACCCGAACCAAACCCGATCCAAAATGAAAATTCAAATCCGAACCCGATCCAATGTAAAAGTAAAACCCGTCACCCGACCCGACACAAAAACGAAAAACAAAAACCCGACATTACCCGTCAAATTGATTTGGGCTCAAGTCGACAGGGGGTCTGGTTTTTTTCGAATTTCGGGCGGCCCACACACCTCTACTTGTGAGAGGATTAATAGTCATGAATAAATCAGAATTCAGAAGTTTAAGGATGAAGATTCAGATTTGCTCTGAAATAACATCACAAACGAACTTGAAACGCGATGATTTTTCAGAGCACATTTCGATTTTTCGAGCACATCTGTTCTAAAAAACATGTTACAGTAAAGGTGTAGGACTTTTGTACTTCGTACGGGTCCAAAAGTGCAGGTTGAGATGTGGAATTGCGTCAAGGGCGCATCGCTACCGCCCGCATATGATGAAAAAAATGAGTTCATCTCATATACTTGACCTGTTAGAGTTACAGGTACACATAAAATGACATCGAATTTCTCTGTCTAAGATCAACAATTTCGTACGAAAAAAGCCTACATTCTACATTCTACAATCACTAGAGACTACAAAAAATGCGAGTGTTACAAGAGAAAACCAAGAGGTGACACCTGACGTCACTTTCGTATATGAAAACTTGGTGGAAGAATAAATCAAAAATAAATTACTTACTTAAACTACTCGCAGCCGGCCTATCACTATTTCTTGGCGGTCCATCACGAGGTCCATCTCTAGACCGGTTGTAGTTTCCATAATTTCCACCATCTCGACTTTGGCCGCCGTAACTTCCTTCCCGATTTCCACGATCATAATTTCCTCGGCCCCCATCCTCATAATTGTTGCCATATCGTCGATTGTTGCCACGATCTGAAAGAGCATTACAAATGGAATAATTGAGCGAGTCTCAAACAGAGACATTGGTAACGGTCTTCCCGTCATTGGTGGCCGAATCGTAGTCCAAACAAATCGTTATTATCACACAGTGGCATTCGACCAAAAATGATCTGAAGACTTCACCCACGATCTATAGCGTCACCATGAAGTTACACAAAATTACCATTATAAGTTCCGCCACCAGTACGGCCTCCATTATTACCACCCGAACGATTTCTATCAAAGTCTCGTCCTTGTGGTTGTGAAGAATAATTATCGTAGCGATCGTTTTGACCTGGTCGGTTATTTCTGAAAGTATTTCCGCCTTGTCCACGATTTTGATTGTTTCCACCACCGCCTCTTTTATTAAATCCGCCTCTGTCAACGAACATTATCCGATGAGTCAAAGTTCACTTCCGGCTTAACTAACTCACCGATCGTGTTTCTTTTGCTCAGCTACATCAATACGCAAAGGTGCAAGCGATTCTTCCAGTTGAATTCGTCCGTCCAATTTCAAAACTTCGGTCAAATCTTTTTGGCTGTCGAATTCAACGTAGCAAAAACCTTTAAACTGATCGGTGTCCCTGTCTTTAACCAAACGCACACTACGTACGCACACGTTGCTTTTTTCGAATATTTTCATAACATCTCCCTGCACGAGTCCTTGCGGTAAATTACCAACGAATGCTAAAAATGGTGGTTCGGTTGGAGGTGGTTTTTGTTGTCGTTGACTGAAATCAACAAAATGAATTCGAATTGATTGTTTTGGGTAAATTTGAAGCGTGTGAACCGTATCAATGTAAATAATAAAATTCTAAATGCTATGACACATCGTGTTTGTGTGGCACGTTTTAATGACTAACGACCAATTTTAGTCAAAAACTCGGCCTATATCCACGACTGACATTGTACATTTCATTCAGAAGTGTACGGCAATTTCACAATCAGTTTGTATTTATTTTTTACCTTTGATCAAATCGACCAGCCATTTTTATGCTAAAGCGTCGATGTCGATAAAATACGCGTGTATTCTCTTCTTGTATACAAAAAAAAATTTTTTTTAAACAAATATTTCTTGCGAATTTTGTGATTTCAAGCGAAAACTTCAGAAACACTTGGGTGGTATGCAAACACGTTAAAGATCCGAATCGTTTTGTACGCGAATTGAAGTGAAAATATTGCAAATTTCTACTTTTTTGAATTGAGTTTCAGAAAAACCTGACACACTGTCGGAACTCTTGGGTCCCTTCTGTCAAGATTACCGAAACGCCACTTTCGAAAAGGGCGACATGCGAGCCGAAATGAATGAATGGGCGCGTTTTTTTTTCGAAAGTTGTGGAAGAGGGTAAATCAACACTACAAATTTCCATCTAAAACCTGGAATGGCTGGAAGGTGTAACCCAGTTCTTAATATGTAAGCAATTGTTGGTGGTGGCGTGTTAAACGTACGATAGGAAATTTTTACCGATTGACGTAATCGACTGTTGTTGTGGAACGAAACGCTTGATGTTGAGAGTCCATGCAAGAACGTCATAAAACAAACATTGAGAAGCAAATCGGAGAATCGAATTTGATTGTAATTTGGAATGAAGCACCAAGTGAAGGAACTGTAAGCTTTACTAACGGTTTTAGCAGAGGGAGCATGGAACCATCGGTGGACAGATTGTATCACCCAAGGAGATTCGCCGATGTATTTTAGGCTGAGCTTTTCGCTGCACTGATAGGAGTTGGGGAGTCAGTCTCGGTGGAGGCATGTGGAGAAAATGTTGCAGTCTGCACTAACAGTGAAGCGATGATTAATGCGCTCATGCAGCCAGTCGTGACATCCAAGCTAGTAAAAGAGTTGAACGAAGCCAGATGGGAGAAATCGTGTGACGCTGGTCTGGGTTCTCGGACACTCTGACGTAGAGGGTAACGAGAGAGTAGATAAGCTGGCGACGAAATTCTTGGCGACATCAAGTTACGGGCCAGAGACTCTTACACTCATACTGTGTGTGAAAGCGACGAAGAGTTGAAGTTGGAATTCGCTGCACACCAAGCGTTTCTTCCTGGCCTGATGGGAAATGGGCCAGAGAATTGCTAAACATGGACAGGGGACGCTTCAAGAGAGTGGTGGGTGCGATCTCTGGGCACTGTGGATTGGACAAGCATTTGGCTAAAATGGGACCCTCTAATGATCCCAACTTCACCAGCGGCCTCGGTGAGGAAACGGGCGCTCAAGTAATATGCGAATGTCCGAAGTTTTCCTCATTGAGGCTTAGGATTCTAAGAAGTCACGTGGTCCAAGTTTAAATTTTCAGACTCGAATTTAGAACGTTATCGGCTATTAACTGAAAAATCTTACATAAAGACAATTCACTTTAAACAAATATGTGGAGTATATTCCGCATATTTCGCGTATATTTTTATTTTGACAGAACTGTCAAATCGATGGATCTTCTTTACGATTTTTGATCCAAAAATGACGCCTGATGAACATATTTCTAATGAAATCCAAAGATCTGATGCCTCCGAAGCGAGAGACAGTTAGCTGGAAAAAAATTGTTTTTATTTCTACACCGCAATTGAACAACAAATGCGAACTCTCTTCAACTTGTAGATTAAAGCAACCAAAGCTAGTGTTTTCGTCAATCATGGCTCAGAAACAAAAACAATTTTTTCAGCGAATTGTCTCACGCTTCGGAAGCATCAGATCTTTGGATTTCATTAGAAATATTTTCGTCCGGCGTCATTTTTGAATCAATAATCGTGAAAAATAGAAGATACATCGATTTGACAGTTCTGTCAAATTTATAAAAATATATGCGAAATATGCGGAATATACTCCACATAAATTCGCATATTTTGTTTGAAGAGAATTAAGCTACAGCCTGAAAATATTTTTTATTCAATAAATGAAGGGTGATGGCTTATTTATCCGCAATTTGAGTTCAAAAAACTATCTTGGCTATTTGATTTAATTTTATAAAAGAAAAATTGAGGTTTAAGGATTTGCTGTCACAGTGTAATCGCACATGATCGCACCTTGTCAGTTTATTGTCTTGAGAAATGTATGGAATTTATTGAATTTGGTTGGTACCAATGGTCATGCTGTAAGTGAATATTCGCGCGAATTATTTGAATGCATAAAGCTGAAATTGAATTTAGAAACAAAATATACATTTTCAAGATGTGTCGTAGAATCTTAAATTACTCATTTTATCGAAATAAAATGAAAACTACCGAAATATTTTCATGCTCTAGGTTAATTGCCTTATAATATTTTCGAAACAGAATGTGAACGGCCATTTGACTTCTCCTTAAAAAAAGGATCGCGCTAAAAATAACAAAAAAATGTCAAAAGTGACTTCCGCCCCTGCGAACTTTCGGTGATGTATGACAAACGTGGCGCTGTGTTCTATGTGAAATTGCATGCATTTTTTGTATGCATCCGCGTGATGCATTTCGAATGCATTCGCAACAGATTTTATTTTCGCGCGCGGGAAATCATGACCTCAACAAAAATATCAAATTCTGGAGCACGCTAAAACTTTTAAATTATATCTACCGACAAAGGTTCCGAACGCCTTGTAGTGTAAATCAGTGTATTTTGGTCCGGCAGTTGGGAAAATAGTTGGTTTGTTTATGTGCCTATGCGCCAATTTGTCTGTCGGTCACAAACCACCAACCGTGTGAAGACATGTTCATCCGCCCTGCTTGAAGAGTTCCGAGGAACTAACATAAATTCGAATGGGAAGACACTCTCGCATACACAAAAAATATTTCAATCGATGTCCCACCGAAAACTTGTCATTACATGCATATGTGCACCCCACGGAACTTATTCATTACATGTATGTTAGAGAGCCCCCACCTGAAACTTCTCGTGTATATGTCCCATACGTCCCATCACTTGGGACGAAAAGATGCTTTCCGCGGTATGTGCACCAACACACTCTCACTATTACAGAAAAATATCTTTCAAAATACCCCAATACACACTCGATGTGTACTTTTCGCTTGGGCTTCGCCCGCGCGTACGTACACATATCGTGTGTTGAAATATACTATTTCATAATAGCCCAATACATACGTGATGTGTACAATCTGGTCATTTGAAAGAGACCTGACTGGCAATACTGAGGTAGATTTACATACATTTACCTCAGTGCTGCTAGCCAGGTCTCTTTCAAATGACCAGATTGTACTTTCCTCGCGCTGTGCACTCGCAATATATATACACATCTTGTGTGTGTTGGGCTAAGTTGAAATGCAGACAGATTTGTATGTATACTATTGTTCACTGAACAAAATCATTGTATGGCATGAATTCTTGCATTGGCTTCCGCAGATGTTCACAAACCAACACAAAAGACTTTTAATTTGCCTGTGTAAATGTTCTTGAACGCAGGCATCTGTTTGTTGAAGCCCTCCTCCTCCTACCTATCATATTCTGTCTGTTTTAGTTCAGAAGAGTTTTCGACATAGGGGCCGGCCGTTCATAAAGTAAGTCACGCAAAAATCGACATTTTTGAGACCTCCTCTCATTAAAATGTGTTACACTAACGTCGAATAAGAAATTGTTCAAACATTTGGTAAGCTTATTTATTTCCTCAAACATTTCTCGAATAAAACTTACACCTACTTATGAAAACCTATCTTCTTCTTTGGATCAATATACGTAATAATCGGACGAACTTTTTCCTGTTTCTGCATGATTTGTAAAACTTTGTAGCAAAAGTAGTAAAGTAATTCCAGTAGTGAAAAGATGCTTATACCAAGAACTAAGTTGAAAACGCCACCGAAATTTGCTGAAACATAAAAGCTGTTAGAAAAAGTAGAAAATTGTATTCCAATCGATCCGACGCGTTCATGTTGAAAACATTAGAATAATTAGTCTCGTTACTTACAAAGCAGTTGAATGAAAGATTGCGAGATTATTGTTTTCCTAACTGGAACAGTAGAAACAGCAAAATAATTGTGTGCGGTAAATTCAGATGCCGTTACATTCGTATGTTCACTTGACATAATAAATGAAGCAAAGATTTTAAACAATTACATCTATAGTATATTTCAACATACACCAATACACACGAGAGGTGTACGTACGCGCGGGCGAAGCCCAAGCGAAAAGTACACATCGAGCGTGTATTGGGGTATTTTGAAAGAAATTTTTCTGTAATAGTGAGAGAGTGTTGGTGAACATACCGCGGAAAGCAATTTTTCGTCCCAAGTGAAGGGAAAATATTTTCCGTCACAACCAATACACTCTCACGTGTATAGGAAAATAATTTACGTTTAAATAATAAAATTAGACTTGAACAGAGAAATGATAAGTTGGTACACCTGTGGCGAGGTAGAACGCTTATGTGAATGACAGGTGGGTTCCATGGGAGAGAAATACGTAAAAAATTAGGCTGGTTCTATCCCATACAGTCAAGCTGTCTTTCAAATAAGCGTTCTACCTCGCCACAGGTGTACCACCTTATCATTTCTCTGGACTTTCTGATTTCAGAATTTTTGTAAGCAGACATAAAGACTTGCGTCACACCTGCTCTGTAAGAGTTTTTTTTTGCGGATATCAGTACTTTTGTAAGTTTATCTCTCACCCAAAATCCTTCGAAATGTTGGTCAATTTGAATACCTCACTCATTACTGAAAATAAAAAAAAAACCCAAACGAAGTTGAAAAGTGCTAGAGAAATCTACAAGAATCCCATAAACCTAGGAAGCTCCATTGGATGACCTCACTCATGTCGAGAATAACCAGAAAACATCAAAAGACCTGATGGAAATTGAAAAGTGCTATTGAAACCGTCCCAATTCTAGAAGTGGCCATATCCCAGGGATTAGGACATATTTCGCCAAAATCTTGAGACACGTGTTCTCTAAAATTTTATTCTCTACAACTTTGCTTTTGGAAGCAACTTTCTACCTCTTCTAGTTCTAGAGATATGGATCATCCCTCCCAATTCTAAAGGTGGTCACATCCCAGGATTGTGGGATTTTTATCCAAAAACCTGAGACACGTGTTCGCTAAAATTTGATTCCTCACAACTTTGCCTTTGGAAGCAACTTTCAAACTCTCATAGTTCTGGAGATATGGGTCATCCCTCACAATTCGAGAAGTGGCTATTTCCCAGAGATTAGGCCATATTTCCTCAAAACCATAAGACATGTGTCCGTTAAAATTTGATTCTCTACAACTTTGCCTTTGGAATCAACTTTCTAACTCTCATAGTTCTATAGTTATGGGTTATCCCTCACGACGCTAGAAGTGTCCATATCCTAAAGGCCATATTTCTCCGAAACCCTTAAACACTTGTTCGCTAAAATTTAATTCTCTACAACTTCGTCTTTGGAATCAACTTTCTAACTCTCATAGTTCTATAGTTATGGGTCATCCCTCCTAATTGGTGGGGGTGGTCATATTCCAGGATTGGGCCATATTTCTCCAAAACCGTCAAACACGTATTCACTAAAATTTTTTCTCCACAATTTTGCCTTTGATATCAACTTTCTAACTCCGATAGTTGGAGAGTTAAGGCTCATTTCTCATTTTTGTTGTTCCTGACCAACTAATTCTAGAAGTGGTTACATCCCCGGAAAAAATCCAAAAGCAGGTATTCGCTAAAATTTAATTCTCTACAGCTTTGCCTTCTCAAGCAACCTTCTAACTCTTATTGGTTGAATGATTTTATTATGGGGTACAATAGTACAAATTACAATTATTAAATGAACAGTTATCATGGAAAATTTGACCATTGGGGACACTTAGGCCAGCTTCATTGGGCCCATTGTGCCAAACTCTATATTGCTGCTGTGGTATTGATGTGTTAGATATTACGTTGGTTTATTGTTGTGGTGATTTGGTGTTGGGTGTTTTGTTATGTGGTGGTGTTGATGTGTGTGTAGTGTTATTATTGAGTTACTCCTTAGCTTGTCTACATGAGGTTAACCCTTCCCAAAGCCTCTAGTACCTCTCGCGATTCTTCCTTTTTATGAGTCCCCTTATCAGCCCAGGTTGAAAGCCTAGGGCTGGTTCAGGTCCTTCAAAGGCCAGCTCATCGGCTCTCTCGTTGCCTAAAATACCTGAGTGTCCCGGAATCCAAACCAGAGAGACTTCGTTTCTCTGGGATAGGGCATAGTGCCACTCTGCTTTCCAGCACCGATTTAGTCGCAAGCTTGTATGATGAAAGCGACTTTATCGTCGATTCGCTGTCTATGCAAATGACGATCCGCTTATTTATGACCTGACTCTCTCCCAGGTATTCACAACCTCTACGACTGCCAGAGTCTCCGCTTGGAACACTGTTGGGTATGCTCCAAGGGGAATGGAGACGTTAAGTTCCATATCCTCGCAGAAAATACCCACACCCGTTTCTCCTGCCATCTTAGAGCCATCAGTATAGACGTTTATGTCTCCTATCACCGGAATATTTCCGCTCTGCCACTCGTCCCGACTCGGGAAGATCGTTTTCATTTTTTTTTTCAAACCGAAAAAACGTTCTTATCCCGTCCCGCGCATCCTATACTTCTTTGCACCACGAGCCATTGACCACCTCCGTAGAGCCTTGCCACCGTCCGTTCCGCTTCTTCCTTCACAAACAGGCTTATTGGCTCTATTGAAAGTAAGACCTCTAGCGCCGCTGTGGGGTAGAAGTCATTGCACCCGTTATGTTCAGGCATGCAAGCCTTTGCACCTTAGTCAAATCTTTCGTCACACTCGAAACTTCTGCCATGTGGGACCAGACCATGCTGCCTTAACACAAAATTGGCCTAACTATCGCTTTGTACATCCAGTGTAAAACGGAGGGTCGTAGCCCCCAATTTTTCCCGCATCGCCAGAAAATCCTCATTGCTTTACTGACCCTTTCTGCTCGGTGCTCCTTCCAGGTCAGCCCTTTGTCCCCAGGTATTTCACCTTCTCGGCCAATACCAGTTGCTTTCCAAAGAGTTTCGGCAACCCGAAGGCAGATAATTTTCTCCTATTTGTGAATAGCACAAGTCCGGTTTTGTCGGGGTTTACCGATAATCCCGCTTCCTCGCACCACTCATTTGAAAAAATGGAAAATTCAAAAATTCATATCTCCGTATCGACTGAACCGATTTTTATGAGTTAAAAAGCACTTCGGCCTAAAATTTTGCGTAGATTCTGGGGAAAAGATTTTCCGGGGGGTATGTCACAAACGGGGGTCAAAAATTTGCTGTACATGCTTCTTAGTCCACGAAAAAATTTCTTGTAATTTTTTGGCGTGTAAGACTTGCGTCACAGCCCCTTACTACCGTCAGGTCAGTTCTCGAATTTAAAACGTGGTGAGGTCCCGTTGTCATGAGTTATAGAGCGAGAAATACCGAACATTTTTGCAAGGCAAAGGTCACTGTTGATGATGTAAAACGCAGAAATTTTCAATTTGGTACTAGCCAGCTTTTTTACGGCCTTGAATTCAAAAGGCAGCTGATGCCGAGAGTCAACTTGAAAATTTTGGGATTTTCTGTAGAAGTCGAAGAAGCGCAATTTTGTCAAAATTCAAAGTATTATTCGTTGATGTACTCGACATCAAAGCTCATAGATTTTTAGCACCGGGGGTTGTTGAGTGCTTCTCTGAGATCAAAGTGTCAAGATTTTTTAAGCTGTGAAACTGATTTCATTCGATGGGAAAAGAGAAATTAGCGCCGTATAAGGAACGATTTGAAAAAGATATGATAAAAAGATACAGGATGCCGCGAGATGCCAGGGGTCCTTTCAACGTTATAGATATTTCTCGTTCCACTCTCATGATCTGCACTGACATAAAAAATCTCAAAATATTAGCTTTGGCAGGTAATATGTCTCCAGGTAAAGAAATTAAAATTACTCCTTTTAGAAAAATAAAATTACCTTTTTTGATGTTGTGTTCTGTATTCGCTGTTTACTTACTACATAGGGTTAACTGAAGTGTTGGCAAAACTGTAAGACATCACAGCATTAGAGGTTTTGTATTCGACACTCTCACATCCTGGCAGGCAATCAATGCAACGATGTCGTTTCATGTCAACTGTAGTTCTACAGTGTTACAATTCATATTCATAAATCGTCGAAAAAGTATCGTCTTACAAAAATATTTCTGAAAACATTCCACATCCAAGACAGAACAGTTGCGCATATCGGTTGAACTCGCAGGTAAGAAGTATGGATGACAATCGCATTTATCGTAAATAAATTGAGTAAGGCATTCGATAGTACACGCTGATCGCCTGTAAACGTTCAAATTGACATCACTACCTGTCATACATTTACGAGAATTTATGGTGAGCGCTTTAGCATCGGCCGATGCAGAGTACGATGTTGGCGTGATTCCGGTGGAAGTTATTTTTCCAACTTGAAGTAATGTAAAACTAGACGCTTCATTCGGATAGTCATACGGTGAATGCAGCAGCATAATAAATCCATCGGATAAAATCACTCCAGATGTTCCGTCATTTCTATGATGAGTGTTGGTGCCGATAATCGATAATCCACCGCGTACTCCATACGAATTCACCTTCAAAGGTTTGTAGGACGAATTGTTTGGATTATAGTTGAAAGAACAACAAATGCCGACATAAGATGTCGTTCGACGAAAGGTGAAATGTTCGTTATCTTGAAAACACGGAAAACTTTCTTTATTGAAGCTGCAACGGATCAAGAATTTCGGACAGTCCTATTGAAGAGACTCTTACAGTGTGTCAACGAGTGAAACGTAAACTACGCTTACCAGGCTAACCGCTTCAATTGCATCTGAAACACTTAAACGATTCAGTTGCAGAACATCATTTATCACATTCAAAGAGTTGAAGTTGACTGGACCCCATTGATTCTCAGTGAATCCTCCTAATGCAACGGGCAGTAGTTCTAACACATCAGATTTTTCAACTTTAAACGGTGTTTTCCTGAAATTGCGTTGTTTAAAGATCCTCTAAAAATTAATTTATTATTCACGTAACATAAAAGCTACAGTCGCTACAACGAAAACTCCTTGATTCTGACAAAGAGTCTAGGAAGAGTTGGTAACACTACAAAGTGGTATGGAATTTCATCGTAAAAAAAGAATTGACGAGATCTTGCGATCCTTTGTTCCTAATCATCATTTGACTCTGTCTGTTGACTCTAAAAACCTGTCCAAAATACCAGGTCCAAGGTGGACAACATCTGATGGTTGCATGATGTAGCCTCCATGCAGCCTGCGTTTCAGCTGAGAGAACTTAGGGCATTCACTTCACATATCACGTGAATACCCGTTTTTTTCTCTGATCCAAAAGTCACTGAAAGCCTCATCTTGCTCATGTGCCCGTTAAGCCCGCAGTGTCCAGCTATCGCTCCGACCACCCTTCAAATGCGATCCCTTGACCCATTCCAAATTAGGTTTCGGGAAGAAACGTTTTGTATGAAAGCCTCCTTCTTACCTATTCAAGTACTCCACATGCTTTTGCATCACTCAATCTCTCAGTGCTTTCATAACAGATTGATCGAGCAATGGGCAAATGTGGTTGTATCTGCTCTCTCATTTCCCTCTATGCCAGAGTGTCCGGGTACCCAGACTAGAGTGATCTGATGACTCTGACCCCCCGAATTCAGGAGATCAGTACACTCCCTCACAAGTCTGGATGTAAGAACAGGTGAAGCCAGTGCTTTTAATAATCTCCTTACTGTCCGAACATATAAGGATCTGCTTTCCCTTTTCGCCCTCCGGCAGTGCTTCGCAGGCTCCTGGCAGCACAGCGAAAACTTCTACCTTAAAGACACCCGCAAGGACTTCCAGATGGAACAGATTGTCCCCGAGTTCAGAGTGTACACCCTAGCACCCGCTCGTACAGATGTCTTCGATCCGTCTGTGAATTCTACCTCATAGTAACTGGGTAGGTTAGGAGACCAGTTATCTAGCCACTCTTGGCTACTTGGAATCCTTACGTCGAATCGCCGTGTGAAGTCGATTCTTGGCGTCATCTCGTTTGGCACGCCAAAGGTCGGGTCAGAGGTCGCGTGTCCAGTTCGAAAATTAAGATCCCCTATAACGTTTGGCGCCAGCCTGTCTGCGACCCTTATTATCGCCTCTAGGGGCGGCAAAGCCAGCAACGCAACGGCCGTTGTCTTCATAGCCTCTGAATCTCACTTAGCAACTTACGCGCACACTCAACTTCGAGCCTAGGCCACCATACTACACAACCGTGGCTGAGCATGGGCCTAATTCTGACAAGAATCTAAGAGAGCTTGGTAACACTCACTACAAAGTGGTATGGAATGTCATCGTAGAAAATATATGACGACATCCCAAAGAATTGATGAGATAATACCTAATTTTTTTTCTTTTACTTCCAAATTGTTCAAACGAAATGACATGCATCCAATCGTAGGATCTGGATTGTATAAAAGGCGAGTTGGCATAGTCTGGGTATCATTCTATGGCCATCGTTGCTGATATACACATGGTCTTAAGACAAGGTGTACTGATGAGTCGTAAACGACGAAATCAGCA
>CM055405.1:18813840-18840945 GCA_029228625.1 Pseudolycoriella hygida | reverse complement strand
CTCAATTTTTTACCTTGAGATAATACCGTCTGGTCTCTTTGCAAAAAGTGCGATTTTCTGAAAAAATAACGAATTCCTGAAGTTTTCACATCAAATAAAAACTTGTCATTTCACTTGAAGCCCATTATGATTCCAATTTTACAACTTCCTAGAGCGCCTAGTGCCTTGACAGAATTATACTTACAATTTTTCCACGAATTCCTTCGCTTTGCTTGCAATTACAGTTTGTGGATGGCATATGGAAATAGCCGGAAAAGGAATATTTAGTAAAAGCTCTGAATTGCCTATAGTCACCGTGATTGGTACCCTAAAAAATTGCATAACCAATTCCGTCAATAAGTAGAGACCAGTGGCGAACGATAGCACAATGACGATGTACCAAAATATTCTGAAAAAAGTCCTTATGAGTTTTTTGCAATAAGATGGCAGTATAGACCTTTTGAATCCACTGCTTTCAACTGGTCTCAAGTGAAAGAATCCATGTACTTGTGTGTGGTTAACGTAATTCCGACAAGTGGCCTTCAAAGCTATCAAGAATCTCTCTTTTTTATTGCGATTTCCGAGTAAATTTAGTTTGACTTCAGGTAAAGTTCTCTTTTTAATAGACAGAACATCCGCATCAATTTTGTCCATAGTAGGAATTTAACCCAACGACTTTGTCGTGTTCCCTGCACAACTTTTTTTATCGAATAACTTAGCGTTGCTCTGTGTGTTTCGGTTATATACGAAACTGGTATCTGATTAAGTAACTGAAGTTTTTGTTGACCTTATCAAGGTTTTTCTGGATTTCGTCGGTTTTTTATTGAGGATAATTTCCCCAATTACACGGGTGACACTTTTGTTGAAAATAAAACGTTCTTAGTGACAACTATTTCGTTGCAGGGTCTCTCACAATGCTCATTTCCTTTGATTTTAGCCAAAATTCAAAGACTTGGGTATCGTGTGTAGTGGCATCATTTGATGTCATGCCTCACCTGCCTCACGCTTCCCATAAGTGCTCTACAAAATGTTCTGACAAAATGATATGTGGGAAAAGGAGGAATCAATCGCTTGCAAACGCAAGACCTTTCAAACAATTGGCAAAAAAACACAAACTCAAGTCCAGTTTCTATTTTCGGTAGTTAAGACTTAAAAGACTTACACAATTTTCTTGTCATGTATACATTCATAGTATTCATTAAACATCTAATAAATTTTCGCTTAAAAATCTGCTATGAAGATGTAGACTGTAGTTTCCAAATTATCTGACCATATTATTCGCTGGGTGGATAGTGATAATTTCCGGCGTTTTACTCTTTCTTATTGATTTAGGAAGTTTGATACACAAGTAATAAAGTAATTCGAGAATAGAAAATGCGCTCATACCTAAAACCAAACTGAAAACTCCACCAAGATTTGCTGAAAAGGAAGCTTTTATATATTCGCATTTATGACATAAACTAAGAATTCCATAAGGAGGCATTTCCATCCCGTCTAAGGGGGCGTACACTTACACATACATACGTCTTTTTCTCTCGATTTTTTTACTCCCCCCCTCCCCCATGTCACGTTGCATCACGTTTGATTTACACACCCTAAAATATGACGTCACATTTTTAATTTCCCCCCCTCCCCTACCTGGAAATATATGTCCAGAAGCCGTTCGGCGAGGGTCATTTTAGTAATTTTGGGTTTCTTGTAAGGGGCCATCCATAAATGACGTCCAGTTTTTTCAGTGCTGCCAGCACATTTAAGTCGTTAATAACTCGATAAATATGATTTCTGGTGATTCAAATGTGTGTTGTACACCTCTAAATACCCCCCTAATTGGGGAGTAGAACACACGTTTGACTCGCCAGAATACACATTTATCGAATTATTAACGATTTAAATGTGCTGACAGCACTGAAAAAACTGGACGTCATTTATGGACGGCCTCTAAATAAATCGATCAAAATAACTCAGTAATTTAATAGAAAGGGAATCCTTGCAACCAGAATCGATTGAACTGGTTCCCTACGGGTTCGCGAAGTTTATGTTTTGAATGTCTAATAAACATTTTTCCTTTTTATTGGAACAAAACGTAACGTCACGTTCCATGCAGACACCCCTCCCCCCCTTCCGCACCGTCCGATTCCGTCACGTTTTCAGTGAAGAAATTCTCAGTGCACTTATTTAAGATTGGGTTGCTGTAAAGTTGACTTGTGTCTCTGAGATATAAGTCATTCATACTTCAAGTTTTTCGACTTCTCTTCCTGATGCTACTCGTTGTCACGTCAATTAGTCCTCACTTTTTCGGCGCTACAGCCACTTGTGGGCCTTGGCATTGGCCAATTATAGTACCCTCCCCAAATTTCTCAAACTATCCCTCCTCCATATGTGAATTCTTAGATTATGAAACTTACACAGTAAGTCGACAAAGGAGACGGTCAAAACTGTTTTTCTAACCGGAACAGTGGAACCAGCGAAATATACATGCGCAGTGAATTCCTGCTTCGTTACGCTGGTAGCTTCGCTAGAAGTTTGTTTGCAAAGATCGAAAAATGTTAGATTTTATGTTTACGCATTTTAATATGACGCGTGAATTTTTGCCGTCGTCTCGAGTTTCTTCATAATGGTAATGAGGCACGTTCATGAACTCTAATTACTTACCCGGATTCGTTAAGATAAAGCTGTCAAGTTTAACTTTGAGATTAGATTCTTAACGATGTATTTTGGTTGTGAAGTGGGTTACAGCCGCCATGAAAACAACAGATATCAGGCAATTCTACAAATTAATTTCTTATAAACAAACCCAGCACCCTCGTCTACACTATTTCAAAGTATATTCACAATTTGGTGAGGAATTATGGTTAGATTCTTCACCCTATGTTTTCTGAACGAGTAAGGTCAGCAAGCTGTCATGGCTCTTCAGCGAAACTCGTTGATTTATAGTTCACTGAGTGAAAAAATTAGAGTTCATGAACGATGAACACTATCCTGAGAGCTCTTCACAAATGACGTCACGTTTTTTTCTGGATTTTTGAATTCCCCCCCCCCCCCCCTATATCATCACGCATTTTTAGCCCAAATTCATACAGACCGCTACGTTTTGCTAGACATCTCCGCCGCCCCCTCACTCAAAAAAATGTGGACGTTTGGAAGTGTCATAATCAAACAACAATCGAAATTTGTAAAATCAACAATTTGACTTATGTGAAAATGAATGTGAAATCAACTATTCGAAACTGTTGAAATTGAAATCCTCACAGAAGTCAAATTGTTGATTTTACAAATTTTGATTGATGCTTTGATAATGACACTTGATAACGTTCTTGTTTTTTTAAGTGCAGAGCGTAACGTCATTTGTGAACAGCCCCTGAATGATTGGTAACACCCGTAACACCGTACAATTATGTACGTAATGTTTCACCTGACCATTCAATAATGATGTCCACATATTTTTGCCATTTTTGATCCTCCCTTTCCCTTGAACAAATTCGCCCAAAATGCTTTACACCCCATCCGTCAAAAGGAGTCGTCCATATTTTTATACCCCTCCCCCTTCGAAAAAATGAAATATATTTTTTCGTCAGCAAAATTACTCTTGAATCTTTTCAAAGAAAAAGAATAAATTTGCGGATAAAAGTTTGCTGATAAAAACGTTATCTTTTCTGTAAAAGGACTCATACTTTACATCACAAACTTGGGGACCTAGCCCAGAACCAGTAAGAAAACTTTAAAACTCTACTTCAAAAAATTCGACTAGTCCAATTTGATGGCGGTGAACGTTGTGTCCATCCTAGTTCCCAACATACGATTACATACACGTAAATGCTCTGTAACCTCCTGCCGCGAACAGCGCTGGACCGCTACTTGCGATGAGTTGCACTTATATACTACTGTATTCCTACAGAAGTAACTAACAACAACTGCCGTCGTTCGAGCATGCAGTTGAACTGTCTACTAAATAAATGTGAATCATTCTCAGTCATAAATTACCTTCTTACGCATTGACTTACCTTACATGCAGCCACACACCCAACACCCATTATGCTCACCGCGTTCTCCAACCTGAACCCTCATGCATTCTTACTGTACATCCGCTTCATATTCCCACCTCTCTACTGCACTCGTCATTCGCACACAACATACATCACGTCTCATTTGTCTCTCCTGCCTACCGAACAGTCTGCATACATTCACTTCATCGCGTCCACGTGTGAGTCCGATTGATTTAAAATCCTGCACGCTGGCTTCCATACGACGAGAAAACGCATTATTCCATGCCCACGGTGACCTCCAACGGTCTCTCGCTATAAGCGGGACCTCCAAAGGTCTCTCCACAAATAAATCAGCAACAGTATTTCATATTAGACAATCTAGTTTCCCAACATTCCCAACCATAAATTCGCTTTGATAACATATCCATACAGCGAGCGAAAGGCAAAAATTCGATAAAGGCTCCCTCGATAAATTCTTGTACTCAAACTTATTATTTTCACACTTTCGTCCCGATCAATCTGTGGAAACAATAACACATACTCAAAGGTCTTATATTGGGACCCTCCACACATTCCACTAATTAAATATTCAGTTTATTGACAATTTCCCTTTTCATATTGCAACTTTTGACCGAAATTATTTATATTTTCAAAAAATAACGGAGCAAATCTTTTTCGCGTCTGTACAATTCAACACACCACCTACTCTCCATTATCTTTGCTATAAAAGGAAAATTAATTTTGCTGACAAAATAGAAATTTGCTGACAAAAAAATGCGGAAAAAAAATTCATCATTACTGAATGGCGTGAATTTTGTTAAACCCTGTGAATAGAACATTAACATGTAACAAATGCTGCTTACTACATCGGGTTGATTGATGTGTTTGCATAACTGTAGGAAACCATAGCGCTCGACATTTTGTAATGAATATCCTCACAACCGGGCAGACACGAACCACAACGAATTTTCTTCATGTCAACTGATCGAAAATCAAAGAAATTCTCTACACTCCACACATTAGAAGAAATGAATGTCTTACCATAAATTTTCTGAAAACAATTTCCATCCAACATGGTGCAGTTACGAATACCGGAATTGTTGTTGTCGAACGGAAGAAAATACGGATGACAATCACACTTTTCGTAAATAAACATTTTTAAACATTGAATCGTACATGCTGGCCGTCTGTAAATGGGCAAATCGACGTCACTACCGATCAAACACTTACGAGATGCGATCGGTAAGGCCTTCACAGCAGCTGACAAAGTTGAAATCGTCGGATATATTCCAACTAAAGTGACTTTTCCCACTTCTAGAAGCTGCATGGAAGCGTATTCAGTGGGGAAGTCATATGGTGGATGCATAATCAAAAAGAACCCATCAGAAAACAACTTCCCAGATGTACCGTCATTTAAATGAGGGAAACTTGAGCCAATAAAGGACAAACCGCCACGTACTCCAAAGGAATTTATTGTCATGGGTTCGAAGGATGAATTGTCGGGTGCATAGTTAAACGAACAGCAAATACCCATGTAAGACATCGTTTCTCGAAATGTTAAGTATGGATGGTCTTGAAAGCATGTGAAACGTTCTTTGTTGAAGCTACATCTACGAATTAGGTCTGGACATTTCTACATAAAACAGATTTTTATATTTTTTGAAAATTAATATTTCAATGCCGAAGTTACCATGCCAACCGCTCGCACAGTGTCGAAAACGCTTAAACGATTCGCTTCGAGAACTTCATTTATCGTTGTGAAGTAGTTGATATCTATAGTGCGCCATTGAATGTCTGTGAACGTTCCTAAGGCTGACGGTAACATTTGTAAGATGTCGGATTTAGTAATTCCATTAGGGATTTTCCTAGAATTTTAATACGATTTCTCTGAGAATTCACTCAAACGGGAATCAAGGAAATTATTGCAAACGTCACGGCATTTAAAGAAAGAAAAGTGATGTCTGGAGGCAAACAAGGTCTCACACAGTAGTCAATTCGCATAAACTTCCAAAATTTGATCAGCAAATCCTCCACAAATGACGAAGGGGAAATTTTTTTAGCAGTCTAGCTAAGTCTATGAAATTGAACGAATCTGAAGAAACTTATGAAGTGAATTTCGAGGAATATAAAGAAGTTTCATCGTCTGCAGCATTGTTCGAGAAAATTAGGTCATTAGAAAATTTTCCCCTTAATTGGCCCTTCAAAAGCTAAAACATATGCAAAGGACCCGGACGTATCAGAGTAGATGTGGCAAACAGTGTAGATGTTGCAAAAAGAATCGAACGTATCTATTGCCTGAATTCTTAAGTATATGCAATTAAGTCCTCACTAAATTGGACTGGAAATTGCCGAAAGGGCAATATTGAAAAACCCGTACGAAGCAGAGGCGCTAAAAACTATCCAATTCCTTAAAATAGGCCCAGAATTTACAAAAGACCCAGAGCGCTTAGGAGAGGCCTCTGACCCATACTTCCATGGGACAAAAAAGGTCGCCTCTTTTTTCTCTACAACACTGCAAGAAAAACCTAATAATTAAAGGAATATTCACGAAAAACCACCAAATATCGTGTAGTGGCCCACACTGAGGACACTAGAGCCCGAGCCACTCTACAGATTTCCACTAATTTAATTTTGGTGATTTTATGATGTTCACATCTTTCATTCGATACCTTGAAGAGCGATTTCCGTTTTAATTTCGCAGAGAGATATAAGTGAAAAAGTTCCACAAACTTAAAAAAAAAAACAAGTTTTTCACCCTTTTTTTGAAAGTTTTTGACCGCCCGAGTGAAAAAAAAAACGTAAATGAGACTTCTCAAAAGTGTATTTCTGTTATATGAGGATGATTATACAGATTCCGAACCTTTGAGACCTATTTTGGCTGAGTAGTCTCTTTTTAAACAGTTTTCTAGACTGTTTGAGACCAAAAGAGTAGCCTCATTTCAGATATTTGTTGGACTTTGTGAGAGTAAAGAGTAGTCTCATTTCAGATATTTTTTAGACTTTTGTAGACCAAAGAGTAGTCTCATTTCAGATATTTTTTGGAATTTTACTTTATGAGTTTCGTGCGGAAGGGGTGGGGGAAGGATGGCGATGGTAGGGGTCGACCCCCCCCCCCCAACAATAATATGACGTTAGCAGGTGGCGCTCACATCAGGTTTAGTAGTAGGAGCCGTTTAAAGCTACGAATTAGTGGTGTTACTGTATGACAAAAAATGCATAATTGAGGGGTTCAGGAGCACAGGAACATAACCCCAATTGGTTAAAAGCGGATTTTAGCGCTTTAACTGATTGAATTTTAGCGCTGTAATTGTGAAATTATGAAATTAACATGTAATTCAACAATGGATTTTAGCGCTTTAGGAAGTGTCCATAAATGACGTCTGCATTTAGGGGGTGGGAGGGGGGTCATGAAAAACAGACGAAAACAGACAGGGGGGAGGGGGGTGTTTGATAAAAACAGACGTCATATTCTGTAATGGCGCTCAATTTGAAACTACCACTGCTTTCATGGTGAAAGCCGTTTCTCTAGCACACCATGGTTGTCCAATCCCATTTTCGAACAAAAATTTTATTCGTCTTTTCATTTCGAGAACCATGAAAATTGTACTTTCTCGATATTCAAACATAAAAACAACAACCAACGATATTGGCGATTAAATCACACTATTGACTTTGGAATTATGACCTTTTTTCAATTGTGTGTTGACTTTCGCCCTATGCACGAACGCATAACTTGACTTTTTTTATTTTCGGTTCTCGAACGGAGTATGAAAATTTCAGTTTTCGCGTTCCAGCAATAGAAAAAAAGAAATTTAAACTTTTACAAGTAACGCAAGATCGCAAATGAGTGAACGTTTTGGATATTTTTTAGGATTTCGCCCCTTTGCATGTAAAGTTTTATATGCATCTGTTCTGGACGACGGTTTTTAGGCATTTTCGCTTGTAGACCTCACTTCTTTCGGTCTACAACTCGCAAAATTGCCTAAATTCAATCTTGGAAAACAGATACACAAATAACATTTTTTTTTTTAATCACAGAACCTTCAAAAATATTCCAAATAGAAGATGACGTCTGTTTTCGGGGGAGGGGGGTGGGGTATAGAAAACAGACGAAAGCAGACAGGGGGGTAGGGGGGTGTTTGAAAAAGCCGAAAAAATGCAGACGTCATTTGTGGACGCTCCCTCAATTGCGTAAATATGAAGTATGGATGACATTATTCAGAATTTTACAAATGATGATTGGAGACGCAGATACATGGCCACAATTTATTCGAACTACTTTCTGGGATTCATCTTCTTCATAGTGAGGGGGTTTAGAGTCAATAAATACTTCGGGAGCGACGAACCGAGGTGTCCCCACCCAGTCTGGTAAACGGCCCTCTTCAGGGCCAATGGGGTACATGTAAGCAGCCTCCCCGTGGAGTATCCTGGGTAAGTCTATACTTAGCGGATGCTTACAAAATTAAAGCGGTAAAATTCTGAATAATGTCATTCATACTTCATATTTTCGCAATTAAAGCGCTAAAATTCATTGTTGAATTACATGTTAATTTCATAATTTCACAATTACAGCGCTAAAATTCAATCAGTTAAAGCGCTAAAATCCACTTTTAACAAATTAGGGTTATGTTCCTGTGCTCCTGAACCCCTCAATTATGCATTTTTTGTCATATAGTAACACCACTAATTCATAGCTTTAAACGGCTCATACTACTAAACCTGATGTGAGCGCCACCTGCTAACGTCATATTATTGTTGGGGGGTCGACTCCTACCATCCCCACCCCTTCCGCAGGAAACTCATAAAGTAAAATTGTACCTTTAAAAATTTTTTTTGACGACTTCTGGGTTTTTTTATATTTTTTGAGCTCGCTTGAGACTATCTGAGACGTCTCATTTCAATTTTTTCCTAAGTTTTTTTCCTTGAGTTCACTTGAGACTATCCGAGACGTCTTATTCCATTTTTTTTATTCTCTAAGTACGCTTGTTTTTATGAGACCAATGAGTGCACTCATTTTTGGAAAATTATTTTATGAGCCCATTGAGTGTACTCATTATTGGAAAATATTTTTATGAGACCAATGAGTGCACTCATTTTGGAAAAATGTTTTTATGAGACCAATGGATGCACTTTTTTATAAGAATGTTTTTATGAGGCCAATGAGTGCACTCTTTTTTAAAAAATATTTTTATGAGACCAATGAGTGCACTCATTTTTGGAAAATGGTTTAATGAGACCAATAAGTGCACTCATTTTTGGAAAATGTTTTTATGAGACCAATGGTTCATCCAAAAATGAGTGCACTCATTGGTCTCATAAAAACATTTTCCAAAAATGAGTGCACTCATTGGTCTCATAAAAATATTTTCCGAAAATGAGTGCACTAATTGGTCTCATAAAAACATTTTCCAGGAATGAGTGCACTCATTGGTCTCATAAAAATATTTTAAAATATTTTTTAAAAAAGAGTGCACTCATTTGTATCATAAAAACATTTTCCGAAAATAAGTGCACAAATTGGTCTCATAAAAAGATTTTCCGAAAATGAGTGCACTCATTGGTCTCGAGCAATCCAACAAAAATATTCCAAATACGTTTACTCATTCGGTCTCGAACAGTCTCGCTAAATGCTTAAAAAGATACTACTCCTTCGGTCTCGTTCATCGATAGTTCATCCACAAACTCAACGATCGAAAAAAAATAAATTTGAGACCAAATTCGCCTGAAAAAATGTCATGATACTGAAATGAGACCTTTGAGAGTATGTATTTCATAGTCTCATGAGATCAGAATTTTCACTCGAGCGACTTTGCCCAAATTCAATTTCGTAATCAATTTTTTGATTATCTTTCAGGAAAAAAAAGTTTTTGAAAATCGGATAAGATTTACTCGATTTACACTTCTTAACATTCAAAAACGGACAGTTTTCATCGATTTAATCAAAACTCGATGATCTAGATTTCTTATCTTCCACTATTTCCACACCGGCTGTGAACTTTATGGCGCGTCTTTTTAATTCAAATTTACAAGTCAAATAACCAAAGAGCCGTTGAATACAAAACTTGAAATATTAACATTCGAAACATTTCAGCTTCACATTCGTAACGTTCAGCTTTAGTGAAAATCTATATTTTAAATCTTCGAATGTCCGCGGATGTTACGTTACAATTAATGAAATTTCATTATCAGTCAAGGGACCTGACTCATCTAAGAGATGGGGCCTAGTGTGGCTGAAAACACAATAAATACAATCCACGTTGGTGTTGCTGCTTTACGCATACACGGTTGAGATTGGCATGCATTTGACAGTTCTTAATTTGTTAATTCTTGAAATTTCGAATAGTTAGTGCAGAAGGTGAAGAAACAGTGTTTTTTGACCTGTAAAAGAATTTCAAAAGTAATAAAATTTTGACCAGTTCTTTATCTGTGTTTGATTGTTCAATTGTGAATCTTTTTTTAACAGAAATTCGGTGTAACCCAGCAAAAATTCGCAAATTACGGCCTAGTAAAAAGTGCTTTTGTGTTTTGTATTTCCACTAGCATTATTTCGCTTCCTTATAGAGTTCTTTCAAGTAATTTGTTTTTATTAGAATTTCTAAGCTATTAAAAACAAAGTGTGAAAATTATGTGAAGTTGGAGCAATAAAATGAATAATAAAATCTAATTTAATTTGTGATCTGCCGATTTGTTTTTTTCTTATTTACATATGACATAAAAGCAATGTCCATTTATGTTCCACATATTCTGTGCAAATGTGTTGAAATACAAAATACAGAATAACTTTTTACTGGACCGAAATTTGCCAAATTTTGCTGGATTACACCGATTATTCTATTAAAAAAAGGTTCACAACTAAACAATCAAACACAGAACAAGAACTGGTCAAAATTTTATAACTTTCGAAATATTTTTACTCGTAGAAAAACACTGTTTCACCTGCTGCACTGACGATTCGAAATTTCAAGAGTTAAAACAAATTAAGAGCTTTCAAATGCATACAAATCCCAACTGGGAATTGCGGGAAATGTTAAAATTTGATTAGTCAATTTTATTCAGCATTAGTGCATAAAGTATGGAATGCAGCGTTAAAATTCGTTATAAAATTCAAATTTGTTTACATCTTTTGATTTGAAAAGCAACTGTCGTGTTTGGTAAAATAAGGCAAGTGCTACATTTGAAACAAAAAATACGTTTGCTATCCAAAACATTTCAATTTCAATTTTATAATGCTGGTTAACATTTCCCGCAACTGACTATGTATGTTCAAAGTACACAGCTATTGTTTGGATGGTAAGACAAGCTAACATGACATTTCTAGCTAACTTGAATTTAATAACACTGTCCCTTATTGAATGTTGAAAACTGTATGTAGAAAAAACACGCTTGGCCCTAGTGGAGACTCAGTTTTAGGGGTCTGGCTGAGTCGAAAAGCTCAAAATCAAAAAAGTTTCTTCCATAAATTTTCAGGCATGCCCAAACAAAAAAAAATTTATTAACATCGGAAGAAATTTACTCAAGCTATGAGCAAAGGACCAAAAACCACTTAAACGGCCCTAGCTCGGCGGCCCTTGGACGGACAATGGCCTAATTCAATCCCACAAAAAGGTTTTTGAAATTTCATGTTTTACACAAGTTATCGCGGTGAAAGACTGACGGACGGACATTTTTTAGACACAAAAACATATTTATTGCTGATTCGTCATCTAAGGACCCCCTACTCCCAGGTCGAAAATGTATGTTTCGAAACTCGTCCACTTATTTCTGAAATATCTGTGAATTTTTTGAAAATTAAATTTTTTTTTTTTGAAATTGGAAGTGTTTTTTCGAAGAGGATAAATACCAGGTTTAGACGTCATAAACCGATCCTCTGTTAAAACTGTTACTAAGTATTGTGTTATGTTTCCGCTTATGCCTCGTACTTACATCGCGAAGAATAGTACATTACTGTCTCGCTGGGACATTTCTGGTTGAGGTATGTGGGACGGTTTTTTTTAGAGCTGAAGGGAAAGATCACATCCCACACGTCGAAACAAGAAATTCCCCAGTGAGACAGTACGGTATTTTGATGTCTTGCGGCCAGAAAATACGAAAAACCAAATTTGACCGATACTGAAATGTTTGGTTTTTCTGGCTGCAAGGCAACAAAAAGTTTTACCAACCTTCTGAAAATCCCAGACCGTTTCCTTAATCTTACATTTGGGAGTTCGACACCGATGTTTGACCTTAGAACCTCACTTTTGATTATCTTTGAGGAGAAAAGATTTTCATGTATGAAATCCTGAATGAAAAACTTACATTTTATCAACGAAATTGCGAGCATGGAAATCGATAACGGTTTGTGAATGACATATTGAGATGCTTGGAAACGGTATTCTCATTAACATTTCTGGATGTCCGGCAGTTATTTGAAACGGTGATGTGACAAACTTAGCAACTAAATGAGCCAAAAGTATTACACCAACGATAAATGAAGCGACAATAACCGTTGACCAAATGATTCTTTAGGAAAAGCGGTCTATATTATGAACAGCGTTTCAGATAATGCAGTAAGTTGTAAACCTTTCAAATCCTGTGCTTTCGCTCGCTCTTAAATAAAAGAATCCGTGGACTGGAGTATGATCGATATAGTCCAACCATATGCATTTCAGGGCTGACCAAAACCCAATTTTTTCATTAGTTTTAGGAGAAGTTTTCATCCCATAAACTTTTCTTTCATCGTTTTCCACTTTGGTTTTCATATTTACTTTCATATGTACCGGAATTTGACTAATTTTTATGAATTTCCCTACGATTTTCCACAAAATGAAATAATTGGTTTATATGCAGCTGCTTATAAGCCCGAGCCTTTAATCTGATTTCACAAAAATAACCGTTTCATTTACTGTGACCTTCATTGATTTTTCTATAAAAATATTTCTCTCATTTATGTCGAACAATTAAATTGATTTGAATTAATTACCGGCAATAATTGTCTCCCATAAATGAATGAAACTAATATTAATACACAAATTAAGTCATTTCTGGTCCCTCGTTGTAACTTAACGATTACGGTAGGTCGTGATGTCAGCCATATTTGTTTACGTCTTTATCATATAGTTACTACTAGCGACTCCATGCAAATTCACGGTCCTATTGCAAACTTCCTCGTTATGAGTGCGAGAGAGAGTAGGCAGTAGACATGACGTCGTCTCATTTTGGTGCTTCCATTTTTGGGATTGCAATCGCGTGAGTCACAACCGGCACAACTGGCAATTTATAACTGAATGTGTTTTAAGGAATTCAAGTTTCAAGTCAACTATGAGAAGCTTTCAAATAAAATGCCGATAGTTGGTAAGTAATGAATGATATTTTGATGTAAACATAGCGAAAAGTAACTATTACTTCACGTGTTATTCTGTCAAAAAGAACATAATAGTTGGTCAACCGCAGAAAAAAAATCACCTCAAATTCCGGAAAGTTACAAAAGTAACCCGGGAAGTCAGAAAGAGGCCAAAAATCACAGAAAGTCATGTAAAATAACGAAAAGTCATTGCACGAAAAGTTCTTGAAAGTCGTCCATAGTCACGGAAAGTCACAAAAAATTCACAGAAAATCACATAGAAAATCACAGAAAGTCATAGAAAATCACGGAAAGTCACAGAAAATCACGAAAAACTTTAGAAAATCACAAAAGCGACAGAAAATCACGAAAAGCTTCAGAAAATCACGAAAAGCCACAGAAAAGCACAAAAAGCTTCAGAAAATCACGAAAAGTAATGTGCAATCATGAAAATCTTCAGATACCAATATTGAGCTACCGTGGACATTTTCATTTGTAGGTGGCACAAAAGCGCGCGCAGTTCGTAAGTACAAAAATGCGTCTGCTTTGGCTACAAATGCATGTGTTAGTATGTAAGCAACGGTTTGAAATTACATCTGAATTGAAAATGTCCACGGTAGCTCAATTGGTAGAGTATCACCCCGGAAAGGTGAAGATTCTGGGTTCGGTTCCAATCGTGGCATTAAAATTTTTTTCAGATTTAGTTTCAGAAATACCATTTCTCTCATAATTTCGCTTCAAAATCTTTAGACATCCGGAAAAATTCGGATCTATCCAAAAAATCTCGGAAAGCCTCAGAAATTCAAAGTTGTGACCCGGCGTTTTTGAGAGTATAGTTCCTACCTCGGAAAATGCTGTATATCAAACTGTAAAATGGCAACTGTCACATCTCGTTGCATAAATAAAGTAATGCGTCGACTGATTTCATTGTACTTGCTACACAGTGCAGTGTTGTGAATATAATCTAATCTTTTGTGTTCTGTATTTTACGCGGTAAGTCAGTTGAAGTTTGATTTGTTTGTGTTCCTAACGATTGGTTTGCCCGGTGGGGTGTGATTGCTTGACACTTTGATGTTTCACACCATGGCCGTAACCAGACCGAAATTTCAGGAGGGGCGTACCAAAAAGTTCACGAGTATCAGAAAAGTATCAGCTGTAGCTATTGTACAAAATGGAACATTTTGGAAAAGTGTTATGAAAATTTTTGTTCTAAAGTTAGCATTCACACATTGCAGTTGAACGTAAAAATAGCCCAAACTTTGCTATACGATTTCTTCTTTCTTTATTATTATCATCACATGTGTAAGGCCTTGCAGCCTTAATTTAAACGACTATCTAACATCAATCCAAGATCCTTAACAGAGTCATCGTACTCAATAGTAACCCCATTGAGCTTCAATTTCGGAAAATCCTCCGGCCACTTGTTGCTCGAAAATCGTACAGACTTCGTCTCGTCTGCATTGAGGAGCAAGCCATTCACTCCAGCCCAGCAAGAGATTGCACCGATGTCAGATGACAACTTCGCCATATCTTCACGAATAAGGTCCCTACGAATGCCGGAGTACAACTGCACAGAGAATGGAAGAGATGGACTCGCGAATGAATAACCACACGCGGCAAATCAATAATGAACACCGAAAACAGGAGCGGTCCAAGGACTGAGCCGTGGGGAAGGCCGATAGTCACGTCGCGAAAGTTCGAGCTATAACCATTCTGCTTTCTTTCCTCCAGGTAGCTCTTCACCATGCTTACCGCTGATGAAGAGAATCTGTACTCGCAAGCAAGCTCGTCAAGTAAGCGGCGATGTCCAACAGTGTCGAACGCCTTTGAAAAGTCAAGCAGTAAAAGCACTGTCACTAAACCGCTCTCCAGATCATTTCTAACATCCTGACTAGCCTTAAGCAGAGCAGTAGCTGTCCCGCGATTAGAACGGAAGCCCGATTGGAACGGGTGCAACAGCTGAAACTCTTCAAAGAAGTCGTTCAATTCATCAGTTTCTCCAAAGCCCCCGATATTGCCGGCCTATAGGCATTAATTGCTCGGTTCCTAGTAACATTATGGCGCGGGATCACCTTAGCCAGCTTCCAATGGCGCGGAAAGCATGACTTAGTGAGAATGGCATTAAAAATCTCAGTAATAGCTGGAAGAACAGCCGGAATCACCAGCTTCACAAACGATATCGGAAGCCATCTAGCCCCTCTGAGTTTGACTTGACGGACAAAATCGATTTGCATACTTCATCCTCATTAACCGCTCTAAACGAAAATTCTCTTTCAGATCAGCTGCACGCTGGTCGACTGCTCCGGCAACTGAGTCGAACTACTCAGATTAATGAAAGCATGATAGGCCGAATAAATGCCAGAAGCGAAGTAATCATTGAATTCGTCGGCCGTGAACAGCAAAGAATCCTCATCAGGGCTCGAAGAAGAAGTGAGCCCTAATCCAAGCAGACAGCTCCATAGCTTCATGGTCGGCTTCACCGAAGCAAACTTACGCGCATAATATAATCGCTTGGCAAAGCGAGCACAGTTAACAGCCCTGTTCCTGAGCATCTTGAATCTGGCGAAGTTCTCATTTGTGCGTCGATGTTTCCAATTAACATAAACAAGATCCCTCTTTACCATCGCCTTGCTGATCTCTGAGTCGAACCACGGGGAAGAGACCTATTTTGGGTGAACCAATTTCAAGGGACAATGCAGCTCTAGGAGACGAGACATATCTACATAAAAACACTTTGCTCGGTCAACTCCATGTATGTCGCGCTTCCAGGTTTTTCTGATACGACGTGAAGATCAGATCATGCTTCGAAAGTCCGCTGAGACTATTTTGAGAGAATCTGAATACTTTATCGATTCTGTTTACAAGAAATAACTCTGAACACGTTGAAGTTGTCGTTGAGAAATGAGTTGGCTATTCTAACTGGGATTCTAACAACTTCACGAGAAAGAGACCTCTTACTTGTGTCGCAATCTGGCGAAAACTAAGAAAAAAGGGTAATCGAAATTGAGTCAGGATGATACATTCACCAATGTGATGCAGGATTTCTATCAGCTTGTTAGAGTACAAGCAGTCACCCGTATTAGGGCACTAAAGGCAAATACCATTGGTGCATAAGAGTGGTACCTGTGATACTTTTTGGTGGTAAAAATTTTGCCATAACCTACTTACACGTATAACTTGCGCGTGTGCGGTATAAAATACTATTTGCTGGTATAAAAATGTCATGCGGAAAGCTTCTAAAAGTGCTTCTTATTTGTGTTCAAACCTCCATAAATCCGGTTCTAACTTGAAGTAGGTACACGTATATGATTGTTGTCATTCGATAACAGAAAATGGCAACACAATATTTTTCAAAACAATTTTTTTCTTTCCAATAACTCGCGTAATTCGAATGATATAATCAACTCCGTATTCCACAAATCGTTATCATTGCACTTCCGGAAAAAGTATTGTTGTTTCGATCGATCCATTTATTGTGTTCTTAGAATTAAAATAATTGTCTGATGTCGTGGATGATTTCTGTTCTCCGCAAAAAGACTTCCATGCTCTCTCAAACAGGAGACTCATTTTTTATCTCCACAGTCATACAATAACATCCGCACACCAATTAATTAGCTGTTTTGTTCGATTTCGGCAAATACAACAGAAATCACATCAGGTTGTTCCACACGACATTATTCTAATCTTATCAGCTTTTTCAAAATTATAATTTACTCATTTCTGGTATAAAAACCGAGACTAGAACTTTACCGTCTTTACTAACACTCGGATATTCGAAAAAAAAATAGAAACCATTTTTTTTGCAATGAGCGTGTTAGTTTGGTTCGTTTCACTTCTTGCTTTTGTGTCTGCTCGAACTGTAAGTGCATGAGAAACCGAGATAGTTTTAAGGCATTGGATAAAATATAGTCTAAAACCGCTCGTTATCATTTAAGTGGCCCGACGTTCCAGTTACTCATTCGATTCCAGAAGCTGCCCCAACAGTCCAACAAAGGATTGTGAATGGTTCTTCCGCATCGGTTCATCAATTTCCGTGGTTTGTGTCCATTCGTTCACAAGCCCGAAATGGATTACAATCTATTTGTGGTGGATCTCTGATATCTACTGAAGTGAGTAAAACAAAAGGAAAAATAACGAGAAATAAGTCAGAAATAAATCAGTTGACCATTTCTGTTTTCTCAATAGTGGGTGCTCACCGCTGCACATTGTACGCACAACTACGTTTCATACAACCTTGGCTTCGGTTCCAATAACTTGAACTCACCATTAAAATCAATGACTTCTACGGAAGCCATTGAACATTTGCGATACAACCCAGACACCTTAAATTACGACATTTCTGTTATCAAACTTCCAGAGCACATTGTTTACTCAACACAAATCTATGCGGTGCGCCTACCAACACTGAACCAAGCACGTCAAGGACAATTTCACACGACTAAAGCTAGAGTTTGCGGATATGGTCGGACCGGAGATGGTATGAAAGTAATGAACCGATTATGCCAAAGATTTTGACAAAATTATCTTTGACTTCACAACAAATAGGTACTCAGTCATTGTCAACTGAATTGAACTGGGTGGATAAGCGAATCATAACAAATGATCAATGTACTCGCTCCTATGGACCTACCATTGTACAACCTTCGACACTATGGTAACTTGAACCATAAATTCAAACAAAAAAAAATTGTTAAATTTGGATTTTTACAGTACCTTGGGTTGGGATAACAACTCTCAAAGTACATGCAATGGTGATAGCGGAGGTCCGCTTTTGATTGATGAAGTAAGTAACTTTTTAAAAATTGCGCCATTTTTTCGTTGAAACTCATTAAAACTTGTAGGGTGGCCTGTGGACACAAATCGGCATAGTGTCCTTTGTTTCAAATCAAGGATGCGCTTCTGGTCATCCAGCGGGCTACGTTCGTACAACTTCATTCCTAAATTGGATATCGATTAATACCGGCATTGCCATACGTCCCTAGGTCCATTCAAACGCATAAAGAGTAACGAGTTCTTTGCTTTAATTTAATTAGTTAATTAAAAAAAAATAATAAAAAACATTAACTCGTTAACAGAAAAACCCAGTTGTTTAATTCGATTCGTTGTTGTGATAATTGTGATAATGATAAAACGATATGCTTTTTTTACGAATAATTAAATTAATTAATTACTTCATTTTTCGAGTAAAGATAACTGTTTTCTTGGTTTGTTTTTTTCATTGCTAACATTACAATTACATCAAAGGTCAAACGCGTCGAATTTTTCGATAAGACTCTTGCTCTTCGTGCGAATTTTATGAATGAAGTAACAACCTGCATTATCAACAAAACGTGTTCGGCAATATTCGCTATCGTCGCCGTTCAGAGTATTTTTTAATGAACGCAATGCTACACGAGACAGTTCCAACATACTCACTATCGACCACTATTTCCCTCACACCAAATGGTCTATTAAGTGTGATATGATGATGACCACAGTTTTCGGTTGTTGGGATTGTGTATTTTAGTGACTTTATACCTGAAACTCGACTTCGGTTTTTGAGTTCCATCTCCTAATTCTTTTCAAATGCAATGGAAAATCTACATTGTATCAGAAGTCCTTAGAACCGAATGTTGCAAATTATTTTTTGGCTAGTATTTAACTGGTAAGTAATTTTAATAATTTGGCAGTAAAATTTTAATCCAAAAGCAATAAATTTAATAGAGTGGCAGTAAAAATAATTTTCGGCACTAGAAATAATTATTGGCAGTAGGTTTTTGTAATTAATATTTTGGCAATAAATTTAATATTTCGACAATAAATTTAATGTTTTGACAGTAAGTTTAATATTCTGGCAGTAAATTGTTCATTATCATTTAATTAATTGTATTATAGGATTGTATGTACTGTCAATAAAAATAATTACTTTAGCAGTAAAATTAATCGTCACAACAACGTGGCTATGGACTTACCTAGCATTTTTTAAAGCGCAACATAATTCGCATTCGTAGTATTTCGTAAAAGGGATCATTAGTCTCTTACGTAACATTTCGTAAAAGGGATCATCAGTCGGTTACCTAAAATTTTTTAAAGCGCAACATAATTCGCATTCGTAGCATTTTGTAAAAGGAATCATCAGTCGCTTGCGTATCATTTCGTAAAAAGAGCGCAACATAATTCGCTTCGCATTCGTAGTATTTCGTACAAGGGAGCATCAGTCGCTTACGTAACATTTCGTAAAAGGGATCATCAGTCGGTTACCCAACATTTTTTAAAGCGCAACATAATTTGTATTCGTAGCATTTCGTAAAAGGGATCATCAGTCGCTTACGTAACATTTTTTAAAGCGCAACATAATTCGTATCAGTCAGTTAACATAATTTTTTTGCGATTTGATTCTAGCGATACTTCACTAGAATGAGTAAGCATCAGTAACATTTTGTAAAAGGGAGCGCACTTGCTTATTAAATATTACTGCCGCGCCGTAATATAAAATTTACTGTCAAAGTATTAAATTTACTGCCAAAATATTAAAGTTATTGCCAAAAATATTAAATTTATTGCCAAAATATTAATTGCAAAAACTTACTGCCCATAATTATTTCTACTGCCGAAAATTATTTTTATTGCCACTTTATTAAATTTACTGCTTTTGAATTAAAATTTTACTGCCATTTATTGCATTTTTAATTTGTAGTCGTATTTTTTCAAATTGATTACTCAGTTTGTCCACAAATTGCTTTCAAAAATCTCAGTTAACAGAACAACAAGTTGAGACTAGTTACCTAGATTAAATAGAAATGATAAGTTGGCGTCACTGTGCAACGCATGCGACCAATGCGTTAGAAATATCACATGGGCGTTGCACATCTGGCATCGTGGTGCCAACTTTTCTGACCTGGACAGATGTAAGATGTGTAGAGAAAGCAAACTGAGGTAGAGAGTTTTGGTGCAAAAACTGGCGGGCACTTCGTGGGTCCGACTTGAACTTCCATCATTCGAGCTGGCCCCTGTGGACTTCCCAGAGAGTTTGAAGGTGCAAACACTTATAGTGGAAGTTGCCACTAGTTGTCGTTGTCCTAACACTCATACTTTGCCATAAACTTCGTATTCGTGCGCTGAGCCGCCGCGCCGCTCGACATGCAGAAATCTTACAAACAACAATCACCGTCGCTCGACAAAGTGATCGGAATAGCTAATAAATGTAGTTAAAAATGTTGCACTATAATAATGAATTACCTTGTTTCGGTCAACTTAACAGCTAGTCATTCATACTAACCGCCTAGTTTATGTTTGAAGCAACTAAATTTATGCCAACCACTTGAGTCATTCGGTATCCCATGCGTAATTGTTTGGCTCGTACAATCTTGATATTTCTTCAGTTATTCGTTCAGTTATCGTTCATTCTTGAAGCACTAAATTCAGACCAACCGTATTTGAGCCATTCCGTGTAGATTTGGTAAATGTTTGCTTTGCACAACCTTGACATTCTTTCAGTTGTTTACTCATGCATTATTGATGTTGCTGTCAAGTATCATTGTCGGCTTTACATTCATTCCGGTATACATCCAAACTGAGCAGATAGAGGCAGTCCATTACTCCAACAGAACTTCTAAATGCTTTCCAAAGTTCAAAATTCGCATGCAGGTCTTTTGTATCGAATAACCTATTAGAATGAATGAATATTACTTTTATTGTCTACTATCTTCTAGCCGACATGGGAAAAAAGAGTAATTATGACGGAAGTCATAATCCTCGTTAAAAAACCAAAAACGTTATAATAATTACTTATAAAGTAAAATTACGATAACATAACAAACGAACTAAACAAAACAAAGGTACCAAAGAAGGATATTGAAAAAATAAATTAAAAAGATTATAAAAATTAAATTAAACATTAAAACATTAAAAGCCGTTAAAGGCTGTCGTCAAAATGGCTAAACCAATCAGGTTGGAGTCGGAAGTCAAATAAATGTAAGTTGAAATACCACATCATGTTGCCAAAAATGGGTCGTCTAATGGGATGTGTAGTCAGGAAAAAAATAATCTTTCTACGAACAAAAAAAAAATCTTTAAGCTTTTAAGCATGTCAAAATATATAAGTCAATCAATTAATCACCGGGCTTGGTGCTTTCTGGTTTCTTTTATATAGTGGAAAGTAAGCAAAGTTCAATTACTAATTTAATCCACATAGGACCCAGACAAATGGGTCCGCTCTAAGTGATAGTTGGAGAGATGAACCAACTATCCGAGCAAGAATTGCTTGCACTTGATCGACTGTTTTGTACATGTGTCGTCGACGACTGTCTCTAAAAACTGTACGACAGTTTTTAGAGACTGTTTCGGATACACTTTTAAAGAAGTGTGTGTGAAAATGCGAGCGTTAGGTGACCGTCGACGACTGTTTTAGATACACTTGTAGGATTGGTGTGCGTATGTGGTGCATTGCAATTTTATTTTTGTATGTGGCAAAATGCATGCACATGCACAAGCACATGATGTGATGATGTTTATTTTCAGCTTAAGAGTGATTTTGCGAAAACTTCGAACGATTTCGTACACTTTTGGGACAACATGTCCTACTTTTTCCCGATGGGATGGTAAGCCTCAATGATACAATGGATTTTCGTCATTGGATTCCTTGGAGCCTTCCCCCACTCCTGAGTTATTAATCATTTTAGATGAAAACTTCGGTAACGCTTTACTGCTTGAAGCAGCGATGAACCGAAAAACTGAGTATGGGGTGTTCTAGTATACTACCCCTACTATAAGACCATGCAAAGACTTCCCCGGTTTAAGGCTGTTGCACCGGTCTGGAACAACTTTTGTAAGAAAGGTCGATTTTTGACACTTTTTCTTGACTATTTTCAGCTGGAGAAGTCTGCGTAACTGCCCTGAAACATGATCTGCAGCTGGATATGCGAAAATTAGCTGTTCACAAGTGACGGTGTACTCTACTGAAGGGGGGGTGGTTACCAAAGAAAGCGTGAAGATGTTGAGTTTTATATGGAAATATAGAACGTTTTGAACAATTTTTCTATGTGAAATTGGGGGGGGGGGGTTAAAAATTCTATAACACAGTGTGTGACGTCATTTGTGAATGAACCCCCACAAATATTTGATTTTGGTCTAAATCTAACTCAGGAGTGGGGGAAGGCTTCAAGGAATCCAATGACGAAAAACCTTTGTATCATTGGGGCTTACCATCCCATAAAAGTTCATTTGATTTCATTTCGTTTTACACGAGTTATAGCCGTAACCATTTTTACCACACCCTGACATGCACTTACTTAGCACACCATAACTCCCCCAAAATATCAAATTTTCCAAAAATGAGAAATTACTTTTCTCACAATAGAACAAGGAATCGAATGGCACATTCATCGGGAAAAAGTAGGACATGTTGTCCACAAAACGTTCGAAGTTTTCGAAAAATCACTCTTAATTATTTGAGAATTCTGGTATACGCAGGGGCGTTTGTTTAGGTTTTCGAAAAGTCTAAATTTTTATGTCGTTATGAAAAATCCATGAAATTGTGGAAAACACAATATGAAAGTTATAAAAACATCGACAAAAACAATAAAAACATAAAATTAGAAGCAGCCGTTTCTTCTTCTTGGACTTAAGCTTTGATTACGTCGAATTTTTGCTCGCGACCATATTGTCAATATTTTTAAATGGTGGAAGTGTTACAAAGTTTTATTTTAACTAAATGTTCAATTTAAACGACACTAAAAAGGTAGAATCTGTTTTCTGGCTTTTCCGTGACTGTAATAAGGCTTTTTCCAGCTTCTTCCTGCAAGGACGACAGACGACACGTTAAGAAATTTTAATTTGTCGGAAATATCTCTATGGATTTGGAAGCAAGGTGTCCGTACAATTTTTCAAACGATGATGAGACGGTGCATAAAACTTCAAATTTGTATACTAGCTAGAAGATTTTAATTTCTTTAAGATGAAAATATGAAAAGTTGAGTAGCAGAAAAATATTAGGAAGTATTTTACAAAGACTTATAAATGAGCAAATTGCACCAGCCGCCGAGCCCAGCCGACCCTAAGTATTAGCGGCGGCTAGCCGTAGTTTGCCGACCAAAAACGTTGGCGGCGGCACATTTAGCCGTCAGCCGCCGTTTTCTGCCGGCTAAAAATCGGCGGCTCTCGTTTCTGCTTTAGCGAAAGCGTTAATGGATAATCATACCCAGGCAATGATCATGTCCGTAGCCAATTCCGTGCTTATACGTTATAAACTATCATACATAAGACGTACAGAAGCACATAAAGATCAACAACAAAATAAAGAATACAAAACCTTTATTGATGTTCTAAAGAAATTCGTACAACGCAGTGGAATTGAAAAGCAGAGGGAGACAATGGTGGGAGTAAAGATTCAAATCGAAGAAGTGGTCTCCGATCCCACAGCCGAGGTGAATGGTACGGAGTTACCCAGTATAACGTGACGAATAGCAAGTCGTTTTCGCATTAAATGAATTCTCGGCAAGGATGCTAGTGATGGGTATTTTCCCCAAAGAATTATTTCGCAGATCGAAAAAATAGGAATTATTATCACCCGAGAGACCCTAGGGCATTTTTTTTATACAAATTAGGTGTTTTACATCCAGTTCAAGACGCATTTTCCTTGTTCTAGTTGACCTCTTTAAATTGCTTGGTAAAAATTACTGAGTGATAATTCCCTCTGTTATCATTCTTGAGAATAATTCCTAGAGGTAAAATTCGTGTCGCCGAACTATTCTATTACGAGCAGAGCGTAGAAAATGCAAGAAAAATGTTATTGTTCTTCCCCGGCCGGCTCTGCGAGTAAAGTTGTATTCGAGACGGCGTTCTGTAAGGAAAATTATCTAAAAATAAAACACTCTCGTTCATTCATTCTTAATTTTTAACAAAGAACTCTAAGACACATTTATTTTGTTAACTAACCAAAATGGCATTGTACGAAACAACATCGGAGTTAAATATTCAATCTCGCTTTCGATTCCGGCATACAAACGAAATTAAGTTAATTCTAAAACAATATTCCATATCGCCCTTCACATTCGACGCTTTATTTTTGATTTATTTTAAATTATGGGAGCAACACCGTTCGTCGTCAAACTATATTTTACGTTCACAATTTAGCGATGTGTTGTACAAATGTTTCAATATGCCAGACGATTTTCTCATCGATCAAATTCAAATGGCTCTGGACAAAGGAGCTTCTGCCAACGTTACGCTGAAGACGTGGATAAAAGCGATGTACATTTTCTTGCAAGGTACTTTGGACGAGAAAATTGAATATTGTTTCGCTGTGTACGACACTGCTGGCAAAGGAATTCTGGAACGGCCACAAATTCTAAAACTTTTGAAAAATTGTTTTGTTAAAAAAGACGACGATGACGGTGATGAAGGATTGAGTGAATTTGCTGACGTTGTAATCAAGAAAATGGACATTGATTTGGATGGTTCTATTTCATTTAGTGATTATAAGGAAAGTGTACATAGGCAGCCTATGCTTTTGGAGTTTTTAGGCCAATGTATTCCGGAACGCGAGTCCATTGCCGCCTTTGTTGCCACATTCACTAGACCCTAAAATACATATATGAGAACAAGAGGACAGATTTTTTAGTCAATACTTATTTGTGTTTTTTTGTTGCTTACCTGTTTCAGACCACTGATTTGAGGCATTTTTTAGTTTGAGACCCCCTTTTGCATGCTCCTCTTATTTCGTGCCAACGTTCTCGGATTAATTCTTAGTTTTTTGTTGCTCGGCGCACGGCTCATTAATACTTCCTTCTCTAAAAGTGTGACCGAATATTGATTGAAGTAATAGTGACGTCATATTATATCAAGTTTCTCTTGTCTAATGTGTGTGACGTCATTATTGTCAGTTGGACGAGAAGTACTCAGGAATTAAATTTTCCACATATTTCCATTATTTGTTAACACAAAAAAACCGAATCGGGGATCATCTGTCGGTCCTCCTAAAATCCGCTTGACTTCTTTCGCTTAGGGCTAGAGATGATTCCACTGTGATCGATGTACTCTAGCTTGTCCTCTTTCTTGCTGCACACGATGCCAAGCTGCTGCACGACAAGCTCATTGTTTTCTCAGATTCATAATTTGAAAAACTCGGGTTTTCGGTCTACCACTTTTTTAAAACTACGAACTGAAGAAATGTTCCATTGTCTTTCAACTTAATTGTAGAATTTCACTTCAAAGAAATTATAACAATTTATCACGAAAAAGAGCACTTTAAAGAGACAAACAGTCAATATCAATTTAAGAACACTTTGCAATTTCTGTATCGTCTGATAACATTTTACGAAATTGCGTCAGTTAATCGATTCACTGAAAACATCTTGCAACAAATTCACGTGTATGAAAAGTATTGACGCATTATCAGTGATACCTTTACGTCACAAAATATCGCAGAAGCTAAAACTTTGAAGTTTTTTTTTATCAAATTGGATAAGATTTCCATTATAAAAATTTCTTTTGAAAAGATAGGCACACAAATACAATCACAAAATCGATAAAGAAAAACGATTTTTCTATTCGGTTGCTCTTTCCAAATTCAGAGATACATTGAGAACACGCAAGCAAAAAACAATTCTTTGATTATTTCAACTTCAGATGCTCTGTTGGTTTAGGGCTGCCCCTAAGCTCCAAAGATTGTCGATCGCATTTTTCATTCAATTTTCTCTACTCTACTCCAGTGAATATCTTAAATTAAAGACTCAACACCTTCGTTGCATTACCACATAGTAGATTTCATGCTTGCTAAGAAAACGAGTTATTACCGTGTTACGAATAGTGGCATAACGAGCCGCCAGGTGAGTCGATGCAATTCGTAACAAGGTAATGAACGAATTTTCTTAGTAAGCATTAATGCATTTTGCCATGTTGTTGAAACCATCAAAACAAACATTTTGTAATAAATTCGATGTCCCACCGAAAACTTGTCGTTACATGCATATGTGCACCCCACGGAAACTTCTCATTACATGTATATCTGCATGTAATGACGCGTTTTCGGATGGGACACCGATTAAAAGAGTATACAGTGGGGGGTGCTTAGTAAGTCATCCATTCTGGATCATTTCGTGCCACTAGCAAACTCATTCGTGTATTTTTAAGCAACTCGCTTTAAAAACTGTTTTTTGACGCTCGTAGTTGTATACCTCGCCTTCGGCTAGGGATACAAACCCTACACTCGTCAAAAACAGTCTTAACAGCTTTTTGCTTAAAAACACCCTCTCGAGTTTGGCTCATTTCACAAAATTGATCCCTCATGTAATGACTTACTTCCGCACCCCCCACTGTTATTGGACCCGTACGAAGTACAAAGGTCTTATACGTTTACTACAAACAATTTTATTGTAACATGGGGTAGGTCGAGGTGGGAGTTGGGGGGATGCATCTATTATCGTCTAAATATGACGAATCAGCGATAAAAAAAATGTCCGTCCGTCTGTCCGTCTCCACTTTTTTTTCCAAACGGCTGAACCGATCAGCCTAAAAGGTACAAAGGTACATGCCTCCCATGATTCAAGTTCGAAGATGAGCAAAATCGATGAAGTGGTTCCGGAGATATGGTCGAGGAAGTGACCAAAAACATGGTTTTTCGAAGGTCGGCGAAGCTTTTTCGCAAATATCTCAGCAAGTATAGCACGGAAATTCCTCATTTTGGTGTCAAATGAAAGCATTTGATGTCACGAAACTGGGAGAAAATTTGTGTGGGAATCGGTACAGGGGTCTGGGCACTGGGACCAATGGAATGGACGAAATTGAGATTCTTGGCCATATACGAAAACAGTTTTTCGTCTATATTTCCTTAACTATGCAATATGG
>CM055405.1:18774135-18812514 GCA_029228625.1 Pseudolycoriella hygida | reverse complement strand
TCGGAGAAAATTTTTTTTTTGAGAAAAATTTTTTTCGGAGAAAAATTTTTTTGGAGAAAAATTTTTTTCGTACATTTACGGAAATATATTTTTGCATCAAATAGAATTTTGTACTTTTGCGCAGCTTTTTAACACTGCAAAAACTTGCGCAGAAGTACAAAATTCTATTTGATGCAAAAATATATTTCCGTAAGTATAGAAAAAAATTTTTTTTAGAAAATATTTTTCTGAAGACAATTTTTTTTCGGAGAAATTTTTTTTCTAATAAAATTTTCTTTTCTGAGAAAATTTTTTTCAAAAAATAGAAATTTTTTCAACAACCGAAAACTTCCAAAACGACTGATATCACAACAAAAACCTCTTTTAAGGTAGAGTGTGACGCAGTCCGAAAGTCCGCTTCCAAAATTAATGATATCGCTTGAGGTGACGCTATCGCAGATAAAACGCAGAAGTTTGTTTGAATGGAACCTTGTGTTAAAAGTTTTGATTTCCTGAAAAAATTAGAGCGCTTTCTTTGAAACAAAATTACGTTGTGTTAAAAAAGTTGCGTCACAAATGCCGGACCCACCAGCGGAATAATTTTTCAATACTTTCAGTTTTTACACGCAAAAATTTTAATTTACCTTAAACAATCTACGCAATAACAAACAAAAGTCAAACTTTTGCAGCGCATTCAAAAATGGTTACAGTCAACAACCTTTGCTGTGTAAGGACGAGAATGGATTGGTCTTAGCAGATGAGGAAAAGTGCATTGCGAGATGGGCTGAGTACTTCAAAGAACTGCTTAATCCGAACACACCGCTCAACCGAAACGAAGAAAACAACGAATTGCCATTTCATACTGCGCAACCATATATAGAAGAACCAACAACGATGCAAGAAGTTGAAGCTGAAATTTCGAGGCTCAGAAATTTCAAAGCCCCGGAAATGCGGCAATGCGCTATGTATGGAGACCAGCATACTTTGTCCCATATACAAAAAAGGTGACAAAATGGAGTGTGGCAATTTCCGAGGAATTGCTTTGCAGAATATTGATTACAAAAGATATTTGCAAATATTCTTTACCAGCGTCTTCATCCATACATGGAAAACTCTGTAGGTGAATACCAAGGTGGTTTTCGTGAAGGTCGTTCAACATCGGACCAGCTGTTTAATATCAGACAGATCTTGGAGAAGTGCAAAGAGTATAACATTGAAACACACCATTTGTTCGTTAAAGGCAGCCTATGACAGTGTTAGAAGAAGTAAGCTATGGAGAGTAATGGAGGAATTTGGAATCCCTAACAAACTGATCTCGCTAACCAAGTTAACACTGAACGGAGCTAATAGCCGAGTAAGGATCCGTAATCAACTGTCAGAGATTTTCGACATAGAGGAAGGCCTACGTCAGGGAGATCCTCTCGCGACGCTGCTTTTTAACCTGAACCTTGAAGCAGCTGTGCGCACCATGGACATAGATTCCAGCGGCACCAATTTCACCAAGCCCAGTCAGTTGCTAGGTTTCGCATACGATCTGGACATACTTGGACGGAAAATGAATGTTGTTAAAGACAAGTTTATGGCCTTGGAGAGGAAAGGTACCGACCTTGGGTTGAAAGTTAATGACGATAAAACGAAATACATGATCATCCCGCCTTCGAATCAACACAAGGAGGAAACCGTAACGATCGACACACTCACATTCAAAATGGTCAACAAATTCGTATACCTTGGATCGGAGCTGAACACTAATAACGACATCGTGGACGAAATTAAGAGACGAGTAATTCTGGGCAACCGGAGTTAGCCTTCTGAAGCCTTCTGAAAATCTTAAAGTCCAAGTCAGTAAGCCGAAATTCAAAATGCGCAATATACAAATCTATGATCAGACCGGTGGTTACGTATGGCTCGGAGTCGTGGTGCTTGACACAAAGAGACGAACAATCGCTGCACACGTTCGAAAGAAAAGTACTGCGGACAATATTTGGACCAGTATTCGATCAAAGGCAGAACCAATGGCGTAGACGATTCAATCATGAGCTTAGTCAGCTTTATGGAGAGCCGGACATAGTCAGAACTACCAAAATAAACCGACTACGTTGGCTCGATCATGTACAACGAATGGAAGATCATCGTATTCCGAAAAAAATCCTTAAAACCAAGAGGGCAAGAGAGGTGCAGGGCGTCCAAAATCCAGATGGTACGACGCAGCTCTTGCCGACTTAAAAACTGTGGGAGTATCCAGCTGGGAGACGTTAGCTGCGGATAGGTCCGGTTGAAGAAGCATGTTGCAGAAGGCCAAGACCATTAATGGGTTGTAGTGCCGGTTAAGTAAGTAAGTCCACTAATGCCTACAAAAGTTCTAAGTGATATTCTGAAGTAAATATACAATCTAAGTCTGCCAAACTTTAGAGAATAAAAATAGGTCCCGACCTTTAGAGGTCTTCCCCTTAAAATGTTCAAAAATTTGATTTTTTCTACTTAAACGGACTGTCTCAAAATGGCAATTGGTACGGTTTTTGCGTAAGAAACCTTTAATGATAATGACGTTAATGTACTAATAGATAATCGAAGTATCGTACTAGATAATATACTTTTAGTACATAAAACGTCATTAATATTGGTATTGTTCAGTATTGTTTCATTGTCGATTTCATATAAAAATATAATGTGAGTGGGAAGCTATATACTTCATGTAAATTGTTATAATCAATTAGATTCTATGTGTGTTTTAGAATAAGTAACGAAATTCCGTCATATTACAAAATTTAGTGTGCGCGTGTTAGTTAAATTCACTGAAGTTGAATACTGAACTTTCTTTAAACATTTGAAATACGTAAGCGACGAACATTTATGTAATAGTTTTATGTGTCTGTTTTTGTCGATTGATTTTAGGCAATTTCACGTGTTGCAGTCCGAGCATTCGTCCAAAACAGATACACAAAAAGTTTTTCATGCAGAGGTCCAAAATCGAGAGAAATTTTAAAATTTCCTTCGATTTTGGCCCCGAAGCATGAAATAGTACATTACATCACAAGGAGCTAAAATTGTGCATTTAGACCCAGGTGGTGAAAAGGTCGAATCCAAGGGCGGAGCGCAGCGGAGCCCGAGGAAAGACCTTTTTAACACCGTGGTCTAAATCAGCATCGTCTTAGCTCCGAGTGATGTATACTATTTTTCGCGCATACGAACAAAACGACAGATTCCGAACAAAAAAACTCGATAAATTTTGCATGAAATTTCATATAATGATCATAGCAAGTGTACAATTAAATTTTTCTCATTAATCATTTGATTTTTTTTTCACGTAAATGTAAACAAAAATGGATAGTAAATAGAGTGGTCAGCAGTGAGAAGTGGGACGAGAAGTATTTTCATTCCCAGCTCCTAGGACATAAAATACTTTTCGTCCCACCTAAAATGCTTCTTCAAATGTAAGTCTAAATAGCTCCTTTTCGTTTAGAAAATCGGTGAGAAAATGTGGCGTTTTTTGTCCGTCTGCGCGAAAAAGTTATTTTTTTAAAAATATGCTAATCTCATTCCTTTGCGAAAAAGGATATCAGTGCGTCTGTGGTGCCTAATTTGACTCGTTATAAATGGGAAAAACTAGGTCATGAAATGGCAGCAAATGTGCCGGTTAAAAAATAAAGAAAAAATGTTAACTAACGGGATGGCAAAAACCTACGTAGAAGTAAAAAGTTCATATCTATTTTGCCATGACTGTAGAAAAATTAAGTTTTTCGAAATCGAAATTTATCAGAAAAACTCCACTTACCGAAGTTACACTTTTTAATTTGTGCATAAAAATGAAAATGAAGCGAATTCAATTTATGCAACAAAAATCTTGGGTTTTTCGAGTGCTGACGATCACACAGGCTTTTTGTAAAAGTGTGATGATAGTCCCGTCAGCTAATGAGGCCTACATTCGCACACCGATGCAGAAAACAATGATTTCAACTATTTCAATTTTCATTCTTTGAAAGTGCAATGCACGTATAGGAAGTGCACATTATTTATAGTGAATTGAGAAAAAATTGGAAAAGTGAAGTCATCATAAGAACAGTTATCGATTTTCAATTAACGATTATTGTATGCTCCGTCTCTATCGAAGGCGAGTGAAAGGGTTCCGAAATGTCAAATTATTGAATTTGTAAAGAAACAAAGGGGATCACCATTGTTTCAGTCAGGCTTAAGCCGAACTACAGCACTAAATCGGCTCTTCATCGGGAAACAAGCGATAAATGATCAACATCTCCATGAATATTCCTCCTTTCCTTCTCTTGTTGGATTTTTCCAAAGCCTGGGCTTCGGTTCCACATGATCTATTGCTAGAAAGCTTTCTGTCGACTTTGACTTCTCGACCAGTGCCAATCGCGGTTACTGAGTGTTACCTGTAGTGTACCCCAAGGCTCTGTGCTTGGGCCTGTTTTATTTTCGGCATATAAATGACTTACCGAGGCATTTAAAGTACTCTAGGACAAAAGTACACTAAGTGTCACCTCTTTGCAGACGACTTGCAGATTGACCTTCGTTACCTGAAAACACATTTGTCATCTGTCAAGAATTGGGCTACGAGTAAAACGAAATCTATCATTATTTCATCGAGTAGTTGGTCGGAGTACATTCCTGAGATAGTAATTGACGGTACTGCGATTGAGTATGAAACCGCTGTTAAAAATCTGGAAATAACGATAGTTAATTTTCTGAGACGGATTCAACGTGCGTGGAATGTATCTTCGAAAGTGTTTGGTGGACTGCGTTCCATGCGGTCAAGTACTCGCTTTGAACCACTGCGAACTCGTAAATTATTAGTATAATCTCTTCTGATACCACACCTGACCTACTGCTGTCCAGTTCTAGGGGAATTTTCAACGGCGCACAGTGGCTAATTTTGTAGTAGTTGTGGACTAAATATTTGTGAAGTTATTTTTTGACTGATTTGCATACATTTTTTTTTAAATGAAAGGTTTCAATGCGCCTGCATGAAATTATAAGAATCTGAAATAGTTAGACATGGGAGAGTAGCCAAAGATGCTCAAATGCGACGGCGAGAAATGTATTGGAAAATCTTTGTAAATGTTTGTGTTCGTTTTGTGTACAGGATTGGACGCTTTGAGTTTACATCGTCCAATCGTAATTTTCTCCTTGGATGATGGACTTTGATTTTCTTAATGGTTATAATTACTGGTGAACCCGACTATATCTTCCAGGAACTACGGTTTGGACCTCCAGGATGAGGAATTTGTTATTGCTCAAAAGAACGACAGAGATATTTCTAACGCTTCATTATTTGTTAAACGAACGAAATATAATACCGTCCTAGCGGTCGTTAAACATAGTTTTTCGTTAACAGGCTTTAAGCGTGGCTGTGAAGATCACTTCGGGTTGACAAACTAACAATGACTTCTTACCTGCTCCCAATTGCATTACCACTTAGCTTTTCTCGTGTTTCAGGTAGAATACTTTACGTGACAGGGTTCGACGAAAGCGTGCGTCACGCAATCTGATTTTGATGAATATAGCGTCTCTTTTGGGGGGAGCGGGATATTGAGAAGACAGACGATAGCTGACTAGGAGGAGGTACCTATATAGCATTAGAATGCTTGAGTCTCATTTGAGACGTTTATTGCTCGGAAATTGAAGAACCTTCAAAATGTTATGGAGAGAAAAAGTGAGGAGAGTCCTTAAATTTCGCATGAGAAAAATACTGTCCTGGAAAACCGAATGAACAGTTTGAAAACATATTTTTTCTTAATTTCAGGGATACAATGAAAATCGGTGTCCTCGTATCGTCTTACGATGAAACCAATTCCCCATTTGCAGAATTCGACGAATACCAAAATCCGGGCATATACGTCAAGACCCATGAGTTTCACCTGCGAGTCGTTACGAAAAAAAATGCCAAAGAGCAAATCGATCGAATCGTTGAGGAAGGTTTCGATTACATATGGAATTTCTTGTGGGGGCTGCCCGATGATAACATTGCTGGTATTGATGAAGTAAAATATTTGGAGTCAAAGAATGTGCCAATGTTGGGAGCATCATCAAAGTACTTGTTGTTAACGAAGTTGGACCAAAAAAATGCGATCGCTTCTGCAGGCCTTAAAACACCGAAAGGAATCGCAATCAAAGGAGATGAAGTGTCCCTGCCGCAATTAGATTTGGGTGACTTACAGTTCCCTTTAATTTCGAAACCAGCGGTTGGATGCGGGAGTGAATTTCTAACTGAACAATCGGTTTGTTCCAATCTCACAAAGCTGTGGACGCAAATCGAAATCCTGAAATCTAAAGTTAATTGTGAAATTCTGATCGAAGAGTTCATTGACGGTCAAGAAGTCGCATGCATTGTGTTGGAAACGAGAAATGGAAACATTGCGTTGGAGCCACTGATTTATGAATTCCCAGACAATTATCCATCGACGAAACGCTTTCTGGACTTTCAAAAAAAATTTGCTGGAGTAGAAACTGGTGAAGTGAAGTACAAAATTTTCGATGGAGATGCGTCTTTGAAGAAAAATATACAAGAAACGGCAATAAAAGCTTACGAGTCACTAGGAGTACTAGGGAGTGGATACGCACGGGTCGATATACGTATTCGGGGGTCGGATCTTTATGTGTTGGAGGTAAGATTCAATTTTTTTAACACAATCCACAAACGAAACATCTATAACGAAAGCGTCATGGCAGGAATGGTAGCACAGACTTTCCCGGGAAAATTTTCAGTTGTCTTTCATATGCCATCAACGTTTGATGTGAAAATTTTCATACGAAACACGTTCTTTGACATAAATTTAGCATAGTCGTAGGCGCAGAATACGACATTACGACATTATAGTTGAAGGAACAAAATTGCTTCCCATCTTAGGATTTGAGAAAATATTTCTAGGCTTTTTTGTTTCCGGCAGTTTTTGAGCGCGACGTTTGTAACCAGCCAGATTGGCACCCGGAAGTTGGTGGATTTCTCATTCTGAGTCCCAAATAAGGGAAATTTGCAAAAAAAAATTTTGTCCGTCTGCCTGTCAACTCGAGTAAAACTCAACCGATTTTCAAAATCTTTTTTTTTCCTGAAAGGTAATCGAAATAGCTTTTATAGGATTGAATCTGGGCATTTTGGTCCAAGAGCCGCCGAGGTAGGGTCGCTTAATTGGTCAGTCCTAGACTCGGCCCTTCCTCAAAAAATAGGTTTTTGCTATGATGCAGAGCAAAAAATGGTGAACACTTTTACCCATGGAACTATGGATCTGAGACCTCTCCTAAGGGCCCTAAGATGGTCTTAGAGTCACCCTCAGCTCAAAAAATTTTTGTTTCTATCTTGTGGAGTATATTGGGGGGAATATTTTTGCCCATGGAAGTATGAGTACCCACGGCCCTAAGTCAATACTAAGGTCGACCGTAGCAAAAAAAATGGTTTTTGCTATTTTGTAGAGAAAATTGAAGGGAATGTTTTTGCCCATAGAAGTATGTGTTAGGCCTCTTCTTAGGACTTTTTTAGATTTTTTAGACCCAGAAACGGACACTTTTACCTGGTTCAATCTGGGAAGCTTACAGTCATCTTCCATGAAGAAATATTCGCAGTGCTGGTGATGCCACAACAGACAATATGGACCGCATTTATGGGCATCACCTCAACCACTAGACAACAACAAATAACTTTGTCTTTTACACCGACCCGATCTCCTTGATACTTTACGAAAAAAAATCAAATTTTCGTTGGTGGCGCCACCATAGCCAAATCCAGCCAATTTTTTTGGTCACCCTAACATCAATCAGACAACGAGAAACAATTTTGCTGAATTAATAATTAATTTAAAACGAATTTGTTTAATAAAAACATCGAATATTTTGCATTCAAATTTTGGTCTCGTTGACATTTTTCACCGTGCGAGGAAATTTTCGACATTCCAGGAAAATTTTTCTATGAGGTGGAAAGTTTTAATATACTTCTTAGGAAGTGTTCAGCATTGTCCAAAGATGTTTTAAGTCACTAACATCAAAAATTTAGAGACACCTATTTTGGGAATGATCGTTTAAAGTCAAAAGAAGTTTTCGCAGGGGTCAAATTTTACATGAAATTTTGACTTTGAAAATTCATATCTCAGGTAAAAAACAACCAAAATTTCATTTTGACACTTTGTTGGAAAAGTTATGATGTGTAGAATAAGGGCAAAATACATTTTTGTGAAAAAAGTGAAAAAATAAAAATTTCGTTGAACAACGAAAAAAAAGTTACACTTAACCTCACTTTTTTCGGGTTTTTCCGATTTTCTCTAGTCACTCGCAAAATATCCAGGGGGACTTTTTGGACGTCATTCAGGTACCTTTGGTCTATCAAATCCCGCTTGGTTTGCTTTTGTCACTTGTTATACTTTTCAGACTAACTTTTTTACAGATAAATCACACGCCGGCATTTTTCGCTAAAATCGGAAACACGTATGGGGACGATTTTACTATCGAGTCCACATTTCCTGGAGGACATGAGCGTTTGGTCGAAGAAATCATTACATCAAAGAGACGATTTGATGCCTTTCTGCAGGTTTATAACGAAATCGCAAACGTCTACGACGATGAAATACTAATTAAAAATGGAAAGTGTCTCGTCGAAGCTTGGACTAATTTGATCGAAACATTCGACTTTAGTGGAACCGTTTTGGATTTGGGATGTGGCACCGGCATGGTGGGCAATGTAATTAAGAAGAAGTATGACGCCAAGGTAACTGGAATCGATGCCTCACCCGAAATGGTGAAATCAGTTAGAAATTATGAGAAACTTCATGTTGGATTGATTGAAAATGTTGTAATGGAAATGCAGTCGAAGTTCAATCACATCGTTAATTCTTGCGGGACCATGTTTGTCGACAAGAAATATTTTGAAAAATTACTTTCTCAGATATTTGATCTGGCAAATGATTCGATCACGCTCACTATAGATGACATATCCGAGGAGTATCAAAAATCTTGTAAAGAAAAAAAATCCGCTTTCGTGTTTAACCATGCCAACACCGTGAACAACTTGCCGCTTCCAACCGGATGGTTTGTGGCTTACAAGCAACGAAAGTTTATTTGGGAATCGCCTATATTTAATACGCAAGTCTTTGGGCTTGTGATTCGCTACGAAAAAATAAAATCTTAAACTATGACGACTGAAATCAATAGCAAAATAAAACATAAGCAAATATTCGATTTCCTATAAAGCGTCAAACAATGTCCGTCGTAATGTGTCGTAAAAATGTGTTGAAATTTTACAAAATTAGTACTTACATCGTTATCATTTAAGTTGCATTAGAAAATGAACAAAGAAGGACAATATTTATTTATTTATTTCGCCGCCAAAACATTGGCTAAATAAGATGTGGGAATTCACAATTTACAATTTTACAATAAAAACAAGAGGAATAATAAAAACAACTACAAACATATGCAAAGACCCGTACGTAAAGCCTTCACGTGCGAAAAGCCTCGATGTACCAAACTCTTATTATTATCATAAATATAATGCGCGCATAGTCAAGTTCTTTTAGAACTATCAGAATTTAAACGAATTTCAGAAATTACCCAAAGTAATGTCGAAAGCCCTCCCGAAGTACATTTTCTGAACTCTGACACCAATCACGCGTTGTCTAAAGTTCTTATCCCTCTGAGTTCTAGAAAATGGCTGAATCTCATGATTGGGACATTTTTCGGGAAAACCCTGAAACAAGTGTTCGATAACATTTAATTCTCTATAACTTTGCCTTTGGAAGCAACTTTCTATCTGTCATAGTTCTTGATATATGAATCATCCCTGCCAATTCTTGAAGTGGCTAAATCTCGGGATTGGGACGTTTCTGGAGAAAACCTTGAAACGCGTGTTCGCTAAAATTTAATTCTCTACAACTTTGCCATTGGAAGCAACTTTCCATCTGTCATAGTTCTTGAAATATGACTCATCCCTACCAATTCTAGATATGGCTAAATCTCGGAATTGGGAGGTTTCTGAGGAAAACCCTGAAACACTCGTTCACTAAAATTTATTTCTCTACAGCTTTGTCCCAGAAAGTAGCTTTCTAACTGACTTAACTCTAGAGATATCTGAGAAAAAGTCTCACCTACCCCCAAAAAACCATGTTTTTGGACACCTTTTCGACCATATTTCTGAAACTAACCGATCGAGTTTGCTCATCTTTGAACTTGAACCATGGGACATATGTACCTTTCAGCGAAAAAAAGTTCAGGGTGATCGGTGCAGCCGTTTCGAAAAAAAAAAAAAGTGGAGACGGACAATTTTTTAAATATTGGATGTGTGGGAGCCCTGAATTTGTAGTAAACGTATAGGACCTTCGTACTTCGTACGGGTCCAATAATAAAAATACTTAAAATACTTAAGTAAAGTCATCTTCAGAATTCATTATCACTTTCTTAATCTCAGTATTACTTCTAAATTTACTCCGATTTAATGTCATATACTTAGCAAACCTATTTTTTATCACAGAGGCAGCGAAAGTTTGTTCTTTCGCCCCTCAAATCAGGGACGAAAGTAGAAAAATGCATCCCACGGGGCGAAAGTAAAAGAAGGAAGCCAAGAGAACGAAAATATTACAAATGAACAACTTTCGTCCCTCTTTGCGTCAATGAACTACTAAAATTTGTTCACTTGACAGAAAGAAGGTTGCCATCACAGAAGTGGTTTTGATTTTGAGCGCTACATATTAACCAGCGGTTGTTTCTGGTTTAATAATATAAGAGCATTTATAATCACTTAATAACAAATTTTTTCTGATTTACTTAACACGACGTCGTAAAGGGAATCAATGTTAACCATGAAATATGGCGTCAAAGTAAGTTTGTTGTTATTTTGTAAAGTTATTGTTTGCTGTGTTTTCATTGACGGATTCACATATTTTATTGGCTGTTAAGCAAATATTTTTTTATATTATAATGGAAACAATGATGGGAATAATGTTGTGTTGTGTTGACTTAATTCAAATAATTTAAGTCCTTGCCAAGTGCAACAGTGTTATTCAGTGATGTTGTTCGTAAATGGGAATATTGCATTTTTGCGCGTTCAACCCCAATCATTTTTCGTGAAAAATACTATATTCAGAATGCATCAGTGTTCTTTCGTGGCTAAAGTACAAACCTTCCGCTGTCTCTGTGATAAAAAATAGTATGGATAACTCGGGACAAAAGTAAGAAAATTCAAACCGTGTGATTGCCGACCTCACCTTCGGTTCGGGCTGCAAACTTCACACGGGTTTGAATTTTCTTACTTTCATCCCTTGTCATCCAAATTCGTTTCAGTTTCGCTGCAGTGCGATACGGTTGCTTTTTTTTTCAACTGCTATTTTAATACAAAAGTAAAATATTTACCTGAATAAGCATAATTCATTAAGTGAATAAAAACAAAATAAGTGCATACATTGTATTATCTGAGTCAAATAAAACAGTGAATTGTGAGTGAGACCAAGAGTGATCCCCCGAATGGGAATGCTACCAATAGCACGTCCCGGGATCCGATCTTAATGAACAATAAAAGATCAGCTACTGAGCTAGACCCGGATTGCGAAACCTGTCAACTCAACGTTAAGAGGCACACAATGCCTAAACAAAATGTCAGCCAGCCTTCGATTGCCGACGTATTTGGTAATAAAAGGACTCTAATTCAAGGCTCTATTCTACAGCGCAGTGATAGCCTACCTAACTTAAATGAAACGCATGAAATGCAATCAAATAACGAAACGAACTCTAAAGGAAATACACATTATTCTATACCTACACAAAATTCATTCGGAATATTAAACAACGTAAATGCTGAATTACCAAAACAACTTAAACATAATAAAGTGGAAAAATCGAGAATTCCACCAGTCACTGTTGTTGGAGCGTCAAATTTCACCTCCGCTTTAACAATATTAAATACTATAGGAATTAACTCCACGTACATGTTAAAGTACATGTCAATTGGAACGAAAATACTACTGAACGATATCGAGGCCTACAAAAAGTTTAAAACTGTCCTGTGCGACAAGAACATTCAATTCTACACGCATGATGTCAGCTCAGAAAGGTTTGATAAATTCATACTATCAGGTATCGCCACGACGCCTATAGATGCTATATATGAATCTCTCATAAAATATCAAATCGAACCGGTCGAGATAAGAGAGATTACGATGAAAACAAAAAAATTCGATTGTGAAGGCTCGTATGTTGTCTCCTTCAAGCAAGGCACAACAAATATACAAAATCTGAGTAAAATTGTCATAAACTACACAATTCCGAAATGGCGGATTTTTAAAAAAACAACAGGAAATGTTACCCAATGCAGACGATGCCAAACGTACGGTCACGGCATGAGAAATTGCAACATGAACCCGAAATGTTCCAAATGCGGTTTAAATCACTACATGGACAAGTGCGATAGCCCAATTCAAAAGTGCGCGAATTGTAAAGGAGACCACCAAGCAACCTCCCTGGAATGCCCAAAGCGTAAAGAATTTCTTCTTATGAGAGACAAACTGGGCTCTTCCAACAACAAAAATAAACCAACAAAAAAATACCCAACAGCCCCACTGAAGAACTCAACAAACTTCCCTGAAATGAAAAAGCTGCCGTCATCCAGAAATGACAACTCAGCCCCAACCCAGAAAAATCAAACCATACCAGCTCCCAGAGTAAATAAAATTTTCAGCAGTTGGTCCGAAGCCCTAAAAAATGGCTCAAAAACGTCCGCCCCCATAGCAACTACCGCTGACAATGATAAATTCAAACTTGAAGAAATAGGCCCCATAATGTGTGATCTACTAAAGGGTCTAAAAATATGCCAAAACAAAGAGCAGCAACTCACCCTTATGTTCCAGATGGCAACCAAATATATCTACAATGTTACCCCTTAAGGAACTTGGTATAGTATTATGGAATGCCCAAAGCATTCGTCCAATTTATAAAATCAATGAACTCTCAAATTTCCTGAACAAGCACAAAATTGATGTTTCCCTTATTTCAGAAACCTGGCTTAAATCCGGTGAAGGTTGTTCAATCCAAAATTTTACCATCTACAGAAAAGATAGACCCGCACCAAACAAGCGAAACTGGTGGAGGGGTGGCAATTGCGGTCAGAAGTGTTATACCCCATGTGGAACTGCCCGATCTGAGCTTGGATGTAATAGAATCGATAGGCATAGAGATTTGTGGTATCCAAATGTACTCCATTTACTTTCCCGGCTCCAAGCTGAGTCCTTCAAACTGCAAGGTTTCAAAAAAGACATTAGTCGACTAATGTCACTTCGTGGCAAATTCTTAATCGGAGGCGACCTGAACTCTAAGCATAGGCTCTGGAATTGTGTGAAGGCCAATTCCACTGGTAAAATAATATTCGAGGAAATGCGAAAGAGAAACTTCAATATACATTTTCCGGAAACTCCCACTTATTACCCGCCGCAGGCTAACAGATCGACTCCTTCGACTGTGGACTTCTCTCTCTCTAACGGTCATTTCAACGTGACTGACGTGAGGACGATAAACGATCTGTCCTCCGACCACCTACCAGTGGCCCTCAAGGTAGAGCTTTCGCAATCCTTCCAACCTTACCTTTCGCCAAGGCGTTGCTACTCTTCAGCAAACTGGCCGGGCTATAAGTCCTACATTGACAGAAATATTGACCTCAACAAAATGTCTAAAAGTTTGACCTCTACACACCTGATAGAACAATCTGTCAAACTTCTGACAAACCTGATTAAGGAGGCCGAAAACTACGCAGTCCCACTGTTAAAGCCCACCGAACAGGTGTTGCAGCTACCATACGAAGTGCAGCAGTTGATTTCTCTCAGAAACTACAAGGGACGTCTTTGGCAAAGAGGCAAGCTACGAGGTTTAAAACAGGAAATCAATTTCCTAAACAGGCTTATTAAGGCCGAGATAAAGTCCTTCAATAATGAAAGGTGGAATCTTAAGCTTGCTCGCTTGAAAAAGCACTCAAACCAACTATGGAAGGTAATGAAAATTTTGAGAAACACTGTTAACAAAATCCCCCCGATTAAAACATCCATTGGCACCCTCACGACGGACGCTGAAAAGGCAAACGAAATCGGAAGTTCTTTCTGCAAAGCATACGCGACAACATTCCATGTTAAGAGCGATCCAGCCACTGAAAGTTCCATCAATAGTTCCATAGTAAACATTAATTATTTCAACTCTACCATCACTGAATCTGCGTTGCCCACCCCCCGCGAAATCTCTCGTCTTATCCGCGGCCTAAAGATTGGCAAAAGCCCTGGAGATGATTCCACAAATAACGCCCTGCTGAAACAGCTTCCAAAAAAGGCCGTAATTCTATTGATGTACATATTCAGAGCATGCCTGAAACTAACATATTTTCCAGAAGCCTGGAAATTTGCGAAAGTCGTCCCTATCCCAAAACCCGGAAAGCACCTAACTTTGGCGTGCAATTACAGACCAATTAGCCTGTTAAATTCATTAAGCAAGCTCCTGGAAAAACTCATATTAAGGAGACTAAAAGCCCACATCTCTTCCAACAATATTATCATGAACGAACAATTCGGCTTCCGTGAGGGCCACTCGTCCAATCACCAATTAGTCAGGGTACGCAACTACATACTCGAATCGCTGAGAAAAAAACACTCAACTGGCATAGTTACCTTCGATATCGAAAAAGCATTCGATAGTGTATGGCACAAAGGCCTCCTACATAAGATGTTCATCCTAAAGTTCCCACTATACTTGACGAAAATTATCCAATCCTTTCTTCTTAGAAGATCCTTCTATGTTGAAATTAACGGCAAAAAATCAAATGCTTTCACAATTTTAGCTGGTGTCCCCCAAAGCAGTGTCCTGAGTCCCACCCTCTACAATATCTTCACTTCCGATTTACATATAACCAAGAGTGAAAAAGCGTTTTTCGCTGATGACTCCTGCCTTTATCAAGCAGCAAAGTCACCCCTCAAAATTCTGAGTAAGCTTAACGCAGCCACCAGACAGCTCACCGAATATACCACGAAGTGGAAAATAAAGCTGAACGATTCAAAGACCAATGCCACCCTGTTCACCAAGAGGAGGTCACAAAAATGGCTTCCTCCTCAAGGGATTGCAGTCCGTGGCTCCGAAATAGACTGGAGGTACATCATAAAGTACCTCGGGGTCACTTTAGACAAGACTCTGACCTTTAAGTCACATGTGGATCTGATATACTGTAAAGCTTTAAAGCTACTTGGCGCGCTCTACCCACTATTAAACAGAAACTCAAAGCTGAGCACTGAAAACAAGTTATGTGTCTACAAGGCAATCATTCAAAGTGTCTTGCTTAGTGCTTGCCCAGTTTGGGCGAATGTGCTAAAATCCACATTGCGAAGCTCCAACTATTACAGAACAAGTGCCTGAAGATCATCTACCGCTTGCCGCCGTACTACAAAACCGCTGACTTGCATGATCTCGCCTCTATACCAATGGTTCACCACCAAATTTCGAAGATCAACTTGAACTTCAAGTCAAAAATGTTAAGCTCAGTTAATCCCATCATCAGGAGACTGAACTGAACAACCTTTAACTGTGATATTAGTCCTTAGTTCTTAATTAAAAAATAAACTCATTTGAAGTTTTTTGAAAATTTTCTTCTGCCCATAAAACAAAAAACATTTCAAACAAGAATAAGATTTTAATAATGATGATAATATTATAGTTTGAAAAGCTAGAGTAAATAAGCTGAACACTAACCACTTGATCCACAGTACAATATTTGTAACAATTGATTTATTGAATAAAGAATATATATATATATCCAAATTACTATATCAGTCTCGTAATTTTCGCAATAGGCTGGTAATACAAATAGTCACTCAAATACATTTTTTCAACAACAAGGGAAGTATCCCTAAACAAATACCGACATTGAAAGCTTCTCACGAGTTTACTCGAGACATTGACATTATCGATTCGCCCATTGTAAAGATCATATGGGCAATTCCTCGGTCCGCTTCGTTCCCACGCTTGAAATTCTCAGTAGTTACAAAATGAAAGCAATAGAAAAGTTACTAATCTCTAGTTAAGTGATCAATACGTCTGATGCACCATTTTCTATGAATATTTTTTCGTAACAACTGAGCATTTCGAGCGTGGGAACGGAGTTTTCGTGGAATGGCCCATATGCATACATTAAAGTCATTTTAATTCGACGCACGCTCAATTTCTCTAGTCCAAGCTTTTCACAACGCTCCTCGTAAGGCAGTAATCTGTAGGACGAATTGTTTTCTCACTGATTCGATGTCACCGCGATATACATCTGCGTGTGGATCCCAGATTACACTCAGAAATTTTTTTCGTAGACTGCGGAACCGTATATACAGCTAAGTTTTGACTTCTACGTAAAATTTTGATTGAAATCGACATTTTACTCATGAAAATCGGTCCAGTGGATCCGAAGATATGACCTTTAGAAAATCGTCATTTTCCATACTAAATGTGCTGCTTCATAGAAAGCAAAGAAAATGAATTATATCCTACGTTAGTTAGTTAGTAGTTCCAAAGCAATTTGTATGAGAAACGACTTTTTTGGCGATTTCTCGAGAACTGGCGGTCAGATCTTTAAATTATGCAGGGACCTTCGGATGGGCATTCTACGCCATCTATAGTTGCAATCGCACAGGTTGAATTTTCATACGTCATCCCTGGTAATTCACATAATTTTTCATTACGAGAACAACGAAAATTGTAATTTCACGAAGTCAAAATATAAACATGTGCAAAAACCCGTACGTAAACCCTTCACGTGTGGAAAGCTTTTACGTGCGAGAAGCCTCGATGTAACAAACTCTTACTATTACCATAAATATTATGCGCATCAGAATGCATGCTCAAATTCTTATAGAACTATCAGAATTTAAACGACTATCAGAAATTACCCAAGGTAATGTCGAAAGCCCTCCCGAAGTACATTTTCTGAACTCTGACACCAATCACGATTTGTCTAATGTTCTTATCCCTTTGAGTTCTAGAAGTGGCTGAATCCCAGGATTGGAACATTTTTCGGGAAAACTCTGAAACACGTGTTCGTAAAAATTTAATTCTCTACAACTTTTCCATTGGAAGCAACTTTCCATCTGTCATAGTTCTTGAGATATGACTCATTCCTCCCAATACATCACAATTCTTAGTCTTCTAACCTTTAGTTATAGCTTGTACACATCACACCCATCTCAACAGCGAATTATTTCATCCCGGAAGTCCCTACTTACTTGATAACTGATTGCTTCAGTGCCCTCGGATTAATTATAATTTTTCTTTTGCATTTTTATCATAAGTTCACTCACTTCTTTACTCTCATTTTTATTTTTTTTTATTTAGTTTCTAGGTTAAGGTTTCTTTTTTTTTTTGTTTTTTTTTTTCTTAATTTTTTTTCTTTCATTTTTTCTATAATTTTTTCTTTATTTTTATATAATTATTAATTTTTTCTTTTTCTTTTTTTTTATTTACACTTCTGTCACTATGCTAAGCATAGCCAAGTAATTTAACGTTAAAGTAATTTTGAGCTAATTTATTATTGGAATTGCAAAGTTCTGTTAATTGGCCTAATAAATAAATAAATAAATAAATTCTAGAAGTGGCTAAATCTCGGGATTGGGAGGTTTCTGGGGAAAACCCTGAAACAAGAGTGTTCGCTAAAATTTAATTCTGTACAACTTTGCCTTTGGGAGAAACTTTCTATCTGTCATAGTTCTTGATATATGAATCTTCCCTCCAAATTCTTGATGTGGCTAAATCTCGGGATTGAAACGTTTCTGGGGAGAACCCTGAAACACGTGTTTACTAAAATTTAGTTCTCTACAGCTTTGTCCCAGAAAATAGCTTTCTAACTGCCTTAATTCTAGAGACATCTGAGAAAAAGTCTCACCTACCCCCAAAACACCATGTTTTTAAACACCTTTTCGACCATATCCCCGGAACAACCTGATCGATTTTGCTCATCTTTGAACTTGAACCACGGGACATGTGTACCTTTCAGTGAGAAAAAAGTTCAGGGTAATCGGTGCTGCCGCTTAGAAAAAAAGTGGGGACGGCAATTTTTTAAATATTGGATGTGTGAGAGCCCTGAATTTTTAGTAAACGAATAGGACCTTCGTACTTCGTACGGGTCCAGAAATAGCAATTTGCGATCAAAGTGTACTAATTGATTTTTTCATGCCTCGGGGCCAAAATCGAAGGAAATTTTATTAATTTTTCTCGATTTTGAACCTCTGCATGAAAAATTTTTTGTGTATCTGTTTTGGACGACTGATTTTAGGCACTTTCGCATGTAGACCTCGCTCTGCTCGGTCTACAACACTCGAAATTGCCTAAAATCAGTCGTCAAAAACAGACACACAAATAACTATAGCATCGTTTACGTCGACTTTCGCATTGTCTATTTCGCTTTTCGCATTGTCTATTTTTACTTTCGCATTATCTAAGTTGACTTTCGTATTATGTAGGCGACAACACATAAGTTGAATTTTTTGGACCCGTACGAAGTACAAAGGTCCTATACGTTTACTACAAATTCAGGGCTCCCACACATCCAATATTTAAAAAATTGTCCGCCTCCACTTTTCTTTCGAAACGGCTGCAACGATCACCCTGAACTTTTTTTTCGCTGAAAGGTACATATGTCCCATGGTTCAAGTTCAAAGATGAGAAAATTCGATCGGGTTATTTTCGGAAATATGGTCGAAAAGGTGTCCAAAAACATGGTTTTTTGGGGGTAGGTGAGACTTTTTCTCAGATATCTCTAGAATTAAGTCAGTTAGAAAGCTACTTTCTGGGACAAAGCTGTAGAGGCCATTTTGATAAAATTAAACCTACTCAAAATCAATCTATTCTCACCAAATAAGAATTAGATAAAACAGCAGAATCCCTCAGCACGGCGTTGCTAGAATGCTTCCACGTTGCATGTCCAGAAAAAACAATAAAAGTAAATAGGTCAGCTCCCTTTTTCACCTCTGATATTCGTCGTATGAGACGAGAAACAAGAAAAGAGTTTAACCGGGCAACAATAAAAACAGCAGAAGCTATCAGAAGCTATCGAAAAGAGGCGCAAAGCGCAAAACCTATACAATAAAGCCTTGAGAAAAAAGAAAAAAGAATCACTCAGAGATTATTGTACTTCAGTAAGCTCTCTCTCGGCGACAGCACGTCTTACAAAAGCTTTAGCAAAAGATCCTTTCTTTGCAATCGGATCAATAAAACTCCCGTCAGGAGAATATACAAATACGCCCGGCGATACACTGAAACATCTAATGGACCATCACTTTCCGGGAAATGTTACTCACCAGGGTGCAATACAATTAGAGAAAGTAAAATCGGGCTGTTTAGTAACATTAGGCGACGTGAGAATCGCGAAGAGCGTCGTTACAAAGGAAAGGAAAGGTAAACTCGATCTTGCCAAGAAAATCACCCGGGGAAGATGGTATATTTCCGGCAATGCTTCAAAACTGCCTATCAAATATAATAGACCTGCTCCAGGAGATGTTTATAGCGAGCATACACTTAATACATATACCACGAGTGTGGCGTGACGTAAAATTGGTTTTCATCCCCAAGCCAGGACAAGAATCATATGTCCTAGCAAAATCATTTAGACCTATCAGCCTGTCATCTTTTCTGCTTAAAGCAATTGAAAAAATGATAGATAGACATTTGCGCGATGGTCTCCTTAGCGAAATTAAAATTCATCCAAGCCAACATGCATACCAACCAAAGAAATCATCTGAGAGCGCCCTACATTGTATTGCCTCAAAAATTTAAACTGCTCAGGAGCATAAACAATATGCTCTTGGAAGTTTCATTGATATGGATGGTGCATTCAACAACATGGTTTTCAAAGCAATAATCAAAGCTTGTGTGGATCACAGAATAGATAATACATGTAATAGCTGGATAAACAGAATGCTAAGAGACAGAGTCGTTAACTCGTATCTAGGCTCCATAAAAATCACAATCTTTGTTGCTAAAGGTTGTCCTCAGGGTGGCGTACTACCACCTCTTTTATACATTTTAGTCAAGGATAGTCTTCTTAACTTACTAAATGATAACGGGTTCTACTCAATAAGCTCTGCAGACGACCTAAGTATAATTCTTATAGGATTCTGCATATCCACCTTATGCGAATTAATGCAGTCAACCTACAAAGTAATAGAAAAATGGTGTGTAATCAACGAGCAAAGAGCAAACCCAGACAAAACGAAACTGCTTCTCTTCAACAATAAAGGTACGAAAAATGGATTTAAAGTTCCAAAACTCTTTGGCAAAGAAATTACGCTATCAAAACATGCCAAAGTGCTAGGGGTATACTTTGAAGAAAATATGAGTTATGAAATTCATCTGGAAATTAAAACTAAAAAAGCCATATCGACAATATGGCAATGCAGAAGAGTATTCGGTAAAAACTGGGGTCTCAAACCAAAAATTTTAAGCTGGATCTACACGGCGATCATTCGACCAATGATAGTCTACGGAGCAATATTGTGATGGCCAAGATGCCGCTTAAAGAGTTTCTAGACTCGACTAGCCAAAATTCAAAGGCTTGCTCTAATAGGTATAACGGGAGCTATGCGATCAACTCCCACAGCTTCATTAGAAGCTCTCTTGAACATTGAACCGCTTCATATCCATGTCGAATTCTGTGCAAGAAACACAGCTCTAAGACTGAATAAAAATTCCCTACTACAAACGAGGAATTATGGCCATTCCAAAATATGGTATAAAATGACTCGAGACTCAGCCGAGCTAGAAATGATAAGTGAAAACATAACACCTACATTCAGATTTGACAAATAATTTGATACATTAATCCCCAGTAGAGATGAGTGGGAAACTAATACAGTTCTTACCGCACAAAACTGCGCTATCTGGTTTACAGACGGATCCAGAAGAGAATTATCGGGAGCTAGCTTCTACAGCTTACAAGCACAGCGTGAACAACCAATCTCCTTGGGCAATCACGTCACTATACTTCAATCTGAAATAGTAGGCATCATGCAATGTGCCATTGAGATACTTACAAATCCAAGTAACCATAACCACAACTATATTTGCACCGACAGTCAAGGCGCTGTAAAAGCACTACGAGCTAACAAGTTTACCTCTATAATAGCATTAGAATGTAGAGATACACTGCAACGAGTTAGTGACAAAACCAAAATAACCCTAGTCTGGGTTCCGGGTCACAGTGGAATCGAGGGTAATGAGATTGCGAATAAATTAGCAAGAGAGGGATCTAACAAGAAATTAATAGGCCCAGAACCAGGCGTAAGAGCCAGCAACTCTGAATTGTGTAAGTATATAAAGAAATGGAGGAGCAAACATTTCCTGCAACACTGGAGTACTCTAGACCACGCTAGACAAGCAAGAGAATTTATTGATATCAACCAGCGCAATAGCAAGTATTATCTGTCACTAAGCAGACAAAACCTACAACGTCTAACAAATGCCCTCACAGGAAACTCTAAATTAAACAAACATCTTCACACAATGGGCATTAGCAGCTCACCAGAATGTGCGAAATGTGGGCAAATTGAGACCTCCGCACACCTACTATGCAAATGTCTAGTGTATATTATAGCTAGAGCCAAACACCTAGGAAGATATACATTATCACCTAGTACTATAAAGGGTATTCCCCCAAAATACATTCTTCAATTTCTGAATAGTACAAAAAGAATTTAATTAATTAATGTGGGAAAGCACAACAGGCCCATCGCAGGCTTTGGTGCAGGGCTTCGGCCCACCCACCACTAATTTAATCTAATCTAAAGATGTAGAGAACTGAATTTTAGCGAACACATGTTTCAGGGCTTTCCCCAGAAACGTCCCGATCCTGAGATCTAGCCACTTCTGGAGTTGGGAGGGATGAGTCATATCTCAAGAAGTATGACAGATGGAAAGTTGCTTCCAATAGCAAAGTTGTTGAGAATTAAATTTTAGCGAACACGCGTTTCAGGGTTTTCCCCAGAATCGTCCAAATCCCGAAATTTAGCCACTTCTAGAATTGGTAGGGATGATGCATATATCAAGAACTATGACAGACAGAAAGTTGCTTCCAAAGGCAAAGTTGTAGAGAATTAAATGTTATCAAACACGTGTTTCAGGGTTTTCCCGAAAAATGTCCCAATTCTGAGATTCAGCCACTTCTAGAACTCAGAGTGATAAGAACATTAGACAATGCGTGATTGGTGTCAGAGTTCAGAAAATGTACTTCGGGAGGGCTTTCGACATTACTTTGGGTAATTTCTGAGAGTCGTTTAAATTCTGATAGTTCTAAATGAACTTGACTATGCATTCTGATGCGCATTATATTCATGATAATAGTAAGAGTTTGGTACATCGAGGCTTTTCGCACGTGAAGGCTTTACGTACGGGTCTTTGCATATGCTTTATTTTCGGTTTTCAAATGGGGCCCTAAAATTACAATTTTTGTTGTTCGAGTAATGAAAAGATTTTAAAAAATTTGGGTCACCGGCCTCGTTTGGGTGCTAGGGCTCCTGGAAGCTCACATACAAATCTCATATGAAATAATGTGTGTGGTGAGTGTCACGGTTGGGTAAGTGAGGTATTCAACTTCCATTAGAGTTTTTGATATTTTTCGGTTATTCTCGACATGAGTCAGGTCATGCAATGGAGCTTCCTAGGTTTAAGGGATTATTAAGGATTTTTGTGGATTTCTCCAGCACTTTTCAACTTCCATCAGGTTTTTTTGATATTTTTGGGTTAATCGGTTTCAATTGCTTCTGATATCACAACAAAAAAAGGGACATGTGACGCAAGTCCTTATCCCTTCTTCCAAAACAACTGATATCAATTTGGGCGACGCTAAACGCTTCGAAACGCAAAAAAAACTTTCAAAATATGTATTTTCACATTTGATTAAAAAAATGCGTCACAAATGCAGGACCCACCAGTGTTATAGTTTTTCTGTTCTTTCAGCTTTCACACCGCAAAAATTTGACTTGTATGTAGGAATGTACAGGAAGTCAAATTTTTAAATTTTTACGTATGAAACTGAAAGAACTGTTACGTCTCAAACAGGAGATTTTCCGTGGCTCCATGCATAGTTCGTTAAGCCATGAGGTCGTTTGCCGTCGCGGCGAAAAAGTCCCGGTGGCTCCTACTAGCTTGTTTGGGAAATCAGTTGACTTGAAGGCCATGAAATAGTTATTTACACTACAAGGGAGAGGTACGAAGTGGTGTATTAGATTTTTCATGCTTCATATGTGGTACGAAAGTAAAAAAAATTTCATCATTGTGTGTCTGTTTTTGACGACTGATTTTAGACGATTTCGCGTGTTGTAGACCGAACAGATACACAAAAAATTTTTCATGCAGAGGTTCAAAATCGAAAGAAAATTTTTGAAATTTCCTTCGATTTTGGCCCGAAGCATGAATCATATTTTATTGATCTCTGAACATCTGGATCTGGAATACCTCCATTCCGATGTATTGCATGATAAGGCGGGATATTCGTTCGTTTCGGCAACTGCTCCACACCCACAATCTCAAAGCAATCTTTAAAAAGATCGAAATTAAAGAACATTGATGACATTATGTAAAACTCTCACCAGCAACCGATAGGATTTTCATTCACAGTGAATTTTCTCAAAGCTTGTATAGAGATTTTTTATTAAAACTATTCATTTCAACGCCGTTTCGAATGTTAGAATGAAACTTTCAAATGATCATTCGTTTTCAAGCAATACTGTGAACACTTTTTCGATCGAAAGACGATAACTAAATCGGTTAATTAACATTCTTGATGACCTAGTACTACAAGTACTTTGAAGTAAAGTGTAATAATTCGTATAGAATAGCAACTTGTTCTAAATAATTCAGCGATAAATATTAAATTGTAATCAAAAACATACAAACGTTAATCTCAGATCCTTTGTCCACAACAAACTGAAAGTGGGGAGCCATAAATACTTCATGTAAATTGTTATAAAGTCAATAAGACTCTAGATGTGTTTTAGAATAAGTTAACAAAAATCCGTCATATTACAAAATTTAGTAGTGCACGTGTTAGTTAAATTCACTGAAGTTGAATACTGAACTTTCTTTAAACATTTGAATTACGTAAGCGACGAACATTTATGTAAAATTTATTGTTTTAAAAAATATGCTAATCTCATTCCTTTGCGAATGTAAGAAAAAGGATATCAGTGCGTCTGTGGTGCCCAATTTGACTCGTTATAAATGGGAAAAACTAGGTCATGAAATTGCAGCAAATGTGCCGGTTAAAAAATAAAGAAAAAATGTTAACTAACGGGATGGCAAAAACCTGCGTAGAAGTAAAAAGTTCATATCTATTTTGCCATGACTGTAGAAAAATTAAGTTTTTCGAAATCGAAATTTATCAGAAAAACTCCACTTACCGAAGTTACACTTTTTAATTTGTGCATAAAAATGAAAATGAAGCGAATTCAATTTATGCAACAAAAATCTTGGGTTTTTCGAGTGCTGACGATCACACAGGCTTTTTGTAAAAGTGTGATGATAGTCCCGTCAGCTAATGAGGCCTACATTCGCACACCGATGCAGAAAACAATGATTTCAACTATTTCAATTTTCATTCTTTGAAAGTGCAATGCACGTATAGGAAGTGCACATTATTTATAGTGAATTGAGAAAAAATTGGAAAAGTGAAGTCATCATAAGAACAGTTATCGATTTTCAATTAACGATTATTGTATGCTCCGTCTCTATCGAAGGCGAGTGAAAGGGTTCCGAAATGTCAAATTATTGAATTTGTAAAGAAACCTTGTTTCAGTCAGGCTTAAGCCGAACTACAGCACTAAATCGGCTCTTCATCGGGAAACAAGCGATAAATGATCAACATCTCCATGAATATTGCTCCTTTCCTTCTCTTGTTGGACTTTTCCAAAGCCTTAGCTTCGGTTCCACATGATCTATTGCTTAGAAAGCTTTCTGTCGACTTTGACTTCTCGACCAGTGCCAAACGTGCCAATCGCGGTTACTGAGTGTTACCTGTAGTGTACCCCAAGGCTCTGTGCTTGGGCCTGTTTTATTTTCGGCATATAAATGACTTACCGAGCCATTTAAAGTACTCTAGGACAAAAGTATACAAAGTGTCACCTCTTTGCAGACGACTTCCAGATTTACAGGTCTGTCCATGAGTACTCCGTGTTCTTTGACCTTCATTACCTGAAAGCACATTTGTCATCTGTCATGGATTGAGCTAAAGAGAACAAACTACGAGTAAAACGAAATCTATCGTTGGTCGAAGTACATTCCTGAGATAGTAATTGACGGTACTACGATTGAGTATGAAACCGCTGTTAAAAATCTGGGAATAACGATAGATAATTCTCTGAAACGGATTCAACGTGCGTGGAATAATGTGTCTTCGAAATTGTTTGCTGGACTGCGTTCCATGCGGTCAAGTACTCGCTTTGAACCACTGCGAACTCGTAAGTTATTAGTATCATGGGCGCGCAGTAGCGATGCGCCCGTGACGCAAGTCCTCATACGAACAAAAAATTCAGTAAAATTTGTTTCGTAGACTTCGGAACCATATATACAGCTAAGTCTTGACTTTTTTCCCTCGCATTGTTCATCCCTGAGACCTACTTTATCGGATTCAACGAAAAATTTTGGTTGAAATCGACATTTTAATCATTAAAATCGGTACAGTGGATCCGAAGATATGACCTTTAGAAAATCGTCATTTTCCATACAAAATGTGTTATTTCATAGAAACCAATGAAGTTAATGCAAACATCCTACGTTAGTTAGTTAGTGGGTTAGTTAGTTAGTTCCAGAGCCATTATGAAAACCGAGTTTTTTGGCTCGTGCTCGAAAACCGCTCGATAACTTTATAACTTTTCTTGAAATATTGAAGGGACCTTCGGGTGGGCATTCTACGCCATATGAGATTTTAAAAAAGGGCGATACCGGCCTCGTTTGAGCGCCAGCGCCCATGGAAACTCCCATACAAATCCCATATAAAAGCATATTTGGTATGTGTTTGTGTGTATATTCAAAGTATGGGTCAAACATGAGCAAAATTTTTAGAATGTGACCTGAGGGTGCGGTGATGGTGAAATCGTGGCGGCGGTCAGTGGTGGCCGCCACCGACAGCTATGGCAGCCGCTCGAGGTGCCGTGGCGCCTAAAATATTTATGAATGAGGATGGTAGAGGAAGTGACTGTGATAATTTTCGTAGATGCAAGTGGCGGCCGCCACTGCCAGCTATGGCAGCCGCGTGAGGTGCCGTGGTGCAAAAAAAAAAAACATTTATGTGAGTGGCGAAATTCGAATAGAATTTTTTTCCGCCGAAATTTGTTTCCTATTTCCTTCCAAAACTAGTGATATCACAAGAAAACCCCTTTTTAAAAGGGAAACGTGACGCAAGTCCTCGTCCCTTTTCCCAAAACAACTGATATCAATTGGGGTGACGCTTACAGCTGTGAAACGCAAAAAATTCTTTTGGAATGTTTTCATTTTTGATTACAAAAATGCGTCACAAATGCTGGACCTCCCAGTGTTACAGTTTTTCTGTTCTTTCAGCTTTCACAGCGCAAAAATTTATGGGATGTATGGCGTATTTTTGTAGAGGAAATCAAATTTTTGCGTATGGTATATGGTCACTTCCATAATTGGACAGGATGACCCGAATCTCCAGAACTATGAGAGTTAGAAAGTTGGTTCCAAAGGCGAAGTTGTAGATAATTAAATTTAAGCGAACACGTGTTTCAAGGCTTTGGGAAAATATGGCCCGATTCTGGTATATGCTTACTTACTTACTTAACCGGCACTGCAACCCATTAAGGGTCTTGGCCTTCTGCAACATGCTTCTCCAACCGGACCTATCCGCAGCTAACGTCCCCCAGCTGGATACTCCCACAGCTTTTAAGTCGGCAAGAGCTGCGTCATACCATCTGGATTTTGGACGCCCTCCACCTCTCTTGCCCTCCGGTCTGGTTTTAAGGATTTTTTTCGGAAAACGATGATCTTCCATTCGTTGTACATGACCGAGCCAACGCAGTCGGTTTATTTTGGTAGTTCTGACTATGTCCGGCTCTCCATAAAGCTGACTCAGCTCATGATTGAATCGTCTACGCCATCGGTTCTGCCTTTGATCGAATACTGGCCCGAATATTGTCCGCAGTACTTTTTTTTCGAACTCCGAACCATACGTAACCACCGGTCTGATCACAGATTTGTATATTGCGCATTTTGAATTTCGGCTTACTGACTTGGACTTTAAGATTTTCAGAAGGCCATAATAACTCCGGTTGCCCAGAATTACTCGTCTCTTAATTTCGTCCGCGATGTCGTTATTAGTGTTCAGCTCCGATCCAAGGTATACGAATTTGTTGACCATTTTGAATGTGAGTGTGTCGATCGTTACGGTTTCCTCCTTGTGTTGATTCGAAGGCGGGATGATCATGTATTTCGTTTTATCGTCATTAACTTTCAACCCAAGGTCGGTACCTTTCCTCTCCAAGGCCATAAACTTGTCTTTAACAACATTCATTTTCCGTCCAAGTATGTCCAGGTCGTCTGCGAAACCTAGCAACTGACTGGACTTGGTGAAAATGGTGCCGCTGGAATCTATGTCCATGGTGCGCACGGCTGCTTCAAGGGTCAGGTGAAAAAGCAGCGTCGCGAGAGGATCTCCCTGACGTAGGCCTTCCTCTATGTCGAAAATCTCTGACAGTTGATTACGGATCCTTACTCGGCTATTAGCTCCGTTCAGTGTTAACTTGGTTAGCGAGATCAGTTTGTTGGGGATTCCAAATTCCTCCATTACTCTCCATAGCTTACTTCTTCTAACACTGTCATAGGCTGCCTTTAACGAACAAATGGTGTGTTTCAATGTTATACTCTTTGCACTTCTCCAAGATCTGTCTGATATTGAACAGCTGGTCCGATGTTGAACGACCTACACGGAAACCACCTTGGTATTCACCTACAGAGTTTTTCATGTATGGATGAAGGCACTAGTAAAGAATATTTGCAAATATCTTGTGAGCAATATTCAGCAGAGCAATTCCTCGAAAATTGCCACACTCCATTTTATCACCTTTTTTGTATATGGGACAAAGTATGCTGGTCTTCCACTCTTCCGGTAACTCCTCGACATTCCATATACGCGTGATGAGCTCGTGCATCTCCATATATAGCGCGTTGCCGCCGTTCTTGAAAAGTTCGCCGAGCAGATTGTCTGTCCCCGGGGCTTTGAAATTTCTGAGCCTCGAAATTTCAGCTTCAACTTCTTGCATCGTTGGTTCTTCTATATATGGTTGCGCAGTATGAAATGGCAATTCGTTGTTTTCTTCGTTTCGGTTGAGCGGTGTGTTCGGATTAAGCAGTTCTTTGAAGTACTCAGCCCATCTCGCAATGCACTTTTCCTCATCTGCTAAGACCAATCCATTCTTGTCCTTACACAGCAAAGGTTGTTGACTGTAACCATTTTTGGATTCGTTTACTTTCCGATAGAAGTTCCGAGTTTCCTTCCTATGCCAAACTTTTCAATTTCGATCAAAACGTTCCTATCCTGCAGCCGTTTTTTGTTTCGGAACAGTTTTCGAGCGAAATTTCTCTTCGAACGGTACTCTGCCTGGCCTGCTCGAGTGTATCGACTTAGAGTTTTTAGTCGAGCTGCACTTTTGTTCTCCAGAGCTCGCTGGCATTCATCGTCGAACCAGTCATTGCTTTTATTTCCCGTTCTCGTTCCCAAGGTCTCTGCCGCGGCGCTCTCTACATTCCGCCTGATTTGATTCCACGCATCGTCTATACTGTGTTGCTCGCTGACCATTTCTTCGATAATTTTTCTCTCCAAACTATCCATGTATTTGTGTTTGATGTCTTCGTTCCGCAGTTTTTCAACGTCCCACTTTTTCAATGCCTGTTGTCGGTTGTGTTGGACCGATATGCGAGACCTAACAACCAATTTGACCAAGTAGTGGTCAGAATCAACATTTGGTCCTCTACAGCTCCTGACATCCAATACATTTGAACAGTGCCGTCCATCTATCAAAACGTGATCAATCTGGTTTTTGGTTTGTCCATCAGGTGATACCCATGTCGCTTTGTGGATGTTTTTATGTTCGAAATACGTACTGCTCACAACCATGTTTCTTGATGCTGCGAAATGAACTACCCGCGTACCGTTGCCGTTAGAGTTTTCATGGAGGCTGTATTTACCAATTGTGGGACGATAGAAGACTTCGCGACCTTCCTTGGCATTCAGATCTCCAAGCAGAATCTTAATGTCACGTTTCGGCGCTCCATCATATATCTCCACCAGTTTCTCGTAAAATAGCTCCTTCGCTTCGTTGTCTTTTTCCTCCGTGGGTACGTAGGCGTTAATAAGAGTATAGTTGAAAAATTTTCCTCTTATCCGTAGAGAGCACAATCGCTCGTCAACAGGATTGAAACCAATCACCGCGTTTCTAGCTGTGCCGTAAACCATGAAACCTGTTCCATACTCTCTTGGACCGTCATTACTTTTTCCACTGTAGTAGAACTTATAGTCTCCACTGATCATGGTGTCCTTTCCAGGCCATCTCGTTTCTTGCACTGCCGTGATGTCAATTTTTGCCGCTCTTAGCGCACTTGTGAGAGATCTCAATCCTCCTGGCCGCAACAAAGATCTTACATTCCATGTTCCTAGTTTTAAATCGTTGTCCTTTTTCCGTTGCTTGAGTCGCTGCCATTTATCCTGTCCGATCCGAGGCTGTGTTGTAGAATTCATAACAAATCTGGTTTTCCGGTGTCTGGGAGTTAGCCAAGTGCCCAACCTACTTCCGTTTCCCCGATGACCCGTAGGCAAATCATCAGGTAGCACTCTTAAGTTTAGCACAAAACTCCGAAGAGAATTGAGGTCCCGGGGACTACGACGTGGACGTAAAAAGAGCACTTGATAGTTAGACAGTTGCACGCCTGGCACATGACACGGACTACCACACTCCGCTCATATGCAATCAGGCGCTACCCTATCTAACTACCCAATCCCCAATTTCTGGTACATGGCCACTTCCATATTCGTCCATATTTAGGCAGGATGACCCAAATCTCCGGAACTATGAGAGTTAGAAAGTTGGTTCCAAAGGCGAAGTTGTAGAGAATTAAATTTAAGCGAACACGAGTTTCGGGGTTTTGGGAAATATGGCCCAATCGTGGTACATGGCTACTTCCATAATTAGGCAGGATGACACAAATCTCCAGAACTATGAGAAGTAGATAGTTGCTTCCGAAGGCAAAGTTGTAGAGAATAAAATTTTAGAGAACACGTGTCTCAAGTTTTTGTGTAAAAATGTTCCAATAATGGTGTATGACCACTAACAGAATTTGGAGGGATGACCCATATCTTTAGAACTATGTGAGGTAGAAAGTTGCTCCTAAAGGCAAAGTTGAAGAGAATAAAATTTAAGGGAACACGTGTAGGAGAAAATAGCCCAATCCTTGGATATAATCTTTTCTAGATTTGAATAGTCTGAGACGTACTTCGGTAGGGCTTTTGACATTACCATGGGTAATTTCTATGGATCTTTGAAACTCTTACATTCATAAAAGAACAGAAAACGTTAGATTGTTTGCTTATTTGTATATTTAGACACATTCGAGTCTTTTTGTAATATCTTTTCTGTTTGCCACATCTATTCTGATACGTACGGGTCTTTGGTTATGTTTTTGTTTATGTTCTAAACAAAATGAATGACATCACACACAGACGCACATTATGAACTTTTTAAATCGAGTAGCCTTGTAACCCTTACAACTAAGTGTTTGATTTCTAATCTTTGTTCGTTATATGAATCCGTGGGATAATGGTTAGCATATAAGTCGCTGAAGTGGATATTCCGGGTTCAAGTCGCGGTCTGGAAATGGTTTTTTCTATAAAAATAAGGACTATTCCCTAGAAGAGTTCATTCTGGGTGAACTGGACCATAATGGCTCATTACTTAGGTCGAGTCGTTACTGGCTAGCATGTTAAATTTCATCTACATAGCAATGAACCTGCAACGTATGCTCAACGTACCGAGTGCATACACGTTAAAAATATGAACCAAAAATAACCGTATACTTTATATAATGAAGTTAATAGTATTTCGAGTGAATAGGCTATCATTTATTGTAAATGTCGGTAAAATAAAGATTTTTTCATCATCATTTAGCAGCTTGTTCTAAATAATTATGCGATAAATATTGAATAATAATAACAATAATATAAAAATTAAAAACATACAAACGTAATCTCAGATCTGTTCCCCACAACAAACTGAAAGTGGGGAGCCATACTTCATGTAAATTGTTGTAAAGTCAATTGGACTCTAGATGTGTTTTCTGTCGTTATTTCATCGAGTAGTTGGTCGGAGTACATTCCTGAGATAGTAATTGACGGTACTACGATTGAGTATGAAACCGCTGTTATAAATCTGGAAATAACGATAGATAATTTTCTGAGACGGATTCATCATGCGCGGAATGTATCTTCGAAAGTGTTTGCTGGACTGCGTTCCACGCGGTCAAATGCTCGCTTTGAACCACTGCGAGCTCGGAAGTTGTTAGTATAATCTCTTCTGTTATCACACCTGACCTACTGCTGTCCAGTTCTGGGGGAATGTTCCACGGCGTTATTCGTTATTTGTTAAAGGAATTTCCAAACCGTCCCAGTCGTTAAAAATAGTTTTTCGTTAACAGGCTTTAAGCGTGCCTGTAAAGATCACTTGACAAACTAACAATGACTTCTTACCTGCTCCCCACTGCATTACATAGCTTTCCTCGTGTTTCAGGTAGAATACTTTACGTGACGGGGTTCGACAAAAGCGTGCCCCCATACATTCGAATGTATGAAAAAGGCGTAAGGGGTGGTCGAAGCTGAGGGACTATCCATAAACGACGTCTGTTGTTAGGGGATATTCGTCGAAAACAGTAGAAATGAGGCCTTAGCGAACGTTTTCGGGGGAGCGGGATATTGAGAAGACAGACGATAGCTGAGAAGGGTGAAGGGGGTACCTAAAAACCTCAAAAAAATCAGACGTCATTTATGGACAGCCCCTAAAATGTCTGTAAGCATTAGAATGTTTGAGTCTCATTTGAGAAACGTCTCGGAAACTTCAGGACTATTAAAATGTTACGGAGAGAAAAAGTGAGGAGAGTCCTTAAATTTCGCATGAGAAAAATACTGTCCTGGAAAACCGAATGAACAATTTGAAAACATATTTTTTCTTAATTTCAGGGAAACCAATCCAAAACTCAAACAATGAAAATCGGTGTTCTCGTATCGTCTTACGATGAAACCAATTCCCCATTTGCAGAATTCGACGAATACCAAAATCCGGGCATATACGCCAAGACCCATGAGTTTCACCTGCGAGTCGTTACGAAAAAAAATGCCAAAGAGCAAATCGATGGAATCGTTGAGGAAGGTTTCGATTACATATGGAATTTCTTGTGGGGGCTGCCCGATGATAACATTGCTGGTATTGATGAAGTATAATATTTGGAGTCAAAGAATGTGCCAATGTTGGGAGCATCATCAAAGTACTTGTTGTTAACGAAGTTGGACCAAAAAAATGCGATCGCTTCTGCAGGCCTTAAAACACCGAAAGGAACCGCAATCAAAGGAGATGAAGTGTCTCTGCCGCAATTAGATTTGGGTGACTTACAGTTCGTTTTAATTTCGAAACCAGCGGTTGGATGCGGGAGTGAATTTCTAACTGAACAATCGGTTTGTTCCAATCTCACAAAGCTGTAGACCCAAATCGAAATCCTGAAATCTAAAGTTAATTGTGAAATTCTGATCGAAGAGTTCATTGACGGTCAAGAAGTCGCATGCATTGTGTTGGAAACGAGAAATGGAAACATTGCGTTGGAGCCACTGATTTATGAATTCCCAGACAATTATCCATCGACGAAACGCTTTCTGGACTTTCAAAAAAAATTTGCTGGAGTAGAAACTGGTGAAGTGAAGTACAAAATTTTCGATGGAGATGCGTCTTTGAAGAAAAATATACAAGAAACGGCAATAAAAGCTTATGAGTCACTAGGAGTACTAGGGAGTGGATACGCACGGGTCGATATACGTATTCGGGGATCGGATCTTTATGTGTTGGAGGTAAGATTCAATTTTTTTTACACAATCCACAAACGAAACATCATAACGAAAGCGTCATGACCGGAATGTTAGCAGTAGCACAGACTTTCCCGGGAAAACTTTCAGTTGTCTTTTATTTGCCATCAACGTTTGATGTGAAAAATTGCATACGAAACACGTGCTTTGAAATAAAAATAGCATAGTCGTAGGCGCAGAAGAAACGACATTATAGTTGAAGGGACAAAATTGTCTCCGATTTTAGGATTTGAGAAAATGTTTCTAGCACTTTTTTGTATCCGTCAGTTTTTGAGCGCGACGTTTGTAACCAGCCAGATTTGCACCCGGAAGTTGGTGGATTTCTCATTCTGGGTCCCAAATAAGAGAAATTTGCAAAAAAAAAAAAATTGTCCGTCTGTCTGACAACATGACAACTCGAGCACTAAAAACGAGTCTCTGTGGGGCCCTACATGTTTTATATACGTGGTTCGAGTAAATCTTTTCATAAATATTTTTCTAGTCGACGGGTTTGTGAAAGCCCGACCATTTTTGGAGTTTGGGCTCTTGCACTTAGCTAGGTCACTAAAAACGAGTTTCTGCTGGTGCTAAGTACTATAAAAATCGAATTTCTCCGAATTTTCTTGATTCTTTTTCTATTTGAGAGCCTAACGGTATTTAGGGCCTAAGGGGCCCCAGGTCAGTCCTGATTTCGCACCTTGCTCAAAAAATGGGTTTTTGCTATGATGTAGAGAAAAGTTTGGTGAATATTTTTACTTTTGGGTCTGAGGCCTCCTAAGGGCCCTAGGATGGTCTTAAGGTCGGCCTCAGCCCAAAAAATTTTTGTTTCTATCTTGTGGAATGTATTGAGGGAAATATTTGTGCCCATGGAAGTATGAGTCCGACACCTATACCCACGGCCCTTAGTCGATACGAAAATATGGTTTTTTGCTATTTTGTAGAAAAAAATGAAGGGAATATTTTTGCCCATAGAAGTATGTGTTAGGCCTCTTTTTTTAGATTTTTTGCGTTTGCCACAACGTTTGTAACCAGTCGAATTTCGACCCGGGAGTAGGGGAACACCAATCATGGTCCTTAGATGACGAATCAGAAATAAAAAATGTCCGTTCGTCCGTCAAGGCGATAACTCGAGTAAGACTCAACCTTTTCACAAACTTTTTTTCCCTGAAAGGTAGTCGAGAAATTTTTTTTGAGATTGAATCTGTGGGTCCAAGAGCTGGGGCAGTTTAAGTGGTTTTTGGTCTTTTGTACATAATTCGAGTAAATCTTCTCTGATTTTCATAATTTTTTTTTGTGACGCATTTCTTTAATCGAAAAGGAAAATATTTCAAAAGTTTTTTTTGCGTTCCGAAGGGTTTTTGTTGTGATATCAGTAGTTTTTGGAGAAAAAAAATTTCCGGCGAAAAAAATTTCGTTGAAAAAAATTAAAAAAACATTTTCAGCGAAAAACATTTCAGCGAAAAAAATGTTGAAGGCGAAAAAAATTTTGAGCGAAACAAAATTGTGAGGCGAAAAAAATTTCGCCGAAAAATATTTTCGGGAAAAGTTCTGGCGAAAAAAATTTTGCAGCGGAAAAAAATTTTCAGCGAAAAAAAATTTTTAACAAAAAAAACTTTTCAGCGAAAAAAAATTTTAATGAGTAAAATGTCAATTTCAATCAAAATTTTACGTAGAATCCGAAAAACTAGGTCTTAAGGGGGTACGACGCAAGGGAAAAAAGTCAAAACTCCTCGGTTCCGCCGTCTACGAAAAAAACTTTTTTGATCGTATGGGGACTTGCGTTACGGGCGCATCGCTACCGCGCGCCCATGATGTAGTGTAAAACTAAGTCAAAAGAATTTTTCGCAAATCAAAGCTGAAAGCCGTAACCTAATTGGTATCAGTTGTTTTGATAATACATTGAACGACTTGCGTCACATTAGCTCTTTCATTTTTAACGAGCAAATTTCCTTTCAAGTTTAGATTTAGAAAATATGGAAACGATTTCAGTAATATAAGTTCTTTCACTTGTTATACTTTTCAGATTAACTTTTTTACAGATAAATCCCACGCCGGCATTTTTCGCTAAAATCGGAAACACATATGGTGACGATTTTACTATCGAGTCCACATTTCCTGGAGGACATGAGCGTTTGGTCGAAGAAATCATTACATCAAAGAGACGATTTGATGTCATTCTGCAGGCTTATAAAGAAATCGCGAACGTCTATGAAGATCAAATACTAATTAAAAATGGTAAGTGTCTCGTCGAAGCTTGAACTAATTTGATCGAAACTTTAGTGGAACCGTTTTGGATTTGGGATGTGGCGCCGGAAGAAGAAGAAGTATGACGCCAAGGTAACTGGAATCGATGCCTCACCCGAAATGGTGAAATCAGTTAGAAATTATGAGAAACTTCATGTTGGATTGATTGAAAATGTTGTAATGGAAATGCAGTCGAAGTTCAATCACATCGTTAATTCTTGCGGGACCATGTTTGTCGACAAGAAATATTTTGAAAAATTACTTTCTCAGATATTTAATCTAGCAAATGATTCGATCACGCTCACTATAGATGACATACCCGAGGAGTATCAAAAAACTTGTGAAGAAAAAAAATCCCTTTTTGTGTATAACCATGTCAACACCGTGAACAACTTTCCGCTTCCAACTGGATGGTTTGTGGCTTACAAACAACGAAAGTTTATTTGGGATTCGCCTAAATTTAAAACGCAAGTCTTTGGGCTTGTGATTCGCTACGAAAAAATAAAATCTTAAACTATGACGACTGAAATCAATAGCAAAATAAAACATAAGCAAATATTCGATTTCCTATAAAGCGTCAAACAACGTCCGTCGTAATGTGTCGTAAAAATGTGTTGAAATTTTACAAAATTAGTAATTACATCGGTATCATTCAAGTTACATTAGAAATTGAACAAAGAAGGACAATATTTAAAAACACATGTGTTCTTAAATATTGTCCTTCTATGGCCAAGCAAAAACGAATGCGTTCGCACTTTTACGCTACGCAGAATGTTCACATTTTTTAATTTAGCTGTTCACAGAATATTCACTTCGATATAATAATGTTAACTTATTCACATTTTGTGCACACGATTGAAGAATCTATGCGAAATCTGTTCACACTCTGTGAACATTTTGTGCACAAGTCGTTGAATTCTGCGTTCATTCAACACATCTTTCAAAAATATGTGGATTAATAGTGTACAGACATCAAGCGAGTGCCGTAGTAGCTGAAGTAGCGGTGTAACAATAAAGTGTTTGAAGAAAAACTTAAAGAACTTTTACATAATATACACATTTTGAATAAGCTTTTGAGTATAAATACTAGCCTTAACGGTTCGTACGTCTTGTTTCTATTTTACTTCTTGATCTGCTTACCAGCTGACCTCATGAGTATATGAACCCAATTAACCAAATTCTTCCGAGGAAAGTCGTTCGGACATTGAACAAAAGAAGATTTGGAAAGCTTTCATTGTTCTTTGTCCGAGGAAGAATTTGGCTAATTGGAGAAGTGTAAAGTCGTTAATGGGGAACTATATTAACCCCCAAAATTATTTACCCCAATTTAGGCAAATGCACAAAATTTATTTTCCCCCAATTTTTTCCTCGGAAAATTAGAAAAATATGCATGCTACACTAGGGGGATAATATATTTAGGTGCAGAGCCCAAAAATATTATCCCCCAAATTTTCTCCATACATTTGTTCGTGGGGGATAACATATAAAGGTGCAACATCAAAATATATTATGCCCCAATTTGGGGAATAATATTTTTAGGCTCTGCACCTTTTTTTATTATCCCCCACTAACAAATGTATTGAGAAATTTTGGGGGATAATATTTTTATGCTCTGCACTTTTTTATATTATTCCCTCAGTGCCAATATGTATCAGTCCTTCACAGCGATGACATTTCGTAAAAGTAGAAATTCGCTAGTTTTCATTGCCACCTTGGTTTTCGTGACATTTCGTTAAAGCGCAAATTCTTTAGTTCACCTAGGTATGGCAAAAAAAAAACTAGGGAATTTCACCTTTTACGAAATGTCACAAAAACCTCGGTAGCAAACAAAACTAGAGAATTTGCGCTTTAACGAAATGTCATGAAAACCTAGGTGGCAAACAAAACTAGGGCATTTTTTCTCTTACGAAATGTCACGCAAACCTAGGTGGCAATCAAAACGAGGGAATTTGCGCTTTAACTAAATGTTACGAAAACCTATGTGGCAAACAAAGCTGGGAAATGTCTCCTTTTACGAAATGTCACGAAAACCTAGGTGGATAGCAAAACTAAACAAAAAAGGTAGACAGTTTTCATTTCTTAAAAGGAGAAATTCTCTAGTCTTGTTTGCCGCCGATTTAGTGACATTTCGTAAGAGAAGAAATTCCCTAGTTTTGTTTGCCACCAAGGTTTTCGTGACATTTCGTTAGAGCGCAAATTCTCTAGGTTTGTTTGCCACTGAGGTTTTTGTGACATTTCGTAAAAGGTGAAATTTTCTAGTTTTTTTTGTCATACCTAGGTGAACTAAAGAATTTGCGCTTTAATGAAATGTCACGAAAACCAAGGTGGCAATGAAAACTAGCGAATTTCTACTTTTACGAAATGTCATCGCTGTGAAGGACTGATACATATTTGCACTGAGGGGATAATATAAAAAAGTGCAGAGCATAAAAATATTATCCCCCAAAATTTCTCAATACATTTGTTAGTGGGGGATAATAAAAAAAGGTGCAGAGCCTAAAAATATTATTCCCCAAATTGGGGCATAATATATTTTGATGTTGCACCTTTTTATGTTATCCCGCACGAACAAATGTATGGAGAAAATTTGGGGGATAATATTTTTGGGCTCTGCACCTAAATATATTATCCCCCTAGTGTAGCATGCATATTTTTCTAATTTTCCGAGGAAAAAATTGGGGGAAAATAAATTTTGTGCATTTGCCTAAATTGGGGGAAAATAAATTTGGGGGTTAATATAGTTCCCCGTCGTTAATGACGTTCGCATTCAAAATCGAAGGAATCAAAAGCCCCAGTCCAAAGTATCATGTTCGGAGCGGTAGCGGAGAGCGTGACGATGTCCCCACACCCAAAAAAAAAAACGTCCACAAACCCAAAAATCTCCATACAAAAACCTTTGGGACAAGACACGATGTATAGGCGAACTTTTGAGTTTTTTCCCCTCGCCCCCCTTCCCCTTCAAATTATTTTAAAAAAAACTACGTCGCAGCAGCTTTCCAACAAGCCCTCACTCATCAAAATCGGTTGAAAATTGGCTGAGATGTGGAGGTTTGAAGATGGTA
>CM055405.1:18762516-18773635 GCA_029228625.1 Pseudolycoriella hygida | reverse complement strand
GTTATCCTAAGAAAATGGCTGCCAACTGTCAAAGTGACGCCATCTTGGAATTTTTGCGATCTTCTGAATTAGAATAGCTAGAGAGTTGGTTCCTTCGGGAAAGTTCGATAGATGACTTGGGCATCATTTTGATGAATAGAAAGCGGGGTCGCCGAGGCGCGGAAGTTGGCCAAAATTGAGGTGAAAGTTTTCGCCAAAAAATTTTTTTCGTCGGAATCGATAGATATTGAGTTGCGCATCATTTTGATGAATAGAAAGTGGGGTCACCGAGGTGCGGAAGTTGGCCAAAATTGAGGCGAAAGTTTTCGCCAAAAAATTTTTTTCGTCGGAATCGATAGATATTGATTGACTTGCGCATCATTTTGATGAATAGAAAGTGGGGTCGCCGAGGCGCCGAAGTTGGCCAAAATTGAGGCGAAAGTTTTCGCCAAAAATTTTTTTCCGTCGGAATCGATAGATATTGACTTGCGCATCATTTTGGTGAATATAAAGTGGGGTCGCCGAGGCGCAGAAGTGGGTCAAAAAACAAAAAACTTCCAAAACTACTGATATCCCAACAAAAACCTTTTAAAAGGTAAAGTGTGACGCGGTCCCTAATGTCTACTTCCAAAATTAATGATATCAGTGGAGGTGACGCTTGCGCTGAAAATACGCATACATTTCCTTGACGACAACGTTACCCAGTGTTCAAAAAATCGCGTCACAAATGCCTAGATTCCCTCGCTCCGTTTTAGTACATCTCGTAATTTGAGCTTTAACATCTATTTGTTATTCCAACTGTTACTTTCGGTCGCGAAAATTAATGAATTTGAATTCTATTAAAATTAAATTCTAGAATAATTGATTGAGAAGCCAATACTACTTAACATTCTATTTGGAACATTGCAATTGAAAGAAGACGTCCTTGCACTAAGCATATTTTTTCTATAAACGTGAAATCGACGTTGTGTTGAATTTCAACGTTCATTTTCTCGATAACTTCTACATTATGATGCTATAGTTAAATATTACACAAATTTTAGCTGTGCACCAGACACCCGTTCGTTGAGCTCATTCCCACATTCATGCTATTACTGGAAGATGCGGTAATTTGTGAAAAAAGATATTTTCAATTGAAGACATAATTTTGTAGTAAATAACGATTGCTTTGAATTAACTAATCGTTGAAACATGACTTGATTTTGTCAAGTAATGTCAAAACAGTGTACTTAAAAAGTATATTACATCACAAGGAGCTAAAACGTTGCATTTAGACCCAGGTGGTGAAAAGCTCAAAGGAGGACCTTTTCACCACTTGGGTCTAAATGTACCGCTTTAGCTCCGTGTGTTGTATACTATTTTTCGCGCAAACGGACAAAAAGTCAGATATCGAACAAAACACTTAACAAACTTAAGTTCAAATTTCATATTACGATTCAATTGTTTCGCTACATTTTTTCATTCGATTCGTTGTTTTCTTCTGTTGAAATCGTTTTTATTGAATTTTTAGACCCGTACGTAGAACGACGTTCTTCGAAAAGGGGTCTTTTATGCGTTTACCACGACGTTTGTAACCAGACGAATTTCGACCCGGGAGAAGAGGGGGGGGGGGGAGCACCGAACATGGTCATAAGATGACGAATCAGCAATAAAAAAAATGTCCGTCCGTCCGCCCGTTCGTCAACACGATAATTCGAGTAAAACTCAACCGATTTTTAAAAACTTTTTATCTGAAAGGTAATCGAAAAATCTTTTATTGGATTGAATCTAGGCACTGTCGGCCCAAGGGCCGCCGAGCTAGGGCCGTTTTAGTGGTTTTTGGTCTTTTGTTCGTAACTCGAGTAAATATTTTCCGATTTTCATAAAATTTTTAAAAAGATCTGGGCATGAAGCATCCAAAACTCTACGATAAGCAAGACCCGAGGGAAAGTTATAAACATTTACTCGGACAGTCAGTGCAGTCTTAAAACAATGAGAGGGTACTGCTTCACGTCTAATATATTGGCAGAATGCATTCAAATGCTAGACACACTATCAATGAGCAGCGAGGTAAACCTGATCTGGGTACCAGGACATTGAGGCATTGAAGGAAACGAGGCAGCTGATCACCTCGCTAAACTAGGCAGCAAAACCCTTTTTCAAGGGCCAAATCTCTCTTTAGGGCTGTCCTACAAAGAAATTTGATAAGAGAAGTCTTCAAAAATAAACATGATCTTCTCTGGGGAAACTTGTCGAATTGCAAGTACAGCAGCACCATTATTGATGGCCGTAGTAAATGGAATTCCAAGTACCTGCTAAGTAGACCCAGAGAGGACCTGAGGCTACTTATTGGCGTCATCACAAGACGCTGGACACTAAATGGACACCTGCACAAAATCGGCATCACTGACGTAGACATGTGTGAAAGATGTCAAGAAGAAGTCGAAACTCCACTACATCTTATGACATCCTGCCCGCCTGTAGCGAGACTGAGAACTAAGCACTTCAACATGCAGGCGGTAACACAAAGTGATTGCAGGTTAACGTGTCGTACCTGACGGAAGCCTTAACCGCACGACCCCCATGGGTGCGGAATTGAGGTACGCCCAATTAGCGCGAGTCCCCGAAGTGACTCTCCCTATAACGGCAGGCCGATGCAAACCTCCGCAACCTAGGTAAGGCCCGGAATACTATCATCTTCCTACTGAATTCTCGTCAACCTGTTTGCCCACGAAGGACTAGGGGTTCAGTCACCCATATCAAAGCGCAAGCTGTTTTGACGCAGCTCACTATCTACCACAACCCCCGCGTTGCAGCGCCATTAGGCACCTCAACCAAACGCTGGGGCCACCCAGACACCGCTGAGTCAGCTCAGGAAACCATGGTGTCGCCACTCACCAGTAGACCAACGGGTCGAAGCAATCAAAAACCGTTGGCGAACCACCCCTGTGGTATGCAGGCGGTAACAGTTGGAGACTTAAAAAACATCAAAATCAGCAAGATGCTAAAATTTTTCAAAAAATTGTAATTATTTGGTTGCAAAAGAGGCCCGGCCATGAGGCTTAGTTGCAAGACTCATTGATTTATAAATAATATTTACGTAACAATGGAGAACCAATAAACTTAACTAACTAACATTTGGTGTAGATGTTTTTTTTTCCTCAATGATGGACTAGTCTTGGTCGAAGTCGTTCGTCGTTGGTCGAAGCGGATCGTCGGGTCAATGATGTAAGTTTTCGTTGAGTTTGGTTGAAATGCAATAATATCACTGAATCGTGATCGACTCACAGAGTAGACAGCGTGCGTATACTTCTTCGATACACGTAAATCCTTTCAATCTGAACATGTCTGTAATTTGCTTTTTCACACTATGATGCCTATAGTTATCAGTAGGTTGTGTGAAGGGAAGCTTCCAATGACGTGCGAGATGGTTTCTTTCTCTCGACAGAGGCTTCCGACACCTGGGATTCCATTCGGGTTAGCATAGTTGGTGCTCAATTTTTGATGTGAATGACTCCTGCTCCTTGGTAGCTCAGCTTACACCAGTTTCCAAACGAATCATTACGCAGTACCGTTCTAAGAGATCTTGAGCTATCGCCCTAATACATTTAGCCTTTGTTTGAACGTGTTCATCTCCTCTCGACACGCCATCATTCAGAAGACTCCAAGTCCACGCAGCCTTCTCGTTGTCATTTGTTCTCCATGGTTTGGTAAGCTAATGATCTCCTTCACTGTTCTGCCTGCATTTTAGTCGACTTTATTTTGTGGATCGAAACAGCTTACAAAGGGTAGACTAGCGTTTGGAAGACATAATGATTAATAACATTAAGTTTGTGGTCCGGCTTCAGAAGACGTTGAGAGCTCGTTTAGGTTCTCATTTAACCTTCCAACACGTGACTCATCAAATATTAGTTCAGATTCAAACGAGCAAACAATTTATTTATTGCCATACAGAGTTAAGCAGATGGAATGAAAGATGTGTATCGGATGAATGCTTTAATTGCACTGATATTATGTGTGCAATACAATGATCACAAAGGATATGAGACCCTATCGATTACACGGTGCCAAACATGTTAGATAAATTCATAATTCAACATTTTTTGAAGAAAAACGAATTGAACAATTGAAGGCTAAAAATAAATAAGAAAATATTTCTTTTTGTTTCGCTATGTTTTTAATGCAGCTCCATTTGTTACATTTATTTGATTCGTTTGATGATCTTCAAATTGATTCCTGAAGTCGGTTGCAAAACAAAACTCTTCGCAGATAGTTTCAACTCAGTCTTATCAAGCAGTTCGTATGTATAATCCTTAAGCATTAGGACCAAACCGACCTTTGTTTGCATTTTTCCCATTCGCAGTCCACTGGACAAATTAAACGAAAATATTTTCGTTTTCTCACACATTATGTTTTGATTTCATTAAACTTACATGCATGCACGAGGGCCATCACCAAAACCTAAGTACGGCCGCTCCTCGAATGTCTTCACATTATCCGGGAGAAAGCGTTCCGGAATGAACTTTTCCGGTTCTGGATAATATTTCGGGTCTCTCTGCAAAGGTAGAACTGGGATAATAACTGATGTTCCTTTTTCAATAATGACATTTGTGCCGGGTATGATGTAGTCGCGCGTAGTTTCTCGGTTGAGAACCGGGACAACGGGATGTTTTCGTAGGGTCTCTAAAATGTAACAAAAATTACTTGCTAGTTCCTCTGCTGCTACAAAAATGTCAGTACCATCGATGCACATCTCTAGGTATTTCATTTCTATAATCGAGTTGTATGTAATTTCCCCGTTATTTCTTGCCGTTACCTCGTCAATTTCTTCTTGAACCTTTCGTTGAATATCAATATTCTTAGCTAATTCATAGAGACAATACGACATTGTCGATGAGGACGTTTCGAAGCCGGCTATGTAGAATACCCACGCTTTTTTTAAATAAAAACTTTATTTTACAAAACGCTTTTGCGATATTCCTGTTGTATTTACCTTGCGCCGCAATTTCATTTAAAGTCAACTTTTTTTTGGTTTCTAAAAGGAATTTGTTAGCAATCATCCAAACGAAATAGTACATTACATCACAAGGAGCTAAAACGGTGTATTTAGACCCAGGTGGTGAAAAGGTCGAATCCGAGGGCGGAGCGCAGCGGAGCCCGAGGAAAGACCTTTTCAACACCGTGGTCTAAATCAGTACCGTTTTAGCTCCGAGTGATGTATACTATTTTTCGCGCAGACGGACAAAAAGTCAGATTCCGAACAAAACACTCAACAAGCTTTAATACAGAATTTGCATTTTCATCATAGGACACTGCGACAGTTTGTTCCTTATTCTTCATCCTATTTTTCATAACAGTTGTTTTCGATGTGAAAAATAATTGATACGATGACCGAAATTGTATCAAAAGTGAAGTGAATTCGGGAATAATTATGTGAGAACTTAGTTTCAGGCATTATTATTGCAATTGATGTGATGTTTTCATTCAGTTACCATATTTGATTGAAGTCAGTAAATTCAACTAGGCAAAAAAGACTTTTTGGTCCTGGGTCGAAAACGACAGGTGGCAAAAAAAGTTATTGTTCAAAAGTGTACCGAACAAGCCTACTTTACGGTCTCAATATTGTGAGGAAATCTGACGTTTTTTGTCCGTCTGCGCGAAAATGATTTTTCTTACCATCTGCAATTTTTGTGTCCCATTCTTCATCATTTTGAACATTTCCGGTGTTTCTCAGTTGGATCATCAATTGGAGTAAATCCTTTCTGGAAATGTTGTTCTTTTCACGGTATTCCATCGTATCTTTGACCAAATTTATCATAAACTTTTCGATGTCATTGTCGACGCCCTTGATTTTGATGAAACTTTGCAACTTTGGATAAACGAAACTCATAAATCCGCGAAGTCCATTCAGGAAAGTCGGTGAAAATGCCTTCAATAAAGTGACATCACAACAAGAAACACATCCTTTTTTCTATACTCTACCCTTCGCCCGTAATCTCTAAACGGTATGTTTGGATTATCAACTGTATTCACTTCGATACCAAAAGCAGTTGAAGCTTAGGGGAATAATTAAAAGAAATTGGAATTTGTTGCTCTTAAAATATATTTTCTACAATATACGTGAGAGAGTGTAGTGGTTGTGACGGAAAATATTTTCCCATCACTTGGGACGATAAGTTGCTTGGTATGTGCACCAACACACTCTCACTATTACAGAAAAATGTCTTTCAAAATACCCCAATACACACTCGATGTGTACTTTTCACTTGGGCTTCGACCGCGCGTACGTACACATCTCGTGTGTATTGGGGTATGTTGAAATATACTATTAATCGATGTCCCACCGAAAACTTGTCATTACATGCATTTGTGCACCGCACGGAAATTATTCATTATTAAGGCACCCACCGGAAACTTCTTATTACATGTATATATCTGCATGTAATGACGGGTTTTCGCATGGGACGCCGATTAAAACAGTAAACAGTGGCGGGTGCTTAGTAAGTCATCCATTCTGGATCATTTAGTGACACTCGCAAACTCATTCGTGTATTTTTAAGTAACTCGCTTTAAAAACTTTTTTTTGACTCGTGCAGTTGTATACCTCGCCTTCGGCTCGGGATACAAACTCTACATTTTGTGCCACCAAGATAGATGGGAAACGCTCCCAACCTGTAGGCAACCTAAAGAATTTTTGATCGGATGTAATGCCGAAAACACAAAATTTCTGTTGAGCCTCAACAGGAGTGAATTAAGGCAAACTTGTATTCTAAATAGGTCACAACAGTTTGAATTACCATCTCAGCAAGATAGGAATCATTGCAGCTCCGATATGGAGTGGTTACGGACTAGAACCAGAAACGGCGAGGCATTTCATATGCACTTGTCCGGCTTTCTACTATTTCAACGGCAGAAAAACAATGAGCTCGCGTGTTTAACGGTCCGAAGAAACAGAAGAACTACTCAACATAACAAAAAGGAAATCGGTATCGTTATAACGTTATTTTTATAACTAAATAATTTCGGTGCAATAATTTCGTTATTCAAATAACGGAACAATTTCGGTACTAGTATGTCTCATTAGCTCCCTAGGGGGCACCTCTCTATTCATGCTCATAATCGAGTAAGCAATAACCGAGAACGTGCATAAACCTCTGAGTTAATTTACAATATCAGGTATTTGGTTATTTAATATCAGGTTTCATTTCATTCGTTAAGTCAATGCCTTTCTCTTGACACCGTATTCACCTCATTCTGATAGCTACCAGCCGAGATATACCCGAAGAAGTGCTCCCGTAGGTGAATTGGCCGCCCGAAAATGGCATATATCTCAGGATAATGACATTTTATCACCCAACGATCTTACAGTTTTGTTGCCCTGAACTTCCACTATAGATGTCACTCAAAAATTAACTCTGATTTACGTAACAGTAACACTTTATCAACAATCAAGCTACCAACCCTCCAAATTTTAGCAATTTTTACTGCCTACCTCCTCCGGCTGAAGCCGGATTTTAGGTCATTTTTCGGCCGTGGAGCTCATTTTGGATCCCTTTGACCGACGGTGAACACCAAACCACCCAATCGATTTTGACAAATCCGGTTTCGTTGGCTTTGGGACATCGATATCTTTCACTTGACCTCTTTCCGACAACTAGCGGTCGAGGTATAGCTGAAGAAGTGCCCCTGTTGACGAAAAATTCGCCCGAAAATGCCTTGTATCTCTGTAGTATAGAACTTTTTCACCTAACACTGTTCACCGGTATTGCCCCGTTGAACCTGCACTAACGATTGACACTCAAAAACAAACACTAGATACTAGCACCGCTGTCAGACCAAAAAAGTGGCCAGTCCCACAAATTTTAACAGTTTTTGCTGCCTACCTCATCCGGATGAAGACGAATGCAAAGTTGTGACCCACCAAAAACTCTAAGACTTCTCTTCCCCAGGTCCCATTCTGTGACTTTGCACGATTTACACTTTTGACCAGTTTTCCTAACTAACGGACCACATTTTCTTCACGTTTCAGACACACACTAGTGCGTAAAGGCTGTTTCTACGTACTGGTGAAAAAAAATAATTGAAGTTTCGTCAAATTTTTGCGAGTGGAAACACGCGGGGAAAAGCTCGTTTTTGTCGGTGAATTGCAGAAAAACGTTGTTTGATACACGTTACGTATGCTGCTAGTTTAACGTACACCATGTGTTGCCGAACCGTTACAAATGCCGGACCCTCATAATGTAATAATTTTTCTGAGCTATCAGATTTCACATGAAAAATTTGGCTACCTACTCGATAAATTGCGCAAAACTAAATTTTTGGGGTGTGAAATCTGAAAATGCTTACACTCGTGAAAAACGGGTTTAGCCTTAGCCATAGCCTTTAGCTTAAAACACCCTCTTGAGTTTGGCTCATTTGACAAAATTTCACACCCCCCCCCCCCCTGTAATCTACTATTGTCAGAGCGACATCTCAAGAAGGAAATTTATTTTCGTAGGCCTGGGTGGTGGGTGGTGTTAACGTTCGGTATAAAAAGGGGTCAGCAAAGCCACCACAACAAAACCGCTCTTTTAGTTGGAGCATTGGCTTGTTTTTAGAGGTGTGCGCCGGGGTTTCGTCGGCTGGGTGTTCATGACAGTCTCTGACAGCCTTAGAGCTACATTCAGCAAAAATTTAGAGGAGAGTTGTGGTATAAAGACAATTTTGCTTGTGAATGTCACTGGAACACATTATTTGAGTTCCGCCAACTTTAAGTCGACATTCGGCTGAGAATCGGCTAAAATTCGGCGCAACTCAAATAATGTGTTCCAGTGACATTTACAAGCAAAATTGTCTTTTGGAGCCGATTAGATACAACTCTCCTCTACATTTTTTCTGAACATTCGACAAGGCTAGAGACTGTCAAGAACACCCAGCCGAAGAACCTCTGCGCACACCTCCAGTTGTATTGAACACTGAATTTACAAAGACCATGGCGCTAAAACCTTTATCCGCGCGCCCTGTCAACAGTAGATTGCTATGAGAATATTAGAAATTATTGAAAAAACTCAATTTCTCATTTTGATTCAGTTTCTAATGTGAATTTCAGAAAAATGAATATCCTTGTGCTGCAAGGTATAATAAATCTACTTAGTCAATTTTGGCGTATCATCAACAGAAGCAACTAAATGAAATCATAAGAGAGTTCGTGATGCGCACCCCTTCTGAATTTTCGGTCTGGCTACGGTTCTGACAGTGCCCCAAAACAAACGAATATTACCGATAATATCTGTTGTGTAGCAAGCCGCCAGCTCTCTCATTTCAACAGTACGTCCTTCTTCGGCTGCTCTGTCTAAGAAACGTTTCAGTGGAACTCCACAATCCAGTAATGTTGAGAACATTGCTTTTAATTTCCCAGATGTGAAGACTGGAGTAAGTTTAGCTCTTAAATTTCTCCATTTCTCTCCTTGCATAGCGAATAAATGGGCTGATAACGGATCTTCAGTTTCGTTGATATAAACGCCTATCCTCAAGGTGCAAAGTAAATAATTTGTTATCTTGCAGTTGACTATAACGTTCGTAGATTACATACCACGGTCGGAGAAATATTGAAAATCTTTGATAAGCGCTAGACGTATAAGTGCTGGATCTCTAAGCATCAATGTCGGCCTCAATGCACCGAAAATCCCGATAAAACGATCGTTTGTGTTGCGATACATTTTTTCCATCAATTCTCCGATCGACAAACGTTGCAAGAAAGTATCGGCGAAATTACCGAGAGGAAAAGTTGGTTTTATATATTTCACACCACGGCGGTCCCAGTACGTGTACACATATTTTCCATAGCCGTATGCAATGGTCAACAAAATAACAAAAACTGCGACAATATCTGGCGCTATGGAACCAAATAGAATCGCCATTATTTTCAGAAATATTTGCCCGTGAAGGTGCGCTTCCAACGTTCGATGTGTTACTAAAAAACTTCGAAACTGATTTCGATGAAATTTCAGTTTTTTCTAAGCAAATTAATAATTTTGTACGTGTTATCATCATGAAATTATATAATTGAGTGTAAGCGTATTGAACATTTTTGTTTTGTTTTTTAAGCGTGATTGGACATTTCTGAAGATTAGGTAAAAAATGTGTCTGTCACACGATTTCAATTTTAAGTAAATGAGAAAAAGATTGAAAACAATTTTACGGGTTGCTTGCATGCGCGTGGAGTCGAAGGTTAATTATGTACAGGATAAAGTTCAAATAAAACCGACTAAGTCGTTGCTGACAAATTAGTAATTTACGCACCTAAGGTCCGACAAGAAATAGTTGGTTACGGTTGGACGGTTGATTTTAGACCATTTCACTTATGGGTAGAGCGGGCAGATTGCGCAATTTCGATGGTACTTGCAGTCTGAGCCAAAAAGGCAGCCAACCTATTGATGAATATGTTCGCATATCTGAAATAGCGCTTACAAATCCAGAAGAAATTAAGCTCATGCTCAGAAGTCTCAAAAAAAAGAAATCAACTGGGCCTGATTCTGTTCCGAATATTGCACTCAAAATGCTTCCATGCTCGGCACAGACTTCATAGCACAGTTAATAAATCACAGCAAGATTCTTGAAAAGATTGTGCATGCTAGGATACTGAAATTTTGTACGCAGAGGAATCTCCTACCTGATAATCAATTCGGGTTTAGAGGAAAACACTCAACAGTACATGCCCTCATAAGGTTATTTGAGGAATGTGTCCTTGGTTTCAATGATAGTAAAGTAACGGTCGCTGCTTTCTTAGATATTGAAAAAGCTTTTGACACGATGTGGATTGAGGGCCTGATCTACAAAATGATTAATGTGAAATTTCCAAATTATCTGATAATGTGAATGGTTTATTTCAGCATTAGAACATATATCACAAAGATTACAATTACAAGAAAAATCACAAAAAAATTATCACAGATAGAAGACTTCCTCTAAATTCTCAGATTGCTGGAAACACACCATTACAGCTGCAGCGTTTCCCTTTTGTATTGCCATACTAATACGTTGCTTGAGGAAGCTCTTAGATCTTGGTTCGTCTGTTTTCAGTGCAATCATTTTCCCTAACTTATTGAAAAATTTTAAAGCTTCATCGCACCACGGTCCCATAGTTTCGACTGCGAAGGGTACGAAATGGAAATTTCTTTCA
>CM055405.1:18729452-18762016 GCA_029228625.1 Pseudolycoriella hygida | reverse complement strand
TTGACCATCTCCCAGCGCTCTTCTTACATTTTAGACCATGTCGTCCTTTTCTGTCTACACGTGCACCACAGACACACTCGTGTGGCGTACATATGTCAATGCCCAAACGTAGGCCAGTCATTATACGAAACGAGTTGTTGTCTAGGAGAGTTCCGATTGTTCTTGAGGGGAGAGCATGCAATCATGCGCCTGACTCTGGTTTTTGAATCGCTATTATTCTTGCTTTATCTTCATCCTTCTCGAATTCTAGTTGATTGAATAGTCGGTGTGTCTGAACATCGTCCCATCCTCTCTGGACTTCTGGGAATTCGGGGTGACTCGTATTGGGATTCAGATATTGCCATGCTTCGAAACCATCTTCGTAATCGGATATTTCTTCAATGTTGAGCGAAGGTAGGCGTAACATAATGCTAATCATTGAAGATAACCCGTTCACTGATGATAAAAAGGCTGGCAAAGCCAAATCTTGGACTCTTCGCACCCCAAGTCCGCCACGTCGTACTGGCAGTGAAGACAAAATCCACTGATCGTTGTTCAATTTAGAGTTCGTAATTGTTTCTAAAGTGGTCTTGATGGTCGCGTCCACTTCCTCTAAAATTTCTTTGTGGTTCCAGGTGGGTGACGTTCGTAGCAGGAATACCAGTTTGGGAACTGACAGGCAGTTTTTCAGAAGATAATATGCAATTTGGTAATTATCTAGGTCTATAAGTCTTTCAAACAATAACCTTAACTGGCGCAGTTTCTTATCGAAAACCTTGGTAAATGCATTTTCAGTAATCGGGGCTCCCAAAAGAGTGAGCTCGTTGACGACTATTATCCCTGGAGAAATTTCATTGAACCGGTTCACTACGTCTTGATCTACGTCGGAGCAAAAGTATATTTCGCATTTGGCGGGGTTTATTTCTAGGCCAAATTTGCCGCATTCATTTAGCACTGTTTTAAAATCCTTGAAGACACTGTCACAACTCCCTGCAATCGTTCCATCGTCGAGGTAAAAGACTACGAATTCTGAAACTAGACTTTCTACAACGGCTTGAATTGCTGAGCAAAAAATGAGTGGCCCGCAGGGATCACCCTGCTGCGCTCCGTTCTGTGATAAGATTATATCCTCTCCATAGAAAAGAAGGATGGATGTCGCATAGCAGCGCCATAGAAATGGGTAGATGCCTGGGCAATTCTCTTTTATTTCTTCTAGGAATTTATCTCGGTCGAGTTCGTTGAAGGCGTTTCGGAAGTCTATTTTTACAATAACTACGTTCCGATGTCTGTTTTTCTTAATAAATGTTCGCGTCGCGTGTGCTGCTGCTTCGCATCCTCCTTTCGTCCCATACCCGACCTGTCGGGGAGCGAATTTCTTTGACATTTTTGGTCTTACTGAGGCGCTAGCCAGTTTCGCTGTTAGGCGGCGGAACGTGTTCCCAACTGCGATAGGTCGAATGCCACCTTCTTCTTTGTTCAACGCACATAAGGATGCTCCGTACATAATTGAGCTCAGTTCGTTCGGTACTTTACCGGAGAGCATAAAGTTGGTTAATTTGGTAACTGACTTAATGAGCTTCAGGCCAGCTGAACCTGTCTGTGGTGCTGTCAAATCTTTCAATACTTGAGGCAGTATTCCATCGACCCCTGAAGATGACCCATTGGGAAAGTTATTGATATTTTCGACCACATCCTTCTCCGAAACAACTAAATATTCAGACTTTTTTCCTGGGCCTTCGGGAATATTTAGTTTCCTTTTTGGCACTGGATGTTTCATTTTCAGTTGCGTTAGCGTCTCAAGTGTTTGCGGGGCTAATGTTTCATTCGATGATAAGATTTTAATAGCACCTTTCACATCGCCTTCAGCTATTTTGTATTCAATTCTTCTTGTTATTGAAATTGGTGCTTTGTTTTTAACTCTCTGTTTGAAAACAATAGATGGCTTGTTGATGTTTTGCTTAACAAGAGTCGTTAATGAGACCTTCGTTGATCTTTCTGGAACTTGGAGCGATGCGTAAGCAAATGTTAGCAGATTCATCCAGTTTTTGTTCGATTTTGGGTTAGCCAAGCAGTTGTCGATTGTTTTCGCTAAGTTATTTGCCGCTAACACCCGCGCTCCTCTTGGGATCTTTTTCAGAACCTTGATGTTCCTTTTGCATCTTGCCAGTAAATTAACGGAATCATCGAATGTAATCGCTGGTTCTAAAGTATCCTCTCCGATATGTGGCGTAGTGCTTGAGGATTCGTTGATGTCATTGTACTGAGAGTTTAGCGGAGCTGATGACATTGGAGCTATCGAAGTTATTCGTGAGGATGTGAAGTCTGGTGTTAAATGGTATTTTCCTGGTCGAACACCCCGAGTTTGGGGGTCACCTGTCGGGCTCAGCCACCGGAAATGACCGCTTTTCATGTCGCCGGTGAAATACAGATATAAAGGAATTCTAATTGTTTCGCTGGTCTGCACTACGGAAGACTCACTGCCATAACAACAGAATTCGGTCAGGCTGTTTTGTTGTATCACAAAAAAATCGAAATCAAACAGTTCAGCTATGGCGACCAGTTCAGCTATGGTTCCATACTTTCCTGGTGTCAGCATGTCGGCTTCGTAGCTCTCCATGCTGATTCCCGGGCATTCATCATTTCTAAGACTTGTCAATAATTCAGGGATCTCATTTTCAAGGTTGGTAATTATGCTGTCTTTGAATCTGCTGACGTTATTAGATAGAATGTAATTCACAGTCATTTTCTTGAGCTCATTGGCGTCACTAGGAATATTGTCGAAAGTTTCTCTGTGGGCTTTTAGAAAGGCAGTTATTGCTAAGAATAGACAGTCCCCACCTCCTGCGTTTTCTATTACATCAAACTCCTTAATGGTATCCTCATTCATAATTTGTAGTTTGTTCCATAACTGAGGATGAGTTGAAATAATTGAGTTTTCGACGTCAGATCCTGTAGTTGGGAGACTTTGCAATAGGTCGTGAGTACGTCTACTGACTGCCGACTCAATTTCATCTTTCGTATGGCCTTTAGTCCAATGTTGTTTCAACCCACCTATAGTGGTAAAGTCTCTCTCACAAATGGGGCAAATATTAACTTCACTATCATCTTCCGTGCCATCTGACTCCATCCTACTTTGCGGATATCGCTATTAGGAAAACATAAGTTTAACTTTTTATTCTTATTTTCGTTTCATTGATAAAAAAGAAGAGATGCCGAAAAGAAAAAATTCCCCGTCAATTTTGAAATTGTGATCTTTATAATAACTGCTACGTATGTCAAGACGGCTTTGTTCTAAAAACGATGACGGCACAACAACAGAAATATGGCGGGACTGACGTAATGACGTAGAATTGCTGTTTACGTTTGTGTTCAAAAATTTGTACCCTTCGGAGGCTTATCCCAATCCCGGAAACACAGGATTCACCAAAACTCCAACATCCATCGACACTCAACGACCAGTAGAACCAATTGAAACAGGTAGAACAATAATCAATTTCACCTTTGTGCTCTTAATTCATCAATCAATTTGCAGCGTCTTCTCTACACCTTCGTGGTCGTACGTGCTCAGTTGAAAATTATATTATATATATAATTATTATCATCTATAATATAAAACCCAAAATACACTGCACCTCACCGCACCTTAATGCACCTCACTACACCTTGGTGCACCTTACTGCACCTTGGTGCACCTCACTACACCTTGGTGCACCTTACTGCACCTTGGTGTACCTCACTACACCTTGGTGCACCTTACTGCACCTTGGTGCACCTCACTACACCTTGGTGCACCTTACTTCACCTTGGTGCACCTCACTACACCTCGGTGCACCTCACTACACCTCGATGCACCTCACTACACCTTGATGCACCTCACTACACCTTGGTGCACCTCACTGCACCTTGGTGCACCTCACTGCACCTTGGTGTACCTCACTGCACCTTGGTGCACCTCACTGCACCTTGGTGCACCTCACTGCACCTTGGCGCACCTCACTGCACCTCACTGCACCTCACTGCACCTCACTGCACCTCACTGCACCTTGGTGCACCTCACTGCACGTTGGTGCACCTCACTGCACGTTGGTGCACCTCACTGCACCTTGGTGCACCTCACTGCACCTTGGTGCACCTCACTACACCTTGGTGCACCTTGGAACGCCTCTCTATACAATAAGTCACTCAGCTCAACCGAGGCCCAAGGTCGGTGGAACGGTTGATTGCTGGCGAGGCCGATGGCCAAATAATTAATTTTTGAAGTGTTGTAGAGAACGTAGGGCGAAACACTTTTGCCCATTGAAGTGTGATTCCCAGGCCTCCAGGTCGACGCTATCGTCAGCCGAGGACCAAAAAATTAATTTTCGAATTGTTGTTCAGGAAGTCGAGGGGAGCATTTTACCAATGTAACAATGTGTTCCGGTTCACTCAGGCATCCAGATTGATCCTAGAGTCATTCAAATATAAGAAAAATAATTTTGAAATCATTGTAGAGGATGTCGAGGAAACATTTTTGTCTATTCAAATGTCCCAGACGTCATCGTCATCTAAGGACCAACAAATTATTTTTGAAGTTTTGTAGAGGACTACGAGTGAAATATTTTTGTCAATCGTCCAGGTCTAACCGAGGGTCACCCGATGGCTGAAAAATCAATTATTGAAGTGTTTAAGAGGATGTCAAATGGAACAATTTTACCCATAGGAGTCTTGGTTCCAGGACTCATCACAGTAAATCTTCGTATAAAAAGCTAATTCCTTTAAATACAGGTAAACAAAGTTTAGCCAATCCGGCGAACACGGGCTCACGGGCATCACGAAAAGGCTGGTTGGCTGAGGTCCAAAATTTAATTTTTGATTTGCTGCAGTAGACGTCAGGGGGAACTCAATTTCTCATGAAACTAGTGGTCCCAGAAACCAACTAAGATACTACGGTCGTCCGAGGACCTAAAAATGATTTTTGATAGATGGTAGAGGACTTTTTTGCGCAGCTTTTGGTTTTGTAAATTTCATGACACTTTGAGTATCGCCATTTTATTTATAACTGCAGGAGAATTTTGCCTTACAAATGTCTGAAGAACTTTTCCTTGCACAAAAATAACTTCACTTAAGGAAAGAAAGAAAATGGCTGTACCTTGAAAAATTACTTTTTTCATCTGTCTTCTTATTCACTTCAATCGCAAAGTCACGTTTGTTTTATGCGATTTGACTTTCAAAGACGAGCAAAATCTGGCGATCGGACGGGCGGAGTTATATGAGAAAAGTGTTTCTTTGAGGGTAAAAAGTACACCACGCAAATTGTGAGGAAGATCTCAGTTTTCGGAAATCTGTTGAGTGTTTTCGGTAGGAGGGTCTATGTAGTTGACGTGGGCCTAACGATACGCATGTACGCATGATACGAAGCAAATTTTCAACTTTTTGCCGGGTCAGAGCTCAAAGTAGGATACTAAAGTATTTTATGTAATTTGAAGTTTCCTAGAAACTTTCAGCAAAGAACTGATTGTAGACGTAAAGGTTTGAAATCAAAAACATGTTTACTGGTAACCAATTTTCATAAATTACTGACACCATATCCCGGGCGAAGCCCGGGTAACGAAGCTAGTTAATTATAATTATAATTATCATATCTCCAGCAAAGAGAATTCAGGGTTAAACTGGCAAATCACCTGTCAGACCCTGTGCTAGTAAACGATGGAGTCCCGCAAGGCTCTATTCTCGGACCCCTTCTGTTTATCATATTTATGGCTGATCTTCCCATGCGCACAAACACGGCTCTATCTATTTTTGCGGATGATACAATCACTTATTCCACCAGAGCAAAATCTAATGTACAGAGCCACCTCTACAGGCTCCAAGATTATTACCACAAATGGAAGGTGAAAGTGAATGCAAGTAAATCTGAAGCACTTTACATTAGAAAACATGATCGTATGGGTAATAGACCTGGGGACTTACCGAAGTTAGAAATTAACGGCGAAAAAATTCAATATAAAGAAAGCCTTCGTTACCTCGGTTACTATATTCAACCAAATCTGAAACATAATGAGCATGTCAAAAGATCGATTCTTAAGGCACATGTTGGCCTTCATAGGCTTTATTCTATTCTCATAGTAAACAATGGGTTATCTCATGCAGTGAAAGTAAAGGCGTATGTGACCATACTGAGGCCAGTATTGACATACGCAGTGGCCGTGTGGCATGATATCCCAAAGTACTTGATTAGAAAAATGAAAATCTATTAACTATTAACTTTAATAAAATCCCAGATTTTCGGTTAAAATCAAATAATTTATTAGTTCAATTAATTTGTGTAAGAAGTTTACATGTCGACGTATCAACCAAGAATGGTTGCATTTGTCAATTCTCATTCTACTCTCTACGATTCTATAAACTCTTTCCCTTTACCGATTACGCCGGTACCCTGTACCTACATATATCCACTCAATCGCTGCATGAAATTACAAAAACACCCAGACTGAATGAACACCTACATGATTTGGCAAAAAGGATGCTGAGTCGAACCTACAAACATGAAAACACGATCATTAGTGGGCTTGGTAGTACTGGTAGTACTTACAAACCTCCTCATTACTTGCTCTGGAGTCGTGATTCTAAGCTATTATCCATATAGACAGCTGCATGAATTGAATTATCTGACCGACTTAATGAGTATCTAACAATTACTGTATATTTTATTTTTTTTATTGTTCGACTTTCTACGACAATGCGCACGTATTTTGTCACTTAGGTTAAGTTATTGTTAGGGTTAGGGTTTAGTTTTTTAAAAAAAAATAGAAAATTGGTTGCTTTTTCAAACTTTTTTACAACCCAAAAGGGGAATATCTGTTTCCCCAATGAAATTCCTAATTTTATCAAACAACAAAAAACGAGAACTGTCAGGCCCACCGCGGCATACGCAAAAAAATTTTCGTCATATAAATTTGGTAAAGCCCTCACCTTGGCTGTAAGTTTAGCGCAACTTAAACTATTAAATTAAACTGTAACAAATTTTACATTCTTGAAATAAATAATTTTTACACCTAAAAAAATGTTCGCATATAAGTAATCGCTCAGTCCTTACGCAAAATTAAGACGTATGGGGAAAAATCTACTAAAACGTTTTCTGAAACAATTATTTTTGTGGCATGTCCTCGTCCCTTTTTCCATGACAATTTGGGTGATACTTAAAGCTTTGGAACGAAAAAAATTCTTTTGAAATAATTTCACATGCCGGACCCCCCATAGTCATAGTTTTTCTGTTCTTTCAAATTTTATACGCAAACATCTAGCTACCCGTACTGCACACATTTCGCAAAGCTAAATTCTCGGGGCTTTAACGTTTGAAAGAGCAGAAAAACTACAATATTTGCGGGTCCGGCCTTTGTGGTGACGCATTTTTTTGATCAAATGTGAAAATATTTCGAAAGAATTTTTTGCTTTACAAATTGATATCGGTTGTTTTGGAAAAAAGGACGAGGACTTGCACCACAAAAGGGGTTTTTTGTTGTGATATCAGTTTTTTCGGAAGTAGAAAAATTCTTTTTGACAAATTATATAAAGAGTTTTATTGAAGCCCCCGCCATTCTCAAACCGAAGCACGACGGTTACTACTTCAATGGCCGATAATGATCCCCACAACTTCCTCTACAACATATCAAAAGTTTTTTGAGCCGCCGCCGCCACCAAGCCGAAGCGCGGCGGCTACAACTTCCTTGACCGAGAAATGATCTTGGATTTAATTAATCATTAAAATCGGTCCAGTGGATCCGAAGATATGACCTTTAGAAAATCGTCATTTTCCATAAAAAATGTGCTATTTTATAGAAACGAAAGTTAATGCGAACATCCTACGTTAGTGGGTTAGTTAGTTCCAGAGCCATTTGTATGAAAACCGACTCTTTTGGCTTGTGCTCGAGAACGGCTCTATAACTTTTCTTGAAATTTTGCCGGGACCTTCGGGTGGGCATTCTATGCCATATGAGATTTTAAAGTGTTGTACCGGCCTCGTTTTGGCGCCAAGGGTCTTAGAAGGCGCCATATAAAGCCCATATAAAAGAATGTTTTGTATGTGTGTGTGAGTGCATTCAAAGTAGTATAAGTCAAATATGATCAACTGAGACTGTGAGATGACTGTGTTAGGATGGAAATAGATGTTTGGTGTCAAAGGAAAAGTTATTGTGTTGAGTGTGTAGTGTGTCAGGATGACCAACAAAATGGCCGACGGTGGTATGGGACGGACTTAGGGAGAAAATTATTTTTTTTTTTTTAGTTGGAGATACATGTTTGGTGTCAAAGGAAAAGATGTTGGGTTGGGTATGTAGTGTGTCAGGGTGACCAACAAAATGGCCGACGGTGGTACGGGACGGATTTGGGGGAAAATTGATTTTTTTTTAATTTTTTTTTTGTTGAAGATATGTAGATGTTTCGTGTCAAAAGAAATTTTTTTCGACGAGAATTTTTTCGCCGGGAAAATTTTTTCGATGAAAATGTTTTTCGATGAAATTGTTTTTCGATGAAATTGTTTTTCGCCGGAAATTATTTTTCGCCGGAAATTTTTTTCGTCGTAAATTTTCGCCGGAAAATTTTTCTTGCCGAAATTTAGTTTCGCTGAAAATTTTTTTTGCCGAAATTTTTCTTCTCCCGCATTTTTTTTCGCTGAAAATTTTTTGCCGAAATTTTTTCTCGCCGAAATTTTTTTTAGTCGAATTTTTTTTTCGGTGAAAATTTTTCTTCGCCGAAATTTTTCGTCTAGCCGACGTTGTTTTTTTCGCTGAAAATTTTTTTTTTGCTGATAATTTTTCTCTTCGCCGATAATTTTCCGCCGGGATTTTTTCCGCCGATGAAAATGTTTTTCGATGAAATTGTTTTTTCGCCGGAAATTTTTTCGCCGGAATTATGTTTTCGCCAGAAATGTTTTGCACCGGAAATTTTTTCGCCGGAATTTTTTTTCGTCGGAAATTTTCGCCGGAAAATTTCCTTGTCGAAATTTCATTTCGCTGAAATTTTTTTTTGCCGAAAATGTTTTCGCCGAAATTTTTCTTCTCCCGACATTTTTTTCGCTGAAAATTTTTTTTGCCGACATTTTTTTCGCTGAAATTTTTCTTCGCCGAAAATTTTTTCCGCCGGCAATTTTTTTTGCAAAATTTGTTTTCTCTTTTCTTCCAAAGCTTCGTAACGCAAAAAAGTCTTTTGAAATATTTTCATTTTCGATTAAAGAAATGCGCCACAAATCCCAACGTAATAATTTTTTTGCGCTTTCAGATTTCGCACGCCAAAAATGTGGCTACCCGTACTCCACACATCACACAAAACTTAATCTTTTTTCGTGTCAAATCTGAAAGAACAGAAAAACTATAACATTGGGTGGTCCGGCATTTGTGACGCATTTCTTTAATCAAAAATGAAAATATTTCAAAAGAATTTTTTGCGTTCCGAGGCTGTAAGCGTCACCCAAATTGATATCAGTTGTTTTGGAAGAAAGGACGAGGACTTGCGTCACATTTCCTTTTTAAAAAGGGTTTTTGTTGTGATTGACGAATCACGCTTCTACCGAGTCCACAAGTTGCTAAAGGAGAAAATGATAAGGTAGGTTTCTCTGAGTGTTTGACCCTCATTCAACTGATGCCCGTCATGCTCGTGTTTACTAGTCAACTTTTTTCGTTTCATCAGCCAATATGAACTATTGAAAAGGCGACGTATCAAACGCCATATTATCAGTTATAACTCGCTAGACCCAGTTTAGTTTATATTGTACATTATGAGACATCAACATCGCGGTTGCCTCACCAGACCAGCATATCAAGTTGAATGACTTGACTAGAAGCGAAAGGATATTCTGAAATGGCCCTTCTAGTATGTTCTTCAACTGGACAGAGTTACATCGTCCGTCATTACGATGAAAATGACAAAATGATTCCATTTGTCAAGGAGTTACTGTTTCAATTAACCGCTATATTTAAAAAGAAAGTTTTATTGATAAAAATAACAATACGCGGCCAATCTACTTCAAATTTTATTGACTATAAATAAATGTTTATAAGAATATTAACCAATGAACTCGAAGCTCAATATAACTCTAAAATTACCAGATAAACTTTCTTATCTATTCTTCACAATTTCAAGTAAATTGTACGTGAGTCTCGTCTGATAAACGCATCAACCAAATGTTGCCTAAGATTATTATTTGCCACGTTTTGTAATCGTCAAATTGATACCAGTAGTTGGTTGCACAAGAAAAGATTTTGCAGAAATTTTCAAGTCTTCCTTGTTCACCAAACCATATGAAAAGTTCTGCAGCATAATAACCAGTCCCACTTTTGTTTGCATTTTTCCCATTCTCAGTCCACTGAAAATTGACGATATAAGAAACTTTTATGCTTCGAAATTCATTTACAGTCAGGGAAAATTCAGTATGGACAACCCAGAAAAAACATCTAGTTGAACATTGTGAAACCACACCGACTGACCGTCTGACTTACATGCACGCACGAGGACCATCACCAAAGCCCAAGTACGGTCGCTCTTCGAATGTTTTGTGATTACTCGGATGAAAACGCTCTGGAATGAACTTTTCAGGCTCTGGATAAAATGCTGGATCTTTATGTAGCCCTAATACTGGTATTATGACAGCGGTACCCTTTTCTATATTAACGTTAGTTCCAGGAATTTTGTAGACACGTGTAGTTTGTCTGTTAAGTATTGGAACCACAGGATGCTTCCGAAGAGTCTCTAAAAACGAGTGAAACATATTACCAGTTCTGGACACTCCTAAAACACTTTGTACCATCCATGCACATCGCCAAGTATTTCATTTCCATAATGGAATCGTATGTAATTTCCCCGTTATGTCTTGCTGTTACCTCGTCAATTTCTTCTTGAACTTTTCGTTGAATGTCAATATTCTTAGCCAATTCGTAGAGACAATACGACATTGTCGATGAGGACGTTTCGAATCCGGCCGCATAGAAAATCCACGCTTGTGCAGCTATTTCATTTAATGTCAAATTCTTATTGTTATCTACGAAAACGTTCGGCAAATCATTGCGTTTTTATGTTTACAGCATCATTGTTACCATCGACGATGGTTGTGTCCCATTCGTCATCTTTCTGAACATTTCCCGTATTTCTAAGTTGAATCATCAATTGGAGTAAATCCTTTCTGGAAATATTGTTCTTTTCACGGTATTCCATCGTATCTTTAACCAACTTCACCATGAATTCCTCCACATCTTTATCGACCGCCTTAACTCTCAGTAAATTTTGTAGTTTCGGGTCAATAAATCTCATGAATGCACGTACTCCATTCATAAGAGACGGTGAAAATGCCTGAAATAATTTTAAAATTTATCGCTCTTTATAGTAGAAGTGGCAGCCAGTGAAATGTCCTTTCAGCAGACGGAGGATGACAGTACAGCGTAATCAAAGCAAAACTACCTTTCGTCCTAAATTTCGGAATGGCAAGTTTGGATTTTCCATTGTATTCACTTCAATGCCGAATGCAGTGGAGCCTTCAATCAAATAAGTTGAAGTGATAAAGTCTGAATACATCCTCGCTGTCATTTACCTATAATATCTGTGGTGTAACGAGCTGCTATTTCCCTCATTTCAACAATGTTCCCCTTCTCAGCTTCTGCACTTAAATATCGTTTCAATGGGACTCCGCAGTCAAGTAATGTAGAGAACATGGCCTTTAGTTTCCCAGATGTGAAAACAGGTGTTAGCTTAGCTCGTAGATTTTTCCATTTCTCACCTTGCAGACCAAATAAATTTCCCGATAGAGGGTCGTTAATCTCATCGATATATACGCCTGAAAAAAGTTAAAGTTGTAACGAAAGACTTTTTAGATAACGTGCAATACTACGAGTGTGGTGCGACGGCGGCTTATGTCAAAGTATATGAGATATCATAATAAAGAGAAACACAGTATTTTTGGTCGCTTGACTCATATTTCATTATGAAATTTTGTATAATTTGACATAATCCAAGCTGCACTAAAAGCGCCGCCTAAACTCCATGCTGCTTGATAGTCCCCGCCTTTAGTGCGTCAACGGCTTCTGTCAAACTATAGTGATTTTCATGACATGATGCTTAAGCTGTTAAGCAAATAATATCGTTATTTTAACAGATTATGCATGCATCGCGTCATGAAAATCACCATACTTTGACATAAGCCGTGGACGCAATAAAGGCGTAAACTTATGTATCTCGTCATGAAATTCGCTGCGCTTATTTTTGTCTTCATTTCGTACTTAAGACCTTGGAACTGACTTAGACAACAAAGATATCCGAATGTTCACAACATCGTTGTCTTTGAAAACAATTTTCTTTAGACCCTAAGACACGATGCCACTTAGCGAATCTTCACCAGTGTGTTTCTTTTAAGGCCTAAAATTTATCTTTCACATGATACCACAAATCACTTTTCATCACTTGAACCACGAAAGTCGTAATTTTCACTTCCAAAATGGGAGCCGAAAATGAAAAAATGCCCTCTCTTCCACTAAGGTTTTTTTCCTTAGCACGGCAGTGCCGACCTCAGTAAGCCAAGAGATGCGAGAATATTTGAGGTTCTCTAAAGAGGGTAAAAGTATTTTCGGTTCTTAAAAGAGAGCCGAAAGTAACTGATGTAAGCAACATGATGATTGTATCAGTAATTTCGTTGTGTTGAAGTGAAAAATTACGATTTCCGCGGTTCTTGTGATGAAAAATTACATGAATCACAAGGGATGACGTATGAAAATTCAACCTGTGCGATGCAGCCGTTGCCTTCGGCGCGGGCAGTAGCTCTCGCACAGGGTTGAATTTTATACTTTCATCCCTTGTGATCCAAATAACTATTACTTGCTGAAAAATTTGCGAAAAAATTCAGAAACGCTTGATGCAAACCAAATTTTTTACCTGTTTGTCAGCCATATCTTGTATATCTTGGAAATATATCTTCGAGGATGGAGATATGGATGATGGACACAATTTTTTTTTTCATCTGAAGATGATGCTTCACCCTTAGGGGAGCGTTCATAAATGACGTTTGCGTTAGGGGGAACTGGGATCCAAGAAAGTGTGAGTGTTGTATGGAACATTGCAGATAATGGAAAAAAAATGCCGACGTCATGTATGAACGCTACTATGAAAATGAAGTCTTTGCAGTGGAAAACCAAAGTTTTGCAGATTGTGCGATTGTGTAAAAACTGGGAAATTTCTTCTGAACTGAATGCATTTTGCATCTAATAGAAGAGACAGAGCACAAAATCGAATATCCGATGTTCGAACTTGAGAGATGATGTCGTAGGTTTGACGTCATTCAGGGGAAGGTTGACGTCATTGATGAAAAAGGAAATTAATAAACAAGGACAAGAGAATGGAATGGGAAGAATAGGATGTGAATATTAGGGTGGCAGTCACATTGACCAAATTAGGGGTTGTCCTATTAAAGATTTCCATCTGCCAATCCACAAATGTATGAACGAATTAAGTAAAATGTCTTACCTCGATCGGTAAAATATTGAAAATCTTTGATTAGTATACGATTGACGAGTGCTGAGTCTCGCACAAGTAGTGTAGGTCGAATTGCTCCGTAGACGCCTATGAATGGTTCATTCGTCTGATGGTACAATTTTTCTGCCAATTCACCGATTGACATTTTCTGAAGAAACGAATCAGCAAAGTTACCCAGAGGAAACGTTGGTGTTAGATGTTTGACTCCACGACGTTGCCAATACGTGTAAATATATTTAACGTACAAATAAGCAGCGCTTATCATAACAATTAAAAAAGTTATCACATCCGCCACTAGTGTACCGAATATTAGCGCCATATTTCTTTACTGAACCTCGAAGAACTGTTAATATACTGCGATATCGATACACTTCTTCAATAAAAATTTTATTCAAGTTGAAGTTATGGATCTCTTTGAGTATCTTATCGATTCTTTTATGTAGAGATGATTGGCCGAGAGTGGAATAGTGGTTTAAAGAGATTATAGTGACGCCTTTGGTATAGAGAAATGATAACAACGCAATGCCCGGAATTTTCTGCCTGATGAATTTGTAATGTTTAAAACCAAAACTTGTTCCAAAGAATGCTGCTCTGTAACACTCCTCACTCAGCGAATGTAAAAAACTTTGAAAACCGATGAAAACATCTACTGATAGAATTAGTTACAATACGATTGAAAATACGATGCTCAAGTTCACTCTTTGATTATCAAATGGAAAATAAAAGAATATCATGTACAGCTTTTACACAAATCAGAAATCCTCTCTATTAGTTGGGTGAGAGTTGTAGAAAAATAGCTACGCTCGAGTCTGTGACGAACGGTTGTATTTACAAATGGCATATGGCATTCCACTATTTAAATAAGTCAAAAATAAATGTGAGATGACAAATTGATCAAAATACATTACGCAACTACTCATCATATACCGACCTCCCGCTGAATACATTTAGAACGTCGTAGCAACGCCATCGAGCAATGTTTTTTTTACTTATTTCTCTGCAATAATTAAAGTGTTAATCTGAGCAAAGAGACCGCAAGCACCCGACTAAAATATCAACATGAATAACATGACTGTGCATAATTCATCATATTCTCTAAAGTTGTGTAGAGATTGATGTTTACTTGTGATAAGAAATATTACCAAACATTTTACCATTATGACAATAGTAGAATCCGGTTTCCGATGAAGACTCTCTCTTTATAAGCAACTAGTTCGAAGGTTTTTTAGGAATTTAATAGAACTTGACGTCAGCCTCGTGAGTCTAGACGCAGTTTTCACGTTTTATTTATCATTGGCTTAAAAGTAAACAAACCGATAATTTTTATTGCCGTTTCAGTTTCGAAAAGTCATTGTTGATATCAAACTACGGAGTTCGAAAACACCTTACAATACCAAGGTTTTGATGCCCTTCTCAAACATTTATAACTACGTAGTTAGAGTTATTGTCTTGGAGAGATTCAAAGAGCATTTTGATGCATTGTACATACAACGGGGATTATGATGTTATGGGAACTAGTCAAAACAAATCCATGTTACTAGTTTGATGCCATATATTTGAATGCTAAACATTGAACAAAATGCATTGCTTATATAGTAAAGTCACAGGCGACTCGATGCAAAATAAATCGTTTGTCTAAGGTGACTCGATACAAAATAAATCGTTTTAATTCCAATGATGATTTGATTAATGTGTGTACCACATATGTCCCCCTGTCGAAAAAAATGAGTCATGTCCATCTGGGTTGACGAATTTTGGGTTCACGAATTTTGAATTGATAGTTGATGGTTGATCGAGTTGAATTTGATTGAATTTTGAGGAAATGAGCCAATTTGCGTCTCGTTTTAAGACTTCATATGGTCCGTCGTAATTGGGTTGTAGTGGTTTTTTATAACCATCTTTATGGACGAAAACATGAGAGCAGTCTTTGAGATTTTTAAATATAAAAATCTTTTGCCTATGGTGATTGGAGCTTGGAATAGGCTGAATATCATCCATAATTCTTTTTAATTTTTCAACAAAAGTGAATGCGTCTTTTGTTGTATTTGTTTCAGTTTTGTGAAAGAAATGATATGGAAGTTGGATGTTTGTTCCATAGACCATTTCAGAGACTGAAGCATTTAGGTTTGGTAGGATTACTGATCGTAATACTGTAATACTAGTAATACTAGTAATATTATTGGAAGTGAGTTTATCCAATTTGGATTTTTATGACACTTGATAGCGTTTTTTAGTGTACAGTGCCATCTTTCAACGATACCATTTGCTTGTGGGTGGTAACTGGTAGTTCGTTGTTTATTAGTTCCAAGTAATTTATTCAGTTCTTGAAATAGATCTGATTCAAATTGTGGACCTTGATCTGTAGTAATGATGTTTGGAACACCAAAACGAGAGATCCAATGAAAAAGTAATTTTTTAGATACTGTTTCAGCAGTTGGCTTCAGACCATCTAGTAAAGCGATCAATTATTGTTAAACAGTATTTATATCCTTCGGATGGAGGAAGGGGTCCAACAATATCTATGTGGATATGATTGAAACGTTCATTTGGAATGTCAATCGGTTGTATTGGGCTAGAAGTGTGCCGTGTGATTTTTGATTTCTGACAAGCAATACAAGATTGACAGAATTTCTTGATGTCTTTTGACATTGTTGGCCAAACAAAATCTTTTTTGATAAGTTCTGTTGAAGCTTTGATTCCAGGATGTGATAATTTGTGAACATTATCAAAAATAATTTTTCTGAAACTTGGAGGAATAACTGGTCGAAGTTTTCCTGTTGAAATATCACAATGGATTTTTGAGCCATTGTAGTCTGTTTTAATTATTGTTAGACTGGAATCAAGTTTGTTGAAAAAATTCTTGTCTTGATTTTGTGCTTCAGACAGTCGTCTGTAGTCAATTGAACTTTCAAAAGATAGTGAATATATTTGATTAATAGTTGCAATGCGTGATAATGTATCTGCAACTACATTCTTTTTTCCTGGTACATGACGTATGTCAGTGGAAAATTGTGAAATGTAATTTAATTGTCTGTTTTGACGAGGAGTAGCTTGGTCTTGCTTTTGGTTGAAAGCATGAGTCAATGGTTTGTGGTCGGTAAAGATAGTAAAATCTGTACCTTCCAGTGTTGATCGGAAATGTTTAATTCCTTCATAAATGGCAAGTAATTCTTTATCATAAGTTGAATATTTTGTTTGAGCTTGTGATAATTTTTGTGAAAAGAATGATAACGGTTGCCAAATATTTTCTTTCCATTGAAGTACGACACCTCCTATAGCAAAATCAGATGCATCAACATGTAAAGAAATTTTAGAATTAGGATCAGGAAGAGCAGGTAATGTTGCATCTGCTAATTCTTTTTTACATTTGTCAAATGCATTTAGCATTTCAGGAGTCCAATTGATTTGAGTTTTGTCATTTTTGATATTTCCTTTCATGCAGGAAAAGAGTGGAATTTGTGTCTCCGCTGCATGAGGAATGAATCTGCGGAAGAAATTGATCATTCCGAGAAATCGTTTTAATTTGTTAACGCTTTGTGGTAGAGGAAAGTTTAAGATTGTTTGAACTTTCGAATTTAATGGTTTAGTTCCTTGTTCATTTATTTGAAAACCAAGGAATTGGATTTCTTTTTGACCAAAGAGACATTTATCAATATTTATTATTACTCCGTATTCGTTAAGACGGGTAAATAGTGAATGAAGATGAAGTATATGTTGTTCCTCATTTTCTGATGCTATTAAAATGTCATCTTGATATGCAAAGCAAAAATCTAAACCATGAACAACTTCGTTTATGAAGCGTTGGAATGTTTGAGCTGCGTTACATAGACCAAAAGTCATGTTTGGAAATTCAAAAAGACCAAATGGTGTTATAATTGCGGTTTTTTGAATATCTTCTTCAGACATTGGAATTTGATGATAAGCTCGTACTAAATCGACTTTACTGAAGATCGTTTTACCATTCAAAAAATAGTTAAATTCTTGAATGTTTGGTAATGGGTAGCGATCTGGTAAGGTGTTAGCATTTAGTCGACGGTAATCGCCACAAGGACGCCATCCACCTGATGGTTTAGGTGTTAGATGTAATGGTGTTGCCCAAGGACTGTCGGATGGACGACAAATACCAAGGCGTAGCATTTCATCAAATTCTTTTTTAGCAATTTTTAATTTGTCTGGATTTAATTTTCTTGCTTTAGCAAAAATTGGTTGACAATTGGTTACAATGCGATGTTTTACATTGTGTTTGCGTTTTGCTGAGTGGAATGTAGACATGTCGAGAATGTCCGGAAATTCGTTTAATAATTGATGGTAAACGGATATGTTGGAAATTGATTTGATTGTTAGATCTGGATTACAATCAATTTTTATTCCGTTTATTGATAATGATGTTAAATTATCAATTAGTTTGCTATTTTTGACATCTACCAGTAAATCGAATTTTGTTAGTAGGTCTAATCCAATGATGGGTTGTTGCACGTCTGCAATAACAAATATCCAACGAATGTTACGTCGGAGGCCTAGGTTTAGTGTGATGGATTTGCTTCCGTAAGTTTTAATTGGCGTACCATTAGCAGCACGTAAAGTAAAATTACAAGAAGTGTGACCTTTTTCTTTTGTTGTAGGTGGAATAACACTTAAGTCAGCACCAGTATCGATAAGGTAGTTCCTTCCGGAATTTTTCTCTTTAACATATAAGCGACTTATAAATTTGTCTGTATCAAGTTGCGCTGGGCTTGACTCTCTTATTAGTTTTTTGATTTCCTGTTCTTTTTGTTGTTATAAGAACAGGGAGGATCACATTTTTTGGCTTTATCTCTGAATCGTTGGTGATACCAACAATAGTTTGAGTTTGGTTGGGTTGGATGAGGAACGATTTCGTTGAACAGATTTGTTGCGAGATTTCTTTTTGAAGAGAATCAATTTTATCTTCTAGTTTGCAAATCTGTGTTGTGAAATCGCTGGAGTGAGATAAAGTTTGGATTGAATTTTGGTCGATTGTTTCATAAATTTTATCGGCCATTGTTACTTGTTGATCAAGTGGTTCGGTTGAGCAAGATAGAATTGCTTGTATTTGTTGTGGTAGTCGATTAGTCCATTACTCTAGTAATAAGTCGTCTCCAACTTTACCACAAGACTTATCTTTTATCTTCCGAAGTAAATTGGAAGTTTTTTCATCAATTAGTGAAAGATCATTGAATAAAGTTTTTAATTTTTTACGATCTGAATCAGCAAATTGATTTGTTAATCGACTTTTTAGAGTCTGATATTTGTTGGTGGCAGGTGGATTTTTAACTATGTCACTGACTGCTGTTAAAATGTCTGTGTCTAGTTTGCCAACAATTTGGTTGTATTTTGAAATATCAGATCTAATTCCAGCTGTTGAAAATTGAGCTTCAATTTGTAGGAACCAAAGATCAGGGTCAGCTTTCCAGAAAGGTGGAATTTTTATCTGGATGGTGTTAATTCTGCCCGTATTAATATTAGCTGCTAAATTTTGTTGTCCATCGATTTCGTAATCGTCATCGAGGATTGCAGCGTTAGGGTTTTGTGTTGGTGCTGGTGGTGTTGCACCTTCTGCCATTTTATTTAGCAGAGAAGCAAAAATTTGATGTTTTTAAAATTTGCTTGTTAGAAAATTTGTTTTCACAAATATAAATATTTGGAAAGTTGAAACAAATTTTGAACGCTAAAATTTGATTTGTTAGTAAAAACAAATTTAAATTTTTTAGCAATTTGCTTTGTAAAGCGAAAGCTTTATGTTTTTGCGATCTGAAATACGTTCAGAGTCGTGGGTCACCAATTATATGGGAACTAGTCAAAACAAATTCATGTTACTAGTTTGATGCCATATATTTGAATGCTAAACATTGAACAAAATGCATTGCTTATATAGTAAAGTCACAGGCGACTCGATACAAAATAAATCGTTTGTCTAAGGTGACTCGATACAAAATAAATCGTTTTAATTCCAATGATGATTTGATTAATGTGTGTACCACAATGTGACTAATGATAGCGATGTTTCTTTTCTTGACGACGACGGTCGTATCGTAGCAGCGCCAACAATGGAGGAAGTCTCACCAGCAATTACCTCACTCAAGAACAACAAAGCTTCCGGTCCCGATAATATTCCAGCGGAACTGCTGAAGATGGGTGGTGAGGAATTGTCAAAAGTGATGTATGATTTGGTAAAACGAATATGGAACACAGAAAACTTGCCTGGCGAGTGGTTAGAGGGTGCCATTTTACCTCTACACAAGAAAGGCGATTCAACAGTTCAAGTTCTGGGCTTTGTAGAGTACTTGGACGTCGCCAGTCGTACACATGCAGCTGCAGTTGACACTTTCACAAATCTGAAAATCCAAGCTGAGAGGATGGGTTTAATGATAAACGAGTCTAAAACCAAGTACATGAATCCGATAGCCAATCAACAAGGAGACACAATATGCATTGGAGAGTTCAACCTCGAGGTAGTGGAAGAGTTCATTTATCTTGGAGCGCTGATACGGTCAGATGGCTGAAATTCACAGACGTATCATGGCGGCAAGCAGATGCTATTATGGTCTAATTAGACATCTACGCTCAAAGTTAAAATCGAAGAAAACGAAGTGCCATATTTACAAAACACTTATCCGTCCAGTATTGATCTACGGATGCGAATCTTGGGCGATGAAAAAAAAAGTGATGAACGGCTGCTCCATATTTGGAGCGATGCGCGAGGGGGAGAGGTGGCGACGGCGATATAACTTTGAATTGGAACGTGATTTTGGCGAGCTGGATATTGTGGTAGTGGTGAAAGTCCAAAGGATGAGGTGGACGGGGCATTTAGCACATTTGGATAAAAACAGAGCCACTCAAAATTATTCCGTAACGATCCAGAAGGGCGAAGAGGAGTTGGTCGTCCAAAACTTCGATGGATTGATGGCGTCGAAAAAGATCTTCGCACGCTCGGAATAAGAAACTGGCAATACGCGGCACGACAGGCAGCGTTGGATCGGGATTTTCCAGTAGGCCAAGGCCCACATGTGACTGTAGCGCCGAAAAAGTAAAGTAAATCATTGGGAAATTGTGAAGGCATAGTTGGGAATAGATCGTTGGGAACTAAACCAAGTCTCATTGGGAAATCTGTATCAGCATCGTTGGGAAGTAGACCATCGTTGGGAAGTCGACATCGTTGGAAACTAAGGAAATCTGTTGGGAAATCTGTTTTAAGATCGTTGGGAAGTAGGCCATCGTTGGGAAATCCGTATCGACATCATTGGGAGATGGTATAGGAGTCGTGGGGAAGTAGGTGACATTGGGAAATGTGTATCGGCATTTGAAGTAGATATTTGTATCATTGGGAAATTAGGAGATTGGGAAAAATGGGAAATGAAAATACTGAAATTAGGAAAGGAAATTAAAATTATGAAATGAAAATTCAGAAATTAAGATATGAAATTTAAAGTAGGAAATGAAAATAGCGGAGGTCGAGACAGATAAGTTCCGTAACGGTTAAGGATATTCAGTGCTGCAATGGTCTAATGGGAGTTCGGGCGTCACTCGAAAGGCTTTTGGTCTTTTAAATCCTACGAAGCCATTGGATCCCACCTGAGCCACTATACTTAATAAACCAGTTGAAACCCCCGCCCCTAGGGGCTACGCAGGCTTTATCATTTTCGCTTGTTGTCTATTCAGAGAGCCAAGGCAAATAATTTTTAGTTTTAAATAATGATGCGTAATGTTGAAGGTCGTTATATCACTTCGTTGATATTACCGCTAACAATAATAAAATCGAAGTGGGCGCGAAAGGCACTATAAATCAAAATACTTTCTTTGCCGCAAAATTACTCCACTTCTCCCGTATTCTACTTCCTCCGTATTCCACGTTCACCGTATGCAACGTTCCCCGTATTCCAAGTTCCCTGTATTCCACTTCCCTCGTATTCCACGTTCACCGTATTCAACGATCACCGTATTCAACGTTCACCTTATTCCAAGTTCCCCGTATTCCACTTCCCCCATATTCAACGATCACCGTAGCCAATGTTCACCGTATTCCACTTACCCCGTATTCAACGTTCCCCGTATTCCAAGTTCCCCGTATTCCATGGTCTCGGTATTCCACGTTCCCCGTATTCAGCGTTGCACTTGCTACGTATTCTACTCTGACACTTTCCCGACCAAATCTCTAAGACGACATCTTGACCCGTTTTTTACCCATAACTCCCTTATTTCAGAACAATATCCCACTCCGGAACATGTTTTCTCGACGTTTTGGACCATCCCCGACAACATATCAAAAAGTATTTTTTTGCTCCTCAGACAGACAAATAAATAAATAAATAAACACATAAATAGACACATCAACAGACAAACTTTAGACGTTTATAATTAGTAATTCTGTCCAGATTTCATGTACCTCTGCGGATTTTCCTGTCTTTAATCTGCCCACCTTGCAGGACACCTCCGACTTTGGACCCGCCTTTCTATCAAGTTGTACTACCGGATTGACCTCGTTGACGTAAATGCATCCTGAAAGTAAACTACGTCGAGCCTTCAATATTTCACACTTTTCTGTAATTAACTGGCCATCATTGCCTAAAATGCTACTACAGCCCTCTTTCACACCAACGCGCCTAATGTCCTTAATCGTCGACCAAAATTTCTTACTCCTTCACTGACCTGTCTCTTCTATTTTCTCCCCGAACTTTCCACGCCCGGTCCTTCGCTTACTTGACCAGAGTCCTAACTCTTTGTCTACAAGCCTTTTAAGCCTCCCACTTCCCATCCGTCTTGTCCTGCAACCAGACCAAGTATAGTTTCCTTTCCTAGCAACGACGAATGAAAATGCCCTTCATTTCATGCTTTAGAAGGTGTTTTCACATTGTTAGTCTGGTTTTCCCTATGAAAATTGCACTGCTTTCACTTTTTGCATGAAAAATTTGATCTTCTTTGGACTTTCAGCAAAAAAGTGTAATAAAGATTGCTGAAACTGCATCATGGGTTCATAAGATATTTTCATTATTTTGTTGTAAATTCTAGTATAATGTGCCAGTTAATGCACTGAAAACTCTGATAGTACAATATTAAACGGAAGACTGTGGCAGTAGAAGTTTTTTGTGACGAAACTAATGTTTGTAGTAGAATAGGGCGTTTTACTTTGACTAGAAGAATAATAAATTATTTTTAAATTGCCTGACTCCACCCACGATAAATTCATTTGACCATTTTATTTATTTCTCAAACACATTTACTAGTTGACATCATAAAACATTTCTCACATTTCAATGATGAGCAATGGAACTTATTGCATCTTCTCAGATATCCAATCAACATATTCGGAAATCTTAATAAATCCTGGTGGTGTTTTGCTGGCGCAATCCTTCCAAATGTTACCAAATGACACAATGCCAGCCAATACTTCAACATTCTCTTCTCGCACAATCAAACCTGCTCCTTGAGCTCCGCCACAAACATTGAAATCCACATCTTTAGCGCAGAAGAAATGACTCACAATGCCATGAATATGTGGATAAACAATTTCACATTCACTTGGTGTCATTACCGTCATTCGTCCGTACTCCAAAACGGTGGATGTTGGTCCATAGTCCGACATGTAACTGAATGCAGCTACAGTTCCAATTTGTCCTTGTCTTGGTAGATCTTCACTTTGTTTCGGTAGAGCAATCGGCTGAATTTTCGGTGAGAATTCGATCGGTGTGGGGGCTATTATAATTGCCAAGTTGTTGTCGTCGGTGGCATCATCGAAATTTTCGTGAACAATTCCTTCATATGAAGTCATTGACTGTAGGTCCTTTTGTCTTTTGCCACCGAATCTTAAATCGAATCGTTTGTAGTGGTACACGTTAACTGCGGCAGTTAAAATATGTCGGTTCGATATTAATACTCCACTTGCTGGCCATGTTTCATCGTACATGTCCCAGACCCACATGTGTACATGGTAGGGAACTGGATCGTCAGATTTTATTCCATGCCACATACGCGCCATTGGAGTGGCCTTGCGTTAGATTTAGATGTGAATGCATTACAGGGACGAACTAATGCAAATAAATCTCACCTGAGCCTGGATTATGCATAGCGCCAACAATGGTAAGAGTTTCATCGAAATTTGTTTAGTTGTTTACTTCGTCGCGAATTGAATAGAATAAAATCAATATTTGTTTTTTGCACTCAATTTATTATACCTTTTAAAAGTTCCCGCTGATTAGTGATCTACGGAATTATTTTCCTTTGTCGGTTGTGCTTTTCGGTCGATGTATTTTACTTTAATTGGTTAATTAATTGATATTTTATCACGAAATTCGTTAAAAGATCAGTTTTCCTGATAATGTTCAACTGGTGAAAACATGTTGTTTATTCCTAATTTAATTAATGAATCAAAAAAAAAATTGTTTTTAATTTCTTAATACTTTGAAATTTGATTCTTTTGAAAAGTTTGTTTTATTCATCAAATAAATCTACAAGTTTTTTCCACAATTACTGGAACCTCCAGTCATTTTTCTCTTTTAGAGATTTTTAAAAATTCTCCACTCATGTTTTTCATTATGCAGTAGCAATAAAAGTAGTTATTGACCCTAAATAAGTTGAATTCATAAACCTACAGAAACCACAGGTAGTGTCGCGCCTTTATCTGGACGACCAAAATAAGGAGGACGAAATCCCCACGACCAAAATTCGTATGAACAAAAACTAGGCCATGGAAATTTTACGAAAAGTAAAGCTACGGAGCTACGCCGCGAACCTGAAATAAGAAACAGGCTCGAATGACGTTCAAAGGGAGTATCACCTTCCTAGCGGGGTCTAAGGGGTAAAGCCCCATGCCTGCATAGCATAATATAGCTCGCCACCGTTCACTCGGAATTTGGTCGTCCGTATTTTGTCCCCCTTATTTTGGTCGTCAGGATAAAGAAACCACTCCAGGTACTTCTATGGTGGGCGTAATCTCGTTTCAATATAGAAAACCTCTTCGGCAACATCTTGTGCTCCAAATCACACTGACGAGAAATATTTACTTGTGATTGGTAATTTTGCCTCCGGGTAATCTGACTTTTCTAATACTGTTTTTTCGGGTAATTTACCTTGGAGAAATTTGTTGCTAAAGGTACATTTTTTTACTCGTTGTCCCACCGAAAACTTGTCATTACATGTATATGTGCACCCCACGGAAATTATTCATTCCATGCTATTCATTACATGTAGCCCCCACCGGAAACTTCTCATTACATATATATCTGCATGCAATGACGCGTTTTCGGTTGGGACACCGAGTAAAACAGCATATAGTTGGGGATGCTCGCAAACTCATTCTTGTATTTTTAAGCAACTCGCTTTAAAAACTGTTTTTTGACTCTTGTAGTTGTATATCTCGCCTTCGGCTCGGGATATAAACTCTACACTCGTCAAAAAACAGTTTTCAAAGCTATTTGCTTAAAAACACCCTCTTGCGTTTGGCTCATTTCACAAAATTAATCCCTCATGTAATGACTTATTTCTGCATTCCCCACTGTAATCTACTATAAGTCGCTGTTCCATATGGAAATGTGGTCTATTACATGTAGGGTTCTTTCGATATTTGTGTCCACATGTAAGAACATTGTGTCCTATCCTCAAAACTCATTACATGCAACTAATGTCATTATCTCCGTTTTAGTACCAACATTATAGTCGAAACGGTTGAAACCGTTGAATGTTCGAATGACGTGAGCAGATGTTCGAAAATATGACAGTCAAAGTACACATGTTGATCTATTCATCTTTACATCTTCTATACATCTTTTGATCTATTCTTCAAACAAATTCGAGAAATAATTAAATTTTAATTGTGTTGTTGTGGTTTTTGTTTATTGGTGGGTAAATATTACATGCATTGACAACTTCTTTCCATATGGAACAGCGAATAAAATAGCATACGTTCCATGCTGTGAAAATAATTCATTAATTCGAGATCAATTTTGTGAACTCGAAAACTTACTCGCGAATTTTCGAGCAACTCGCTTCGGAAACTGTTTTTGACGCGGGTAGTCTCTCTACCCTTGTCAAAAACAGTTTCCAAAGCTGGTTGCTCGAAAACACACTCGTAAGTGCCGCTCATATCACAAAATTGATCCCTCATCTAATGAATTATTTTCACTGCATAGAACGTAGAGATGTGCGCCGGCTGCAGTAGTTAAAATCTCAGCAGCCGCCGCCGAAAATTAAAAATTGTCCAGCAGATCACACCTCTGCCGAAAAAACAAAAACATTGCGCCGCCGCCAGCCGCCGATACTTTTTTTTAACAAAAACTCGGCGCAGACTGCCAAACCTATCATAATCAAAATTTTTTTTAAATTTCATTTAAAAACATTTATTTTGAATTAAAAAATTGTTTCACTTTTCGTATTAGTCACTAAAATGAAAAATATTGTTCTCTTTGCGGCTCTTAGCAAAAAACTAATTCCATCGTAAATGAGAACATCACTTACTACCTAAGGGCCGCTTACACGTTCGTATAACTCGTATGAGGAGACAACTGAGAAAAATGATGTAATAAAGGGACAGACGTCAAAATGACATGTGTTAAATGTCAATTTAACATGTGTCAAATATCAAGGTCAAATTTCAAAGTGACATGTGTCAAATATATCAAAATGACGGATGCCAAAGTGACAGTCGCAAAATTTCAAAGTGACAGGTGTCAAAGTGACAGATGTAAGATTGTGTCATATGTCAAAGTGACAGATGTCACAATGACATATGAGAAAGTGACAGCTTCCAAAGTGACATGTGTCAAATAATAAAGCATTCTATTCCAAACCAAAATAGATTTAAGATTTTATTGAAGATAATTTTCCTTTGAGCGCTATTTTTGCGCCCAAAATAGCCGCCGCCGATGAAACGTTTAACATACGCCGGCGGAGCCGTCGAAAAGACAGCTTCAGCCGGTTCAAGCCACCGCCGAAACGTTCAAAAAAAAATTACAGCCGCCGCCGAGAAAAATTGACCGGCGCACACCTCTAATAGAACGTAATCTGATATTAAACTTGCTTGACAGATGAAACTCTTTTTCTTTCGCTAGTATTTTCATTCGAACTGTGCTCCCTTAGATTAATCTTTGAGATGCTTACCTGCTTATGATACACGCAGTCCACGTAACTCTCATTACCAGACAAAAGATGATTTACAAACTCAGCAGCGCAAGCTCCTTCTTATTCATCGTTCAAGTGAAGAAGGAACGCAAGGAACTAAGTAAAACGTTAACATTACTCAATTTAATGGTAAACGATTAGTGTCGTAATATACGTTGAATTCCAGGTTTCAACTCATCTCAATGTGAATCGAATGTTAATGAACGCTAATCGCTAATTTCTTTTTGCCCAAGAGCTTCAACATCCATCCAGTTTTTGTTTTTCTGGAACTCATGCATCTCATCATGAAATTCGCTATGCTTTGACAGAAACCGATGTTTCGATAAAAGCGCCGATTCTCCTATTGGTGGCTGTAGATAATAGATAGACGCGAACACTGTATCCAAATATTCTTTTGAGAGAAGTAGGAAAATGGAGGAAGTAGCCATTCTATCTCCAATATAGTAAGAAATTTCTTAGTATAAGAGCAGGTATGCGATCTTTCTATATCAATTCATAGTGCATGCGCAGACCGTAAAATGTTTAGACCGGACTTTACAGATCTAAGCAAGATGGGCAAAGGCTCTCTGCTCTGTTGAAGCCATACGTCGATACAAATTTGACAATAGCCGAGTAAAAATCTACATATACTGAAAAAGTATCTACAAGCGACGTAGGAATTGTGTTTATAATATACGCCGCCAACGTATTATATGCGCGGTGAATGTATTATCAACCTTATTTAAGTATTTTGTAGTATGTCATACATAACGCACGTGTTATGAGCTCATACAATACGTGCACGGTGTTCGTAATACGTACACGGTGGATAAAATACGTCGGCGGCGTATATTATAAACACAATTCCTACATCGCTTCTCAGCGTAAAACGGAGGCAAACTCAGAAAACCTGATTTCACATCCAATGATATCGACTAATCACAAGAATATGCTTTTTAGGTAGTCCACAGTAATTGCTACCATCACCTCTTAAAATTAAAGGCGTTAAACAGTTCTCAATTTCGGGTGATGTCGTTAAAATCATTTCCTTTCTTAGATATGGAATGTGTTATCATTACGCTGTTACAACGTTCGTAATCTTAAAAACACTTCAATGGAATTGATAGCAAATAAATTGCTAAGTTACGAATGGTTCAATCATTTCGGAGTACAACTTTTTCCAAGAAACAATGAAATTTGTTGTCGCAATTTGCGTTTTATTTTGTGCTACGCATATCCACGTAATTTGATCAAAAATGTTGAAGATTTGAAAATAATTAAAGAAGAAATTCATTTCAATCGTGCAGGCAATTATTAATGGATATTCAGCGCCTCAATCGCCACATAATGTCCATGTATTCTCAATGATTGATGCAAATCTTGGAATTGGTGGTGGTGGTTCTTTGATTTCATCATTGCACATACTAACAGCGGGGAACTTGATACACAATTTCATAGAATGGAGATGTCGCTTTGGAAGTCAGCTTTTATTGCAAACGCGTCAAGTTATCAGTCATACAGCATTAGCTCATCCCGAGTACACGCCAAATCCACGACAAAATGATATTGGGATAATAACACTTCCAGCGAACATCATTCTATCTTTTTCCGGTTAGTTTATTCTCAAAAACGGGTTTACCCAAATAACAACGGTCTTATTTCATCGATTAGTCGATGTTGCTCCAATTTCGCTTCCAACACTAAATAGTCCACAACAAATACCACTGGAAAATGAACAAGGTTCAATGATTGGCTTCGGTGGAACAGGAGGAACATCCACATCGGTTGAACGATTGCAAAGAGGTCACCAAAGGGTCGTCGATGAGGCACGGTATGAGAATGAGTTTCAAATTAAACCCGAAAATCAAAAACTCCCTTCAAAATGTCGACAGATGTAACTTTGTTTTCGGAGTCGACAACATTAACTTTTTCTGTGGTGAAGATTCGGTTTCTCGGTCGAATATTTGCAATCAAGATATTGGTGGAGGATTTGTGGTGTCCTACAATGGCGTTGATACTTTGATGGGAATTAGTGCAATGGTTATTGAAGCCTGCAGTGCAACATGGCCCTCTGCTTATACTAGAATTCAGCCATACAGAACTTGGATACGTTCAGTAACGTCTGTATAAAAATATTTGGCAAAAGAAATAGAAAAAATTTGAAAAATAAGTTCTCATTTTGAAGATCACAAGCTTTACTCCCTTTTTCGCTCCATACGAAGAGATTATGTTTTTGATGTAACATTTTCAACGTTTCGAAGAGTTAGTTGGGCGGATCCATTTGTTATCGAATAGAACTGCAACATAAGCAGGGCCGTTTAGAGAGAAACTATTGTGTCTATCTGTCAACACGATTCGAATTAAATTTTTTTTTCTTATCGACAGATCCAAGTTGAACAGTTTATAAAAGAAAATTTTTTGAGTTTGGGTCCTTGGCCTTGGCTCATTCCGGTTGATGACTTTTTGATGGCTTTTAAATGGATCAGTTTGATGTGCTGTGTGAGGAAACGAGACACACTTATGTCATTTCAGCCAGAGTCCAGAGTAAAGCGTTAAAAATTTACACATCACAGTGTTACTCACAGGGATTCGTTGAATTTATTTTGATGTGTAAAAAAGTGGCGCTTTGTTCTATGTGAAACAATGTCAAATTCCATACATTTTTGAACCACATCACAAAAGATGTCTTTAAAGCCATCATTGAGGGATCTTATTTGACACAGGAGGCTCACTTTTGACAGTTATTGTTTCACTACTTTATTTCCCACCTGTCAATTATTTCACTATTTTATTTCCCCCTTGTCAATTATTTCAATACTTTATTTTCCACCTGTCAATTATACCGTCTATCTCGTGACAAAGAGGCACATTCCCATGCAAACAAGTTTTCATAGGCCTATAACTCTGATTTCGCTCCATCAATATTTTCAGAATTTCGGCAGTCGAATATATAAAGTTTGATCTTCTTCTCCTATCAATTTTGTTTGAATTAATTGAGAGGATACGAAGTGATGGGCGCTCGAAAATTATTCATTCTGGGAATGTGCCGCTTTGTCACGAGATAGACGATACGTGTTTTGTTGGGAATCTGACTTTCTGACCGCCTGTGCATAAAATAGTATATATAACACGGACCTGAAACGGCTGATTTAGACCTAGGTGATGAAAAAGTCAGAGGATGTTGTATAATATACTATTCTGCTAGGCCCCAAGTGTTTTTGTACATAACTCGAGTAAATGTTTACCGATTTTCATAGATCTTTTTTAATCGACAGGTATTATAAAAGCCAAACAATTTATAGAAGGAAATTTTTGAAGTTTCGACTTAGCTAGGGCTCTAAAAACGAGTTTCTGCTGCTTAGACTTTTTTCCTGAAAGGTAATTGGAAAATCATTTTTTGTATTGAATCTGAGCCCTGTCGGCCCAAGGGCCAATGAGCTAGGGTCGTTTAAGTGGTTTTTGGTCTTTTGTACATAACTCGAGTAAATCTTTTCCGATTTTTATAAAACTTTTTTTGTTTGAAAGATTTGGGCATAAACAACAATTTTTGGAAGAAACTTTTTTGAATTTGAGTCATTGGACTTAGCCAGGGCCCTCAAGACGAATCTCTGTTTGAGCTCTTTGTGTTTTTTGTACATAACTCGAGTAAATCTTTTCCGATTTTCATAAATTTCCTTTCATTTGAAAGATCTGGGCATGTCCGATATTTTATGGAAGAAACTTTTTTGAATTTGAGTTCTTGGACTTAGCTAGGGTACTACAAACGAGTCTCTGCTAGGGCGATACGTGTTTTTTGTACATAACTCGAATAAATCTTTTCCGATTTTCGAAAAAACTTTTGTTTGAAAGATGTAGGCATGGCCGACAATTTATAAAAGAAACTTTTGCCTGTGCTTAGGGCTCAGGTGGGCCTCATGTCGATCCTAAGGTCGGCCCTAACAAAAAAAAATTTTTTTTGCTATGTTTCAGAGCAAATTGAGGGAAACATTTTTGTCTATGAACGAATGTGTCTGAGGCCTCTCCTGACGGCCCCAAATTGAGGTGAACATTTTCTTGTATTTGAAGAAGGGTTTTTGACACCGAGGCTTCGGACGGGTTTTGCAATATTGCCCTATCGGCAATTTCCAATACAATTTAATGTGGACGTAAGGCAATATTTACTTAAATATGTTAGAGTCTTTTCGTAACATCAGCTCTGTTTGCCGCATCTATTCTGGTACGTACGGGTAACGGGACGGGTACGGAAAATTGTCCATGGAAGTATGTGTCCGACGCGTGTGGAATGTGGAAATAATGTTTTCTTAGCGGTACCAAAGATTTCCCGATATCTGTCAAAATCAAGTGAAATTTCCCGATAAATTAAAACGCATTTCCCGGTCAGGTTTCTGATTTTTAGACCCGTACGAAGTACGTCGGACGTCGGACCGATGCAGCGATATTTTTCATTCATGATGTTCTCACAGGGAAACTAAACTGTCAGTTTATCCGTGATAAACTCATATTGAACGATGGCACGCGAATTCTACGTAGATCTTCACTGATTAGAATCACTGGCAGTTCCCATGAGTATTCACAATTCTCACCACTAAACTTCGCGTGTCGACTATTTAATATTGCTGCCAACCACATCGATCCGACCCTTCCGTCACGTGAATTCAGAAGAGAAGTCCACAAGCTTGATGACTCGGTGTTCGGTACCTTCGGCCTTGTTGGATGATGTGTTTGTTTTGGTGCTTTCTTTTCACAAATATCATTTAAAACCGAAAGCACTTACCCGGTGATTAACCTTTTCCATTTATCTGATGTTTTCCAAAAAATTAAATTTATTTTCTGATTGCACAGTTTACTTTTCGCCGGAGTTTCTGTAATTGGATGGCCGTTACTACATTCTGGCTCCACTTCGACGTATTCTATGACGACTGATTTATTTGATACGATTTACGACGATATACTATTTTTGACGATACGCTTTAGTTGAATTTGCTTTTTCACTTTTGACGAATTTTTTTTTTTTCTTTAAATTTTTGACTTAGATTTACTCGATCTTAACTATTTGTTAGATATTTTTGTTGATATTTTTGACTTAGATTTACTCGATCTTAACTATTTGTTGTTTGTTGTTTTGAATTTGATTTTCTATGTTCTATCTATGTTCGTTTTTTAACGTTTTTTGATTTTTTATTTTTCGATTTAGACATTTGTACAGATACGCTTAATTTATTGTATTGTAACGTTTTGATGGTTTTTTAACGAGGTCTATGACAGCAGTCATAGACACTCTTTTTCCATGTCATCTAGAAGATAGAAGACAATAAAATGCAATTCATCATCACGTAGGTCTGATGCGTTTACTACCACGTTTGTTACATTGCGAATTCGAACCCGGGAGTAAGGGGAAAACTTTTTTTGTTGCCTCCAGATGACAAATCAGCGAAAAAAACAATGCCCGTCTGTCTGTCTGTCTGTCTGTCGGTCTGTCTGTCTGTCTGTCTGTCTGTCCGTCAACACAATAACTTGAGTAAATCTTGACCGATTTTCAAAAACTTTTTTTTTTCCTGAAAGGTAGTCGAAAAATAATTTATGGTATTGAATCTGGGCACTGTCGGCCCAAGGGCCGCCGAGCTAGGGCCGTTTAAGTGGTTTTTTGTCTTTTGCACATAGTTCGAGTAAATCTTTTCTGATTTTCATAAATTTTTTTTTGTTTGAAAGAGCTGGGAATGGCCGACAATTTATGGAAGAAACCTTTTTTTTAATTTGAGTCCTTGGACTTAGCTAGGGCACTAAAAACGAGTCTCTGCTAGGGCTCTATGTGTTTTTTGTACATAACTAGAGTAAATCTTTAACGATTTTCAATTTTTTTTTGTTTGAAAGATCTGGGCATGACCGACAATTTGTGGAAGAAACATTTTTCGATTTGAGTCTTTGGACTTAGCTAGGGCACTAAAAAAGAGTCTTTGTTAGGGCCCTACGTGTTTTTTGTACATAACTCG
>CM055405.1:18649282-18728952 GCA_029228625.1 Pseudolycoriella hygida | reverse complement strand
GAAATTTTTTTAATAACTTTGTTCGAACTTCTTAGCTGTAAGGCTGACTTTTGTTTGAACGTCCATATTTGTTCTAATAAGATTTTATTTTGTATAGAAAGTAATTAAATGTGAAAAGAAAAATTTGATACAGGTGGGCAATGAATTCCCCGCCATTGATGAAATAAAAATAAATAAAACAAACGCGACACAAATGCCGGACCCTCCCAACGTAATAATTTTTCTGCGCTTTAAGATTTCGCACGCCACGCACGCTACTTTCTAACTTTTGTTCAGGATTTTAAAGTTGCAGAAGTCACCGAAAAATTCGGAAATAAATTTCTGATTACATGTCCCTCACTTATTTTGCAACAAACTCAAATTTGTGTTTGTGCAATTCTTTAAATTCCACTGTCACGGTACCGTTACAAAATCTGGAGGTAAAAAATCCCGAGGCGTCAAAATACGTACGAAAAATCCGGAGGCTTCAAAATCTGGACCAAATATGGACGAATTTTTATTATTTACAGCATCGATAGTTTTCGCAATTGTATTATTAATAGGCAGGAGCTATTTGCAGTTGACTGCAAATAGTCAATATTTATGCTATTTGCAGTTGACTGCAAATAGTCATTATTTATGCTATTTGCAGTTGACTGCAAATAGCCAATATTAGTACTATTTGCTGCTCACTGCAAATAGTCAATATTAGTACTATTTGCAGTTGACTGCAAATAGTCAATATTAGTGCAAACTGCAAATAGCATTTTCATCACTCCAACAACGAAAATCGTAATTTTCTCTTCCCAACTGGTTGAGATTTTACTTTTGAAGAACTAATATAATAAACTGTAGATTTAGAAAAGAAATACAAAACTAATTTATTTTGGAATACTGAGAATACTGAAATTTTGTACATACAACAATTTGTAGTAATAGTATTTAAACAACATGTTAGTGGAAAATAAGCGCTATCGGTAAGCTCTCCGTATAAAATCTGAATTTTATCATATTATAATCTGGAATTTAGCAAGTGAAGAAGTGAGTTTTAAGCTTTTTGAGCTTTGGAATCGACAATTTTTTAGGTTAAAATCGCAACCTATTTTAAGTAAAATATTTCAGGTTCTCTAAAGGGGGTCGAAAGTTTTTTTCAGTTCCCGTTTCTGTTGTTGAAAATTTGTGTTCGATGATCAAATATGTCAGCTATTCATTTCGCGGCGCGTAGAAAAATTTGCCTGTCACGTTACATCTTTAAACAGGAATAATTCTCTCCAGAGATTTTGTAAAAGGAATAGATTTCTTTCACTTGACTTTCGGCAAAGAAATACATTGCCTCTAACGACATTTTGTAAAAGAAATGAAATGCTTTTCACGTGTCATTTTGATAATGACCTTTACAAAACATCCTGCGACGCTGGTTAATTGCGAATATCAAATGTGTAGAGCACATTGAGATACTGTCAACTTTAGGGAAACTTACTTTGTATTTTGTAAAATCAATAAATTGCCCTACACGTGGTATTATACAAAAGAAATAATTTGCCTCTCACTTGCCCTTCATCTTCAACAAATGAATTATTTGCCTCTTATGTCAAAAATTCTATATCACATGAGCCTTCAATAGGGTCAAAGGGATGTTAATTGATATTTCGAATACAGGAGAGTAAAAGTATCCGATGACGTAATATATGCCCGAGGGACTTTTGCTCACCGTAGTGCAAGATATCAAAGTACATCCCTTGTAAAATACGATAGCTTATTGCAAGAGGTTCTCACACTTTGGCAGCTAGGACATAATATGCATAATGTCCCGAATGCAATAAGGCGATGAATTGCACCTCACCAGATATTCTGTTAAAGGAATAAATAGTTCCTCACATTGTATTTTGTTATAGGAATAAATTGCACTTCATGAGAGGGAATAAGGGGAATAAACTGCCTCTCTTGAATTGGGTTGGGATTTTATTAAGTTTTGTTAGGCAGTATTTAACACAACAAATGAATTACATAGAACACTTTTAATAGTTATTTGCAGTCGACTGCAAATAGCTATTTGGAGTTCACTGCAAATACCACTCCTTCAGCATATTTGAACAAGTTGCCCATAACGTTTAGTGTGAATAATTATGCAATTTGACAGGACAAAACCGACATTCTATCGTCGTTGACTGCAAATAGTGCCTGTATTGGCTATTTGCAGTCAACTGCAAATAGTGTCTATATTGACTATTTGCAGTCAACTGCAAATAGTGTCCAAATTGACTATTTGCAGTCAACTGCAAATAGTGTTTATATTGAATATTTGCAGCTAACTGCAAATAGTCACTTCGTTATTAATATGCACTGCAGCGCAGCGGGCAGTGAAAAAAGGGCGGAGTCAAGGAGAAACAAAGGTCTTATTGGCATAGCCCCATGCACGCAAAGGTTCCTGAAGCCAATGACCTCTAGCCACCGCCAATAATTGCTATTTATCGCTAATTACACCTAGCTAGGATCCTAACCACTAGCTACAGCCAATGACCGCTAGCTACCGCTGATTGACTAATATTGATTTTATTGTCGATTACATGGACCGCTAGCTACAGCTGATAACCGCAAATGTGACAGCTAGCTAGACTCAATGACAGCTACAGCCAATTATTTATTTATTTAGCGTATGGATTTGCAACTGATATTTACAATTATTTTTAACTTATATTTTAATGACTTGAAGACCAAGAGGCCCAAGGACAGGTTTGGCTTCTTTCTATCACAACATAAAGTTTATACATTTCTATTTCACACATTTTTCAATCTTGTCGTCCGAAAAATACAGTGCAGTTTTCCGGGAAGTTGGTTGCCCAACAGGTTCGGCATCCGATATGATGACATTTTGTCCACATTGACCACACGAACCCAGCTGTGTGCTGCTCTTGGGTTGCCATCGTTCGCGTCTTTGTTTTGAGTAATTGGAAGTTGAGTGCCATCTGTGGGATTCTAGCGGTAGCTCCACTGTTCTTCGTACACAAACTGCTACGGATCGTGGGCGCGCGGTAGCGATGCGCCCGTGACGCAAGTCTCCATAAGAACAAAAAATCAGAAATTTTTTTTCGTAGACTTCGGAACCATTATACAGCTAAGTTTTGATTTTTTCCCTTGCGTCGTACCCCCCTGATACCTAGTTTAACGGATTTTACGAAAAATTTTGATTGAAATCGACATTTTTCTCATTAAAATCGGTCCAGTGGATTCGAAGATATGACCCTTAGAAAATCGTCTTTTTCCATACGAAGCCAAAGTTAATGGAAACATCCTACGTTAGTGTGTCAGGGTGACCAACAAAATGGCCGACGGTGGTATGGGACGAATTTAAGGGCAAAATTTTTTTTTAATTTTTTTTTGTTGATAGATGTTTCGTGTCAAAGGAAAATTTTTTTCGTCGGAAATTTTCGCCGGAAAATTTTTTTCGTCGAAATTTTTTTTTCGCGAATTTTTTTTTTTCGCTGAAAAATTTTTTTTTCGCTGAAAATTTTTTTTCGCTGCAAAATTTTTATCGAGGAAATTGTTTTTTTTTCGCTGCAAATTTTTTTTGGCCGTAAATTTTTTTCGCCGGAAATTTTTTCATTTACATTTGTTTTTTCTTTTCTTCCAAAAACTACCGATATCACAACAAAAACCCTTTTCAAAAGGGAAACGTGACGCAAGTCCTCGTCTCTTCTTCCAAAACAACTGATATCAATTTGGGTGAGGATTACAGCTTCGGAACGCAAAAATTCTTTTGAAATATTTTCGTTTTCGATTAAAGAAATGAGTCACAAATGCCGGACCCTCCCACCTTAATAATTTTTCTGCACTTTCAGATTTCGCATGGCAAAAATTTGGCTACCCGTACTCCACACATCACGCAAAACTTAATTCTTTTTAGCTAATGACCACTAGTCACTGCCAATAATAGCTATTTGTCGCTAATGAGACCTAGCTGTACTCAATGACAGCAACTAACCGCTACGTACAGCTAATGACAACTAGCCACCGCCAATGACCCCTAGCTTCAGCTGATGACCCTTAACCACCGCCGATAACTGCTAGTTGGCCGGATTATATAAGGCAACGCAAAAAGACGCTTTACTTTAGTTCCTCAGAACTCTTCAAACGGGACGTACTACGTAGGATACGACCGACAAAGTGACAGACAAACTTTGACTTTTATAATTAAACATATGCAAAGACCCGTACGTAAAACCTTCACGTGCGAAAAGCCTCGATTTATACCAAGCTCTTACTATTATCATGGGCGCGCGGTAGCATTGCGCCCGTGACGCAAGTCCCCATATGATCAAAAAAATCAGATTTTTTTTTTTTCGTAGGCTGCGGAACCATATATACTAGGGGGGAGTGATTTTTTTAGTTTTTTAACTATGTCGAAAGGGAGGGGTCTGTAAAAAAACTACGTCTCCCGAGGATTACGAAACACAAAAGGAATCCTTCTAAAAAAATCGTTTTCCACTTGCACAAAATCGGCGAAGTTCAAAGCTCGACATTCGTGTGGTACACCTAATATTAGGCAAATAGAAAAAAAAAGTAATATCTATTTTTCAACTTTTTTCATTTTATTTATGACCTACGGAGTATTCTCTATCAAAAATAAACAAAAAGCCATGGTAAAATGTTTTACTGATATTTTTGCGGTAGCGTCAAACTACGACTATGTCGATTTTTCGGACAAAATTTTAACTTTAAAAATTCATAACTTTTGCAAATAGAAGGCAATGTGGTCGGGCTTAGGTTCGTTTTACAGGGAATTTCATGTAGTTTATTTGTAAAATAAAAGTATAAAAAAAATTCAAGTGTATTGGATCATAGTCACTTTCAATTTTACTGTGTATACAGTGACTTAGGGCTGTTTTTAAATTAAAATTTTCAATTCAACCCCCTGAATAGTTTCTAATATCTGGGAAGTTAGCATAAATAGTGTTAAAACATTCTAGAAAGCGATTTTGAGGTAGAGCACAGTCGAAATGTGCCTTTTTTCGTCATTTTTTCTCCAATTGGTCGGCATTTTTCAACGTTCTTCGGCTTCGCCTCTCGAAAAGTTACATAAAACTATCTGGGATTATTTTTACCAGAAAGCTATAGTTATCACGCCATATGATAATATTGGTTAGGAATTTAATTTTGAGTGCACGGACGTCCACCTACCTCTATGCGCAAAAGTTGAAAAAAGTCACCATATAGAAATGGTCGTCAAAAATTCTTAACCAATGTTATCATATGGGGTGTCTAAGGAAAGTCAATAAAAATAACTTTCTGATAAAAATAGACCCAGGTAGTCTTAGGTAACTTAGCGAGAGGTGAAGCCGAAAAACTTGAAAAATGGCGAACAAATGCCGACCAATTGGAGAAAAAATTATGAAAAAATGACGAAAAAAGGGACATTTCGACTGTGCTCTACCTCAAAATCGTCTTCAAGAATGTTTTAACACTATTTATGTCAATTTCCCAGATATTAGAAACTATTCAGGGGATTGAAATGAAAATTTTATTTAAAAAACAGTCCTCATTCTTTGTATACTCAGTAACATTGAAAGTGATTGTGGTTCAATACACTTGAATTTTTTTTATACTTTTATTTTACAAATAAACTACATGAAATTCCCTGTAAAATGAACCCAAGCCCGACCACATTGCCTTCTATTTGCAAAAGTTGTGAATTTTTGAAGTTAAAATTTTGCCGAAAAATCAACATAGTCGTAGTTTGACGGTACCGCAAAAATATCAGTAAAACATTTTACCATGGCTTTTTGTTTATTTTTGATAGAGAATACTCTGTAGGTCATAAATAAAATGAAAAATAGATATTATAGTACCACACCACAATATTCTTTTCATCGACAACAACATTTAATATGAAAGCAGAAGAATAACTTGGCAACGCTAAAATATCGCAACGCATGTACCTTCGATCAAAAGTGAACACATCCAAAACATTAACGACAACGTCATCGAAACTTCGAGAACAGACGCCATGACACTTTGGTTGATATAAATACTGGTCGCATAGCAGCATACACTTCACTTGAGTACAACGCCCCATGGTGAATAGTTCGCTAGCAACTGGCTTCTACCACCATTCCTTGAGTTCTCTAGCTTTGATTAGGGACGTGACTAATACTCATAGACAACGTACACTTTGTACCGACGTTATATTTGTGTGGATGTACCGTATCAAGGTACCAGCCTACTATTTGTTGTTATTTATTAAGAAAGAGGCGATGTATCAAAATTATTGTACCAAATAGAGAATAAACATTATCGAGTGTTAACCGTAACCAAAACATCTTTTACAATTGGCGCCCAACTAGTGGTTCGGACGAGACTTTGTTAGCCGAGTAGGATCACAAAATAAATACAGTAAAAGTTGGGGTTACGTTTAAAGGTGATAATTGTGGAAGAGAGTCCCGCAATTTCGGATTCCGTTCTAAAATTTATTAACGTCAGGATTACATAGTGAATGCTCACTTCAGAGGGAGAACCCAAATCAAGTAATTTGTTCAAAGCATCATAAGCCGCACTGGCAGATTTAATTCATTTAGCGGATATCATCAATCGAAAGAATTTATTCGCCGAAGAGAATCACCGTAAAATAAATTAAGCTTACTAGGTTTCAAAAGTGCAGTAGATAAATTTAGGTGAAGTTGTGGAAGAGAATCCCGCAATCTCGGATTTTCATTACATCACAGAGAATAATGGAGGATCTACTTCGCGAGAAGAAAAACGAACGCAAGGGTGAAAATTGTGGATGTGAGTCCCGCAATTTCGGAGTCCGTTCAAAAAAATGTTCAACATCAGTATTTCATATTGAATGCCTACTTCAGGGGGAGACCTCCAATCAAGTAATTCATTCAACGCTTTCAAAACATCGTAAGCCCGTAAAGGCAGATGACATATTCAGTCCACTTTATGGACGTCGTCAATTTCAAGAAGAACTTATCCGTCGTCGTATAGAAGCATCGCAACATAAAACCGCAATGGTAGTTGGAACTTCCAATCCGAATTCAAGCTCTTCAAACTATGAGACTACTCAATATTTCAACGCATCGTAAACCCAATCTGGTGGATGTCAATTTCAAATTCAATTCCGGACGTCATCAATTTCAAGAAGAATTTATTCGTCGCATTAAAGAAGCATCACAACATAAAACCATAATGGTAGTTGGAACTTCCAATCCGAATTCAAGCTCTTCAAACTTTGAGACTCGTCAATGTCAATCAACGCATCGTAAACCCTACCTGGTGGATGTCAATTTCAAATTCAATATACGTTATGGACATCGTTTGGAAGAATTCATTCGTCGTATAAGAGAAACAGCGCAACATAAACCCACACTGGTAGTTGACAATTTTCGTTTGAATTCAAATACAAATAACCGTAACCAAAACATCTTTTACAATATTACTTTTTTTTCTATTTGCCTAACATTAGGCGTACCACACGAATGTCAAGCTTTGAACTTCGCCGATTTTGTGCAAGTGGAAAACGATTTTTTTAGAAGGATTTCTTTTGTGTTTCGTAATCCTCGGGAGACGTAGTTTTTTTACAGACCCCTCCCTTTCGACATAGTTAAAAAACTAAAAAATCACTCCCCCCTAATATATACAGCTAAGATTTGACTTTTTTCCCTTGCGTCGTGCCCCCCTGAGACCTAGTTTATCAGATTCTACGTAAAATTTTGATTGAAATCGACCTTTCACTCATTAAAATCGGTCCAGTGGATCCGAAGATATGACCTTTAGAAAATCGTCATTTTCCATACAAAATGTGCTGCTTCATATAAGCCCAAGTTAATGGAAACATCCTACGTTAGTTATTTAGTTAGTTAGTTAGTTAGTTAGTTGTGGCATTGCCATTTGTATGAAAAACGACTTTTTTGGCGATTTCTCGAAAACTGGCGGTCAAATCTTCTTTAAATTTTGCAGGGACCTTCAGATGGGCATTCCACGCCATCTAAGATTTTAAAAAAATGGGGTCACCGGCTTCGTTTGGGCGCTAGGGCTCCTGGAAGCTCCCATACAAATCCCATATAAAATAATGTGTGTGGTGAGTGTCACGGTTGGGTAAATGAGGTATTCAACTTCCATTAGTTTTTGATATTTTTCGGTTGTTCTCGACATGAGCCAGGTCATGCAATGGAGTTTCCTAGGTTTATGGGATTCTTGTGGATTTCTCTAGCACTTTTCAGCTTCCATCGGGTTTTTTGATATTTTTCGGTTGTTCTCGACATGAGCTAGGTCATGCAATGGAGTTTCCTAGGTTTATGGGATTCTTGTGGATTTCTCTAGCACTTTTCAGCTTCCATCGGGTTTTTTGATATTTTTCGGTTGTTCTCGACATGAGCTAGGTCATGCAATGGAGCTTCCTAGGTTTAAGGGATTCTTAAGGATTTTTGTCGATTTCTCTAGCACTTTTCAACTTCCATCAGGTTTTTTGATACTTTTCGGTTATTCTCGACATGAGTCAGGCCATGCAATGGAGCTTCCTAGGTTTAAGGGATTCTTAAGGATTTTTGTCGATTTCTCTAGCACTTTTCCACTTCCATCAGGCTTTTTTGATATTTTTGGGTTGATCGCTTTCAATTGCTTCCAAAACTACTGATATCACAACAAAAACCCTTTTAAAAGGGAAATGTGACGCAAGTCCTCGTCCCTTCATACAAAACAACTGATATCAATTTGGGTGACGCTAAACGCTTCGAAACGCAAAAAAACTTTCAAAATATTTTCACATTTGATTAAAAAATGCGTCACAAATGCCGGACACTGTTGTTATAGTTTTTCTGTTCTTTCAGTTTTATACGCAAAAATTTGACTTCTGTACAAAAATACTTCATACATTCCTCCATACAATTTAAATTTTTGCGGTATGAAAGCTGAAAAAGAGAAAAACTATTACGTTGGTGGGTCCGGCATTTGTGACGCATTTTTTTAATCAAACGTGAAAATATTTTGAAAGTTTTTTTGCGTTTGGAAGCGTTTAGCGTCACCCAAATTGATATCAGTTGTTTTGTAAGAAGGGACAACGACTTGCGTCACATTTCCCTTTTAATAGGGTTTTTGTTGTGATCATAAATATAATGCGCATCAGAATGCATAGTCAACTTCTTTTAGAACTATCAGAATTTAAACGACTCTCAGAAATTAGACAAAGTAATGTCAAAAGCCCTCCCGAAGTACATTTTCTGAGTTCCGACACCAATCACCCGTTGTCTAATGCTATTATCCCTCTGAGTTCTAGAAGTGGCTGAATCTCAGGATTGGGACATTTTTCGGGAAAACCCTGAAACACGTGTTCAATAACATTTAATTCTCTACAACTTTGCCTTTGGAAGCAACTTCCTATCTGTCATAGTTTTAGAGATAGGAGTCATCCCTCTGAACTCTAGAAGTGGCTGAATCCCAGGATTGGGACATTTTTCGGGGAAACCCTGAAACACGTGTTCGCTAAAATTTAATTCTCTACAACTTTGTCTTTGGCAGCAACTTTCTAACTGCCATAGTTCTAGACATTTGAGTCATCCCTCTGAATTCTAGAAGTGGCTAAATCTCGGGATTGGGACGTTTCCGGGGAAAACCCTGAAACACGTGTTCGCTAAAATTTAGTTCTCTACAGCTTTGTCCCAGAAAGTAGCTTTCTAACTGCCTTAATTCTAAGGATATCTGAGAAAAAGTCTCACCTACCCCCAAAAAACCATGTTTTTTGACACCTTTTCGACCATATTTCCGAAACTACTCAATCGATTTTGCTCATCTTTGAACTTGAAGCATGAGACATATGTACCTTTCAGCGAAAAAAAGTTCAGGGTGATCGGTGCAGCCGTTTCGAAAAAAAAGTGGAGACAGACAATTTTTTAAGAGTGAATTTGCCAGAACTTCGCACGGTCCTGATCCAACGTGTCGCGGAATTTCGATCTCTATGGCTTATTCGATTCTTCATTCCAATAGAAGACTTTCGTAGAAGAACAGTTTTTTTTTCAAAAAATTATTTTGTAGTTTTGAACTCTCCGAAAAATGGTCTGCACAGACGTCAAAAAAATAGTTTTTGATGAATATCTAGGACAAGACCAAATCGATTCCAGGCAAATTATGTACGATTAAGTAGTCCAATGATACAAAGCTTTTGGCTGTGGCAACACTCCTGATAAGTGCAAGTAGCAGGCTACAGAAGTCAAAAACGTCGAAAAAATGGTCATTTTCAAAGAGTCGTGGAAGGGACGGTATACAGATTTTTGCCAAACCCAAAGCGGGAGGCTGCAGTCATTGCCCTTATCAATGTCTAAGTAGAACTTTGTCACGCGAAGAAAAAAATGGAGTTGATTTAAGTAAAAATTTTGAAACAATTGAAATTCTGTATCTTTTTGTATCTTTAACTTAACGTACCTCCACAAATGGAATAAAAAACTTAACCCAAATGAGAAGGGAGTTCCTATATTGTGTGAAAAACAAAAATTATATAAAAGGAAAAATGTTTCGAAGTGGAAATTCCAAATTGTGCACGAAAAACTCACATTCGAGATACCTTTTGTGGTTCTAAGTGTAACAAACTCATCCAGAATTTTCACTAATTGTGCTAGTTTCACTTCTAGACGCGTAGTCTTTCAGGCAAAGACCTTATTTGCTGCAATTCATTTGGAAACCACACATTCAACCACACATATTCATTAATGACAATAAATTATAATGCTCTTGAGTTCAGTAGTAAATGATTTGTGCAAGTAAAAACAATCCAACTGTGACCTCAGTAATTTTCTTTCGTTCGGTGGGCTCTTTGAACAGGGTTAGCCGTAGAACTCCGAACCCACCAACCAACCAACCTATCGAAGGCAAACGTGCAACACACGTAAAAAAACATCAAATTCTTTATTGAAGTATTTGGTCACTCTTAACATTAAATTTTAACTAATAAAAAATAACAAAAATATTTGTCTTAAAAACAATCATCCAAAATATCAAGGCACAACCGTGTGTTGATTTGTCTGATGAAAAAAAAACTAAATACAAATAAATTACATGTAAAGTCGTATAAACTATTTGATTGGACAGCCTTTGTAAGTTACGCGAAGGTTTCAAAATACTTTTTTTTTCGAAAATAAAATACAAATTTGTTTATCTTTTAAAAATAAATTAATTGCTAGTTAGAAGCGTCCTTTTGTAAAATTATTTGTAACATTTTCCACAACCTTCATATGTTGTTCTCGCTTAAAAAAATTGCTTTTGAAAGGGTTGAGAATTGGGAAAACGGTCGGTGTAGAAAATATGAACACAAACACCAGCACCCATCAGTAGAACATATAAAGTAACAGCACACCACCAAAGTTTCCGTTCCCAAGGACGAACTTTTAAGTTTCTCAGCACTCCGATACCAACCAGTAAACCAGCTACAGCTCCTGAAAGATGCGCCATATAACCCACTTGGTCATGATCATCAGTGAGATGGCGATAGATCGAAAATCCCACATCGGTGATACAGAAAATGAGAAAAACGAACAGTTGAACGAGAGCATATTCCATTTCCGACCAATTCTGTAAAAGATTTTGGTTTTCGTTATGTTTCGTATGCGTAACTTAGCGCTAAGCGTCTTACCATGATGATCGTCGCAATGTGTGCTGTGATCAGAGCATAAACTCCTCCAGATGCACCGGCTAGAAATATGCGAGGGTTTGTTATGGATGTGCCCATACTACCGGCAACAACTCCGGCAGTGTATACTAATGCAACACGCCACCAGCAATGAACCAGTTCCAATGCCACACCCAGGAAAATTTGAATAATTAGATTCATCAGAATGTGCATAATGCCGACGTGGACAAACATGTAAGTAGCGAATCGCCAAGCTTCATATCGCCTGTATGGATGGTAGATGAATAACGACGCAGCCGGTCCACTCGTTGACACACCGATTTCTTTTTGATTGTTTTCATCGTCTCTGTAAAAACATTTCGTTGTAGACAATCAATTTTTAATGGTTTCCTTTTTCGCTTGAAACGTCGTGAACTCACGAACTATTTCGTCATCTTGTCGTGAAAACTTTCGAAATTTGTGTTTAGTGAAAGAAATTTGTATGGCGCGGCTGAGTGAGAGAGTCTATCATCACATTCTGTGAACAAACTAGGGACCAGTCACAAAGTACGCACGGCGAAAAGTCCAAAACCCTTATCCATTGCACTTATTGCCGCATGCCTACTTTGTGACAACATTTCATAAGTGAAACACAATAAAGCAAGAAGACATTGCGAGGGCACCTTTAACATCGAGGGACAGATAAATGTGGAAAATCCTTTTGTACTCGAAAGAAACTCAATTGTTAGGTAAATCCTCAAAATCGTTAGAAATCCTTTAAAAAAATCCTTTCAATTGCAAGTAAATCTTTGGAGATCCTTGAAAATCTTTAGAAATCCATGCAAATCTTTGGAAATCCTTGAAAATCAAAAGAAATTCAATGAAAATCGTGTAAAAATGCTTGGAAATCCTTATAAATTGACAAAACAAATACTTGAAAATCCAAAGAAAACGTTAAAAAATCATTGGAAATAAAATTTCGCCAAGAACGATTCATGATAATCTCGTTCCCGTGACGATATTATCGTTCTTGGAATGATATTAACGCCCAGTGGTATGATATTATCATTTCTGGAACGATACGATATTATCGTCCACTGCTATGATAATATCGATCTTGAAATTATAATACATCCGGTGGTATGATATTATCATGTCGTAAACGACATTATCGTCCAGTGGTATGGTATTATCATTTCCGCAACGTTATTATTGTCCAGTGGTAAATTATCATTCCTGGAACCTTATTATCGTACGGTGGTGCGATATTACCATTCCTGTGACGATATTATCGTTTGACGGAATAATATTATCATTCCTGTAACGATGTTGTCGCACGTTGGTATGATAATATCGTTCTTGGAACGATATTATCGCCCGATGGTATGATATTATCATTTCTGGAATAATATTATCGTCCGTTTGTATGAAAATATCATTTCTGTGACGATATGATCGTTTGGTGGTATGATATTATCATTCCTCAAGGTGGTATGAAAATATCGTTCTTGGAACGATATTATCGCCCGATGGTGTGATATTATCATTTCTGGAATGATATTATCGCCCGCTGGTATGATAATATCATTTTCGGAATAATAATATCGATCGCAGGTGCGATAATATCGTCCTTGCACGAAAGAAGACGCACGTGACGTAAAGCATTAAAATACTTACTTTAAGATTATGATGTCTACCAAGAACATAATAATTTCCACAATCGAAAATAGTATCATTGTGAGAGGCGGCGGACAGAATTTCATGCTCCGTTCATATTGACCATCTGTATATGTTAGAAAAAAATGAGATTTATAAATTTGAATAAATTGAAAAGCGAAGGTCAAACAAATTTAGGTAAACAAATGAGGATCATACAACACTGAATAACCCAAGGGGATATTTACAACATTCACTACGTACAAACTAACCTACATAATCAGAAGATATAACGCTTACTCCTCTTGTTAATGCACGAGATTGTCGAGATCTCAGGCTATCTGCATTCATTAAACAAATCGTTTTGTTAATTCAAAAGAATGGTATTTGGACAGTTAGTATTTTCATCCCATGCAAGCAATTTCATTTAAAAACAAAAAAATTTACCTGTTTCGTCAACCTCTTCTCGATGCGGCGACGGTACAATCAATCGGCAATATTTCACCACGAATCCTTTGAACAGCCAATTGTGCTCCTGGGACATGGCGAAAAATTCTTCGAAATCTAAACGTCCATCACCATCATCGTCGGCTACTTGAAGTATTTGTCTGGCCACTCCTTTTGGTATGGCATCGCATTGATGCCGTTTTATCAGTTGTTTCATTTCACAAATTCCCAGGTAACCGTCACGATCTCTGTCAAACTAAAACAACATTTTGAATGAAGTTAACATTTGGGAAAAGGTTCAATGCATTCGATGCGAGCTTATAAGTAAGAGTTTGATATTCAAGGCGCTTTTGACAACACCAATTTCGAGATCACTCGCCAGATCCTAGAGAGTAGAGGAGTAGCACTGGTAGTAACGAGGTGGATTACTAGTATGCCCAGAAACAGGGCAGTTGAGGCATCGGTATGTGGCCACAAGGTAAGTTTCTGGGCATCTAGAGGCTGCCCTCAGGGGGGAATACTATCCCCACTGCTGTGGTGCATGGTCGTGGACTCCCTAATTAGGAGAACGACGAAGGAATTTTCGCTCAAGGGTACTCGGACGATCTGACAATTTTGATCAGAGGTAAGTTTGAGAGCACATTGGGCGACAGAATGAGGTACTCGCTGAAAATAGTGGAGGAATGGTGTCGAAACAACGGCCTCAGGGTAAATCCGGACAAGACTGACATTGTCCTCTTTAGTAGAAAGAAGTCTGGTCACGAACGGGTTGAGGCTGTTCAATAAAGATATTGTTCCTGGAGCGTGGGTGAAATACCTGGGAGTGAGTTGAACTGGATCGAGCATGTCAAGGACAAGGCACAGAAGGCTCTAGTAGCCTTCTGGATATGCAGGAATCATTTGGAAGAAACTGGGGCCTGCCATCCAAGGCTATACGGTGGACGTATGAAGCTGTCATAAGTCCTATGATGAGTCACGGCTGCGTTGTGTGGTGGCCGAGGCTCGACATCAGGAGTGCGAGGAAAGAGATGAATGAGATTCAAAGGCTGGTATGCATTTGTATTACCGGACCTGTGAAATCGGCAGCTACGGTGGCTATGGAGACATTAATTAACCTACCACCGGTCCACGTGGCATTGAAGGCGAAAGCTTTTGCGGATAGACTGTCTCAGAACGATCTCTGGACTCCAAATTTCACTTCGGGCCATGGGAAAATCAAGAAGGCTATCACTAACGAGGTCTTTGAGATGCCTAGGGACCGAATGAAACCGGAGACGGACTTCGTTAGGCGTTTCGAGACTGTCATACCCAGTAGGTCTGAATGGCTGGAAGGTTGGCCAAGCTGCCTATCAGGTGAAGCAATTGTGAGTTTCACTGATGGCTCTAAAACTTCAGAAGGTACGGGAGCCGGAGTATTCTCCCTGGAACCGTTGGCGGAAAGGTGGTACCACCTAGGTGGGTATGCCGACGTCTTTCAGGCTGAGATTTTCGCGGCACTGATGGGAGCGCGGGAGGCAATCTCACCAAAGGCATGTGGGAAAAAAGTCACAGTCTGTTCTGATAGTGAGGCAATGATCAAAGCGCTCATCTCGCCTGTCGTTACATCCAAGCTAGTAAAAGAGTTAAAGGAAACCTTGAATCGGATGGGACTGAAAAATCAGGTGACGCTGGTCTGGGTTCCCGGACACTCTGGCGTGGAGGGTAACGAAAAGGTGGATGAGCTGGCGAGGACAGGCTCGGCTACATTGGGTTGCGGGCCGGAACCTCTCATACCCATCCCACACTCGGCATGCGTAAAAGCAATAAACAGTTGGGTGAGGTCGGAATTCGATAACCATTGGAACACCTATGAAGGAGGAATGCACACAAAGCGTTCTTCCCAGTGCCCGATGGGAAATGGACCAAAGAACTGCTAAATATGGACAGAACACGCATCAAGAGGGTGGTGGGTGCGATCACCGGGCACTGCGGACTGAGAAAGCAATGGCAAAAACGGGAATCTCTAATGATTCTAGTTGCACCTGCGGACTAAGTGAGGAGACGAGCGTTCTTGTCATATGCGAATGCCCGTAGTTCTCCTCACTAAGGCTCAGGACACTAGGAAGTCATGTAGTCCAACCCGAAAATGTCTCCAAAATGGGACCTGTCGCTTTAGATAGGTTCCTGGTGGGGACTGGGAGGTTTTCGAGATTTACATGATGAACGGGTTACGAAACAAAGGATCATCAGATCTGTGTTTCAAGGACCAGTAATGGACCGGCCCAAACTGATAAATCTAAAAAAAAGAGTTTGATAGTCGGAAAAGTGGGAAATCGAAATTGATTCTTAGCTAAGCTTAGTGCTTTCTTTGATTTCAGCTCAACTCAGCACACTGACGTTTCACTTTCAACATGAGTCAATCATAGAATACTCACCATGTTGAAAATCTGCTTCATTCTTTGCCGTTCAGCCGCTTCAGCAGCTTCAGCACGTTGCTGTTGTGAAATAGATGAACCCATTCGATTCAATGGTATTGTTTCTTGTCTTCGTTGTTGTTGATTTCCATTAGGATTTCCCGCTTCAATATTTTGCAGATTTTGTAACTCTATCGTTTGTTGTGCCATCGTGTTTTTGTTTACTTTAGCGTCAGTTATTTTTTTCTGTTTATTTCACTTGTGTTGTTATTTTCGATACGTGATTACACTCTCTGTGAACGAAAGATAGAATCGTTATTTTTACCATAGAATTATGTACACAAAATCTATATTTATGAAAATAAATTCAGTTCGATGTTGTAATTAAATAAGAAACATAGGAAACTCGATGGACCCGTACGATCCGAATGAAAAGTATATTTTAAAAGAATGATCAAAAGATTATGAAGAACACAAAGACTCCCAAACGTTTTTTTAATTTTTTTTTGGCTGGTGTTTTTTCATACCTAAAAGCAAAATACAAAAAAAAAAATCGAGCAGCACATTCACACACTTAGCATTTGCAGCAGACTAACTTATCTGAGGATTTTTACCTTTGAAGCAGATTATCTTTAGTTCATGAAGTCCACGTTACGAGGATAATAGATGTCGCACTTTTCGTTCAGAATGACCTATTGTAACGCTGCATATATGCAACGTTACAATAGTTCCACTTGTGTGTGAAACTAAAAGTGTGGTACTATTCTGCTATAATTTGGATAAGGGGTCATGCACAAATGACGTCACACTTGCTATAAAATACAAAAAGTCCATAACTGCAAACCGGCTACACCGCCAAACACACCCCCTATTTGCTGGGGTACTACCGCAAGGGTAGCCAGAGTTCTATAAACAAATTTTGCTGTCCTGACTGAGTTATGACCCATTTACGGATACTAATTTTTTAAAGCAAGTTTGACGTCATATGTGCACGACCCCTAAGAAACAAGTCCTACAAATAAAACATAAGAATTCTTTTGTTTTGTTTGTGGGACTTGTTTCTTATTAAAATTAAGGAAGTATAGTAACGCTAGTAGATTCTGATTAATGAACCCTGAGCTATAAAATGAACTCTTAACGCTTAATTATTTTTTTTTTCGTAGCGACTATTTGCCTCGGGGGGCGAATAGTCTTTTTTTTTCACTATTTACCCCGGTGGATAGCATTTCGGCTATTCGCACCTCAAAAGTACTTTGCATTTGTAAACGTCTTGATTCACCTGCAAGATTGATGTTTAATACAACAAAAATGAATGAATGAAATAAATGTTGTAGTTGTATATGAGTAAAAACAACAAAATTCATTCAATTTTTGCCACGAAAAACTAAATATATAATAAAAGTAAGGAATTTTTCCTTTTACGAAATGTCACAATAACTAGGTGGCTAACAAAACTATGAAGATTTTCCCTTTACAAAATGTCACGAAAATTAGGTAGCTAACAAAACTAGGAAGATTTTCCTTTTACGAAATATCACAAAAATTAGGTGGCTAACAAAGCTAGGGAACTTTTCCTTTTACGAAATGTCACGGAAACTAGGTAGCTAACAAAACGGCGTACGGCCTTTACACGGACGATCAAAATCCGGACGAACACTGCGCCGCATGCTATGATCTTAATTGCGCACAGAAAAAATCGGGCTCAAGGGGCGACAACCCCCGCAAAGGGGGTCAAGGGGGAAAAATCTCTCCTTGCTTGGTCTATGGGGTATGGTCCCCATGCAAGTATTCCCCCTGCTGTGCGTAATACACTTCGCCGCAGGCGTGGGGGTGTATAAAACATGCAATCTTTTTTTTAGCCTCCAAATCGATGCTATAAACCGTCGGCAGAGTTCTTAAACATAATAAACACTTAAGAATAATAACTTCAATTGTTCATTAGTTTGGATGCGATGTGTCCAGATTTTGGTCGTCCGTATAAATGACGGGAGCCAACAAAACTAGGAAGATTTCTTTTACGAAATGTCACAAAAACTAGGTAGCTTATCCTTATACGAAATGTGACAAAAGCTCACTGGCTAACAAAACTAGGAAACTTTTCCTTTTACGAAATGTCACAAAAACTACGTGGCTTACAAAACTAGGAACGCACATCTGCACGGTTTAACAAAATTTTGATTGCTTGGACGCGCTTCTTTTGAAATGTAAACATTGCAAAACTGATTCAATGCCTTGAAAATTTCCGTCAACTGATTCCAGCCAATCAGTAATATTAGAAAATTTTGTCTCAAAACTATACTAGATGGAATAGTATTTTATGCTGCAAGAACTGTAAAATGGTATCTCGGTTTGAGGTGGAATAAATGGAGTTTACGACACCAAGAACTGAGATGTAATTTCACATTTCGTGTAGCATAAACAGTTTTATATATTGAACGGACTTTACAGTGGATTAATATATAAAAGTAAATAAACTAAGGAGAGAGAGAAAACATTTATTTAATAAAATGTGTGCCGCTAAATTACATTAAGTTGCTCGATACATAGTTGCCTTTCTCATACGGTCCAAAGTACAAATAATCAAAATGCATAATTCGCCCCGGGGCAAATAGTCAAAAAAAGACTATTCGCCCCTCGGGCCAAATAGTCAAAAAAAGACTATTCGGCCCCGGGCCAAATAGTCAAAAAAAGACTGTTCGAACCCCGGGGCAAGTAGACAAAAAAAGACTATTTGCCCCCCCCCGCCCCCCCCCCGGGGCAAATAGCACCTAACTTTTTTTTAATGTTCAAACATCCAAATTGTTCTGAAAATTTAAAATATTCTCGAAAGTTCAAAATTTTTTTCAAACAATTCGTCGTTTCCAACCGTAAAGGCTGTAGGTACATCTGTCAACTTTTGACAGATGTCAGATTTGAATTTTGGCACACAGTTTGATGCAGTGACCGAATCCTTAGTTTGTTAAACTTTTCATTTTACCAGCTGATCTACAAACACGTTGAAAATGTCATGGAATCAATTTTCGGTTTTAGTAGGGCTTTTCAAAACGAATGCATACATTTTGTTCTCATCAATCTTAAAGTTTCCAACTTTTCTTCAACTGCAAATAATTATTTCTTTTGCAAAGAAAATTGCTTCTGCTCTTCAAACACGTGGAATAATTGTCTCACTACAACTGTTAATCATTCGTCTTAGAAAGCCCCGCCTAAACTAAAAATTGATTTTACGACAAGAATTTACGTTAACGGCGTTTTTTTTTTTGTTTAGAATATGTTTATGCTTATGACGTTGCTTTATTTTCAATGTATTTGTAGACCAGCTGGTAAAATAAAAAGTTACACAATCTAAGGATTCGGCCATTGTAATAATGACTTGGATCCTAAAAATCTTCAATCCAAAATTCAAATGTGACAGCTGTCAAAATTTGACAGTTACTTACATCATTGATTTACGAATGGAAGCGACGATTTAGTTTGGTTGATGTAAGTTAAGTTTTTTTTTCGAGTAAAAGTTTTATTCTTACTTTTTAATTCTCGAAATGGTTACAAATTAGAGTTATAAATAAAATATTTCGCCAAGATTTTTCGACGGAGGAATTGTTCCCATTATTGAAGCAGCATTTCCTCGTTGAATAGACAAAGCAATACGTTGAATCAAATAGCTTGTTGCTCGTTTCTCATGTGTGACGCGCGAGATCATACTGCCTATTTTCTTCAGTAACGCAAGTCCAACAGGATTGATTCCTGTCGTGTCAGATGTGACGGGTACAAATACGAATGTTTCCATCAAATCGTTATATTTCCGATATTTGAGTTTTTCAGCTTGTTTGGCGACGTAACCCGGTTCCTGTGATGTTCTGTTGACATATGATTGAGCGAAAGTGTCACCACATGTATAATCCCATAGTAAAGATTTGCGTTTTTCCCACGGAACTAAAGTGAGACCGTCTGGCAGTTTTCCGTCGGGTCTTGAGCAACCGGGTGGCTCACGTATACTTCTGCTGATTTCAGTGCGCGTTGAATTAAATTTTAAATTATTAACTGATTCATGTCTAGACCTGGTCCCTGATGCCTTCGTGCATGACATTCCGTGTCTACCAGATGCATCCACTTTCGCATCCATTTCGTATTGATTCCTCTGGTAAAGCATCGAATTGTTCCCGCCATCGTTCCTTTGCATCCGCCTTATCAGTGTCCATTTTAAATACAGATGGCGCCAGTGTCACATTGCCCGCGTACATACGAAATGTTAATATCTCTTATACACCACGTGAAACCGCATCACGTGGTATACATATTTGGATAATAATATAATAATAATCTGCCTTAACAACCCATGAAGGGTTAGGGGCTAGATCATTATTTACTAGTTTCGCTACTTTTTGTGGTTCTACTATTTGAAATCCTTTCATTACCGGAAAGTTTTTACTGTGCCAGTGGTAAGCTGTGCGACAAACCCAGTGCCATCCATGAGATGTACTAGGAACGAAACTAGTAGGAGTAGAATACCGGCACCTCCCAACAATGCCTTTCACCGGTAAGCCGTACGATGGCGCTACACTCACTTCACATGACTTGAACCGATTCAATTAGCTTTGTTTTGTTTACAAATCTAACAATCGGAACAAATCTGTCTGCGGCTGAGTTTCGAACCAACGCACTGGCAACTCGATCTCATAGTAGCAAGCATACATATTTGAAGATATTGGCGAAAAATTAAAAATTGCTCTTCTTATTATCAAATACTGCCGTCATCACATTAGTTAAAACCAGGGGCGCGACAGCCTTTTGTTTTGATTTTTGCAAGTAATATTCGACGTGAAGTTAGCTGCATTTGCGACCAAAGCTAACTTCATTGCAAAAAAATCAGCTGATTTCATTCATAAATATACCAAAATCAGCTGACTTCATTGAAAAGTTCAAAAATCAGCTGATTTTTTCGCAACTGCAGCTAACTTCACGTTGAATATTAGTTTCAAAGATTAAAACAAAAGACTGTCACGCCCCTGGTTAAAACTGCTATCTTTATGTTCATAAATCTAGTACTGTTGAAGCATTTTTGACATAAGTTCTAAGCTCTCGTTCAAATTACTATTCGCGATTCTTAATGAAAATAGATGGCAGCACATTCTATACATTTGACATTTGAAGCAAACCAACTTTATTTGACAACTTTGACATTTGGAGCTGATTATCTTTAGTTCATGATATCGACGCTGCGAGAACAATAGATGTCGCACTTTTCGTTGAGAATCTTGAATAATATAATAAACTGTCAAAACCGATAAGATTCTTGACTTTTCGAAAACTAAAACTTTTTCTTAAATTTTCCTAAAATATTTAGTTAGTAGTTAGTTATTTTAGCGAGATCGACCCAGGGGCGTGACAGTATTTTTTTTTGCAAAAAAATCAGCTGGTTTCATTCATAAATTTACCAAAACCAGCTGACTTCATTGAAAAGTTCAGAAATCAGCTGATTGTTTTTGCAATGAAGTTAGTTTCGGTCGTAATTGCAGCCAACTTCACGTTGAGTATTACTTGCAAAGATCAAAACAAAAGGCTGTCACGCCCCTGGGTCGATCTCGCTAAAATAACTAACTACTAACTAAATATTTTAGGAAAATTTAAGAAAAAGTTTTAGTTTTCGAAAAGTCAAGAATCTTATTCGGTTTTGACAGTTTATTATATTATTCACGATTCTCAACGAAAAGTGCGACATCTATTGTTCTCGCAGCGTCGATATCATGAACTAAAGATAATCAGCTCCAAATGTCAAAATTGTCAAATAAAGTTGGTTTGCTTCAAATGTCAAATGTATAGAATGTGCTGCCATCTATTTTCATTAAGAATCGCGAAAAGTAATTTGAACGAGAGCTTAGAACTTATGTCAAAAATGCTTCAACAGTACTAGATTTATGAACATAAAGATAGCAGTTTTAACCGTCACGCCCCTGGATCGACCTTAGAACTTATGTCAAAAATGTTTCAACAGTACTACATTTATGAACACAAAGATAGCAGTTTTCCGTACTGTGGCCATAAGGAAAAAAACTTAGAGAAAATCAGCGAGGATTTTCAACGAATTTCGCCGAACAAAATCAAATTAGTGATAAAATTAAAGAAAACAATCGCCGAAAATCTGTTATTTAATTTTATCGCTAACTTAATATTTTTCAGCGAATTTCGGTGAAAATCTTCGCTGGTTTTTTCTAAGTTTTTTTTTCCTTATGACGGCAGAATATGAGTCAGTGTGACCACGAGCAGCGTTCACAATATCAGAAAAATTATATACATTCGTACACTTATGAGAGAAGTCAAAAGACTAACACTAGCATACATTAAACTGGGTTTGACGTTTTTGACAGTTGGAATAGACTGACATTTTTCCCAATAGACTCAGTTATCGAAACTAATTGATTTGATTTTGGTTTAAGTATTTTCCACAGTCGAATCGTAAAACTAAGGCTATCCCTATGTGGCAAAACTATATTCCACTGATTCAATATGAATGATGTTTTCACCATCCGGAAACGGATAGGTCATCACCGGGTTTGTGTATCTGTGTGTGTGTATTGTGTATCTTTTTCTGCCTACGTGTATTCGGTCACTCTCTTAGTAGTCTCGGAGAGTTTCAATAGCATAGAAAAGCAAAGATCTTCTCTGCCCTACAACGCATAAAAAACCAAGCGACATTATCGGATGAGAGATTTTCATATATTTTCTTTCACAGTGCCGTACAGAGCATAAAAAACTTAGCGACGAGAATTTGTGAGAGTAAATATATGAAAATCTCTCATCCGATAACGTCGCTAGGTTTTTTATGCGTTGTAGGGCAGGGCAGTTCTGTGATTTTCGATTATAGTATCACCTAGACTTAAATCATCAAAATTTAAAACAAATGAATTTACTTACTATTACAGTTATCAGAATTCATACATAGAATCAGACGAAAAGAGAGCTAATGTATATATTTGTCAATAGTCTGAGTTCAGGTGATGCACGTGCGATGGTGAGTTCAAGCGACAAATTAAACAATTAACGAATGTTGTTTGAACTCATCGACAACAAGCGATACACAAGTGGAAGTATCCGAAAAGTCGATAAATATGTTCTACGTGGATCGAAATCATTATCATGTGTTTTTTTTTTTTCATCTTAGCCGTCCGTACACTCGATAGGTACATTTTCGGGGTAAATGCCTTAAATCGGATTTAAAAGGCGTGAAGCTTTTATTAAAATATGCGCATGCAATTTGTTTAAACAAGTATTTGTGTACCAGTGACAATTTATTTAAATTCATTCGTGGACCGACTTCACTTTTTAGGAAATTCGAAAGACACTTGTTCAAACATTGCGAGCTTTTCATCCGCTTTTATATAAATGGCGAAATTTCTTTTTTGCACATCAATTGGTTGTAGAATTCGGTTACAATTGTATTCCACACTAGACGTCTAAGTGTCCAAGAAAATCGATCAGCGATGAAAGTGATATTTTTCCTGTTTGTAATTGTTTTTGTAAAAATTGACGCCCGTGTTTTTGTGGGTAAATGTCGCAAAATCCCAGCACCCGTTGTCGAACATTTTGAGTTTAAAAATTACATGGGAGTTTGGTATGAGGTACGCAATATTGTGAAGTTAATATCCTTTGTATTGTAGTTTTTCAGCCATTCTTTTCTCCTAATAGATTTTGTGGTATGACGACGAATATGAAACATTCGATGAATGTCTTCAATTCACTTATGAAGATACATCAACCTGTGATTCAGAAAAAACATTCAAAACACAACTAAAACTACAAAGTCCTACCGACAATTATGAGGAGCAGCAGAAATACTATGGAGTTGGAAAACAATTTGATGGTGGAAAACTTGGTACTGGTACCATTTATCCAACTGCTCCCAATTATTTCGTTCTTGCCACCGACTATTGCAATTACTCATTTGTCTGGGATTGTTTCAATGTTAATGCTACCCATTACAATGAGAGAATGTGGTATTTCGACAGGCAACCGAATCCTAGCAGCATCCCACGAAAGGTGCAGTCTCTAATTTCTAAACATTTTGATAAACGATATGTCCGTAAGACATATCATGGGGACAAATGCAGATATTGAGTTGCAAGGGAAACTACAAATAGCTGAAATTATAAAAGAAGTCGGCTAATATTGAAAACGGAGTAAGAGTGTCAGTAAAAGTCAATTAATTAAATTACTTTAAAAAAAAGAAAAATAGTTTTATTTTCCAAGTATACGCAATTTTCCTGTCGAAAATTCTGAGATATAAACGCGTTTAGTGTGACGAGCACATTTTCTCTGCTACGGGAGTCCTTTCAAACGCTAAAACGACGTCATTAAACGGGTCTGAAAACTCTTCGGGCTGAAAAGTTTCGCGTTTCAAAACTGGCAGTTCGGGTCGGGTTGGATTTCAAAAATCCTGCACCCTCACACCTCTAGTATAGTTTGACATAAGCCGACACCGCACTAATGTGTGACACACATTTCATTCACATGAAATAGTTGAATTTGATAGACGTTTTCTTTACAATATTTGAATGAGTTTGTGAAATTATGTGTGTCTGGGTTGGCTACTTTGAAAAAGTTATGTTGCCGCCATATTGAATTAGTTGAATAAAAACAATGTCTGAGCGACTCGAAATTTTTTTTACAAAAACCAATTGTATATAACAATAAAAACGTGTGCTATATTATTGAAAATAATTTTTTTGCACGAGTAAAGCTAACTAAGATACGTTCGCAGTCATAATTAATTATTTTCAATAACCAAAACATTTGCAATTCGCTTTTTGGCAACTTTTGAAATGTAAATATTGGTAGCACTGACACAAATTGATTAAAAGTTGAAGCGATTTGAACTTAATGACGATTTTGCATTTTATATATCACGTGATCTGACGTTAAAATACATGATTGGTCAGCTGTGACATTTTTCATTTCGTGAGAACGGTTTCAATTTACTGTGTAATTACCACCTTTAATGCGGCGACGGCTTATGTCAATGTATACAATATTTCATGTTGGATTTCATCATATGTCAAACGACAAAAATTTATATGCTCCTCGACTTATACACTTCTTCATGAAATTTCGCAAACTTTGGCATAAGCCGACGTCGCACTAAACGCGTGGATTAGCTTAAGGCGTGGATTAGCTTAAGGCGTGGATTAGCTTAAGGCGTGGATTAGCTTAAGGCGTGGATTAGCTTAAGGCGTGGATTAGCTTAAGGCGTTGATTAGCTTAAGGCGTGGATTAGCCTGTGACCCGGATGTAAACAAATGAAATAATTCTCATCGAAAATACACGTTCACTTGAAAATTGAGCCCGCGGAATGTTGTGACATAGAAATTGCACGCATTGAACGAAACAATTTCACGATTTCTATTTGCCTTAAACAAGTTGTGGTTACGGGAATCATAGTATAATTGCGGCAATCATTACTTGCTTACCAGAAACATAATAAGTTTGTGGCGAAAAATGGTCGATATGTTTGGGAATTTCATGTTTCCTGTTAACATAACATGTTTGCATTTAACTTGACATGTTAGCGGCAATTGTAGATGTGTTTGTAGCAAAAATATTTTTACCGAAATTGTCATCCCAAAAATTTTGCAAAGAAAGCATGGTAGTTGCAAACAGAATTAGCATGGTAGGGGCCGTTCAAGTGAGGAAATCGGCGTTCACGTTATATGCGAATGCCCGAAGTTTTCCTCACTGAGGCTTAGGACTCTAGGAAGTCATGTGCCGCTCTGGACAGGTTCCTTGTAGGAACTGGGAGGTTTTTGATTTTGAGATGAACGGGATAACGGGATACGAAACAAAGGACCATCAGATCTGTGTTTCAAGGACCAGGAATAGACCGACCCAATCTGATAAATCTAAAAAAAGGAGCCGTTCATAAATTACGTAACGATTATGTTCTTAACCAAAACAGATACTTTCGATATTTTACTTGATCGTGGAATAAAATTAATGAGGAATATTTCTTAACTTATCGATCCAAATGGTGAATTTTTGTTGGACGTTTCGTAACTTCTCAACAACAAATCAGAAGGTTTTAATTCACCGATCGATAGATTGAGAAATATTCCTCATTAACTTTCACGATCAAGTAAACTATCGGACTTGATGCACCAACATCTAGGGCTAGATGTGGTCAAGATTATTTCAATTATTGCCTCAAACATGTTTTGTTTGCGGCAAACAAGTTGTGGTTGCAACATAAAAAAACCTTTAAGTAAGAACGGTTCAAAATTAGACATAATATTTATAAATCTAATATGGCAGCATTGGAAAGGTCGCTGCTCGTCCATTTCACAGGTTAAGCATCATTCGGCGCGACTAGTACTTAGATGGATGACCAAAAAAATGGTAAGTTTGTATAAAAAAATTGAAATTGTTCTTCTAATAATTTCACAGATAACACAGCAGAAGATAGAACAGCAGTGTCAACCCCAAACATGAGAGGCGATTGAGAGAAACATGACATGTGGTTGCGACTAACATGAGATATGGTCGCGACAAACATCCAATAAAAATTTTGTTTTGTTGATGTTCGGCATAAACACTTTACATGTTTTTCACAAACATGCGGCATGTTTGTTACGACTGTGACTATCAAGTTTCATGTTTAGCACAAACTTCCATGATACACACTAAATTTCAGAATTATATGATTCTTACAAACAAATTATGTTAGTCGCAAACAGAATTGGAAAATTGTCATGGCTAAACCCGGACAATTATTGTGACAAACATGAGATTTCCCTGACAGTGGTGCAGTATCTTTCGCACTCAGCGAATACCTGCGCTCAATATTTGGAAATTATTACCCAAAAATTCCCAAATTTTTTAATTTTTTTATATTGATTTCAAAGTTCGTTATTAAGTCTCCTAAGTTGTTTCTGAGTGATTATTCCCCCAACCGAAGGCATCGTGTGCTTCAGGGATGGTTCTAAGGGGGCGATTTTCTCAGGAGCCGGGTATTTCTGCGACTCACTAAACCTAGAAAGAAGCTTTTCTACCGGTCGGTACGCATCAGTGTAGAGATGAGCGGGTCGATCATTTTTGGAAACCCAACCCGACCCGATAAAATTTTTCGAAACCCGAAACCCGAATTGTTTCTAAGCCCGACCCAGACCGAACCCGACCCGATTAAAATTTTCGAAACCCGAACCCCGAACTGTTTCAAAACCCGACCCGGACCGAATCCGACCCGATACAATTTTTCGAAACCCGAAACCCGAACAGTTTCCAAGCCCTAGGGGAAGAAACGGGGTATCACGTTATTAGTAACTGTCCCAGATATGGACTCTTTAGGAGAATTATCATGGGTAAACCAGTACTCGATAGCTCTGATCTGATACTTAACTCTGTGTTTATAAATAATCTGGCTAATTTTCTTAGGAAAACCTTCTTTGAGTTTGCCCCCTTGGTTCCTCATAATCGATGGTTTCTGACACCCAGAAAGCCCTTCTGGAGGGTCAGCGAGTAAGACATCGGCGACGACGACCATCATCTATGTTTTTAGACCCGTACATAACTCGAGTAAAACTTTTCTGATTTTCAAATTTTTTTTTTGTTTGAAAGACCTGGGCATAGCTGAAAATTTATGGAAGAAACTTTTTTTAATTTGAGTCTTTGGACTTAGCTAGGGCACTAAAAATGAGTCTCTGCTAGGGCTCTATGTGTTTTTTGTCTATAACTCGGCCAAATCTTTTCCGATTTTCACAAATTTTCTTTTGCATAGCCGACTATTTATGGAAGAAACTTTTTTGAATTTGAGTCCTTAGACTTAGCTAGGGCACTAAAATCGAGTCTCTGCTAGGGCTCTATGTGTTTTTTTGTCGATAACTCGGGCAAATCATTTCCGATTTTCATAATTTTTTTTTGTTTGAAAGATCTGAGCATAGTTGACAATTTCTGGAAAAAACATTTTTGAATTTGAGTCCTTGGACTCAGCTAGGGCACTAAAATCGATTCTCTGCTAGGGCTCTATGTGTTTTTTGTCCATAACTCGGGCAAATCATTTCCGATTTTCATAATTTTTTTTTTGTTTGAAAGACTTGAGCATAGCCGACAGTTTATATAAGAAAGATTTGCCTGTGCTTAGGGCTCAAGTGGGCCATGTCGGTCCTAAGGTCGGCCCTAGCCAAAAAAAATTTTTTTTGCTATGTTGTAGAGGAAATTGAAGGAAAAATTTTTGGCTATGGAATTGTGTGTCCGAGGCCTCTACTTAGGGCCCTAGGTCGGTACTAAGGTCGAGCCTAGCCCAAGAAATGGTTTTTTCTATGTTGTAGAGAAAATTGGGTAGAACATTTTTCTATATTTGGGGGTCAATTTTATGCTTTCGGAAAGGTTTTTACACCGTTTCTTCGGGCGGGTTTTTCAATATTGCCCTATCGGCAATTTCTAATACAACTTAATGTGGACGTAATTTCAAACACTTAAGAGTTAAGACAATATTTACTTAAATACGTTCGAGTTTCTTCGTAACATCAACTCTGTTTGCCGCATCTATTCTGATACGTACGGGTCCCCTGCATATGTTTATTTATTTATTTTGTTGACATGAGCAACCTCTGCTCGAGCACCTTTGTTTTGCATTGTATGTTTATATTTTGAACGAATAAACAAAGGAATTCGGGTGTAAGAAGTACAAAGGATCACCGATCCAGGTGCTTGTCCACTGTTCAGCTTCCACTGGACGATCCCAAAACCCTAATCTAAGTTGTTTCTGAGTGATTATTGGCTAAATTACAACATTAAAAAGATTTGGGAATTTTCGGGAATTAATTCCCAAATATTAGGCCCTGGCGAATACATTTTTTTTTGCTTTCGTTCTAAAAATGTTGAGGTTTGCTCAATTTGCAATATAAAAATGTGTCATTTTAGCCATTACACATGTGTATGTGTTGTATGCTGTGACTCTTTATCATATATTGTATATCATATAAGATTATTGTCATTCAATTTTGTTATGAAATTATCATTTGACTCATGACAACTTTTGGTGCGAAAATTGGAATTTAATTATCGAAAGTAGCTGAAAGTCAAAAAAATTTCAAAAGTTAGACGAACAGTCGTGAAGTGTGAGATATCTTTATGTATTCAGACATTGAAATGGAAAACCCACCAATTTCGAGAGGCTATTTGGGAATGTCAAACACTCTAAACACTCACTTCGTACGGGTCTAAATATATAGAATCGATAGCATAGAATGTTTCACAATATTTTATTTTTCCCAATGCTTTTGGCTCAATTAAAATTTTCATTTATGGAAACATATGCGTACTCGATAGACCAGATGATTAGATCAAGTTTTTATGTTGAAGCGAAATTTTTTATTTTATTATGAAATTTTTCTAACTGAAAAGGAAAATGCGAATATATTGACAAGTAATAAAATTCAGTTCGTTTTCCACTTGGTTCGGAGTAGCTAAAGCTATCAACAAAAGGTGTTACCATAAAAGTATGAAAACAACGTTATCAACTTGGAATTATCATCAATCACCATTTAGAATTGATAAGATATTTACCGAGGAACCAGGAACACCTTGTTTCAACGGTGCTTTTAATAAGAACATTTTCGCACAATCATGTCATCGATTGAGATGTATTTGATAACAATGAATGTACAACCAATGTCTCATTAATTTCAATTTTAGACTCTGTTTCTAACCAATGGATTATGTCGGTAATAATGATAAACTCAGAAACAACTACATTGTCTACGAAATGAAATAAATGACCGAATTTTATTTAAAAAAAATGAAATTAATGGCTTGAGCAAAAGTGTTGATTCGTTTGATTGGAAATGTAAATAAAATACAAACACATGAAGATCTCTACACCAAGAGGTCCTCTATAATAAAAATTCATTTAACACCATATCACGTAAGACCTTTAAAATCGACCACCGACCAATCACTTGACATCAAAAAAACAAATAAAAACACAAAACTCTTCCACGTTTGCAACCGTATTCTTCGTTCTGAACAAACAATGAGCAAAGACTTTCTTTCTTTAATCGCAAAGCCCATGCCTGTTCAATGAATCATAATCACCGCGATTCGATTTGAAAATAAATTTTTTTTGTACACAAACCTAAATCCAACCAAGTTTTACATATTTCACTTCAGAGGGTTTGTTTGCCATACACATTTGATTGTATAAACAGACAAAGGTTGGGCACTTTTGATTAACACTTTATTGATATGTTTTTTTTTTTTAAATAAAACGTTGACGATCAGCCGCAGTAATCAACACCAAATCAGCACGATATTGAAATTCTAATGAAATGAAATTTATGTTGTAGAGTAGAAATTGGAGAGACTTGAATGTCATTTTCTTGGATGGTTTACAGACCAAGATCAATTATTTACTATGACTAAAAACTTAGTTTTAGTGGTTTTAGTATTGAAAAGTCGTTAAGTTGGCAGCACTGTGCCTGATATAGTGCGCATGATGTCACAATGGTGAAAATTTAAAAATTGCTAATTTTTGAAATTGAATCTATTTTGCACCTTTGTTCTCTGACATTTTTGCAAATGTAAAAGATAGTGTATCATTTTGTCTATTGGGGGAGAGAATTCTCTCAATAATACATGCAATTTGACACGTTGGTTACATGCAAACTAAAATGTCATTCAACTTGCGTAATGTACTCAGACACAGTGGTGCCAACTTAGCATTTCCCCGGTGTCTGCAGTTGGTCACAGTGGTGCAAAAATAGGGGCTCAAGAAACCGGGTCAGCTGGAGAAGTAATTTTTTGAATTTATCAGTTTGGGTCGATCCATTAATGGACCATGAAACACAGATCTAGTGATCCTTTGTTTCATCACATGTTCATCATGAAAATCTTTCAAACCTCCCAATCCCAACCAAGAACCTATCCATAGTGCGGCAGGTCGTATTCTAGGCACTGTTTTGCGACGGACCACATGACTTCCTAGATTCCTAGATTCCAAATTGAGAGTGTCGAGGACTGTTTTATGCTCCAGGAGGACATTCAAACGTTGGAGAAATGGTGTTTACTGAACAAACTAAGACTCAACGTGGGAAAATGCGCAGTCTTGAGCACAAGTTACAAGCCGTTCGTCCTCCTGTTCGATTATGTTATGGATAACACCATCTTGACCAGAGTAACGTCTAAAAAAGACCTCGGCGTGATTTTCGATGACAAGTTGCGATTTGACTTGCACATAGAAATGATCACGAACAAAGCATACAGAATGCTGGGATTTATATTCAGATCCGGTAAGCTTTTCAAGAATCCTGCAAGCTTCATTACGCTTTACCATTCGTACGTCAGAAGTTGTGTTGAGTATTGTTCCGTCGTTTGGGCTCGGCACTATGATACCTACATCACTCAGATCGAAAGGGTTCAACGAAGGTTTACGAAGATGTTGTATCGGAAATTTTACTGGCCGTATGAACAATATCATAACCGACTGTTGAGACTGAAAATGCATAGACTCGAATCCCGTCGTTTGTACGCCGATGAAGTGTTTTTATATAAGGTTGTGCCTCACCGTTTTAATTTCGATTTCACTGGACAAATTTTCTTTGCTCAACGTGCACGAGAAACGCGACAGGATCATACGTTTTACCTACACAAATACAACACGAACATTGAGTGCAATTCTCCCTTAGTGCGAATGCAAAGACGTCACAATGAACTGTTTAACTCGATCGATTTCCTTTCTAATCGCCTAGAGACATTTAAGTTCAAAGTGAAAAATGCGTACGTTGTGTGATAATGATTTGTTTGCCACTAAAAGTTTCTTTTTCGATTTTGAATTTAATTTAATTTAATTTTTTGAAGAAAAAAAAAAAAGTTCCTTACGATTTTTCTATTTTTTATGAATTGTTTCGTTCTTTTTTAATTTTTAATTTTTTTTTCCATTGTCGACAATTTGATTTTTTGTAATTTGAAAGTTGGCTATATTGGCCTGTTATTGGCTGTAAAAGGCTGTTGGCTGATTGATTGAAATAAATAAATAAATAAATAGAGTCCTGAGCCTCAGTAAGGAAAACTTCGGACACTCATATTTTATATGAACACCCGTCTCCTCGCCGAAGCCACAGGTGCAATTGGAATCGTTTGAGAATCCCATTTTAGCCAGATGATTGCTGGAGAAGTGAGTGAAATGTCATGAAATTTTGTTAAAATAATAATGTTGTTACAATTGTGTAGCCGTTGGCTCAAAATTGCGGAGGAACATTTAAATATACCCACAGATCACCTCATCAGCACCATCTATGTACTGAAGCGCGAGTATTTTTCAAATCACGCGTTCAGTGCGACATCGGTTTATGTCAAAGTATAGAGTATGTCCGTATGGGATGCCATACCCGTAAAATATTCCTAATTCATCATGAAATTGGCTATACTTTGACAAAAGCTGAGGTCACATTAAATGAGTGAATTAAAATTATTCAAATGATTCAAAATAATTGTAAGTTTAGTTTCCCCAAATGAAATGCTTTTAATTCTTTTCATTACGGAATGCAATGAAGTCAGAGTTTCGAATTAAAAATGTGCCTTGTTCCACGATTATCCATTATGTCTAGTTGTCTACAAAAAAAATTGTTGTAGGTGTCTAATATTGTAAACGACGATGAGAAATAGAAGCTTTTTTTTCTGTGTTACTTAAAAGCTTGGCAAGCGTCATTAATATAAACGTTGTCGCATAGATGGCTCTTATAATTTTTTCCGTTACTATGGACAGCGAATAGCAAACAAAATTTTAAAGTGTTCTTATGTGTTTCATTTAAAAAGAATGTTTTTGCGGAAGCAATTCGACAAGCGGTCTGGAATATATCGTTCAAGCGATTCAATAGAAAATTTTAAAATCCGGTGAGTTTTGATTTCATTAAAACTTTACAAACGTGGTCTCGTCTTTATTAATATTAGTGTTCAACTCGAACAAGCGTACCTAAGTTTCCTGGGTTTTTAGTAAGACTTATTTTGTAAAGCTTTCTTACAAAGATATTTTCATTTATTAAATTGGGACTTCTAAAAGTTAATAAATCTTAAGGTTTTCCATGTATTCTCCCAGTGTTTGTACTAGAATGGACCCTTTTAGTCCAGTTTTTGCAATTTTTGATAAACCTAACGGACTGGTACACAAAGACGTCCTCACAAAGTTGTGCTATTTGATAGACTGAGGATTCAGTTGTGTGTCGAATCCTATTCAGCTACAAAAAAATGGATGGCGCCACCGACAGGGGTACTTTAGTTTTATATTGATCCGTATTCAGCTATGAAAATAAGCGGATGACGCCACCGATAGGAGGCTACTATTGCCTGATGAAAAATGATGCAAACCACGCTCTATCTCATGGCAACGTACGAAATTTACGCATTATATTGGACAAGCATTTCAAAATAGGCACGCACCGAGGGGTAGACGATTCCGGAAAATCATGGCACAGGCTCACAAAAATTCCCAAATTGCTCCGGACATCTTCAAAAATCTTTAAAATCTTAACAAGTCAGCTTATAAAATCTTTTAGCAAAGTTCAAAAAATTCTTTATTATCTTGAGAAAATATTTAAAATCTTGAGAAAATATTTAAAATATTGAGAAAATCTTTCAAATCTTAAGAGCCAGGTTAAGCGCGTACACGTCGTCAAATACATAGTTGACTATGTAGGCGGACTTAACCTGGTCTTGGGGAGGTAACAGCCTCGTTTGGGCGCCAGGGCTCTTAGAAAACGCCACACATGTGTTAAAACTGTTTCAACAGTACTAGGTTTATGAGCACGAAGTTAGCAGTTTTCCTCACTGTGCGCCATATAAAGCCCATATAAAAGAATGTTTTGTATGCGTGTGTGAGTGTATTCAGAGTATGGGTCAGGGGCGTGTCAGTCTTTTGTTTTGATCTTTGCAAGTAATACTCAACGTGAAGTTGGCTGCAATTACGACCGAAACTAACTTCATTGCAAAAACAATCAGCTGATTTCTGAACTTTTCAATGAAGTCAGCTGGTTTTTGTAAATTTATGAATGATTCAGCTGATTTTGTTTGCGATGAAGTAAGCTACGGTCGGAACTGCAACTAACTTCACGTTGAATATTACTTGCAAAGATCAAAACAAAAGACTGTCACGCTCCTGGTATGGGTCAAATAGGAGCAAACTTTTTGGTCTGTGCAGGGGCGTGACAGCCTTTTGTTTTGAAATTTGCAAGTAATATTCGACGTGAAGTTAGCTGCAGTTGCGAACGAAGCTAACTTCATTGCAAAAAAATCAGCTGATTTCATTCATAAATTTACCAAAATCAGCTGACTTCATTGAAAAGTTCAAAAATCAGCTGATTTTTTTGCAACTGCAGCTAACTTCACGTTGAATATTAGTTGCAAAGATTAAAACAAAAGACTGCCACGCCCCTAGGATGGAGATAGATGTTTGAAGTCAAAGGAAAAGTTGTTGGGTTGGGTGTGTCGTGTGTCAGAGTGACCAACAAAACGGACAGACTAGGGAACGAACTTAGGGGAAAATTTTTTTTTTTAATTTTTTTGTTGGAGATAGATGTTTCGTGTCAAAGGAAATTTTTTTTGCCGCTTTTTTTCGCCGGAATTTTTTTCGACAGAATTTTTCGCCGGAAATTTTTATTCGCCGGAATTTTTTTCTTCAAAATTTGTTTCCTTTTTTCTTCCAAAACTTTTGGATTGTTTTCATTTTTGATTAAAAAATGCGTCACAAATGCCGGACCCACCAATGTAATAATTTGTCTACGCTTTCAGCTTTCATACGCAAAAATTGGATTTCCTGTGCAAAATTACGCCATATATCCCATAAAGTCAAATTTATGCGTTGTGAAAGCTGAGAGAACATTGGGGGGTCCGGAACTTGTAGCGCATTTTTTTAATCAAAACTGAAAATATTCCAAAACAATTTCTTGCGTTTCAACGCTTTAAACGTCACGTCACCCCAATTGAATCAGTTGTTTTGGAAGAAAGGACGAGGACTTGCGTCACATTTCCTTTTTAAAAAGGGTTTTTGTTGTGATTACAATTAGCGAAATTCTGTTAAACAAAATAGGTAAGCCTTGAGGATGTATTATTATCACTTTTTGGACCCGCATAAAGTCCTAAAGTAAAGAGGGATCGACTAGTGCCATATGGGTTTTTTACATATAAATTTTCCCACTTTTTTTTTATTTGGGAGGTAATTGAACGACAAAGAGCATTCAAGTAAAAAGGTAGGGTCGAGGCTTCTCCTTAGGGCTCTTTGTCGGTCTATATTCATATCGGTTCGGATCTTTTACACTTTCCATATCTTTCATAGATTCCTTAAAAGAGCCCATCTGTGAGGATACCAACTCAAAGCCGCCCTACTACAATCGATACGTCGTGGTTTCAATCCCATGAAGTAATTGAAATTTTAAAGGGAATTCTATAATTTGGAAGATTTTTGAGAGTAGCACTTCACTCTAAAGATTACACAAATGTATTCAAAAAGCAAAAAAAAAATTTAGTCAACAAGACAGCCTATAAAATCTTTTGGCAAGCTACAAAAATTTTTTTAAATCTTTTGAGATTTTGACAAATCCCACATCTGGAAAATCTTTAAAAATCATTTGCATCTTTAAAAAAGGTACATGTCTTCAGCACTTCCACCATTTTGAGCTGGATTTTCAAACAGCTGATTTTGAGCGCTAGGTTATGTGCTTTCGAAAAATGGTTATCATAAGTTTTGTGCTGCCACATGTGCTAAGCACAAAACTAGTTTCTGTTCAAAACATGTCCATTTGTATGGTAGACCCGGTAGACCCCTCTTGTATCAACTTATTCGAAATTATGAATAGTTAGTTGAAATCTACACATTATGTGCTGATTTTATCACCGGTCAAATAGTTTTGTGCTGCCAACTGTGCTTAGCACAAAACTATTTTCTGTTCAAGACATGTCCATTTGTATGAGAGACCCCTATTGTATCAACTTTTTCGAAATTATAAATAGTTAGCTAAAATCTACAGATTATATGCTGACGATATCACCGGTCCAACAGTTTTGTGATGCCAACTGTGCCTAGCACAATACTATTTTCTGCTCAAAACATGTCCATTTGTATGGGGGATTACATTAACTTTATCGTATGTTCTATGAAAATGGCGTACACAATCATCAGAATTGACTTTGCATTCAACCTGCAGTCATAGGAATGAATTGTGAATTAAATACTAGACATGCACAACATTCAGAATAGATTGTGCAGTTAGCCTAATGCATACACAATCATTAGAGTGAATGTTACATTGACCCTAAGCCATGCACAATCATTAGAGTGAATTAATCATTCAACCTAAGGAGGTACATGTCGCTGGGACCACCACCATTTCGAACTGTAGCGAATTAAAGCTATTTCAATTGGGCTGGATAATGCACATAGCCAAAAGTATTGCGCTGCCATAGAACTCCAGCCCAAAATGATTTTAGTGGTGGAATATGTCGCTTTGAGTTTTTCGTATGAAATCAATGCTTTCTTTGCTCAGTATATAGCTCAAAATTTTGGGCTGGTTTTGGGCTGAGGATTGGAACCAGCCTCGAGTTTTGGGCTGATGTCAAACCAAAGTTATTCAACTTTTAAGCAAAAAAACCATGTCGTTTAGCTGCTTTCGTAACTACATCAAATTCTTCCGATCCTAAACTTATTGTATCATTTTGGGCTCGTTTTGGGCTGACGATTGAAACTAGCCTCGAGTTTTGGGCTGATGTCAAACCGAAGTTATTCAACTTTTAAGCATGCGAAATAAAGCATGCACATTACTTGAAATTGATTGTGCATTCAAAATAACGCTTGCACAAGAAATTCTACATGAAATGATTTTTAACTTATATACGAGTCATATGGTCAACATCACGAAAACAGTTCAAAAGTTGGGGCCGGTATCAATATTGAAATAGTGAAAACGACATGCTTTTTTGCTTAAAAGTTGAATAACTTCGGTTTGACATCAGCCCAAAAGTAGCGGCTGGTTCAAATCGTCAGCCCAAAACCAGCCCAAAATGTTGAGCTATATACCGAGCAAAGAAAGCATTGATTTCATACGAAAACCTCAAAACGACCTATTCGACCACTAAAATCATTTTGGGCTGGAGTTCTATGGCAGCCCAAAACTTATGGTTATGTGCATTGCCCAGCCCAGAACTAGCCCAATTGAAATAGCTTTAATTCGCTACAGTTCGAAATGGTGGTGGTGCCAGCGACATGTACCTAACCTAAGGTACCAAAAAAAGTCGTGGCACACGATTTTTTGATGTCGTTTACCCCTCGACGTACACTAAAAGCGTTCTCTCTTTTTCTCGTGTAATACATAATTTTTCGTATAATTCTCCTTACCCGGTGTTTACTCATCTACACATTTCTCAGTTGTCGAAAGCTTAGCAAAATAAATACTAAGAAATCAAAAATCATTTTATCCAAATTAATCATTAAGCTGAAAGTTTGATTTTAATTACTGAAACTCCCCCTGGGTTATTTCAACACTTACGGTATTACTTTTTGAATAAACCAGGCGTATATTATGTGTTTGTTTTATCAATTTCACGTTTTTTATGTATTTCTGATTCTCCCTTTCATATTTTCTGAAGGATAAGTCTTCGAACGTTGAATACATTGGTAAAAGTTCCGAAATTCGTGACCGCTAAGCCAGATAAGAATGTTCAACAAGATGAAACGGACGATGAGGTGGAGACTCAAACCATACAATGGCAAGAAAAGATTCTCAGTCAAAAAGAAATAAAGTTTTTCGGTGACAAAGAAAATTGTCAAACGGATGCTCAGAAAGAATATCATCAAACGATTATAAGAAATGGGCTTGACAATGATGGAAGACCGTTCAATAAAATATTCACTTATGTGAGTGAGGACTCTTTCCATCCTGACGATGACGAGAAAAAATTGATTGAATTTATTGAACGAGGTGGCGAAGTAGAGGAAGAGGATTCAAACCATTTAATCACTTCGAAAGGTGGTGGAAAACGATTTTTTAACGAGATTTTTGGGTTTGAAACTATGTATGTAATGGCAGACTTAGCTGTTGAGACAATCTTATTTACGATTCGTTGGAGGTCACGAGATGGTTTGTTGATCGTCTATCCGGATTTTAATTCGCTTATAATAAACCCATATCTACAAGAAATTGATTCGGATACTAAACATTTGTTCCACTACTCAATGGAAAATTTATCAGATGATTTTGACAATAGCGAACAACAGATGAAGAAAGAAATTGAAGTTGTTTCGCAGCTAAAAGATTTGTCAATCACTCCACCATCCATATTTCATATCCCATCGAGACGTTGCACAAATGTTCTATTTTTACTGGAAATTGAATCTGCCGAACGCTTTGAATATGACAACATTCATGTGCGGTTCAACGTAACTCTGCCCAATCGTTGTGAACTGCTAGATGGATTGATTCAAGGTAGTACTCATTCGTGCCGTAGAGCAACTTCACTGGAACGGATCAACATTGGTTATTGCCACGAATTAATGTTACACTGCAATACCGATTATCAGTGGGGTGGTAAGTTGAACAACCCACCATTAAAGCTCTTTCTTTAAATGAAGCTCTATTCCAACTTTAAGACGATATGAAAATTTTGCTGGACGTTATATCAATAGACGGATGGAGCAGAGAAAGAAGTGAAGGGTACACGATGCTAACCATCCCTTTCAGTCCCGGAATATTTCATCATAAACTTTTATGCTATCGTGAATTGGCTGAAAATACGTTCATGGACAAATTAAAACGCTATTTTATTGGTGGCCGTCGAATCGTCGACCATAAAGCATTTAACGGCATATCAACGACAAACGAGGTGATAAGTTTGGAGTTTTACATTAAAATTTATGAAATTATGAGTTCATCCCTAGGTGGCAAAATTGAACCGTTACGGTAATGAAACGATATCCACTGGCATTTTGTTTGTAAAGCATCAAATTTTAGTACAACGAAATGACAGTCTCGTAAAAACGTCTAATGTTGGAAATCGTATGAAGAATTCCGCAAAGCATCAAATTACGATTGACGATGTCGTTTCGGCTTATCATTTAGCTAAAATCAGACTGGAAGCAACTGCTTCAAACAAATGACTGTTCGAAATCGAAGGAAAATACATATTTTAAGATTAGAAAATTAAAACAAATAAAATTTTGTACCAATTGCTCTGTAGCACTAAGAAATTAAAGTTGCCAAATCAAAAAAAAAATTCTTTTCTTCCTTCTACTAACCGCTGTCGGAGAGTTGTCAAGGCTGCATTTCTAGCTAACCATTTACCAACATTTAATTTGCTTTCCTTTCATACACGTAAAGTGGACATAAAATGTAAGGGGTTAGGACCGAATGTCCAAAAAAAAATATCCCCAACCAAAATATCCCCGTGTACAAAATATCCCCAGACAAAATAACCGGACATAATAACCACAATTTTTCTATTAAAAAAGGACAAAATATCCCCTCAGACAAAATATTTACACTCAAAAATTAAGAATATTCAATGTGAAGTGTACTTAGTGCCGCAGGCCTGAAATAAACAACCAAAAAAAAGCGAGGTCGAGGGACGGAAGCCCCCGAAAAGGGGGGTCAAGGGGGGAATATCCCCCCTTGCGGGATCTAAGGGGCGGAGCCACTAGCGGGGTTTACGTACTAACAAAAGCCCGCCGCAGGCGCGGTGGCAAGGGGCACAGCCCTTCAACACACAATATAATATCTAATTAATAATACCTACCTATATTCACAATTTCTGAGTAGACATTACATCTGGGGATATTTTGTCCGTTTTTTGTGGGATATTTTGTCTGGGAACATTTTTTCCGGGGATATTTTGTCCGGTGATATTTTGACTGGGGATAATCGGTCCTAGAGCCAAAATGTACATTTAAAGTAGTTAGATATAGAGTTAAGTGTGACGTCCTGGAGACTTTAAGAGTGTATTTTAGATTATACAATCTCTTCTCTAAAGGCTCTCACATAGGAAAGCCTCAATAAGGAACTAGGCATCAGCTGAGACCCAGGTATTTAAAATATAACTTATGAAGTCTTTTGAGAGCAGAGAAGCTAGATATATAGGCATAAAAGTGTTCTTGTTGCGTTTAGAGTACTATGGACCTATAGACTCATTCCGAACGTAACGACATGGATACAGAGGAAGCACGGTGAGGAAAACTTCCAACTGACACAGTTCCAGTCGGGTCACGGGTGGTTCAGAAAATATTTGCACATGCACAGGTGTGGATTCACAGAGTCACCATTCTGGACGACATGTGATAAAGATGAAGAAAATGCGTAGCACGTAATATTTGCCAGGAGCGATGTGGGATGATAGAAGTAAGTAGATCAGAAGTAAATGCCTACAACATAATTTCGGAGATGTGTCGCGATGAGGAGGTGTGAAAAGTGTCGGACAATGTAATTGCAAAGATAACGAATAAGATGCAGAGTGCATGGAGAGACGATCCCCGATGTAATGCTGTGAGGCGGTTTCGGGGAGACGAGAGCATCCATAGAATCCAACTCACACTATTTAGGTTCAGGAAGACCGGGTGCCTACGAAGGTTTAGTGGTTAGCGTACTGGCCTTCCACCGATAACGATTGGGGTTCGAATTCAGTGTCTGAAAAATTTCACATGGATAGTTGGGTAGTAATGGTGTCAATACACACTGAAAAACACATACACATTGCATAATAACAAAGAGTCGCATTACTCTGAGACGTGGCTCGGAAGAGACAGGCGATCAGTTGGAAAAACAGACGAAGAATCTGTGTTTCGCTGACAGTTAAATGAGTCTGTTGGAATCAAAAACCGGTCTCTTCCAACCGTCAAAATGACGTTTTAAACGTCAAAGTAATAAAACAGAAGATTAGTTGAGAAAAAAACGAGAAATCTGTGTTTCGTTGACAGTTTTCAAATGAGTCTGTTGGAATCAAAAAAATGTCTATTACAACTGTCAGAATGACGTTTTAAACGTCAAAGTAATGAAACAGGCAATCAATTGAGAAAACAGACGTGGAATCTCTTTCGTTGACAGCTATCAAATGAGTCTGTAATAATCAAAAATCGGTCTATTCCAACTGTCAAAATGGCGTTTTAAACTTCAAAGTAATGAAACAGGCGATGAGTTGAGAAAAAAGACGAGGAATCTCTGTTTCGTTGACAGTTATTAAATGAGTCTCTTGGAATCAAAAATCGATCTATTCCAACTGTTAGAATGACGTTTCAAACGTCATAGTAATGAAGCAGGCGCTCAGTTGAGAAAACAGACGAGGAATCTGTGTTTCGTTAACAGTTATCAAATGAATATGTAGGAATCAAAAATTGGTCTATTCCAACTGTCAAAAAGTCCTGCAAGACATAGGTGTACTGATGAAATCACATACTTTGTTTGGTAAGTTAGGGCGTGATACGCCGAAATCAGCATGCTTTGATTGATAAACGATTGAAGTAAGGTAGCGGCCTTTAATCCGTTGTAGAAATCGCGGTCGAGGATTTTTCTCGTAGCGCAATGGTTTCAAAAAACGTGGCATGTGTTGACTACTTTTTGGCCTATTACCATGGGAGCTTATAAAAAGTCTATCACCTTTTTCATTCTTTTCACTCTATGAGCGTCAAAATGACGTTTTAAACGTCAAAGTCATAAAACAGGCGATTAATTCCTTTCTCGTTCGGATTCTCGTTGAGGGCGGACGCGTTTCAGGTGTGGTCAATATAAATTTATGCAAGGTGACATTTTGACCTCTAGTAGGTTCGCACTTGGGCATTATATTTTATTAGTCCTGGCCTTCAAACCTGTTGAACGAATTAAGTGTTATGTGATTGTTTTAAAAGACAGTTGTAGTGAAGAGAATTTGTTTTGAAGTGGATTGAAGAAAGTTATAGAGAAAAAATTTGATTGTGAAGAACAATAAAGATTCAAACCGCGTGGCATGAAACAAAAGGATAACTGAAGCGGACAAAAATTATGAAATTAATTGTATAAATTGGAAATGAAAGGACAATTAAGTGGTCATAAATTATTGTGAAGTGGAGAAAATATTGTGAAATAGTGTGGTGTGGCATTTTCAGTTTGGCAGTGCGGAAGGGGCAGGAAGTGCTCTTATAGCAACCGGGCTAAATAGGCTACCGGGGTGATCCACTGGGATCACGGCTCCTTGGAAGCTTGTTGGTTGGGATGCCCTATGAATGGTTGTTCGCCGTCAGGGGGCTGTGGGGGTATTAATTGGTTTTTAAGGCGTTGCCAGATTGAGGTTATGGCCACAAGTTCAGAAAAATAGACAAGAAGACTGTGAAGGAAAAAATATTAGTGGGCGATCATCGGATAAATGTTATAAAATGAAATATAACGAGGATTTAATTAATGGAAAGATAATGACGATACATAAAAACTATTGAAACGTTGAATAGTGTATGAAAGATAATAGATATTGAAAGACAATAGTTTTAAAAGACAATAGATAATAAAAGATCCGCGTGATCGCCATTAGCGCGGAGAAGATAGATTATAAAATCTATCAATTGGATAAAGTTAAGATTATCGTCTGAAATGGGCTGTGGCCTGCAGACGTAAATAAAAAAAGGCGATTAATTCAGAAAAAACGGGGAATCTGTGTTTTAATGACAGTTATCAAATGAGTCAGTAGGAATCAAAAATCGGTCTATTCCAACCGTCAAAATGACGTATTAAGCGTCAAAATAATAAAACAGGCGATAAGTCGAGAAAAAAAAGACATCGTAGAAAAGTGTAAAACTTACATTGTCTTGGCTGAAGTGGTTACTTACAATTTTTAAAAATTAAGCAATTTGCAAAAAAAAAGTCCGGCATTTAATCTCGTTTCGAAAAATTTGCCAGATTTCAATGGCAACCACGGGATTGGCCTGCCTTCATTCAGAAATTTCCTCGATAAATCCAAAGAATTTTTTTTATTTTTTAACTTTTTTAGTTTCCACATTGTTGATTAATGAATTTATCGAACCTTGCTTGTTCGTTAAGAGGACAATTTTAACCCCCCCCCCCCCGCCTAAAATTCGATCACGAATAAATGCTGCCCGTAAAAATTCAAGCCGCTCTTTTTCGCAGTTGAATTTTAGAATGAATCCGCAGAAGCTCTTCGCTCGCCTCGTTCGTGTCATCGTCAGAAAGCTAAAGTTTCGAAAATCAATTACCAAACGTTCTAGATATCACTTACGATTATGCATTGCAGGCAAATCTCGGGAGGAGGATTTGTTTCGGAGCTAACACAAGAATAGAAGTGTTTGGGAAGAAGAGCTGGCATGATGTGGAAGAGGAGAGCAACGCGGGCGGATCTTGGTACGGAACGACGAACAATCGGTGCAAACATTCGAAAAAACTAAATACCAAACCGATTCAATCAAGAGTACATTCAGCTTTATGAAGAGCTGTAAGTCAGAACTATTAAAATAAATCAAGTACATTGACTCAGTCAAGTTCAAGGGATGGAAGTCCTTAAGAGCTAACCGGAGGGCAAAGGAGGTGCAGGGCGTCCAAAATCCAGATAACGTGATGTAGCTTTCGTCAACTGGGGGACGCCAGCTGCGGATAGACCCGATTGGAGAACGCCCCCAAGACCCATACTAAATACTAATTTATTATTATACTCGACATACGCATCTTGTAACACCACTGAAAAACGACCGATTTGAATGAACGAAGGCAAAATCATTCTGAAAAAGGTTTGCTATATCTGCATTTTCTTTTCTCACATTCAAATGTAACTTGTCTCTCCATAAAACATATTTACGAATGTACAGATGCACTATAAAGTATAGATGACTTGAATGGGTACAGTATAATATATAAAAACTGTTGTAATAACAACGTGATGTATATAGAATTATACATGGTGTACATATGTATGTATGTAGCTATAGAATGTCTTCTTGTATATGGTATGAGATGGCAATTCAAGTTAGTTATACGAAAAATAAATATAGCTGAGAGGCCGCATTGAATTGAATTTGTTGTTTTTCATCGTGAATAAGTGTAGTCGGTATAGTCGACCAAGTAATATTACTAGTTCGTTTGGCCAAATCATCTGCATTTGTACGGGTACATGCGTTATTCATTGTATCAGCAAATCATTCTTAATTTGTGTTTAAATAAATTATATTGATGTTGTTTATTTTTGAACTTTAAATGCAATTTTATTGTCAGACATTTGGAGGCTTGCGGGAATTAATGTAGGAATGTTTGCTGGTATCTAATCAAGGGATGGACTTACACTTATACTTATGTATCACGTACGGTCATTCAGAAGCCTTTAGGCTATCGACTACAATTTGAAGAACATTTTTTGTAAGATACAAATGAAGGTTGTTCATGAGCAGAAGGAAAATCTAAATGTTCTTACCTTGGCGTGTCTCTGGTCTTCAGTACCACAAAAGTCGAATAATTTTTTTTACGGATTGTCGGCATTCGTAGATCTCAATTTACTGAAATGTTTTTCCCAAGATGTAAGCTGATTAAAGCGTGAAATTAAGTGATTTTGAATCGATGCTGTTCGTGTTTTCAATTATTTTCCCACTTCATCCATTCAGACGATCGAATGGAACAGGAAAGTGAAAAAACGTCTAACTAATAACCATATCGTTTTTCTGCTATATGGCTATCCTATTGGAATCCCATTTTTTGTATGTTTAGACATCTCAAAAATTCATAAAATTCTTGGCGTCAGTCGTTCAAATGTTCAGTCGTCGACTAAAAATCTTCATTAATTTGTAAAATTAGTAAAATTTTTGAAATAATTTGCGACTTGGCTCACAAATGATTCGTTGTTTTTTGAATAAATAAAAGGTTTTCCTGAAAATTTAGGAAAATGTTAACCAGGGATGGCCAACTTCGTCGTAATTTGTAGAGATGAGCGGGCACCCTTACCCCAGCCCAACATTAAAATAATAATAATAATAATAATAATCTGCCTTACAACCCATGAAGGGTTAGATGCTAGATCATTATTTACTAGTTTCGCCTTTTGTGGTTCTACTTTTTTGAGATCTTTTCATTACCGGAAAGTTTTACTGTGCCAGTGGTAAGCTGTGCGACAAAAAACATTAAAAAAATACCCGCCCCAAAACGTGCCCCTTAAAATTGTTCCCGAGCACGTCCGGTCACTGCCCGGAATGTGCCCGTCGATTTGAGGCCAGCTAAGTCTTGGTTTCCACTCAAAAAACGTACTCCGTTTAGCGCCCAGTTAGAAATTTTAATTGGTTGAAATTCGTCACGTGGATTTTTCAACCAATTAAAATTCTTAACAGAACGCTAAACGGAGTATTTTGCCCAAGCAATAACACCTCTAGTATATATGTGGTATGGGCTTGACAGCTGTCAAATATAGTACTTTTTATACGGAACTGCCGATTATATTGGTTTGGGATATGAGTCGAGAGTAGTGAGCCGTTTCGCAGCTATTCAAATTTAAGCAATTTAATCGCTTTGCCACATTCCTCTATATCGATGTCATAACGAAAAAAAACTTAGAGAAACTCAGCGAAGATTTTCAACGAAATTCGACGAAAAAAATCAAATTAAAATAATTTTTTTCGCCGCAATTTGCTGAAAATCTCCGCTGATTTTCTCTAAGTTTTTTTTTTCTCATGACGGCAGTATATTTCTCTACATCGAATTGATTTTTTCTCCGGTCATGTGACCATAATCATACTAAGACATTGGTTGGTTCAGAGTAATTCTCTCATTTTTCGTAGTGTTGCCTGATTCAAATCAACTTGGTGTGGCAATAGTAAAAACTAAATACTTCTCCTACCAAACTAGTTCATATTTGAAATAATTTGCGGCTCGTATCTCATCAACTAATTTTTAAACAGTACACTGTACGTTTTCAGTACTCTATTTATTTCTACCATGCTAGAAGTGCCATGGCTTGACGTATGACGACAATGATCATATTATGCTTGACCCGACACAGACACTCATTTTCCGAAAGTAGCCACATTGTTTGTATTTATGGGACCCGAATAAGGAGCAGTAAAATTGTTCGTACAGTGTCCCGCAAACGGTTTCTTTTTCCAGAATTCAATGCATTCAGATGTTACGACGCATTAAAGCGAAGTTATTTTACATTTTCTTTGCGTTTCCAACAAAATTTTACAACCAACACATCTCGTTGCTGTAATTGTAATTGTAAATGTAATTATAGAACAAAGACTTCAGGTCGTCGCAAATAGAAATGTATGTTTTCGGTTCCTGTAAACTTCGGGTATTTTGAAAGAATTGGGTGGCCTCATACGTTGGCTCTCACATGGTTTGTTTGTCGATTTTCATTCGATCTTCAAACTGGCATGTGAAGAGAAAAGCAAACTAATTGCCCCATAAATCATCAAATTAAATTGAATTGAACACCATTCATCATATTCAATATCGTTCTCTCATGTTCTAGATATAATTGAAAATGCAACAAAATAACAAAAAAAACGCAATTTCTTTTTAACGATAAGGAGTTGTGTTTCGTTCGATTAGCTATATTTTGAGTTGCGTGTGTGTCGCTTATATTTGTTTGATGATGATTGAACGGCCTACGATTTAACATTATGCCCAGAGTGATGAGAATTTATTTCTTTTTTTTTTTTTGCAAAGTAATCGAATTCGATAGCATTGTTCTGTAATCAAGAAAGAACAGAACACATTATACCACATGGACACATTGCCAATTGGACGCTCCATATTCAATTAACGTTTCATTCAAATCCATTGATGAACCATGAGACTTATTGTTTCTACAGGCAAAGATGCAAATCTGTGTACAATTTCAAAGCCACAAAACGCAATATAGAAATAAAAATTACGCACAGTATGCACTTTAGAGGTGTGCGGCGGGTCGACCTTTTTTCCAAATGGGACCCGAACCGAACCCGAACCAAAATAAAAATTCAAACCCGAACCGAGCCCGAAAGCCTGACACGAAAACGAACTTTTTTTTTTAAAAAAAAGATTTCATTCGAAATGTTTTTTAAACTTAATTCTAAGAAAATAATTAAGCGAATATATTTATTCGGGTCGGGTCGGGATTGGTTTATTGTAATCTACAAACCCTACCCGAAAAATACCAAAATGAAAATCCGACCCGACCCGACCCGACACGACAAAAAAAATAAATTCAAAAACCCGACCCAACCCGATAAATTGAGTCGGGTTCGGATCGGCTTTTTAGTTTATTTTCGGGCCGCCCACTCACCTCTAATGCACTTCAGCCACAGTATGCACTTCAACCACAGCATCATGAAGAGTCTATAGGCATCAGTTGCCATTAGCCGTAATATTATAAAGAGACTGTTAGCACCCGGCGCCACAAGTCAAAATATAATAAAGAAACTACTAGCACCCTGTAGTACATACCAAAAAATGTCAAGAATTTGTCGGTTAATTTCATCGGTATCTTAGAAGCGCAAGGCAAAAATTATAACAAAATAAGCGAGAAGGGGAAAAAGATGTATGAAGCAGTTAAATCTTTGAAAGAGAGAGAGACATTATTTTTGCAAGCGCAGACAAAAGTAATAGCATTGTAGCCTTAGAACACGAAGATTATAAGAAAGACGACGGAGCTGGAATAGGAAACTCACTATGTGGTTTCATGGCCGAACTTTTTATGTGTTATTTCGAAAATAAACTAGAGAACGACCCATTATTTCCGAGGTTCTACAGGAGATATATTGACGACACCTTCCTCATCACGAACAGGCGAAAATTTGAAACGTTTAAAAATCTGCTAGAGAATGAAATGGACAAGGTTAAGAAAGGAGCAATTCGATTCACTATTGAAAGACAATATGACGAAAAGAAACTCCCATTCTTAAACGTTATATGTGAAATCACCGAAGGTCGACGTATACAGAAAACCAACAAAGACTATGAGACTTATAACAAGCGACTCTTTTCACGACATGAGACACAAAATGGCAGAATACCATTCAATGGCGAACTCTATGGTCACCCTCCCACTAAGTGAGGCCCAAATCGAACGTGAAAAGTAGAAAATAATAGAAATAGGAAGAGTGAATGGTTTCCTAAGTTCAACCATTTCGGACATCATCCAAAAACATATGGAAAAGAAGTGTCTTAGAGGAATTACAACCTTCTTTGACGAATCCAATAAAACAACCAAAAAAGTTAGTTTTCGATATTTCCCGAAAATGACAAGACCTTTGAAACAGATATACAAGGAATATGACCAGAAATGACCACATAAATGAAGGTTCTTTAAGAGACTTGCTAGGATCGATAAAGGACGAACAAGTTAACCTACACAAATCAGGGATATACAAGATACAGTGTTGCTGCTGCGGGCGGCTGTATTTTGGAATGACAATTAGGAAAGCATTTATACGTTTCAACGAGCACATTAATTCAGTAAGATGGCAACAAAAAACAGCAGTAGGGAAACACATTTTTAGCACAAACCACGAAATAAACATTTCTGACCTAAAACTGATTCAACCCATAAATCAGTTTTGGAAAATAGAATATTTCGAAGCAATACACAAACACAAACACGAGAACCTACTCAACGTAGATGAAGGGAATATTAAATCCCCCCTACTGAAGATTTTTGAATTGGTGAGAAAAACAGATGACAGAATCGTCGACTTAACAGAAGAAACGCCCGATACAAGCTTTAACGATAGGAAAGGGGAAACCTACACACACAAATGTTTGTTTATTCATAAGAATGAAACACATGAACAAAACAAAATAATTAATTCATGTATGTCAGTGACAAACTTATCTAATCATCAGCTGAGATGAAGAGATAAGGGATCAATTTCGTAAGAGCAAACTAGTCGATAAATAGCCCTTGAAAATGTTAGCCTAGCTGGCGAAACCGGTCGGACTAATAAAATTAAAAAGTGCAATTTAAAACTAAAAGAGTTTTATTGATCTCACCCACTTAAGGATTAGGAGCGAACATTATTTTCATTTCATTCACTCTTAGCACACTATCCATAATAAATTGAGATAAAACACAGCGTTCCCTTTTAACAACACATTCTACCCTGCGTTACCATTTCGAATTTGCTTGCTTGCTTGTTTTATGCAAAATGGTATATTTTTCATATTGAGTGAGTGAAATTGGCTAATTTCTTCGGTAACCCATATATTACAGCTACCACATCCGCTGCGAAATGAATGTATTTTGTCTCGTGTTAATCAAAATCCCATGGAAAGAGTAAAAGAGACAAAATAAAGATTGATTGACATTACCTTGTTGTACGCGTCTAGGGGGAAGGAAATGTTAGCAAAATATCTTACGATAATGACTGTTAGCGCATTAAATAAGGAATCTAGAATAATGCAGAAGTTGCGAAATTTGGTCGGATGGGCATGAGTAATATCGATCAGTCATATAGATCAATCAGGCAACACTACGAAAAATGAGAGGATTTCTGCAAACCAATCAATGTCGCAGTATGATCACATGACCCGAAGGCATTGGAGAAAATCAATTTGGTGTAGACGAATGTAAATGAATGTGCAAAGCCGTGAATCTGACGAGTTCGAAGCAGACATGGACCCCACCGATTCGCAGCTGCCGCAGACACATTTTGGATCAGCCGAGCCGAATTTTAACTGAACCAATGTTTTTGCAGACACACACTGTTTTTCTCTTCTCACCGCCGCCGACGTTTTTCGTTCGGCATTTAAGTCTGGTTCGAAGAACTTCTATTTATTCCCTTTAGACTCTGGGGCTCTGACCGTTTTGAAGTATTTTTAAATCTAATTTCGGCTAGCTCCACTGCTATGACCCATTATGTCAGTGATGCGGCGGCTCTCAAGTCTGTGTTGTAATAAGCAAAAGGAATAACTCTCTACAGCGCCATCTCTGGAAAAGTATTTTACTCGCTAGCCCTCTCAAGGCTCCTCGCACATAAAATGCGTCCTGTCATGACGGTTGTCATTTTGACTCTGGTGAATGCATCCATGTATTCCTGTTCCATTACTCGAGGCGAGTGTACGTGAATCAGGTGTAGTCATGTGAAAATTCGTTTCTTTGAAACGATATTCAGTTTGTATTGACTGTTAATCGGTCTGAAGACTTGAATGTATAAACATTTGGCCTGGCCTTCAAACCTGTGGAAAGATATATTAGTGCTCTTGTAAATTCAGTTTGTACATACAGTAAAAATCCTGTCTGAGGATTTATGTGTTAATTAAAAGGGAATGACAACAGGCGATTAGTCGCCATTAATAATTGTGAAAAAGTGAAATTTAGAAATGGAACACGAGAAACAATTCCAAGTTGGTCATGTTGCCTTATGCATTCAAAATCTACGGAACAATGTACGCAATTGTCATATGGATCATATTTAACCTCTACATCAGTGATATGCCATCTACGAAAGCCCGTAAATTCGGATATGCAGACGACAACGCGCTAGGTGTTCAATCGAACTCAAAATCAGCCATCGAGAGAGCGCTCACAGAAGACCTAGGAAGTATGCAACAATATTTCTCTAACTGGCTACTGCTTCTCAACCCGGCTAAAACAGTTACGTCCTATTTCCATTTGTGCAACCAACAAGCGAACAAGTTAGCAGTGCTGTTTCGTGGTAATATTTTGGAACATGACCCACATCCGTCCTACATTGGATTCACACTTGACAGATCTCTAACTGGAAGACCTCATCTGGAAAAAGTTGAATTCGAGAAATAACTTACTGCACAAACTGGTAGGAACGAACTGGGGCTCAGATGGAAGCACTCTGAGAACAGCGGCGTTGGCTTTGGTTTTCTCAACCAGCCCAGTGTGGCTTAACAGCGCTCACACAGATAAAGTCGACACTCAACTTTACGCCAGTATGCGAACTATATCTGGAACGATCTCTTCAACCCCTTTGCCGTGGTTATGAGCATTGTCTAACATTGCTCCACCGAACATCAAGACTCCCAATCTGGAAGAATCCACTGTTCGAGAATGTCGGCCAATTTAACTTAATCGAAGAGTGGAAAACGGAATGGAATTGCGAACATTTTTCACACCAAAATCTTATCTCTGACCCATCGATTAAGCTGGCTGGCTTCGATTTGGAACGCAAACCTTGGTCGACGCTTAACAGAATAAGATCTGGTCATGGTCGTTCTGGAGACATGCTTCACAAATGGAACGCAACGAACTCCCCAAGTTGCGACTGTGGAGAGCGCATTCAAACAATGGACCATATAACGAATGACTGCTCAATTCGGCATTTCAGAGGAGGCCTGCATGAGATAAACCTACTCACTGACGATGCAAAACAATGGCTTAGAAACTTAGATATTGAACTGTGATTGAACGTAACCGAACTGTGATAGATCTAGAACCCATTTTTTTGAGTGGTTTTTTGATACTTAACTGTGATATTTTAAAATGGACCTGAGTGCAAAATTGTAATTTTTTAGTGTTTTGCTGAATAATTGATTTCTCCACTTTTTTTTTGTTTTTTATGTAATCGACTTTTCTATGTAAATATTTGCTTATAACGTACACACCATACGAAATCATATGGATCCGTAATCTCACAAATTGTTTTGTCTAGTACTTACATTTAGTAGTACATTTTAAAGGAGTGCATGGGAACGGATGCGGAGATATCTCACAGACGTGGGCGATGAGAAGGATTTTCGCCAAGCATAAATACCAGTTGCGATCGCGAATCGAGGCCAGAAAGTGTTTAGTTGGGCACAAATTGGTTGTCGTTTAACTACCAGTAGTTAGTTATCGAGTAGTAGTAGTAGAACGTGGTTGGTTAAGGAACGAGTAGAGTAAAATTGGTTGTCGGTTAATCAGTTAGTGAGTCGAAAGTTCGTAGTCGGTTAGTTATTCAGACATTCTATCGCGAACGGTCTCACAAAAGGTGTGAAAATAGTTTTAGTGACATTTATTCGTGACGCTTAACAGAAAAACCCCTGTGTTTTATCTCATCTCCCTATAAATAAATCATGCTTCACCCCCAGTGTATTAACTCATCACCCAATGAATGAATTCCCTTAGTCCCCATTGGGATCACGGTTTCTTCGGAACCGGTTGGTTGGGGTGTCCTACGATCGGGTGTTCGTCGGCGGGCTAATCATGGAAAGCGGTTTGTTTTGACGCCACCAGTTCGGAAAAATTTGGCGCAAAAAACCACACAGCTCGAGCTGCAAACACTTCACTTATCGAAATCAAAATCTCCCAGTCAGAATTGAATGTACTACTATGATTTAGTAAAATTATTAGCACTTATAGAGGACATCAACATTTCACAGGCGAGGCGAGGAAATGTTTGTTTTGTACTGGTACGGGCTGTAAAATCTATATGAATTTTAACATAAAACTAAAATTCTGTAATATAAAGTAGAATATCATCCAACAGCAGCCAACCATAATATTTTATATAATCAATTTGACATTTTCCAAAATCGTATAATACTTTATCCAATCCGCTCCACTCCATAATATGAAAGTTTTTTGAATGCTGAAATGACCGAACATCAAATCCGAAAACCAACATAAAATATAATTTATGCAACACTTCAGGATCCGTATTATTGACATAAAAAACACTAGTTCCTATTTGGGATGACGCGGCATTGGGCAGTAGAATTTTATTCAATAAAAAAGAGCGACAAAAAATAGATATGACCCGGTCATCCAAGTTATTTTACATAAAAGATGTGGAAAATCAACCAAATATTTTAAAATTCAAATGAGAAGAACGTTCATTTGGTACGGGCATCACAATGCATGCGGCGATGTATAGAAGTACCAGCCATTAAGAAGAATAAAAAAATATTCAGTGATAAAACGGACGAAAGGTTAAATTTAATAGGTTTTTATGTATGAGAAGATGAAAAGTGGTTTAATGTTAAGCACTTAGAAGAGATTTAGTACATGAAAAGGGTATTTCATCGTACACATGGAACTAAGGAATTTAATTATGTTTGAGAACGACGATGATATAACTTACGAGAAAATGGTTCATCTTTTTGCTTTGACTTTTTTTCAGAACTCTTTTTATATCCGCAACAAAAAATTTGATGGAAGATGAACGCTGGTTCCATTAGTAAACCGAATAAATTTATGCAATCCCGCCCTAAGGCCACAATTACCTTGTTATTTAGTTGCTAAACACAAGTCCCAGTATGGTAAGCGATTAAAATAGAACAAACCACGAAACAAGAAAATTAAATTGATTGACTAAGGGTAGATGCCCGAAAGGAAGGTTTTCAGCTTTCTTTTCACGTTTTTCTAAGAAAAGAGGTAAAACCTGGGAAGAGAATCGATTATTTTACGAGTAATTATTCACGGTTTCATCGTAACCAACGCAACGTCGGTCGTCAAAGAAAATGTTATATTAATTAAAAAACTGAACGGATCGTATTGAACGTCTGGCGAAAAAATGACAAATTTCAGATGATAAATTAGAAATATCAGATAATTTTGTAAAATGAACATTTTTTTGTAATTTTATTTTTTTATTTATTTGTTTTGTGTAAAATTTCTAAACGAAGAACCAACAAGAGGAAAAACTATCATTTACCAAGTGGTGATCCCACTCAACCGCATCTTTTTTCCATCTTTAATAAAGTAATCAAAAATCATATACAGTGTTTCAAAATAGCATCCACTGTTACCGTAAAAGTTTTTAACTTTGACCGTAAGGGTAACTTTGAATGTCAAAATATTTTTCTTACGCTTCGCTATGGAGTTAAAATAGTTTTTCTTCAATTATACGCAATATTAGGTGCCAACAAAATTATTCGTAGCATCGTTTCTATCTTTCCATGACAGATTTTGGAGGCTCGATATTCAAGGCAGCGCTTTCCGATTTTTTAGACAGGCGGCAAAATGTTTCGGAAACAGTTTTCGTAGATTTGTAGGCTGCCTAAAATTTTTTCTTGCGCTCTGTATAAATTAAGTAACATATTCGAGGCCTTTTAACAGAAACGGCATTTCGGATCGATTCTGCCTTGACCTCTCTGTCAAGTACCGTTATTTCTTAAATGTTTTTCTAACTTTGGCCGCTTGCGTTTTGCAATTTCTGCGGTTTCAATTCTCAATTTCATTCAATTCAGAATGTCAAAAGTAGATAAAACTACACATCATATTCGGTCAGAAGCGATAAATAATGACCTGATATGATAATGTTGTAATGAGTGACGATAAATTCCTGAGTTGCTTCTTTGAAAGTAACCTATAGATCAGGCGAGGCGTGGAGGTATTTTCTTGAATTTGCATGCTTCAAAGCAACAGTCAGAGCCTCGATGATTTGTCACCTCGACATTTCGACATTGTATTGTCTGCGTAAAAAATGAAGTGTCTGAATTTTGCTCTGCTCGAACTACTATGTAACGCGGCACCTTACATTAATACGACAAACGTCAAACCATATCAAATATAGAGCGTGGTTCGCATCATTTTTCATCAGGCAATACTAGACGCCTATCTGTGGCGTCATCCGCTTATTTTCATAGCTGAATAAGGATCAATATAAAAATAAAGTACCCCTGTCGGTGGCACCATCCAGCTGAATAGGATTCGACACACAACTGAATCATCTTCCTCAGTCTATTGACGTTTGGAACGTCGGACTACAACATAATCTCATTCTCGAGTGTTAAATAGTCTCCCGTTTCACCTAATGCTTTGATGATGCGCTTCCACAAGCTATTGAGTCAATTTTCTGAGCTTCTATCTAGGTATTGGAATAGTTCCGTGTTGGGATAACCGAATGTAGTATTGCCGGTCAAAGTAAGAGTTACGATTCTCACCATGACAACCACATTCAATGGACTAGTTCGAGTTAGAACTACTTTTTGAGTAAGTCAAATTTTTATATATTTTAGTCTGACACCAGCCGTAATGAACAACTGACCTGCAGGTTTATTCAGTCAGACAATAGAAAGTTATTTGATATCAAAGTATGTAATTGGTCAAAGTTAGAGTCTGTTACGGCAGAGCCGTAGCCACATGTGGCGCAGGGTGGGCGGCGCCCCCCCCCTCTGAAAGAAGTTGCATCCCCCCCCCCTGAAAAATTGTCTGTATTCTATCAAAACTTGCACTTCTTAACAGATCTTCACCTACATATTTAACTTATCGTTTTACAATTTCACATGTGTACAAGTATATTAAAGTTAGCAGTTAAACTTAAAAAAAAAAAAAATCTCGCTGCGCGGCTTTTTTCCTTCCTTATTCATCATTAGTAAATTTGGTATAACATTAGCTAGGTCAAGGCCTTGAGTCCTGATACAAAAGGAATAGTGGCATATTCGGCTAATAATCTCTGTAGAGAAAAGCTCATACTTTCTGCTAGTTTAATCTTCGGCAACTAAAGAAAGTTGGAAATACAACGGACGCTTAGAATTATTGATAAAACGTCATTATATATGGCAAAACAAATTTCGCTCGGTCCGCTCGCGACTTTCATTTATCAAACTTAACAAGTGAAGAAGTTCGTGCCACACAAAAATTAACATTTGTACAACCTGTGCGTAAGGCTTCTATTGTATTTTATGTGCGACTGTACTGTACACCATAAGTTATACGAACAAAATTGCTTTTGGGGCGCGCGCCCTCCCTGAAATTTTGGTCTGGCTACGGCTCTGTGTTACGGTATTTATTTTACTTATTATATACAGTCTTATGTAGCTACGTTATATACCATCTTATATCTAACACTCAGTTCAATTGTTCATTGCTACATCAGATGCAAATCTGCCGGGAGGATGTCCTTGTCAACCGGTAATCGATGACATTGCGTCCTTTACAGAAATCGTGAAAACCATATTAAGGTTGTCATATAGGTTGTCACATAGTTTTAATTAGTTCATCACAATTGCAGATTGTAAGCGCCATCTGTCTATAAATTGTTGTTAACGGGTTTCTTTCGATGGAGAGGTCGGAATCAAGTGTTGATGCTCTTCTTGGTTGATAACATACTGTATGTTCACGGTGCGAATTTCCCCTATTGTGCAACAGTCGTGTTGAAAGAACAGACCAATAGAGTGAGGATTTAGATGTGTGTCCAGTCCAACCCTATTCAGCTACGAAAAAGATGGACGGCGCCACCGACAGCGGTACTTTAGTTTCATATTGATCCGTATTCAGCTATGAAAATAAGCGGATGACGCCACCGACAGGCGGCTAGTATTGCCTGATAAAAAGTGATGCAAACCACGCTCTATTGCATGTTCACCGCTTTCGTCAGCAATTTTTTCATAGCTGAATATGGCGCTGCGATCTGTAGTACTATACTTCACAATTGTTCCTATATTCAGCTATGAAAATTCCAGATGGCGCTGCGGACGCTCGGGTATTTTTTGTCATATTTTTTTTAGATTAATCACGGCCTATATATGAGTGACGTCACATGTATACCTTATTTTTACGTTCTGGGCATCAAATACCAAAACTACCCAATTTATGAAGCTTGGGTTGAACGTTATACAATACAATTTCTTAGGGAGAAAAATTCCTCGTATTTGTCAGCACCGTGCCTCAACCCTGGGCCTTCTCCGCAGAAGTCTAGTGCGTTCACCACTATGGGATGGGTGGTCTATCCCGTTAATATAGACCTTTCATGTCGTCTCGTAAATAAAAAATACAAAAACAAGTACACACCTCGAGCATGAGTTCATACGATGAGCGCGAATTTATACATCACTCTTATATATGGTACGTCTGTTGCGTACAATGTATGTGCTACAGACTTATTATGCCTCTCGTTAAAATTGTATTCTTCGAATGGCTGCGGTGAACACTTTTCCAACTTTCTTGAAAACGAAATTGCAACATTTGAGCAATTGTACATACAATGTTATTTACTCAAATCTAAAGTGTAACGGTTTCGGAAAAAAAACATCGAATGACCTCCATCCAGTTTAATTCTCTTTACGTTCCTCATAAATTATAAATTGCACTTTAAGTTTTACAATCAAAATTTTCTATACGAAATTACAACCAAGACATGCATGCCTCCCCATTGTGGTATTTATCAGTTCAGCTCAGTTACAATGTGCAATGGTAAAGTATAAGTATACAGCAAAATATGAATTGGCACATTAAACAAAAGTTCGACGACCGACTATTAAATTGCACTCTATGATGGCCGACGCGCTATTTACACAGTCGTAGTGTAAAAATATATTTGTGAAGTTCTTTTTTTCTTCAATGCATAGTTGTAGAGCTAGTTTCTCAACTGAACAACACAAACACACAATTTTAAATAGAGAAAATAACATGCATTTTACTTTTATGGAGAGTTTTACCTGGCTTTATACTCAAAAGCATTTACAGCTCAACGAATAAATGAAAAAAAAAATCAATCGAATATGACGTAATGATTGTATTATTTATTTAAGAATTTTTTCTGTGTGGAGAAAGAAATGGTTTTGTTTATCTATTTTTAATTTCAATTAGTTTTGCTTTGCTTGGCCATAAGCCGCCACAGTAGAAGTTTGATTTACTGTCCACGAGAAGTACAAAAAAGTCGCTTCCACAACAGAACACTTTCGTGATGTGCAAAAAGTATCAGTTACCGATAAATTGCTGTATCACACGTGTGAAGGCTTCAAGAGTCGAAAAAGCACTCAGTCTAAATGCCAATTTCCTTGCAAATATCAATGTCGAATAGTAACCATCTGCGTCACTTATTAGACGAAACATGAACTTTTTTAAACCCGTTCGAAGTATCTACTACAAAGGGATTTCTTTTCTGCGCTTTCAGATTTCGCACGCTACCCGTACTCTATACATCACGCAAAACTTAATTTTTTTCGGATCAAATCTGAAAGAACAGAAAAACTATAACTTGTGACGCATTTTTTTAATCAAAAGTGAAAATATTTCAAAAGAATTTTTGCGTTCCGAAGCTGTAAGCGTCACCCAAATTGATATCAGTTGTTTTGGAAGAAGGGACGAGGACTTGCGTAGCGTTTCCCTTTTAAAAAGGGTTTTTCCTCATGATATCGGTAGTTTTGGAGAAAAAATTTCCAGCGGAAAAAATTTCCGGCGAATAAAAAATTCAGCGACAAAAAAAATCGCCCGAAATATTTCTAAAAAAAATTCTCAGCGAAAAAAATTTTTCGCAAAAGTCCGGAGAAACAAATTTCCGGCGAAAAAAAATTCCGACGAAAAAAAATTTTCAACTAAAAAATTTTCAGCAAAAAAAGCAAAACAACAAAAAAATTTTTCAAAAACAATTTCGGCGGCAAAAAAAATTTTCGGCGAAAAAAAATTTCTGGCGAAAAAAATTCCGGCGAAACAAATTTTCGTCGAAAAAAATTTCCTTTGACACGAAACATTTATCTTCAACAAAAAAAATTTTAAAAAATCAACTAAGTCCGTCCCATACCATCGTCGGCCATTTTGTTGGTCACTCTGACACACTACACACACAACCCATCAACTTTTCCTTTGACACCAAACATCTATCTCCATCCTAACACAGTCCAAAAATTTTGCTCATTTTGACCCCACTCACACACACATACAAAACATTCTTTTATATGAGCCTTGGCGTCCAAACGAGGCCGGTACCCCCCTTTTTTAAAATCTCATATGACGTAGAATACCCACCCGAAGGTCTCTGCAAAATTTCAAAAAAGACGTTTTTCGTACAAGTGCCAATGGAAATCACTAACTAACTAACTCTCTAACTAACTAAGTAACGTAGGATATTTGCATTAACTTTGGCTTCTATGAAGTAGCATATTTAGTATGGAAAAGACGATTTTCTAGAGGTTATATCTTCGGATCCACTGGACCGATTTTAATGAGTAAAATGTTGATTTCAATCAAAATTTTACGTAAGATCCGAAAAACTAGATCTCAGGAGGGTGCGACGCAAGGGAAAAAAGTCAAGACTTAGCTGTACATATGGTTCCGCCGTCTACGAAAAAAATGTTTCTTAATTTTTTGATCGGATCGTATGGGGACTTGCGTCACGGGCGCATTGCTACCGTGCGCCCATGATAATAATTTGGAAAATTTTTGGAACTTTTTGGAAATACGATTTTCCAAGAATAGGTCCAGGTCGCCCTGGTGTGAAACCTCTCTTTCGAGCTCTGGGTCGATTCTGAGGTTAGCACTAGCCCAAAAAATGTTTCTGTTTTTTCGAAAACAGTGGATTTATGTCGATAAAAATTTACATTTCGAAACGTCAAAGCGTAATTTGTTTTTTTTTCATAAAAGAATTGACGAAGATATCCATCGGGTGCCATCGGGTTATTAAAAGGATGTTCTGTCTCATCTGATTATGGCGATAATATTAAAACATAGGAGTTTTTCATGGAGAGAGTCAGAGCACATCATTTTCAATTGTTTCGCTCACGTATGACAAATACTATTATCTGATTGGCTTAGAGCAATTTTTACCGCTCACGTATGACATTGTTCAATCAGCTGTTATGCTGTTTTGGCTCTCTGAAAAGTTCCTATAAAAATGTAGAGTGATCGCTATATGGGGCCATTCATAAAGTATGTCACTTACGTATTTTGCCTCCGTTTACTGAACGATAGAAAAGAGGCATGGTTTCAGTAAACGGTGGCAAAATGGAGTGGTTTTTTGTAAGTATAAACTCCTTCCTGTCACACTGTGACACGCGGACGCGAACCCCTCCCTCCCATTCAGCGTGACATACTTTATGAACGGCCCCTAATTGTGCTATACAATCTTTATCATTTAGTTTTGTAGGTTTTTTGTAGGTAATAAAATTCCACTGTTCGAACAATGGAATTCTGAGAAATATGCGGATATTCTGTGAACCTATAAACGTAAATGGAAGTAATTTTATAATTTGTCTGCAGCGTGTACGGCGCGCTTAAATGTGTTCGACGTAATATTGGTATACGGCGGCGTATATTTTTCGAAACTCAATTTTAGACATATTTCTGCAGAAGCAGGTTTAGCAACTCATGTGAGATATGGAGTTTATGCACACGTCGATGATGTCGCACTAAACGCATCAGTTTTGGAGATGGTTCAGAAAGTGGTAAGCTGAAGGCCTATTACTCATTCCTTCTAGGTCCAATAATCAGAAATTAATTTATTTATACATAAAGATTCTGTCTTTGTGCACGTGTTCACATATTAATTGCCCGCTTTTTATCAATGCGGATGTATCTTAACGTTCTAAATGACATAGTTTGTACAGTACGTTTTGTCTACAAATTGGAAAAGAAATAAAGTCGTGGCACAGTTCTAAACTAAACAATTATATATCCCGGTGTAAATTATTGATACAGTGTTTGTAAACATGACTATACCTAATGCCATGTTACCAGAGAATGTAAGCAAAGAACATATAACTTTTAACAAAATTGTAAACATAGCGCGACAATCCATTATTATTTGGCCTCGCCATTTGGACGTTAGTTTGAGAAATAATCTGAGAAAATTATATAAATAAACATTGGTGTTGAGGCAAATATCGAAATGTTTGAACTTAGTATTAGGGTTTGTCGTGAATATTGTTTGTGTATATTATTAATTAAAGAAAAACCATTCTTTGTTACTTTGAAGAGGAATGTCCAAGGACGCAAAATCGTTTCAGTGAATGTTCAATCGGCCATATTGAGTCAAACATGCAACTTTAGGGACGTTGTGCAAAAGCAAAAATGTGAATGTATCGCCTGAATTAGATTCAGTAAAATTTTTTATCGTTAAAGTTAAACTGACGATTGAATGTCAAAACCATTTAAAAAATGCATTTTATTACCCAACAAATACTTTGCAGTGTCTTTCAGTCGTCAGATATCATAAAACTTATAGCAGCCATTAGCCGCATTTGTACATACCATCTTGATCTTATGTATTACACGGGATCGATCCATCTATGTTACGAAATTATATTCTTTTTATCGTCGTATATGTCGTGAATATATCAAAATTCCATAAATAAAACTTGAATTACCCGTTTACGATTTTTATATTGATCTTGTGTATCCACTTGATTTTATATTTCCACGGTCGAATTGAACGTAAGATGATAAGCACATTTAAGACAAACGTAACCACAAAAACCGTATAAAAAGGCAGGCATTATTCATACAAATCTTGTAAAGTGCGTGCTATTTTAAAATCACTCATTATGTACAGAAAATCGATCCAGTTGCTACTATTATTACCACCACAAATGTTGCTAATTCGTTGATCAGATTTCTTGAACGAAATAAGCAACTAGACGCCAAAGCATGCGTCCATTCGTAGCTATCCTATAAATACAAAATAGCTATTCGCCCACGTCTGTGATTGGCATGAATGTCACAAATCGATGTGCATATGTGCAAGCACACCAGAGCGCAAATCTGTATTTTAATTTGTTTGAATTGCACCAGTAACTATCATTTCCGGGAAGGCAGGCTGGTGTCAAAAAAAGATGTATCTGCAATTTGAATCTAGTTACGGCACAATACTTTTCAATTTGACACCAGACTGCCCTCTATGTGACCTTGAACTATTGAAAAAGAAGGTAGCCTGGTGTCAAAAATGGAAGCATATCACCGTGACGGCAACGACGAATGCTTTATAACGCACTAAATTTCAACTTGCACCAGGCTGCCTCTATTGACCTTGAATTATGACAAAGTACGCAGTCTGGTGAAAAATTGACAATTATCTTACCATAAAGCACTCGCAATAGAGCGTGGTTTGCATCACTTTTCATCAGGCAATACTAGCCGCCTGTCGGTGGCGTCATCCGCTTATTTTCATAGCTAAATACGGATCAATATGAAACTAAAGTACCGCTGTCGGTGGCGCCGTCCATCTTTTTCGTAGCTGAATAGGGTTGGACACACATCTAAATCCTCACTCTATTGGCTCTAGCATTTCCAAACATCACTTTTTGACACCCGGCTTTTGATGAATCCTTGACCCTAATTGCTTTATGAAAAGAGATAATGTCGATAATGTCGAAAACAGCACAACAAGTAAATTTAAAAGCACATGTTTGTAGATTTTCAGAAAAATTGTAACAAAGTACGCCATCAATTTGTGAGGCACCACCTAAAACTGTGACGGTGCCAACGTAATTTGCACTGGCTCCCCCGAAGTGGGTATGCTCAGAGCCTGCATCGAGGGTAAACTGAGTATCGCGCCTCCAGAGGCTATCATACCGGATAGACTAGAATGTCTGAGAGGTTGGCCAGACAGTCTGCCCACGGATGGACTCATTTGTTTCACAAATGGATCAAAAAACTCTGGGGGGCTGGGGTATTAACCCTGGAACCTATGAAAGAAGAGCTTCCACTTAGGAAATTTCACCTGTATACTTCAGGCAGAAACGTTCCCAGCAATGGAAGGATTGCGAAGTGCATTGAGACCGGAAACGGTAGGCGAAAGAGTCACAATCCTTTCCGATAGCGAAGAAATGATCACAGCGATAATGTCGCCTGCAACCACATCCAAATTAATGAAAGAGTTCAAAAGTACACTGAACCAGCTGGGCCGGAGTAATCCGGTGGCGGTTGCTTGGGTGCCGGGACATTCTGGAATAGATGGAAGTGAGAGAGCGGATGAACTGGCAAAGCTGGGTGCTACATCTGCTCAATGTGGACCCGAACCGTTCATTCCTATACCACAGTCAGAATGTGACAAGGCGGTGAAGGAATGGCTGTCTTCCGAGGGAATAAAGCGTTGGCGTGAATATGATGGGGCAAGGCACACAAAGCAGTTCCTACCAATGCCCGATGGCAAGTGGACAAATGTACTGCTGAACATGGACCGGAGTCGCATAAGAAGAGTAGTGGGAGCGATTATAGGGCACTGTGGGCTAAGCAGTCATTTGTGAAAGATGTAAATCGTTAGCGATCCCGAATGTACCTGTGGTCTCGGGAACGAAACCGGATATCACATAATTTGTGAGTGTCCAAAGTTTTCTCAACTGAGACTCAGGACTCTGGGTGGTCATGTGATCAGGCCTCTGGATGTACTAAAGCTAGGACCAATTGTCCTCGACAAGTTCCTCGCTAGTACTGATGGGTTCGAAGGATTTACGTGATGAACGGGAAAGGAACAAAGTATCAGCAGATCTGTGTTTCATGACCCAGCAATGGGTCGTCCCAACCTGATAAATCTAATCGCGCCTCCCAAGCCCTGAAATGTCATTAACACCGACAATTGACCCCAAGTTTTGGGTGTTTGTTGGCGCTGGAGTGCAGGCGTCGTAGGACATTAGGAAACCAAATTAACGGTCGAATCTGAGCGACTGAACCCCTTTATCCTTCTTAACTATGTAAGAGAAAATACAGTAGAGATAGGTATAAACTGAATTCAAGAATTGTGTTTATAATATACGCCGCTGATGTATTTTATTCACCGTACACGTATTGCGAACGCCCTGTACGTAGTATCTAAGTTACGTTCGTTTCGTATATCATATATTACGCAATACTTAAATATAGTTTATAATACGTTCACCGCGTATAAAATACGTTGGCGACACATACGCATATGCGCCGCTTGTAGATACTTTCCTCAGTCTAGAGATAGACATCACACTCAGTAAGCTCGCCCAATTGTGCAATTATGCTAGGTATACATACGAAAATATGCAACTGGATCTTCGTCAAAGTGACGTTTTAACAGGCAATGTGATTGACTTATCAATTCAATTCAATTGCTGTTGCTCTTCGTTTAGGTTCTCAACTATGTGAGGAACATGAGTGCATTTGTTATGGTTAAAAAGGACGGCCTGCATGGTTTGACTTGCAAGAAAAAAGCAGGGATAATTTCTAGGCATGACGAAGTCAATAAAATTATTTCTCATGCATTTTCTTCTGCAGGATTCCCAAATATAATACAACCAGTAGGTATTTCCCGAGATGATGGCAAGCGACCTGATGGTATGACCCTAATTCCGTGGAGTCAGGGAAAGTCTCTTCTCTGGGATGTGACTATTCGAGACACGTTAGCTCAATTATAAGTCACTTAATCTTCTAGGAAAGCGCGTTATATAACCGACAACGCGGAGAGACATAAACATAACCATTATCTTTAAAAGAAAATCATTTATTCACTCCTATTGCTTTTGAAAGTTTAGGTTGCACGGGTCCAGAAACGAAGAAATTTATAGGCAAATTAGGGTCATTAATGAGAGCAGCTTCAGGAGAAACACGCTCGAAAGACTTCTTATTACAGAAGATTTCAATCACTATTCAGAGAGGCAATGCGACCTGCATCCTGGCAACATTAAGGAATAGTAGAGTAGATGAATTTTATTTATTGTAATACTTGTTTTTTTACAAGCTGCGCCAAAGTGAATAATTAAAAAAATTCATAAAACTATTGTTCTCCTGCGCTATTGTCGATCACGTCGTTTCTTTGTCTTTACTATGGAATTGCCACCATTTCTAACGAACAAGTACAGTCAGCAAAATTAACAGAACTGCAAAATTTTTTTTTACTCTGTTTTGTGACGTTTGACGTTTCGTGAGTATTTACTGTGCATATGCTTATGGTTGAAGAGAGAAAAAGAGAAACACACGAAACACAAAATGTGCAGTTCTGTTAATTTTGATGACGGTAATTTCACACTTTTATCCCTAATATTTGAGCACGCTCCAGCCTCAGTCGCAAGGCTCGCTTGAATAGTACGGAACACTCGAAATAGCCAAGTTCCAAGTTCCAAGCCAAGAATTTTTGACGTTTAAAACGTCATTGTCACAGTTAAACACACACACACACCTTTAGTACAGTCACCTGCTGCACTCTATATGAAACTTTATACGAAAAAAAGAGCAGCGGCACAACGTTTCAAATTTCGATACAACAAATCTCGTAATTGTTCTCCTATGTGTCGTATCCCATCGGTAAATCAATTTTTTCATAAAAATAATTTATTATGAGGCGTGCAATTTTCATAAAGCTAGACTATGGAGAAAATTTTCGACATCTCAGCATATTTGAAATAAATATTAAAAACGAATTAAATTTTCCGAAACATTCTTGTTACACCCGAAGAATTTCAACAATTTTATATACCCAGTCGGTCATTTATCATTCACCAAAGCAATTATTATAAAGAATTCTACACTGTTTTCCAGAGTAAATAGGAATACAAAAAAAAGTTAAAGAAAAACTTTTGCTTGCCAACAGTGTAGCCGGAAAATGTGGTTCTATCGATTTTCCTTTAATATCCTTTGTTACATAAAATACACATTTTTCATGTATTCGCAGTGAGTTATGTGAATGTTATGTACGAAACGTTACCATTAAAAAAATATGCTGAATTCAGTGGGTGGGGGAGGTGAGGGGGTCTTTTTGATCTTATAGCTATAGACATGTTGGTGCAGATAGTGCAAATGGGGGGTGGAGATGAAAACTATGTAAAGCGATCTGCAGTGGTGTATGGTAGTATAAAAACTCTATCTTCGAAGAAACCCAAACTTAGGTTATATAACTAGGAAGAAGTGGGGTTTTTCCAAGAGCGCTGTGTATTAGATTAAAAGCAGAGAAAACGTTTTGGTGTAAATAGTTGTTTTGAGGTGAACACTGTATATTTCTCAAACTCACACTCCAATGTCTGTGGCAGTAAATCTTTATCGTGAAACCATACCTGAGCGCTGAAAACATCATTTTACTAAGTTGTTTTCTTTAGAATGCACAGCGTGGAGCATGCAATTATTTTATATGATAACTTCTGTTAAGGATCGGTCTCAGATTTATTTTCTATACACTTGCACATAACACAACATTTAATTGCTGTTGTCTTGGTCTATAATGTACTCCACATTCGTAAGGAAAATGCAGCCATTAGCGAATTTACCCTCAAGTAGAAAGATTAAGTTGAAACTAAAAATGTTAACGTTTTATACTCTACCATCTTAACAGCTTTAAAATGGTGCAATGGAATATCTCAATCCACTAAAAGAAACATTGTGGGTACATATTTTCGGTTTGAGTTTTATGCAATTAGACGTGCATTTTGAAAGTCTACTACCTACAACATTGTTTTTCCGCCAAGATGTTTCATGCATATAAATACGATAGAGCGCTAAGCGTTAGAACTATAAACAGATTTCAAGCGAAATGTATAGACTTTAAATACAAGAACAGAACAGAAATTTATGACTTTGCGTGCCAAAGCAATTTTTGAATATTCATGCCAAACTCATAAAAAAACATCGAGGAAAAAAAAATATAACGAAAATCCGAACCAAAGAAATTTTTGCTGTTGGATAAAAAAAGATGGAAATTTTTGTGTGAGAAAAATGCGCTTGCCAAATGAATGCATGAAGTGGTGAGATGATATTGCGAATTTAATAGAACGAACAACGAGTTATGGGTTTTTGTGTGAATTGCTTTTGTCATTGTTATGAAATCTGAAAGTAATTTTCTTCACATCGATAAATTATTATGAAAATTTGGGCCTTGTCATGTGCAAAATACGAGGCAAAATATAATTTGAAAATAATTTAAAAGTTTACGAAAAATATATCGAAGCAATCTAACTCTTCCAATCCTAGTAAGTTAGAAAATCATCTGAAACACAGTGTTTCCTAACCCGTTTTCATATTACCTGCCGTAATTAAACTGAAAGTCCATATGTCGACACCTGGGGCCGATTATTGTAGATGAAGTTCGAAATAGACATTTTGCGTAATAAATTATGACGTTGTCGTAAGGGATTGTTCATAAAGTATGTGACGTTCTTTCAGTGTTGCCATCAAATTAAAATCATCAATAACTCGACCAATATGCATTTTTTGATGTCGAACATTTAGGGGGGGTATTTGGGGGGGGGGGAGGGGGGGTAGGTCAAATCTTCGGCCCCGAAAAATATCTATTGGTCGAGTTATTGATGATTTCAATTTGATGGCAACACTGGAAAAACGTGACATACTTTATGAATGATCCCTAACACTATCTCTCCCTCTCTTACACCATATTTAAATATTCTACCTCTCTTACGCCATACGTTGAACGGTAGATAACGTCATATGAGTGCTAAGTTTGGAAATATCCATTCTCTCATTCTCATTTTTTATTCGAGTGTTCATATTAAAAATGAGAGTGAGAGAATGTATATTAGCATTCATATGACGTTTTGGAGCTGTCAAAAATGCGGTTGTGTTTGCGGAAATGTCAAATGCGACGGACGTTATTTACGCTTAAAGTGCAAAGTGAATCGCCGCAACAGTTATCAAAATTTGCAGAGCATACCACTACAGAATTTTGATCATTCATTTCTGATATTAGAGGAGCCCTAATCTGTCCTGAATTTCTGTAATGCCCATAAAATTTTGACTAAAAATTGCGACTGATACAGAACCATAACTTGCTTAGTCTGACCTACACATTGAGTGCAACTGCGGCTTATGTCAAAGTATACGAAATTTCATGATGAAGTGTATAAGCTGACAGGCAGACGATTTTTCGTCGAAGAAATTCGTCATGAAATTGTGTATTCTTTTGTCGGCTTATGTGAAAATATAGCGAATTTCATGATGAAATACATAAACCGTAAAGCAATCTGGTATGTATGCAACACCAACTACACAAACAGTTTCACGTACTGTAGTATTGTAAACAAGCGAAGAGCGTGCGTTAATTTTATTGACTAATGATTCTCCTCGAAATAACCCAATCCAGACCTTCAGAGAGAAATCGCATTTCTATAGACCTTTCAGAGGTGGTAAATTGCTCGAAAAATTCACCTGGAGAATTATTTTTCTCCAATCAGACTTGACTTTGAATGTGAATGCCGCGTACGAGAAAAGAACCTGGGATTGTGCAAAATTCCTCAGTGTATCTATTATTGTCCATGAGACGATAATACTTTGTATCGCTAGACGATATTATTGTCTCATGGACGATATTAGACAACGCCAGCACTTCAGGACGAAGACGCTGTATTTGAACAGTTGAACAGTTTGTCTCAATTGGAGGTGGAAAATCAAAGAAAATTACCCCAACATCCGGTGTACCTCAAGGATCGGTATTGGGCCCTTTTCTGTTTCCAATTTTCATCAATGACCTCTTACAATCGTTGACCACATCATTTGGCTGCGCTGATGGCCTTAAGTACTTAGAACAGGTTCTTATGCGTTCCAATCAGAAATAACTCAATTGCATGAATGGTGTACCCAATGCGTCATTATGTCATTTACCCATATAACCCCAGTCAATAAATTGGAATATCAATATCAAATCTCAGATACAATTGTGCCAAGAGTTCGATCGAAACTTGACCTTGGTGTGACAATTGATGATAAGTTGTCATTCAAGGAACACATCAAGACAACTAGAAAAGCGTACCAAATGCTTGGCTTCATCTTCCGTTGTGGTAAATTCTTCAAGTCGCAGAAAAGTATGCTCATACTATATAGTTCGCTTGTACGAAGTCGGCTTGAGTATTGTTCTCCACGATGGAGCAGCAACATTGTGAGAAATGAACCTTTGCATCGAATGCAGGACAACCATTTTTCAGGAATCGATATTCTCAATGGAGCTTTTAGTTCATTTAAAAGGTTGGTCAAAAATAAATTTAATGATTAAGGTGGGCAGAAGTTGGAAAATTACGTTTCGAACTAGGCTGGATGGGAAATGATAATTGGATTTGGATGAAAATGTTAATTATAGTCAAAATATTATAAATAAGTTTTAGATTAATATGTTATTGGGCTGCAAAAGCCTGTTTGTTGATCTATAAATAAATAAATAAATATCGTCTCATGGACAGTAACATCGCCTCATGGACAATAATATCGTCTCAGAGACAATAATATCGTCTCATGGACGATAATACCGTCTCATTGACGATAATATCGTCTCATGGACAGTAAACTTTTCAAATGTACTTTTCTTTTGCTTCGACAGAGTGCAAATAGAGCTTATCCCAAACAAGGGGACAAACGAAACGAGGGAATTTGCGCTTTAATGAAACGCAAGAGAAACAAGGTCGCTAACGAAGCTATGCAATTTTCCTTTACATGCGACGGGGCCGAAAATGAGGGCATTTTTGTAAGTTTTTTTTTTTTTGGATTTCACCGATTTGCATGTAAAGTTGTATGTGAACCTGTTTTGGACGATTGTTTTCAGGCATTTTCGCTTGTAGACCTCACTTCGTTCGGTCTACAACTCGCGAAATTGTCTAAAATCAATCGTCCAAAACAGGTACACAAATAACTATTTACGAAATGTCACAAATAGAGGTGGCTAACGAAAGTAGGTAATTTGCGCTTTAATGAAACACTGCAAAAAATAGGTGGCTAACGAAAGCTTGGAAGCTTTTCAGTTTATGAAATGGCACCTAAAGTAGCTGGTTAACCAAGCTAAGAAGCTTTTCCTTTTAAAAATTAGACGATAATATCGTTCAGTGGACGACAATATTGTCCATTACACAATAATATCATCTAGTGAACGATAGTATTTTCCATTACACAATAATATCACCCAGTGGACGATAGTATTTTCCATTAGACAAAAATATCATTCAGTGGACGATAATATTGTCCGTTACATAATAATAGCACCCAATGGACAATAATATCGCATGCTTGAAAAACGCTGACAACGCCTAACGAAAATAATATAACGGATAGATAAATAGTATAATCCACTGGGCGATAGTTTTGTGTCACTAGAAGAAATTGTATCAGTGGACGATATTATCGTCTTGGACGATCATCTACTGGGGGATTTTGTCCCCCGGCGAGAACCGGCGAGAAAATAACTCCTGTCTTACGTAAAAGTTTGAATTAAAGTTAAAAATATTTTTATTTATTTATTTTTAGCCAGCGGTTAAAAACTAACTGGCTTTTCATTAAAAAACAATAAAAGCAAATCCGGAAGTGAGTTTGCGGCCCAGTCGACCCGTCGAAACCCCAAACCACCCTTTGCTTTTTATTGATGAGTACACGTGCATGTCATGTGGGCATGTGGTATGTTTGGTGCATGTGATATGTTTGGTGCATGTGGTATGTTTGGTGCATGTGGTATGTTTGGTGCATGTGGTATGTTTGGTGCATGTGGTATGTTTGGTGCATGTGGTATGTTTGGTGCATGTGGTATGTTTGGTGCATGTGGTATGTTTGGTGCATGTGGTATGTTTGGTGCATGTGGTATGTTTGGTGCATGTTGTATGTTTGGTGCATGTGGTATGTGTGCATGTAGTGTGTATGTGTGGTTTGTGCGCATGTGGTGTATTTGACTTGTTGCTATATTCATTGGCCTGGCAGATTTAACATCATTAACATTTTTTTGGTTCAATACGAAATCCGTTTTTACTCAAAGTATCATGAGTCAGAACTGCTGATCTGACCTTTGAATGAAATTGATAACGGGAGATTACAGGGTTGTAAAGGTGGGCGAACAAGTTAAAAGTCCTCGCCATATTTGTCACTGGTTCAAATAACCCATAATTGGTGAGATGCGCATCAACAGCAAAGAAGCGGCTGTTCCTCAATGGCCTAAGCGACATGTTCAACCTCAATTTTGATGATATAGAAGGACCGTCAACACGACCCCTCAAAATATCAAAAACGAACATAGAACATAAATTCAATCTCCGACGTGAAAGATTTTCGATACCGATAGTTTGACACCTACTCTCATAGGGCAGGAGGCGGTAAATCTCGTCCCTCTTTACCGTGCGTCTCAGTACGTACCATAAGAATTTCGATTCTAAGAATAGATTCTATCTTGTCACAGTGCACTTGGTAATAGGGAGCCCAGACGACAGAAGCGTATTCTAAATATGACCGGCCGTGCGCGAAATATATGCACTTAAATCTTTACAAATTCTCTTGACAAAGCCTAACATCGAATATGCCTTGTTAACCACGTATTCAACATGCCTGTTGAAGCTCAGGTCTTCAGTAAAAAATACTCCGAGATCCTTCTTCTCCACAACCCTTTCGAGGGTAACGGCACGAATCGAGTACTCAAAACGCACTGGGTCTCGTTTACGGAAGAATGACATAACATTACATTTTAGCGATATTCAGAGATAGAGCGCTTACTCGACACCACAAGTCGAGCGCATCCAAATCGCGCTGTATCGCAATGAGGTTACTCGACTGTACATTTTTAAGTCATCTGCGTATATTGAGCATTTGACAGTTTAAACATAGAAGGGACCCGTACGTATCAGAATAGATGCGGCAACCAGAGTTGATGTTACGAAAAGACTGGAACGTATTTAAGTAAATATTGCGTTCACATTAGACTGTATTGGAAATTGCCCGTAGGACAATTTTGAAAAACCCGTACGAAGTAACGGTGTAAACGCACAAAATTGACCTCCAAATAGAGAAAAATGTTCTCCTCAATTTTGTCTACAACATAGCAAAAAACTATTTTTTGGGCTAGTACTGACCTAGGGCCTTAAGTAGAGGTCTCGGATACATACTTCCATAGACAAAAATGTTTCCCTCAGTTTGCTCTGCAACATAGCAAAAAACATTTTTTTATGTTAGGGCCGACCTTAGCCCACTTGAGCCCTAACCACAGGCAAAAATTCTTCTATAAATTGTCAGCCGTGCCGAGATCTTTCAAACAAAAAAATGTTTTTGAAAATCGGAAGAGATTTACTCGAGTTATGTACAAAAAACACGTAGAGCCCTAACAAAGACTCTTTTTTAGTGCCCTAGCTAAGTCCAGAGACTCAAATCGAAAAATGTTTCTTCCACAAATTGTCGGTCATGCCCAGATCTTTCAAACAAAAAAAAAATTTGAAAATCGGTAAAGATTTACTCGAGTTATGTACAAAAAACACATAGAGCCCTATCAGAGACTCGTTTTTAGTGAACTAGCTAAGTCCAAGGGCTCAAATTAAAAAAAAAAAATCCATAAATTATCGGCCACGCCCAGATCTTTCAAACAAAAAAAAATTATGAAAATCAGAAAAGATTTACTCGAGTTATGTGCAAAAGACCAAAAACCACTTAAACGGCCCTACCTCGGCGGCCCTTGGGCCGTCAGTGCAAATTTCAATCCCATAAAATATTTTTCGATTACCTTTCAGGAAAGAAAAGTTTTTGAAAATCGGTCAAGATTTCTCAAGTTATCGTGTTGACGGACAGACAGACAGGCCGACAGACAGACAGACAGACAGACAGACAGACGGACATTGTTTTTCTCGCTGATTTGTCATCTGGAGGCAACAAAAGAAGTTTCCCCCTTACTCCCGGGTTCGAATTCGCAATGTAACAAACGTGGTAGTAAACGCATCAGACCTACGTACTTCGTACGGGTCTAAAAATTGACACGACATCATTAAAGTAGATGAGAAATAAAAGAGGTCCTAGGTGACTTCCTTGCGGGACGCCTGACGTTGTACGGAACGATCGAGATTTCCAACCCATCAGTTTGACATATTGACTGCGATCGCTTAGATATGACTGGATCCACAGCAGTAATGTTGAATGAACTCCAAGCTCACGCAGTTTACTCAATAACATACAGTGCCGGACCCTGTCAAAGGCCTTGGCTACATCAGCATAAAAGACGTCAACCTGATTACCCCTCTCGATGAGGCTTATCACTTCATTGACGAAGTCGATCAAATTTGTACTCACTGACCTGCCCTTTTTGAACCCATGCTGGTGAACTGTTATGACTTTATCAAAATTTTCAGTAAGTATTTCGCACACCAATGACTCAAACAGTTTGCCAAACGTTGGTAGGATCGCAACTCCTCTGTAACACTCGACATTGGACCTGGAACCAGCTTTAAAGACAGGGACAACGTAAGCTTCTTTCCACCGCGATGAAAACTTACCAGCAAGCGACAAGGATGAAAATGTGGTACAGAGGCGTACTTAATGCGATCGAAGATATGTTGTCAGGCCCATCGCCCTTTGAAATGTCAATTCTGTTCAGTGCTTCCAATATTCTTTCCTTGTTCAAAGATACCGCCCCTATGTTAACCGATTTATTCAGTCCAAAAGCATGTTTTTCCACACAATCATCTTTCACAAACACATCTTTGAAACACTCAGCGAAAAGCTCAGATTTCGGCTGCATATCGGTTGTATCCTCATTGCCTAGTTTCATACAGCTCGGATATCCCATCGTCTTTTTCATTGTGTTGACATATATCTAGAATTTCGTGGGATCCGCGATTAGCGCTTTTTGTGTCTCATCCAAATACGAGGCATAAGACCGTTATAAAAACGTTACGAATACGTGAATGTCGGCTTGGATGTATAGAATCTGAGATTGATCATTTGAAACCATGTTTTCCTAAGATTTCCAACATCCTCAGAGAGTTACTTATGAAAAGAGTAATGCATCAGTTAACGATATAAAGTTTGCACGCCATTTTCCACTCTTGGAAGGTCTCTGATAAAAGCGATTGCATTTTATCTACTGAGCGAGGTGGTTTACTCATTTTAATAAATCCCAATAAACTCTGTAAAACTTATCAGGTCTGAAAAACATTCAGGAGTGGGTCTATGTCAAGAAAAAAGTGAGGACTTTAACTTTGAATCAGCATATCGCAAAGAACGAACTCTTCACAAAGTCCCGGAGCACAATTGAGAATACATACAATTACCTCAGAAGCATTTTGAATTATTTCTCAGAATTTAATTGTGCGTTGAATGCAGAAGATGTAAGTCAGAAAATCTACGACGTATTTTGTTCAGACAACTTCAGCCAGCAGTCTGTTCGGTAAGCTATTTTCGTATCTCACAATACATTTGTAAGAACGAAATCGTGGCATTCTTTCTTACGTAGCGAATGTTGCATAATAAAACATCCTCACAACGTAACAATACAAGAATGTTGAAATTTATGTCATTTCAAGATATAAACCTTCCACATCTTATGGGCAAATGTTCAATTTCGAATAAAATAAAGTAAAATTTATCGTAAGGTAAATTTTACATCGAAAAGTCATGGAACGGTTTTTTTTATATAATTTATAAAATAATAAAATATTAAATTATTTCTGCCGCTAGGCAGTTTTGTAATCAAACGAATATTCTCTAGACTACCAATGTAAAAAATTCTGTTATGTTTCCTCGATCTCATACCTTTTTTTTATACTTTAGAACATGAACAATGAGCAAATGTACATAAAAACGTGTTTTGAAACGTGGCAACAACGAAATATAACCCCGGCAGCTTTATATTTTTGAACATATATACATACTTCAATATCTCTTGCATGATGTGATTATATACGTATAGATGTTTATTTGATGTAGTTTTCTGTTGGTAAGAAGTATAAGATATATGCTATGCGAGAGGCGAAATATTACCTACTCTATACCTCCATCGATTTAGTTTTCAAAGTCCCCGTTATGGACTTATTCAGTTGTGTGTGTGTTTTTTTTTAAAGAGGCAAATGGATAAAAATATTTTCAACATTTCAGCATTCAATTGATTTTTTTTACATTGTTTGGAAATTGGAGATTTTTGTCTTTTTTGTTTCGTCGGAATGGATTTACGCCAAAATGGAACAATAAATGCTTCCAGATATGGTTGCGATGCTCAAAAGCGTACTGACTGAGAATGTGGGAAATACAGATGCTCAAAAATAAATGACAGTATCAATGTAATACTTTGTTACATAACTAGGGCACATCGGTTTGAATTAAAGTTGTAAATTGAAATAAATAAGTGCTGGACATTTGATAATTGTATTTTGACTGATGTGAATAGTTGAATGAGATCCACGTAGACCGTGCCTTGTCACCGCATCTCAAGTGGTGTCATCTATGTTTTTTCATAGCTGAATTAACGTCTCAACATAGAACTACTCCCTTTGCTCAAGTGGCATCCACGCTTTCATAGGTGAATGCGGACAAACATAAAACTAATGACACAATTTGTTAACAAAAGAGAAAGACGATGACGTAATCTCCATAGTTTCTAAAAAGAGGGAGGCTGGAGGCAAGGACAGCATGATTGTTCGATCTGCTGAGCTGTGGTGAAAAAATTGAATAAATCTTCGAAATAGGGTTAGGCAAATCTTAGTCATCATCATCAGCAAACTCAATGGACTGTTAGTACCTTTCGGTGTGGTGTCTCTATGCCGTAACCGTTCTAGATACCATGGACTAGCGTCGTTCGTGCTCTCCTATCACACGCCAAGAGAAGGTTTCTTCGTCTAGTAAAGGTGCCTCAACTTCTAAATCTGATTTAATTAAACCTATAAACCTTCTCCTTGGTCCTTCCCTAGGCCAAATACCTGGTACCTATTCGTTTTGTATCCTCTTCGGCAGCCTAGCCATCATCCTACGTGTCCGTGAACCAACGTAGACGGCTAGCCAATGGAACGGTTTCAATTTTATCGATCAATCAATCACTTCCACCTTCTTGGCGGGTGGAAGGGTGTATTGGAGGGAGGTAGTGTATCACTCAGGGACTACGGAGAGGTTTTGAACGGTCTATGATTATGATGAATGATTAGAGGCAGTATCATAAAGTAGACGACTTTATCAAATTTTTTAGCCTGAAACTATAATTTTGAATAAACTGCATATGTGCTGATGAAAGACATTTGGAAATATATTAACCTAATACGAAAAAAACGAACGTTGCGTATTAAAATGTAAATTGAATGAAATATTACCAGGGAAGTATATTAGAATAGCACGGTGTTTCAACCTACAATAAAAATGCATTCAATTCATGTAACATCCAAATTTCGCCTAATGTACATCCTCATTTAAATTTAACTGGTTTATTTACGACAAACAAAGATATACCATTTTACATGTGGAGTATATTTATAGTTGTTCAGCATCAACCAGAAGCAGTGATTAGGCACTTCATAAGTAACGTAAGGCCAGGTACTCTTTTAATTATTGTGAATCTGCAGTTTTAAGGGCTTATTATATTGGACGCGGTGCGAATCGCATCGCGTAAAATCTGTGTGAAAACTCAACTTGACAGAACAAACATTTTTTTTTGGTCAAGTTGAGCTTTCACACAAACCTTACGCGACGCGATTCGCATCGCGTCCAATATAATGAGCCCTTTACCGAAAGAAATCTCTGAATAAAATGAGTCTGTTGCGATCAAAAAGATGGATGAACTGTTGAAAATGATTCTCGATAAACCAAGGCGCACCCCCACCTCCGTTATTCACAACGATTCAAATGTAGAGCTGTGCGCGAGTTTTGCGGGCAATTGTCACAACAATTTCAACAGAGACGTAAGGGAGTTGATAGATGAGTTTCCTATTACTTTTTAGCTTTAGTTTTAGTATTAGTTAGTTTTAATAGATAATCGAGAGGTTTTTCTGGCAGTTTCTCCTCGACCAATATATTTTTGTGTTATGTAACTTCGGAATTAACTGTTGGGGCTACTTCTAGTATATCTAAGTTGTAGAGCTATGAGCTAAAACCCTTAACTCGTTGTAATTTATTGTAACTTTAAACTCTCTGAAATTGAATAAAAGCCGTTATTGATTGATTGAAAAGATGGATATTCCAACTGTCAAAATGACGTTTAAAACGACAAATATTTAGATGAATAAATAATGTTTTCTTTCATCTTACATTTTTTTTTTGATCAAATATTAACAATAACGACACAAACAATTTGGATCTTTTCCCTAACTGTTCGTTTGCTTTATAGCTTTGACGTTTAAAACGTCATTTTGACAATTGGAATAGAACGACTTTCGATTTCAGCAAACTCAAATCATCAGTTTGCTATTGTTCAAGTGTCGACTAACCAAACTAAAGCTGTTTACATAAACTAATTTTCTATTTACTGTGATTTACTACGACTTAATCTGATTTACCATGATTTACTATGAATTAAAAGTCATTTACAGAAATGAATATCTTCAGTTTTAACTAGAGCAAGTATCAGTTATCAACTACTTCATTTTTGATGAAGTCATATTTCAAATTGACTCCAAAATGAAATTAAGGTTGCTTTTATTAATAACACACTAGTCTTTTACAGTCTGCGAAAGTTGATGATAATAATATACGTAAGTAATTACAGCAAAGTAATTGATGGCTAATTTCTGCTCTTAAAATGTGTCCCTGCTGGACGCTGAACCGTTCTACTACATTATGATCACATGTCTGTGAGACTACGAAGCTACCAATTTACAGCAACATAAAACTGAACAAGCGATATAACATTTGCGTACATAATGTAGTTTGTAATCATTTTATTTCGTGTACATGAACTTTATGTAATTTAATTCTTATGTACCTACGTCATTGTATACTACAAAAAGAGCACATTAATACAGATTTAAGGTTTAAGTGCGTAGACAATTTACTTTTTCAATAAATAAAGAGCTTCAATTCAAATCTCAATGGAGCTAATGTAAAAGTATAAGAATTTGTATTTTAATTTCTTTCTTCGACAAGGCCACGAGAAATGGAAAAGTATGATGCTTTAGTTATACTTGTGTTGTAGACTTTAAATTTTTTTTATTGTTTTGAAGAGATTTCGATTCTTCTATTCTATTTAAGAACCAGACAATTTTTATTATTGAAAAGACTAATAGCCAAGCCATGTAGGTACTTTCGTAGACTTATCGTTATAGCGTAATAATTGAAATCCTACCCTACGTAATTGCGTCTCAATTGCGTGAAACTCATCCGGATTTTCCTTTATTTATCGTCTGTCATTGTCGCCTTCACTTGCTTACTGTTTTGTATAAGAGAACTAGGGACAACTTTGCAAAACAACCTGTTGAAACTTCATGCATTCGCCCTAAAGTTCTAAGGGGGCGTTCGGAGCGTTCATAAATTACGAAGCGCAAAAACCGGAATTCACAGACCTCCCTCATCCCTATCAAGCAAGAAAGGTCAAATCAAATTTTGTTATAACCTCTACACTTCTCTCATACCCCCTGCCTTTCTCCTGCTTCTTTACGTAATTTGTAAGTCGCTGCTTCAAGATTATGAAGTTAGATGCCCGTTCTAGGCTTCTTACGCTACAGTTTATGGACGCTCAGTAGGCTGCCCGTGCTTTCAATTCTACAACTGAGAATCTAAGTGGAAGCGCTACCGTATCATTTGCAACACCAAATTATCAATTCTGGCCGAAAATGGATACATCATACTGAATAAACACCACGGTGATGACTTTAGAAGTTATTTGAAAGACAAATCTAGTTCTTGTTTACCTGTACCTTCTTGAGTCATCAGTGAAAAAAGTGAAAAAAATTGGATTCCGTCACGTTATTTGACCCGTACGAAGGAAGTACAAAGGTTCTATACCTTTGCTACAAACAACTTCATTGCATAGCGATAGCTACTTTATGTTTTCACCCCTTCTGTACGTCCGTCAGTGCACCGTCACAAAAATGGAGTCAAAAAATGTCGTCACAAAAATGACGTCACACAAATGACGTCACAAATACGACGTCACAAAACTGACGTCAAAAATACGAATACACAAAAATGACGTCAAAAATACAACGTCACAAATATAACCAAAAGTTAAGACGTCACAGATATTGTTTCGTTTAATTCTTCAAAAATATATTTTCGCTACTTTTTTAAACCTATGTCAAGGGCTTATTGTAACAGGGGAAAGGTCGAGGTGGGGAGATATACTAATTATGTCATGCTTCAAGTTCCAAAATGAGCTACATCGGTAAAGTAGTTCCGAAGATACGGTCGAAGAAGTGTTCAAAAACATGGATTTTCGAGGGTCGGTGAAAGTTTTTCGCAATGAAAGCATTTTGATCTCAGAAAACTGGGAAATTTTTTTGTGGAAATCCTGTCAGTGGTCTGGACACAAGGACCAATGGAATGGACGAAATTAGGTTTCTTGGCCATATACGAAAGCAAATGGTTTTTCGTCTACAAGTGTTTCAGGGTTCAACGAAATCAATGGTCTCAGATGTCATAAGACGTACTTCGGTAGGGTCTTGGATAATTTCTGTGGATCTTTCAAATTCTTATGGTTCTAAAAGAAAGCATTGAACTGTTTATTCATTTTATTTAGATATCTACGTTCGAGTCTTTTTGCAACATTTATTCTGTCTGCCCCATCTATTATATCACAACAAAAACCTTTTAAAAGGTAAAGTGTGACGCAGTCCCTAATGTCTACTTCCAAAATTAATGATATCAGTGGAGGTGACGCTTGCGCTGAAAATACGCATACATTTCCTTGACGACAACGTTACCCTGTGTTCAAAAAATCGCGTCACAAATGCCAGACCCAACGACGAAATAATTTTTCTGTACTTTCAGTTTTTACGCTGCAAAATTTAACATTCGTGTCTTTTTGCGAAGATTGTTTTGATTTTTAAATTTTTGCGTGTGAAAACTGAAAGTGTTGAAAAATTATTACGCTGGTGGGTCTGGCATTTGTGACGCGATTTTTTGAACACAGGGTAACGTTGTCGTCAACGATGATATCATTAATTTTGGAAGTAGACATTAGGGACTGCGTCACACTTTACCTTTAAGAGGTTTTTGTTGGGTCTATCGATTCCGACGAAAAAAATTTTTGGCGAAAACTTTCGCCTCAATTTTGGCCAACTTCGGCGCCTCGGTGACCCCACTTTCTATTCATCAAAATGATGCGCAAGTCAATATCTATCGATTCCGACGAAAAAAATTTTTGGCGAAAACTTTCGCCTCAATTTTGGCCAACTTCCGCGCCTCGGCGACCCCGCTTTCTATTCATCAAAATGATGCCCAAGTCATCT
>CM055405.1:18599718-18638297 GCA_029228625.1 Pseudolycoriella hygida | reverse complement strand
GGCACGTTCAAAGGATGGGTGATAGTAGGCTCCCAAAGAGGATATTGAATGCACAGGTCCCGGGTGTACGTCCTAGGGGTAGGCCAAGGAGAAGGTTCATAGACTCAATTAAATCAGATTTAGAAGTTAGGGGCTTTCACTGGGCGAGCAAACTATCTCCTTGGCAGAGGATAGAAGGGTATGGAGGGGGGTGGTCAATGACCACCGGGTTGCGGCTTAAAGACCCCACACCGGAAGGTATAAACGGTCTATAAAGTTTGATGATGATGATGATGATGATGATGATGATGCATAAATATCTGAACTACCCATAAGTCATTGAAATAAATTTAGCTGTCAAAGCACGTAGGATTTATTGGTTTCTATATGGTTCATTCTACACTACCAATTTACATTTCTGAAAATTTTACTATTTCGAACATGAGCCATATGTTTGTTCCTTTCTATTCACATATGAGTCAGTCAGTGAATGGCCTTAGACATCTGAAAAATATTAGTAATTTTACAATCGAAGCGTTTAGTGCGATGTTGGCTACGGGGCTGTTCATAAATGACGTCACGCTTGCTATAAAATCCACAAATTTCATAACTCCAAACTGGTGAGACATTTAGTTTATAGTACTCCGGCTACCCCTGTTTGGGGGGGGGGGGGGTAGCCAGAGTCCTATAAACATAATTTGCTGTCCTGCATGAGTTATGACCTTTTTATGGATACTCATTTTTTATAGCAATCGTGACGTTATTTGTGAATGGCCCCTCATGTCAAAATATACGACATTTCATCATGAAATGTATAAGCTGAGAAGCACTCCATTTTTCATCGCTTCAAGTATGAGCACAAATTTGAGTCGGAATAATGTAGCAAAAGAACGTTACATTAATCATCCATCTTTTGTACATCATTTACATATATTCTACATTATTTATCCATAAATTTTCCATTAATGTAAAAATAATGTAAAATTTATGTAAATAATGAAAAAAGATGTATATGGGAATGAACGGCCTCTGTCCGTGGTTGACAGATTACTACCCAGCTCAGCTAGTTCATCTACTTTTTCACATCCGTCTATTCCACAGTACATGTGCAACGGTTAATCGGAATGGTAATCACAGAGCTGGTCTACCCTTCAGTAGATTTTGTATACGCGCGTCTAAAGATACGATGTCGAATCACGACAACGTCTGATAATTTGGCGCTTCCTTTCACTTATTTCGAATTTGAAAGAAGTGAAAAATACAAGCAAATGTTGTAAGAAACTATTTTTTGCAGTTCCTGAGGAAAAGTTATGTTTTATCTTCTCTGAAAATAGCATAAGAAATTATTCTAATTTCCCATTTCCGGTACTACCCGTTTCCCGATTCCCAAAAAATCGACGGGAAATGAATTCTCTAGTCCTTGGACTGAGCCAGGGCCCTAAAACTGAGTCTCTATTAGGGCCCAACGTGTTTTTCTGCATAAATCGGGTATATCTTATCCGATTTTAGTAATTCCTTTTTTTCCTGAAAGGTATTCAAAAAATTGAATATGAAATGAAATTGGGCAAAATTGGTTTAGATTTTTTGAAGTTACGGTCGAAAAAGTGGTGAAAAACGTGGTTTTTTGAAGGTTGGTGGAACTTTTTCACTTATATCTCTGCCAGATTAGCACGGAAATCGCTCTTCAAGGTTTTGAACGAAGAATATAGACCTCACAAAATCACAAAAATTAATTTAGTACAGTGTTGTAGCGAAAAAAGAGCCGTGTTGTCCATGCTAGAGCTCTAGGTCGGTTTTAAGATAGGTCCTAGTACAAAAAATTGCATATGTTTTTTTGGATAGTAGATAAAAGACTCGAAGAGTGTTCTCTATTAATATTTCGTTGCACAGTAGCAATGAATTTTTGTTTTTATAGAAAAATTTTCCATTAGGACAGCAGAAACTCTGTAACATTAATTCAAAATGACAGAATCAGTTCAAAGTCTAGGAATCCTTTTTAATTCAACACTCGGTCGCTAATATTCTGAGCAAAAAATAGAAAATTTTATTTAAATCCAACACTTGGTTACACAATAAATGAGAAAACGTATTAAGTTCATACAGTCGCGTCGCAGCTGGTAGACATTACACATCTTTCAGTTTCTTTTTTGTTATAAAAAAAACTATTTTTTCTTTAATTATAGTGGCATTAACGGTACGGCTATAAGCTCCAAGTCATGTCATGCGAAATTTTAAGTCAATTAAAAATATTTTTAGATTCATAAGAATACTTTGACTTTGCCCTAACTGTTATTTCATTGAAATGAATGAATTTATAATTATTTTATTTATTTATTTTTTGAAAGCAAAATCAAAGTATGAATGTATGACAAAGCAACTAAAGAATAATTTATTTTTAACACAGTATTGTCAAATGATTAAAAGCAGAGCAAAGATTTTTAATTTTGGTAATGTACTGAAATATTTAAAAGTACCATCAGACCTTGACAGTTAACTGAAACCAACTGACAACATTTTTTTTAAAGATTAAAATGATGACATCAGCAAAATGACAACTAATTCATTTAACAAGAAAAAAGCATTCAAACAAAATCCGTGCACACAAAACAATTTTTACCTCCACCGTCATCGTCATTAACCATTTTTATTTTAAATAATATTTTTTTTTCATTTTTGTTCGTCAGCATAAATTTGGAAATTTATGCTTTTTCTGTTCAGCAGTTTGCATTTCATTTAAAATTTTTTTGGCTGGAAAATGTCTCTTTTTTATTGTAATTGTTAACGTAATTGAATAGAAAATGATCAAATGTTCATACACGTTTCTACTTTTGTCCCTAATTTAAAAATGTAATTGCAAATTGTTCATGAAACACGTTCTTCGTTTACGTTTTCCAGTCGGTTAGTTATAAATCTACGCTTTGATATTCAAATATGCGATAAAGTTAAAAAAAAAAAAAAAAACGTTCGATGCAGATAAGAACGGAAAACAAATTTTCATTTCGAATTAAACAGTTTCGGTTGATATAACGCGCTATCTCTTCAATTATTAATTGAACAAACACAGAACGCCATATCAATGGAATGAACATATAGATTTTTATCGAATACCTAAAGGCTCAGATACATGTTCAGCGTATTGCCAACTTTGCATCTGTATTTTTTCGTTGTATCTTAAAGGTAAAATTGACAGGGAAATAAATAAAAGATTATTTGTATTTTTTAAAACATGAGCAGGAAACGTTTGTTATCCTTCACTTACTCCAATTGCATGTCTGTGCTGTCTTGATTAATGAAGAGTTACGTTTTTCCGTTCACATTTTATAAGGTTGGGCTATAAATCAAGCAAATCAACTGAAGCGTATTCGCTGCTCCCTATGGATGAAATTCGCAATAATATGATCCTTTTATTTTGTCTATGTTGTGTTTGATATCAAGCGATAGCGTTGCCTCCAGTGTTCAAACATTTCTCTATATCCACAATCATCTTGTTTACTTTTCTCTCAAATTAGTATCCTTGTTGATATTATGTTTACATTTATTGCGTTGAATTTTCTATCAAATATATCGATAAATTCGATTTAGTTTCAAAAAGAACATTATTTCTCATGCCTGATAGTCGTTTTAGTTGAACTGGTTGAAGAAACGTTGAAAGAAGATGGAATAGTTGTTTTCACAACTCATGAAAGTGTGGGAATGGAAACGTATGTACTGCATTGTGATCGAAGTTGTGCTCTAATGGATTTTCATATAACATTACCGCACTAGTGCAATTATTGACATTTGTAAAAAATGAAAATCTCACTGCACTGCATAAAGTCGGCTTCGAATCGGGCAGAGAATTTTCACATCTATTGCGCAAAACCTCAATGCATGGAAACAAAAATGTTTTCACGCACTAGTGCAGAAATGAAAATTGTATAAAAGCTTCCGCTCAGAGAAAGAGAGTGTCTTATCACCTGAAAAGGAACGGAAGTTGTCTTTTCATGTAGCAAGTATCAAAGCACTACTATTCGGAACCGAGGCTCAAACTTTATTCTCGTTACGAATCTATAAGTGGCCATTCGAATAGTTCTCACGCTAAAAAAAAGGCGAATTTTAGACCTCCCCCCTGGCACGTAAAAATACATGGAAACAAATTCAGAATGTATGTGGCGAACGCTTTTCTCACACCCCATCCCCCCAAAAAATCGTGCGCACTATTCGAATTAGAGGTGAGCGGACCGATACTTGAGAAAAAAACGACCCGAAACTGAATCAATTTGACGGGTCGGGTCGGGTTTTTGAATTTATTTTTTTGTCGGGTCGGGTCGAGTTTTCGTTTTGTTTTTTACGGGTCCGATCGGGTGAACTACATTTTTCTGGGTCGAGTCGGGTTTGGTTAGTTGAAGTCATCAACAACTAATCAATCTCGACCCGACCCGCAAAAATGTAGTTCAGATTCTGATTTCTAACAAATAACTCTTGCTCACTGGTAAATTTGTTGAAAATGCTTTTCTGAAGCATAATTTGCTTATTCGTTTCTAATCGTCGATGAGGTATACTTGCTCAGAAGAAAATAATATTTTTGGAATCGAGGCATATCCATCTACGACGACGTTTTTAAACCAGTCGAATTCAGAGGAAGTAAGTTTTCAATTTTGTTCCACAGGAAGGTAATCAAAAAAGGAAAGTTGGTATTGAATTGGCCAACGTACTCTCCTTACACTTATCGATTCCCTTCATATGACTAATTTTCTCTGAAATTCAATGTAGAAACAGACAGAAAATACCCGATATGGGTACTTATTGGCACTTAATTTGGGTTCTGTGTTGACTTTTTATAGTAGATCGGGCTCGGGATTGACTTTTCATTTTTGATCGGGTTCGGTTCGGGTTTGATTTTTTATTTTGGATCTGGTTCGGTTCGGGTCGGGTTTGGAAAAAGGTCGACCCGCACACCTCTAATTCAAATTTGAATAGCGCCTAATTTCTCTTTGTAATGTAAATTGCCCATAATAATTCATTTTCCTCGGCGTCTCCTTCATTACAAAGTGAAATTTGCCTCAAAATGTCAGTGAATCGGTAAACGTGCAAGCAAACACTTGCTCAAATTTTTCCAACTGGCTAGTCTTTGCACTTGATACAATACGTTGGATCGCTAAAATATTATTTAAACGAAATATTTTTAAATTAACACAACAACTTGACGTATACCATGCGATGTTTGTGTATTTTATTTTCTGTATACTTGGTGGGTGTCGTCAATTCAGACAGTTGTTTTATGTTTTTAGTATGAACAGGTGAATCAAATTTTATAGTTTACGAAAGTTTGCCCTTTACAAAAATTTGGAATGGTCACGTCTAACCATTTGTATCTTCAAAAAAATCTGGAGAAAGTCTAAGTAGTTGATTATGTGCGGTCATTTTTAAGAACGCCCTAGGAAGAATCGGGTACTACAAGTTCCTACACTTTTTCTGTGTGCTTTCAAGATTTACCCACTGTATACATCTATTTTAGTGAAAATACGGGTTTCGCTATTGGAACGAAAGTACCGCGATCGTCAAGAGAGTGAGAGCGGTATGCGCAGCGCACTATCTGTTCACTCGCGCAATTGTACTGTTTTTCTATAGCTGTTCGGTTTATTCATTCTCAAAAAAGTTATATATAAACTTTCATAAATCGAATGGCAACATAAATAAGCGAAATCTATCTTCTTTTATGCTGTTTTTGTTAAAATTCGCAGAATTTTCAATGAAACAAGTATCATTGAGAAAGAGTTAATATTAATGAATAGCGCTTTGAACGTTACAACTTCAATTAAAAGTTTCTTGATTCATAGCTGCAACCTTTTTTCTAATATTTTGCAGCGTGCAGCGTCATGTCCTCCACTATTTTCTCTTTTAGGTTTTTTTTTCTCATATGTTCTGATGTAATATTTTATGTAACGGAAAATTCATTCTAGTTTGGCATGGAAGGAGTGAAGGTAGCAATTCTTATGTAAATTCATATCCATCAAAGGATTTTGTTGTTGTAATCAGTGCGCTTGCACTGTAAATTGGATTTGGAAATCTGTGTGTTTAACAGAAGCATAGAAGTCTTTACGGTAGTTATCAATGTGTTTTTGTGTGGATACTTGTTGAACGTTTGGTGAAATATTCAAATTGTTTAATATTTAATTATGTGTAAAATTTAATGTTAACTTTAATTCATTCCGAATTTGTATTTATTTTTACATTAATTTGAATTAATTTGCTTTTTCACAAAGAAATAAGATCCGCTTGACGCAATATGCATAAATTTTCGAGCTGGGAAAACTTGAATTCTTGAATTAGGTTAGTAATTTTGATGAGAATTCGGAAATTCTCTCAGATTAATCATCAAATTTGAATTCGAAAGATAATCGATTCTTTGCAAAATGTAATGGTAAATGGTTTTTGGAGCCTCGAAAAGCGTAAAGTCAAATCTCAAAATCTGTTCACTAGTTCGAAACAAATTTAAATTTCCAATTTTTAATAAATTTATTTGCGGTCACGTTGCAAAAATGTCGAATGTCAAATTTGCGATGTTTTTTTTAGAACAGAATGCTGCGTAAATAACAAATTATTCAAAATAGCTCAGCTCATGTGCTGTGAAGGGAAGACTCTTACACGAATCATAGATCAATCAAAAAGTTTGAGAATGAAGGTCGGAAGTTGCTCCGAAAAATCATCGCATTCCAAGTTCATCTGCGATGTTATTTCTTAGCAAGTTTGTAACTTCATGCTTAAGCGTTTTGAATTCTGATTCCTCTGTTATTTGCGTAAGAGTCATCCTCTCACAGTACATGAGCTATAATTTTGAATGTTTTGTTATTTATGCAGGCTTCTGTTCTAAAAAAAACATCGCAAACGCGACAGCTCACATTTTGGCGACATGCTCTTATCGCGACATCGGCTTCTGTGTTCTGTCAAAGTATTATAAATTTCATTATTAAAATGCCAGTAAAATATGAACTGCATCGGGTTGAACATGAACGAGACACTAAAATCATGTTTCCATTATTTTTTCATTGACAATTGCAGCAATTCAGCCATAAGTTTTCAGATAGAAAATTTCCTACAACTCATTCGGCGGTTTTGACAATTACTGTCGTGAAATCTGGTATAATAAAGCATGTTTTACACTTTATCGTGCGTTTTCAGCCTCACAGATTATCAGTGTGACTTCGACTTCTGTCACAGCACGTAGTGACAGAAGCCGATGTCGCATTTCTACTACTTCACCATCTGTTATTTATTTATTTTTTATTTATCGTATGGCGTTAACAATCTATACTAGTAAGCAAAAATTTACAAAGACTTGAATTTCTCATATCGAATCATAGTCGGAAAGCAAATCAAAATCAGCGGTCCAAATCGAGGTTGCAAAGCCACTCAGTGGCCCCTTCGTCCGTTAAGTCCATTTATTCCACCCCAAAACTTCCTGTTGGGGCAGTCGTGAGTGATATGCCGCATTGTTTGATCTGTCGCACCATAGTCACAAGTTGTCGAGTTCACCAGATCCCAAAGATGCAAGAAGTGATTGGCAATTGGCATGTCCCGTGCGTAGTCGGTTTAAGGTAACCCAAGCTTTTCTTGTGATTTCAAAGCCGGCTTGCATTGTTGTGGGGTCGTCAACGATGTCGTAATAGCGGACATTACCCTTTTCCCAGATCGCTTTCCAATGATCAGCTGGGCAGTACGGGTAGTCGATTTGCTCGTGAATCAACCAGGGAGAAAGAAAGAAAGTCGCAACCGTGGCACATTTCTCCGGTCATTCTGGATTGATAATTCGTCCAAGCTCATTAACTTGTTCCATTGCCTTAGGAAAGCCTTCATTCTACGAACTTCCGGTGGTTCTATGTTAGCCAATCCGCTCAGTCATTCCGTTGGTGTTGAGCAGACAATACCGGTGATGGTTCGCAGTGCTTTGTTCAATGTTACGTCAATGCGATGAGTATGTGCACTTGCAATCCAAACTGAGGCTCCATACTCAGCGGCTGAAAAAACAAGTGCGAGAGCGGTTGTTCTTAACACGATGGTGTCAGCCCCCCACATCGTTCCTGCTAAATTACGTAGGAGATTAATCCTAGGCTCGATCTTGGCTACAATTCGTTGACTGTTCGTATTGTACGTTAATGACCTATCCAGTGTGACTCCCAAATATTTTGGATAAAATTCATGTTTTAGATCCACGACCTGGAAACATACTCTCAGTTTACGCCATGCTTGCTTGCTATAGAGATGGAGTGCTGAGACGGTGGTTTTGTTTGGATTCGGGTGGAGTCTCCATTTTGCAAAATATTTTCCCATGACATAAGGGTCAAGTCCCAGAGATACTTCCAGTTGCAGAAACGTTTTGGCTTGAACAGTTAAGGCGAAGTCATCTGCGAAGATGAGCTTTCTTGAATGAGTCTCAGGAAGGAGACCTAGAGCAGAAATAGTATACATGACAGGACTGTACCCTGAGGAAGGCCTTCGTTAATTGTTCTACGTCGACTGACGTCGCTGCCCAAATGGACAGAAATAAACCGATTGCACATTCAATTATCTTTACGAATTTGAGTAACATGCCATGCCTCCACACTGTGTCGTAAGCTGAGGTCAGGTCAATCAAGGTCAGGCCCCTTTTCAAGTTCCTTTGAGAAAAAGAACTTGTTCGGTCGTGCTTCTGTACATTAACCTCTCAAACAGCTTGTACAGGGTGCTAGGTAATGATATAGGGCGGAAGTTTTCCGCTGAATCAGACTTCTTCCTTGGTTTTAAGATTGCGATGACTTTCGTTTTCTTGAATGCCTTTGGAACGTTTTTCGTACGTAGGACGGCGTTGAAAAAACATCGCAACCATTCGATAGCCCTGGGCCGACTGTTCTTTACAAATTAGGGATGGATGTGATCTATTCCCGCAGCCTTCCCAGTTTTAATTGCCAAGATGGCCTCAACGATTTCGTCAGTGGTAAATGAATGAGAAAATACAATATTATGCGACAACAGACTTCTCTTACGTTTCAGTTTGTTCCTAACTTTTGACATCCATTTCTTGTCCATGCTTACCTTCGTGAGTTAGATCAATCTGGACGCTACTTGGTCTGCCGTTATTGAGCATTCGTTACTCACCCTCGTATTTGATGCACCTAGCCGACGCTTTTCGGCTCGAATGTGTGAAATCCATATTTTCCAGCGTTTTAGGCCATCTTTGCTTTCTTGCATTGTCTGAGGACTGCAATAGCTCATCGCCTATCTCACACTCGCCAGAATCGCAAAATTCGTTGCATAATCTATCTGCCTCAGCTCTCCATCTGTTATAAAAGAAAAGGAAAAACAGTTTGCTGTTGCTTTTTTCAATTTTAGTTCTGTGTAACGTCCAGAAAAGTTGTTTTCTTTTCATTGGAACAAATAATAGAATTATAGATTTTGCATGAAGGTTATTATGTTATGAGAAGACCTTTGTAGAATGAAGCGAAAATAAAAAGCCTGAGAGAGGCTGTGCGACAATGACAATTTTTCTTATTAACGACTGTTAAAGACTTAAAATAACTTCTTTTGTCAACATCTAAACCTTTATTGAGTAAAGTGTGCTTCAATGTCAGATATGAAAAGCAAGAATTTTGCATTAATTTTAATTCGTATTTTTGAGTGAGGTTTCCACGAACTGAAGTCACCAGCTGGTGGGTATTTGCACAATGGATATACATGATGGTTTAGTGGTCAAAGCTAAATACGTTAACACCTAACAGCTGGTGAATTTAGTTGAAACAAACGGCTCTACATTAAGTTTAACTTTATTGTGAAGATTATTTGAATTATTTTTATTTTCAGGATGATATCACCTCACACCAAACCGAATAATTTTTTTATAATCTCAAAAATAACATCAAGATTATGACGAAATAAAAAATTGAAGTTTTTGTTGTGAGTCATAAAAAAATGATAAAAATCTTTATTTAAAACGAAAATGATAAAAAATATTTATTTGTGAAATTAATTTTAAAATAATGAGAAAAATGCAATTTTTGATTACAACTCAACTCATTAACTGCTGCTCTTTATTTTTCATTAATTTCTATAAATAAATTAATTTCAGTGATAACAAATTAAGGAAGGAAACAGTGCTTGTTGAAAAGAAATTGCATCAAATGCAATAAGAAAGAAAGAAAAAGTGAAAATATCTACTTGAAATTGTATAAATTTCAACCAAATTCATTACATGAATGTATAGTAGAAGTTTTTGTGACGAAGAAAAAAAAATTTAAAAGTTCATAATTGTTCTCATAAAATATAGAAATAAATTCAAATAATAATAAAGAGTTGTGATTCTTAGTCCAGTAATATGACGTGGTTTATAAAAATGTTGACGCCGGAATGAAATGGAAGCGGCAATACGTTCAGTGCAGGTTGGGCCGCCTGGCCAAAGGGCCGACACGCAGCCACCTCCAACCATTTCATATCAAACCCGCATACCATCGGGAGCATCGCCGATTCACAGGTAGATCCATTTTTTCCTAATTCATATTTTTAAACAAACAACATCCCAAAATTTTACCTGGGGCAGGTAATTTTCTTCATGTAACGTAATAAATCAGATAACAATATAAAATACGTAATGTTTGATTGTATCTGTGTATAGCCAGCTGAATGGAACGTACTAACATGTCATTGTTTACCTTAATTTATGTCTATAGTGGTGAGCTTTTAGTGCGGCGTCGGCTTACGTCAAAATTTTTCTAGAAAAAAATTTGCTCCGCCGCAAAACATTTTTGACTGGCATACGGGTCTACAACCCACATCCTTTTTTCTCATTTTCTTTATATGATTGCCTAGAGTCTGCGTTTCGTATTTTTCGTTTATCAGCAAAAAATATTTGTTTAATATCAAATGTATGACTTTGTTTGGGGGTACAATAAATGAATCATTTCACGAAATTCTCTGAAATGTGATCAGAAAACCAAGCAAATGGAACTTGAAAGTAAATATCATTAGAGATGAACGGGTGAACTCACCCCAACCAGAATGGCTGTAACAAAGAGAATTCAAAAAAAAATATTCGAATTTACTCACTCACCACTAACTCACCAAATGAATATAGAACGATTTTTTGACTTTCAAAGTTCTAATACTAAAGAAAAGTTTTGAAATCTGAAAGTCACCTATCCCACACCACGATATGTGTTTTTGCGCGATTTTGTGATGCGGACCTGATACTTAATACCTAAACATATGCAAAGGACCCGTACGCGTCAGAATGGATGTGGCAAACAGAATAGATGTTGCGAAAAGACACCGACGTATCTAAGTAAATATTGCCTTAAATCTTAATTGCATGAAACTACATCCACAAATTGGATTGGAAATTGCCAAAAGGACAGTATGGAAAACCCCGTCCGACGCAACTACGAAAAACCTCTCCATATCCAAAAAAACGCCCAAAGTTTGAAAAAAAAAATCTTTTTCACACAAAATATTTTTTTTGTACTAGAGTCGATCTTCGAACCGACCTAGAGCACTTAGGAGAGGCATCAGACCCCTCGGACCCATACTTCAATGGACAACACTGAACAAAACATATGCAAGGGACCCGAACGTATCAGAATAGATGTGACAAGCAGAGTTGATGTTACGAAAAGACACGAACGTATTTAAGTAAATATTGCCTTAACTCTTAAGTGTATGAAATTACGTCCACATTAAATTGTATAGGAAATTGCCGAGAGGGCAATATTGAAAAACCCGTCCGAAGAAACAGCGTAAAAAAGGCCTGCCGAAAGTACAAAATCCACCCCCAAATAGACAAAAATGCCATCTCAATTTTTTCTATAACACAGCAAAAAACATTTTTTGTAAAGGGCCGACCTTGGGTCCTCAGGAGATGCCTCGGACAAATACTTACATAGAAAAAAGTTCTTCCTTCCATTTTCTCTACAACATATTGAAAAATCATTTTTTTGTTTAGGGCAGACCCTAGAACCGACCTAGAGGCCTAAGTAGAAGCCTCTGACACATACTTCCATAGACAAAAAAGTTTCCCTCAATATGCTCTGCAACATAGCAAAAGCAATTTTTTTTAGTTAGGGCCGACCTTGGGACAGACCTGAGACCTACTTCAGCCCTAAACACAGGCACCGGGTACAAATTTGTTTTTGAATATAATTCGGTACTCGATTACCCCTCAAATAGAAAAAGAAGCAACTAAATCAGTTAGGATTTTTCCAACTTATATATAAGCGAACTCGTTGGGCCCTAGTCGAAACTCAGTTTTAGGGTACTGACTGAGTCCAAAGATTTCTAATCAATGAATTTTCTTCCATAAAACGGAAGACAGTCCTAGATCTTTCGATCGAAAGCAAATTTGAAAATAGGAAGAGATTTACTCGAATTATGCACAAAAAAATGTAGAGCGCTAGCAGAAACTCGTTTTTAGTGTGCTAGCTATATCCTAGGACCTAATCTCAAAAAAGTTTCTTCTACTAATTGTTGGGCTTTCATAGACCTGTCGACTAAAAAACAATTATGAAAATTGGAAAAGATTTAATCGAGTTATGTACGAAAAGCACGTATAGCCCTAGCAGAGACTCGTTCGTAGTGCCCTATCTAAGTCCAAGGACTCAAATCCAAAAAATGTTCTTCCATAAATTGTCGGCAATGTCTAGATCTTTCAAACTAAAAAAAGTTTATGACAATCGGAAAAGATTTACTCGAGTTATCTACAAAAAACAAGTATGGCCCTAGCAGAGACTCGTTTTTAGTACCCTAGCTAAGTCGAAGGACTCACATTTAAAAAAGTTACAAACAAAAAAAAAATTAGGAAAATCGGAAAAGATTTACTCGAGTTATGTACAAAAGACCAAAAACCACTTCAACGGCCCTAGCTCGGCGGCCCTTGGGCCGACAGTACCTAGATTCACTCCCAAAAAAGGTGTATAAATTACCTTTCGGGGGAAAAAAGTTTTTGAAAATCGGTTGAGTTTTACTCAAGTTATCGCGGTGACGGACGTCATCTAAGGACCATGATCGATGCTCCCCCCTACTCCGCGGTCGGAATTGGGGTGGTTACAAACGTCGTGGTAAACGCATAAGACGCCTTTTCCAAGAACTTCGTTCTGCGTATGGGTATAAAAACCTCATCATTAAAAAAATATTCAGAAAAACCACCAAATATCGTTTAGGGTCGTGTAGCGTGAGTTGGATTCCGCTCTAATTTCGCAGAGATATAAGTCGAAAAGTTTCACCAACCTTCAAAAAACCACGTTTTTGACTACTTTTTCGACCATAACTTCCAAACTTCTTAACCGATTTTGCCCAAATTCGAATTCGTTATTATTTATTCAAGTATCTTTCGGGAAAAAAAATTATTTTGAAAATCCCGATTTATGTAGAAAAAAATTGTTTGGCCCTAGTAGAGACTCAGTGGCTGAGTCCAACGACTCGAAATCAAAAAATCTTCTTCCATAAATTGTCGAGCATGCCTAGACCTTTCAAGCAAAATAAAAATTGAAAATCGGAAAAGATTTTCTCAAGTTACAAAAGGCGGAACCTCGTCCAAAAATGCCCATCTACTATACCAAGCCCACTTTTGGTACAACCTTTCAGAGGAAAAAAGATCTTGAAAATCGATTATATTTTACTCGAGTTATCGTGTTTACGGACGGACGGACCAATTTTTTTTTGCTGATTTGGCATCTAAGGACCATGGTCGATGCCTCCTCTATCCTCTACTCCCTCTTGAATCGACTGGTTACAAACGTTGTGGTAAGCGCATGGGGCTCGTACTTCGTACGGGTCCAAAAATCGAATTAATTATCATATTTTTATTGTTTTGATTTGTTAATAAGCGAAATAAAACTAATTAGAGATTCTGCAAGAGACTTTATCTGGGAAGCAAACGATTTCATATTCGAAATACTTGTATCTCTCCTTTATCTGCTAATTTGCTATGCCAATTGATGTAAATTCCTATTTTGATATTCCATGAATAAAAGCATCATTTTCCATATTTCCTGCATATTTGTTCGAACAACATAAACATTTTTAGAAAAACATGAAACCATCCCTTTTTATTGTAATGGAACATTAACAATAGCCTTTTCCTCAAAGAATATGTGACGTCATAATTCCCAATCTACCATTTTGTGATGAAATGTTTTTCGTATATTCATTTTCTGTATTTAATGTCTACGTATATTTTATGTTGCTATGTATAGCAAAAAAAACATCTGCAGTGAGAGTCGCCGTTCTCAGTGTGTTCATATAATGTTACATCGTGGAAGTTTCACCCAGAATTGTTTTTATATGTTTTTTTACCGAGAACAAGAAGCATGAAAACAAATTGGTGAGGATTTGAGTTTTTTGTTTTGTTTTAATTTTCAATGTTTCGGGAGGTCATGAATTGTGCGGCTTGTTTTTGCTCGAAATTGTATATGATATTTCAGCATGCAAACTTTCACGAATACAGTCGATTTCTTTGAAATCAAATATACGACAAACTGTTCTTTCTGGTATTCTATATTAAAATAAGATAAATAATTTATCAAATGTTTCCTTTAGCAGCGACCATATCTGATAATTCTAATTAACTCAATGTTTAAGTTCACATTATTGGAAATAAAAAAACGTGCTATGGTAGACAGTATTGTCAATAAATTTATAGCTGTACTAAAGAGAAAGTGTCGTGTTTATCGATTCCACAGGGAAATGCTAGCTGTAGAAAATTTGTGTCCTAAAATTATGTGCTGACTCATAAGTAAATAAAAGGCACGTAAAGCGTTTTTATATAATAAAACAGTAAGCAGGCTTCGTCATTTTATGAAAATTTTGTTCTTAACAAACTGCTCTGGGTGGTTGACTTTCAGTTATTCACATGAATGATTGATTCAAATAGGCTGTTACGAAATTCACGAAGAACGTATCAAAAGTTAGCTCTAAATTCGTAGAAAATGCGTCGTAGTATCTTACAAGAGCGATTATAGCCGAAAGATTTTGCAACAGATCTGATCCGCCAATTTCGTCGCATCATTTTTCAAATTCTCAAATATTGTAAAATAATTAATGTGCAATGGCAAATGCAGGCGAACGAATGCTTCTGTCGTATGATTCGTCGGAGAATGTAGATACCATAACTTTTTGGACTCCAAGTATTATTCTTACGATCATAGATAAGAAATCTGACGTCACTTGATATTATAGTCAACTTGACCATAATGTTCACATTAAAACCCTACTGGTTTTGTAGTACAGTAATTGGTAGATAATACTCACCATTCACCAATCAAAATTTTTTTGACCTATTATAGCACTCTAAATGTCTAAAAAGGGGACAATATTATGCCGATTATAGTCGAGTTACGTTCTTTGACACAGTACTATTATGGTAGAATCTACTATAATCAGTGTAATTATGGCAGACTCGACCGAAATCAGCGCTTTTATTGTACATAATCAGAGTCGAGTCAAAGTTGAAAGATTCAAATTTTGGATGAAACTAAAGAAATTATGTAATGTTGCGATGTAATGAGACTAAATGTATGTATAATTTTGTCGCTAATTGGTGTGCGGGTCGAGCTTTTTCCGAACCCAACCCGAGCCCGATCAAAAATTTAAACCCGAACCCGACCCGCGCTTAACAAATGTGAAACTCGATCCGACTCGACCCCGATTTAAAATCTAAATTCGACTTCAAGCACTATTACCCCAGTTGCTAGTTGTTTGAAAAAATCCAGAACGTTTCATAAGTTTTCTTGAAACGATTACATTGAAATGGGACTAGATCTAAGCCAGTTTTAAATGTTTTCTATATTTGCTTCAAGAGAAAGATTTCTTGTCGTCTTGATTTTATTTAGCGTATATGTTTACGGTTTACAATGCAATACAAGTTACAATGCAGAAGTTACGGAACACAATAAAGTCAGATATTATCACATTATAGGTCCAAGTCAAGTTTCTTTATCCATTCGATTGCGTCAGGGGTTCCATCATGAATTTCATTTAAATTACCTGGGTATGTCTGGGTTAAGGCTCTACAGTCACAGCCTGGGTGCAGGGTACCCACATCTACCACATCCCGAACGAATTCGGTTTACGGTGATCTATTGTTTTCTGGGTAGGTTGAGACCAGGTATTCGTTTGGAGGGGTCTACAATAAGTATATTTGCGTCTCGGTTCTCGTTCAGCCACTCACTTCGCCAACAGTCTTCCACGTTAAAATTCTCTTCATAAAGCCCCACTGCAGTTTTAAGGGCTGGTTTTCTGGACTTGAGTCTATTTTCTTGTTTCCTCATCTGATGATTCGGGAGCGGAACGTTTCGTTTGGTTTTCTGGTACTCCTTCATCAACGCGTTTTGCCTCCGTATGTGAGATGGTGCAATATTCGTGAGGACTGGCAGCCATTCCAGCGGGATTGACTGAACCGACCCGGTTATCATTCGAAGACTTTCGTTCAACTGTGTGTCCACAATGCTGGTATGAGCGCTGTTAAGCCATACCGGAGAGCAGTATTCCGCCGTGGAGAAAACTAAAGCCAGAGCTGATGTACGCAGGGTCTGGGCATCAGCGTCCCAGGTTGTCCCACAGAGCTTGTGGAGGATGTTGTTGCGGGACTTGACTTTAGCTGCAGTGTTTTCAGAGTGCCTTCTGTACGTTATTGGCCGGTCTAATGTGACACCGAGATATTTTGGATGTGGATTGTGTTTAGTTTTTTGACCACAAAACGACAGTTGTAGTTTATAGTTAGCATGCATGTTGGTCAGATGGAATGGTATACATTCGGTTTTAGATGGGTTGGGTTCTAGTCCCCACTTTTTTAGGTACTTTTCCAATATGGCTACATCGGCATTAAGTGTCTCCTCACATTCCGAGAAACTTTCTGTTTGAGCTGCCAGAGCTTTATCATCGGCGTACATAAATTTTCGACCTATTGTAGTTGCCATGTCACTAATGTAGATGTTAAATATGAGCGGGGCGAGTACTGATCCCTGCGGCAAACCATTGCTGAGAGTACACTCGTTGTTAATATACACAACAAACTCTCTGTTACTTAGCATATCACCGACCAGGCTGACAAACGAATTGCAAGGAATAATTTTAATGAGCTTATACAGTAGCCCGTGCCTCCAAACGGTGTCGTACGCAGATTTCAGATCGATAAACACCGTCCCAGTTTTCATGCCTTTTTCAAATCCCTTTTCAAAGTATGTTGTTAGCGCCAATACTTGGTCGCAACAGCTCCTATCAGCTCTGAAACTCGCTTGTTCATACGGTATTTTAGAGTCGTCTTGATAATAATGATATTCATTATTGTACACAATGCATACCTTGTAGCTTATCTTTGGGCGTGATTGTAATGGAGGGTGTATGTATGATGAAGAATAGTAACAATTTATTGTTGACTTGCTTTTATTTGAAAAATAATGAGTTGAAAATTTATTGAAAACCCGAAACACGACCCGACGAAAAAGAAACCCAGAACCGACCCACCCGAGCTATTCTCAACCCTAACCCGACCCGAACCGAACACGTGAAAAGCAATGCGGGTTCGGGTCGGGTTTTTTCGGGTTTCTCGCAAACCGCACACCTCTATTAATTACCGTGAGTATTTATTCCACCGTGATACACAGTCTTGTGCATAATTGGCCAAAAATCGATCATGGTCTAGATACGTAAATTCATCTCTGCCTGTAGTGCTAATGCCTTCGCAATTAACTTCATCTCGGCGCGCGAATACACCTTGCACTACACCAAAAGTTAAAACTCAACTGTGTCGCATGTGTGTATGCCATTACGTGTGGATGTTAATGTTAAGATTATTGAGTGGGTCGTTTTTCGGAAAAACAACTTGTAGATTTTAAAAAGAAAAAAGTCTGAACCTTGTAAAAAGAAAAGAAGATGAAAGAATTTCGTCAGAGTACAAAAAAATAAAAACATACGTCAGAAGACGACACCATTTTGGCTTAGAGCAGCTTCTATCGCTCTGGTTATGCCATTGTTCTACGAAAAGTCCTTTTGTGTCTTTGATCTCGTGGACATTTTTATTTTGATACTTTCGTATTTACTGAGTGTAGGTGAGTTTTTTGTTAACTTCGTCATTGAATTCATACAAAAATAGAATTGAAACGGAAACGTGTTCATATTCCTTAGAATTTGATCAAAAAGGTAATTTGTTGTTTGTTCCGTAATTGGTTGGAAATTGTCATAATAACGAAACAATGATAGACAGCAATGGACACAGCCCCATTTTCACACGGACCTAATGGATCATGACGATGCGAAACGTGTGTGGCGCTGATAAATGAGAAAAAAATATGCTTTCCAATGTTTGACAGAGCTACTCAGTAAATGGTATTAACGTTAAACTCTGAGGTTATTTTTACCATTGCTTTGTTTTGGAACATTAATCATGGCACAAGTTATTAAGGGTAAATTAATCAGTTTTCATACGAAATGTAAATATGAACTCCTATTTATTTCACTTTGCTGAAGTTTCATGGAGTTTTTTTTTATGTGACGTTATTATTCAAATTAAAATGAATTGCGAAACAAAGTGCGAATAATCCACGTGTTCAGTCCGACATCGGATTATATCAAAGTATACGAAATTTCATGATAAAGTTCATAAATTGACAAACATTTATTTTTCGTCGCTTTACATAGTACAAATATCGTTATGAATTTGTTTTTATTATTATTTTACGTCAGCAAGCCACAGCCCATTTCTGATTATGTCGTCATGAAATTCTATTTACTTTGACATAAGCCAACGCCGCACGGAAAACGTAATTGAAATTAAATTGGTGCGTGAAGTCAACGAATGACACTATGTCTTATTTATAGCATCTCTAGAAAATACCTTCTTAGTTTGCGTATGTGACGAATTGAATACACTAGCAACTTTCGTAGCGAAAATGTCATTGAATTATTATTTGTGAATATATTCGTTATCTATACGAAATGAAATACATTTAAATTGACTTAGAATAAAAAAAAGTTAAAGGCCAAATTAATGAACTTTTACATTATCAACAATGCATTATCCGCGTATCTTTATAGCATGTGCCGTGCCGTGCACTATTTTCGTAGGCATTTAAATCGTACTCGAAATGTTTAAAAACAAAAAAAAGTTCACCAGATACGGCGTTATCAACCTTTTAATATAAAAATGTCATATAACTTGTATAGACAGACAACCTAAGCAATGATAATAACATTGAGATAATCGTAAATAATATTGTTGTAATTCAAAATATATATTTCATGAAATCATGGAGTGCCTATGTGTGCGAGTAATGTTGTAATCAATGGGAACACATTTTTTATTTATTTATTTATTTGTTCGAGATAATGAGTTTATCTCTATGACTTGTGCAGAGAATGATTAAGTTGGTTGTTCTTTGTAAAAATGTTTTTTTTTTCATTTATTCAATCGTACAAAAGATCTATCCAAGCATTAAAGGTCTATGGTTGTTGTAATGTTATTGTTTACGTTCAGCCTTAATTGTATCTGCGTAATTTCTAATACGAAAAAAGTTCACACAATCGCTAGGTGCAAAGTTTTTCCAAGTTTTATCCGAACTTTTATTGCTTGAACGTAAGATAAGCTTATAAATTTACCAAAGTTGTCTCAGAGACAATGTCTCTACTATTTAAGTATATTTCCCCATCCTATTTGCATTTCTTCGACATGGTTGAGGCAAAACTACATCGAAGAATATCATTGACTTCGATATCCCATTCTGATCAAGTACAAATAAATAACCCGTATGAAACACTAAGAAAGGACAAGATGGCACATGCCATCAAGTTTGAAAGAATGGTTTATGGTAAGACCCGCAGAATTAGCATAAAGTTGAAACAACATCTGTCCGTTTCATCTAAATTGAGAATCAATTCGTAGTGGACATGCCTTGGGTGCCAATAAACATTCTTCTTTTAGATAAATTCATTCTCAAAAGTAAAGTCAAATGAAAAAGTTAGCGCAATTATTGACGGGAAAAAAGCTTGAAAACTGCGGCGACAACTGATCTGTCAGTCAACGATGTTGAAATATGGGATTTACTTACAAATTGTTTGATATTTTTTTCATGAGTTTAGCAATAAAAATTGAAAATTTTCATGAGAAATTTAATAAAGATTTTCTTCATTGTCATTGTATTGGCATTGTCATTTGACACATGACATGACTTTGAGAAAAACCGAATTGAAATCAGTAAATATTTTTCCAAATTTTCTTCTGCCAATCTATAATACCCGCACATTGCGTAGGTTCCAATTTTCATTCGAATTTTCCAAACTGTAAACTAACTTTAAGAAATATCTTGCGTTGAAATCTGACGGATGATGACTCACAAATCGCTTGTTTACTGCAACATCGGCTTATGTCAAAGTATCCACACGTTTAGTACGACGTGGCGTATGTCAAAATATACAAATTTTCATGGCGAAGTGCACAAGCTTGTACACCATTTCTCGTCGCTTCACATAATATTAGACCCGTACGAAGAACGAAGTTCTTCGAAAGAGGTCTTTTGCGTCTAAATAAGAGATGAATGCAAAAAATATTGTTCTATGTCGGTCCGCCACCGCCGAGGCCACCGCGATACCTCGAGTAAAACTCAATCGATTTTCTAAATTTTTTCCCTTTCCCAAAAATCTTTTTTGGTATCGAATCTCGGCCAAGGCCCGTTTAAGAGTGCACACTGCTTACAAAAGAGCCATCTGTCGGAATCTTTTCAACTAATGAAAATTTGTATGGAAAATATCGCAATTTTCTGTAACGTTTTCCTCTTAAAGTCTTAAGTGAAAACGAATGCTTATGTCATCATTACATACTTAAACTATTCACAAACAAAATTGTGGAAACACTTTTGGAGAAAACATTTGCTAGAAATGTGAACTCCAATATTTCACTGCAAAAGACAGTCTTTCAGCTTTTCCACTTAATAAACAATTCAAAATGCATAATTTTTTCGACCAATGTGTTTGCTCACTTAATCTTTAACTGAATAATCAATTTAAATGGCAGAAAACATTTTCTACGAGTCAGAAATGGATAAAAACTTTTTGAGCTGATTCATTTGCAAATATTTGTAAACGTCAAAAGCCAACAAAGATGGCGGCCATGCAATCATCAACTCAAAATTTTTTGTATCAATTTCTGACTTTTAGAAAATGTTTTCTATCATTTAAATTGATTATTTAATTACACATTAAGTGAGCAAACACATTGGTCGAAAAAATTATGCGTTTTGAAGTGTTTATTACGTGGAAAAGCTGGAAGACTTTATTGACGAGGTTTTTTATGCTTTGTTATAGAGAAAGAAGAGGCGAATTTTTTTGTTAATAGAAGTACGGGTCAGAAGCCTTTCCTAAGTGCTCTTGGTCGATTCTAAGATCGGCCCTAGTACATTTGTTTTTTGAAAATTTGTGTGAAAAAAGTTTTTTTTCTTAATTTTTTCAAACTTTTTTTTTGAAATTGTGGGCATATTTAGGGATTTGGAGAGGTTTTTTACGCCATTACTTTGGACGGGTTTTTTAATATTGCCTTCCGGCAATTTCCAATCTAATTTAAAGTGGAAGTGTATGAAACAGTTAAGAATTGAGTCGATATTTACTTAGATACGTTATTCTTTTTGTAACATCCATTCTGTTTACCATATCTATTCTGATGCGTACAGGTCACTTGCATATGTTATGCTTTGTATATTTGTATGCTTTGACATAACCGACGCCGCGCCGTAGTGAAAGTGATGGCATAGGGGTCGTGCACATATTACGTCTGCATGGAACGTGACGTCACGTTTTGGGCAATTCCATTTAGACCAAATTTTGAGGTACCATCGCTTCACATCGCATATCTTTGCAACCATTTGGTAAATTAATTTAAAATTTTCCCAGTACGCTTCTGAAAGATGACTTAAGATATCTGACGAATAAAGTTAAGAAAAAAACAATTTTTTTAACTCGTTCTCCTGTTTACAGGAAAAGTAAAATTGTAAACAGAAGAACGAGTCAAAATTTTTTTTTTTCTTTTAGGTTAGGAAGTTTTCGATTTATTTTATTCGTCAGATATCTTAAATCATCTTTCAGAAGCGTATGAATTTACCAAATGGTTGCAAAGTTATGCGATGTGAAGAGATGGTACCTCAAAATTTGGTCTAAATGGAATTGCCCTTTTGTTCCAATAAAAAGGAAAAATTGTTTTTAGACATTCAAAACATAAACTTCGCGGACCCGTAGGGAATCAGTTCAAACGATTCTAAAATTGCTAAAATGAACCTCGCCGAACGGCTTCTGGACATATATTTCAAGGTAGGGAGGGCGGAGTCGAAAATGTGACGTCATATTTTAGGGGGTATAAGTCAAACGTGATGCAACATGACATGGGGGAGGGGGGGAGTAAAAAAATCGAGAAAATAATATGACGTAATATGTGTACGACCCCAGAGTAAAATGAAACGACGGTGATTTGTATGCTAGTAGATGATTGCACTACCACATAGTCACTAGTCACTAGATGATAGTCACTACCACATAAGCATTAAGTGGACCTTACAGTACAATTGTCCAGTTGTGTCTTAACATAACTCCAACAAAAAGCATGGATTGTAAATTTCACGAATAGACGCACAAACTCCATTTGCATTTCATCGTTAAATTCGTTATACTTTGACCAAAGGCGAAATCAATTTTTGTTTGTGGTTTTAGATTCCACAGAAGTTTGTTTTCCTTTGAATACGATACCTCACCTCCTCACCTATACATTGATAGAACATATTGTACCGGGGGAAGTTTACACACCATGACAAACATTACGTTTACACGTTTCATTGCCATATAAATGATCTCATTGCTAGAAACGTTTTCCTTTTAATAATCAAAGTTTATTTGTTTTCTCTTCAATTTACCTTCAAGCTGTAGAAAGAAACCGAAAAAATGAAATTTTCTGATTAATTCAAAAATGTTGAATTTTCCCGATCCATAACATTTTTTTTAATCAATAACAATTTACGTGCTTTATAACTTGGGGCATTACGAATATTGGGGGATATCAATTCCATGAAGGTTCCGACTTTATTAATTTGCTTCGTCTTTTTGTTTTTACTCGCTAATTCGGTTCAAGCTTCAGATAGAAAAACAGAATTATGTATGCGGTGATTTTCGAAAGGTTTTTTTTTCATTACAGAAAAAACTAATTTGAATACACAGTAATGTATTCTAGTAAATAAAAAGAGAATCCGAAATTTCCATTCGGCAATAATTCATTACAAAATGGTTGAACATTTTATTGCGGAAACGTTAAATCACAGAAATAATTTTTGTTAACCTTTGCGTTTGCTGAGAAAAATCTTGAATCGGGCACAAAAAATAGAACTAAATCATATCTCCATTCGAGTGTTCATGGCCACTATTGTATCTCATTTTGATGTATGGGTTTCAACATAATACCCAAAAGAAAAAAAAAGCAAAACAAAAGAAGATGAAAAATAGAGAAGCAGCACTATGGAGAAACGCATTTACGTAATTACAATCGCGACTCTAACAACAAAAGAAACATATTTTTAAGATTAACCTAAGCGTTTTGTAATGATACAGCACCACATCACTTAAAGTGATCCATCCGACGTTTACATGTCTTCTTCAGTATTTTTTTTCCTCTTTTTCATTTCATCTTTTGTTTGACCTAAAAAATCATTAAGATTTTCAAATTAAGATAAACACTTGCGGTTATTTGTGTTTAGATAAACTCAACGTTTAAAAATAGAAGAAAATGAAAGATTACTCATTTTTTGCGATTGTTTCGGCTATGAACTAATTTAATCAAACCGTACAAGTTGAAGATCAGTTGAAACAATGCTTTACCTAATGAAACTCGTTTAAGGAAGCACAATAGAAATACGATTTCATCACGTATAATTAAATTTAAACGTGGCAACGATGGAAGAGTGCTATTCTCAAAAGAAGTATACCTTTCAATGCATTGTCCCTTCGAAAATGTTTAATGTTTCGAACAATTCCATTATTTCATTTAGGGTAGGTAGAAAGGTGTGTACAGCATGTACCCTTATATGAAGCAGGTAAATTAAGCTGTATGTTGAGATCCGTTTTCCGTTATTATCATCATGTGAGTGTCAATGGAGTAGTACGAGGACACTACAACAGTATACGAAAATTCAAAATGCGATTTTACACTGAGGCCGACTCAATCATCGAAATGAAAAATGAAAGTTCTACCCACTCTTTTATTTGAGGGAAAATGAACTTTCTACAGATGTATTTCAAGCAGGAGTTTGGAGGATGGGTGTCAGCTGTTGTGATTAATCCAAATTAGATTTCCCGATTTTTCCCGGTATCCGCTAAAATCAGGCTGAATTTCCCGCTTTTCGAAAGTAAAATTTCCCTATTTTGGTAATCAAATTTCCCGATTTCAAACATAGGACGTACCTGGATGTACCTTCCTCATATAGTTGCGGGTTAAGGTATTCAGCACAAAGAACAACCGATAGATAACTTCACCTTCCAGCATATGATTAATTACGCGAGCGCGAACGGGACAGGGCAGGGAAAAATGGTCCTCTTTTCCTCTCTATATCCGATCGTATCTCTGGGCAAATAGATTTTATTAGTTAACAAAACTCATTATATTTTGTAAAGCAGTTAATAAAAATTCGCGAGCAAAGCGAGAAAAATTTTTGTTACAAGTTTCAGTTATTCTTTGATTTTTAACTATTTCAACCTTCCAGATTTCCCGTTTTTTAGTAAATTTAGTCATTTCCCAGTTTTCAGTCATTGCTAGATTTTCAGCCACTTCCCGATTTTCTGCCTTTTCCCGATTTTCAGCAATTTTTTCCCGATTTTTTTTTGTCGTTTTACCGATTTTTAGTTATTTCCCGACATTTAGTTATTTGCCGATATTTAGTCGTTTCAGTTATTTCTCGATTTTTAGTAATTTCCCGATTTTTAGTAATTTCCCGATTTTCAGTAATTTCCCGATTTTTTTAATTTCCCAATTTTTAGTCAATTCATGATTTCCCGATTTTAACGTATTTCCCGATTTTTACCTATTTCACGATTTTTAGTCATTTCCATATTTTAGTTATTTCCCGATTTTTAGTAATTTCCCGATTTTTAGTCATTTCCCGATTTCTAGTCGTTTCCCGATTTTAACGTATTTCCCAATTTCCCAATTTTTAGTCATTTCCCGATTTTTAGTCATGTCCCGATTTTTACTTATTTCCCGATTTTTAGTCATTTCCATATTTTAGTTATTTCCCGATTTTTACTCATTTCTCGATTTCTAGTCATTTCCCGATCTTAACGTATTTCCCAATTTTTAGTCTTTTTCCGATTTTGAGTCATTTCATGATTTTTACGTATTTCCCGATTTTAACGTGTTTCCCAATTTTTAGTCATTTCCCGATTTTTAGTTATTTCCCGATTTTTAGTCATTTAACGATTTTTACTTATATCCCGATTTCTAGTCATTTCCCGATTTTTAGTCATTTCCCGATTTTTACTTATTTCCCGATTTTTAGACATTTCCAGATTTTGGTTATTTCCAGATTTTTACTTATTTCCCGATAGTTATTTCTCGATTTCTTCGACGCTCGTATGTTATTTTTTCGTCTAATTTCCCGGTATCCAATTTTTCGACTACCAAACTTCCCGGTATCTAGGATACCACGATACCGCACTTTTTCCACACGCAGCCTGATACTTGGTGTAGAGTTACGTGAACTGTCGTCAATTTAACGTTTACCGCTTAGTGAGTGATTTGTAGTATAGTTTAGCTCAATATCACCTGTGGCGACTTGAACGAGTGATGTCGCCCTATGTCCGTAAAAATGTACTTGGTGAATGTATGCGGAAACGTTCTCTAAATATTTTTTTCCAGACGAATTTTGAGGACGAAATTCAACGTTTCAATATCCGGGTGATACTGAGCTAAACGCTAACTCCTCACACGGCACTAAACATTCTCATTATTACTAATTTTGGAAGTGAACAAAATGAGTAGAAGAGATTTAGAGAAGTTGAGGCATATACGTGACGTACTCAGAAAATATTGTTGCCCTGCGGTAGAAAGGGGCCTTGAGGCAAGCCTTACACGCCAAAAATTCACTTTATGGCCACTTTCAACACTTTGAGTTTTCACACGAAAAAATTTACTTTTGTACACACTGAAAAAAGGAAAATTTTACTATACTTCGGGCATGTAAGTTAGCCACAGGGTATGTATATTAAATTAAATTATAAAAATAACGAGACTAGATGACCCGTTTTTTAATTGTACCAAAAAAAAACGGTTTTCCGGCTTATATGTTAGTGTATATAAGAGACGGAAGTTAACTTGCCACATGTTTAAAATTTTCAATTTCACCATACGTCCCGCATGTATTGTTGCTGTTAACATATGGGACGTTTGTATACATGTGGCATGTATATTAACATCGGTAACAACGCTTCAGAAATAGTTCATACAAAAGGCATATGCCCGATAGTAGGATTGCTAACGTCGCAGAGTGTCATGCGTTGAAGTTAAGCATCAGAGGTCGCGGCTCGAACTTGGATGGGCGACCGCTTGAGTTAGAAAATTTGAAAACCATAACGTAACTTTTTTTTGCGCATCGAAGCTTAATCCTCTGATTTCCGAACTTTTGTAACTGGAAGGAAGTTATTTTGTGTTCGAAGCTTAATGCGTCACCTTTTTCTGATTGCAAAACTTTTGTACGTAAACAAAAAGACTTGCGTCACACCTCCTCTGTAAGGAGTTTTTTTTGTGCTATTACATTTTCGCACTGCCTTCAATCTCTAAATAGACGTAATAACCTTACTCTCTAAAGTTACCTTACCATGTATTTCAGGTTATAGAACTGTAAATACGTTTTATTTTATAAGTATTTCTACAAATTGTTATTCTTTTGTGAAAAAAGGATACCTACGAACAAAAGGCATAAAAAAGGCTGAAGATCCTTGTTATACCGTTAGCCTGCTTCGAAATGGACATTTTCATTGCGAGTGCTGAGGTTATAATGTTTTAGTGCACGGACTGTAGCTCTGAAATTCAAATGTAAAATTTAACAAACTGGTTGAACTCAAATAACTAGAACGATAAATGTTAAACCGCTTAAAACATGAAGCTTGTCTACTTCACCATTTATGGAACATTTTCATCCTTCTACGAACGAAAATATAGAATAGTGAACAGATTTCAAATAATCCAACATTAATTTAAATCTAATAGAATCGTTTCATTGCAATTTATAAATGAAATTATAAAAAAAATATTTTGCTTATTTACTGGAGGTAAAATTCATGTCGATTCTGGAGATATTGTAGAGTGGAAAGTGCATGTCAACGATATAACTAAAAAGTGGATATTAAAAATGTATACACACAGGTATGAAAAAAGGTTTATTAATGAATAAGAGATGTCTGACGGTGTACGTGTAGGTTTTAGAACTTAGACAGATTTTTGTTCAGAATGTGAAGACTAGATGACAAAAAATTGTCGCATCAGCGCAAATTCGATTCATTAATCCACGCCATTAGTGCGGCGTCGGCTTATGTCAAAGTATACAAAATTTCATGACGAATTTCATAGTCTGTCTAGCGACGAAAAATGGTGGGCTTGTCAGCTCATGCAGCTCATCATGAAATGTCGTATACTTTGACATAAGCTGACATCGCACAAATCGTCGGGATTGTAAAACTGTCACCGTGGTTCACAAACGTTCTCCGCTGTTATCCGCATTCTCCTTTTGCCAAATCGTTATTAAATACTTACAGATTGTCTCACCAAAATCTGAGGCTCCTCAAATAATCACTTATTTTTACGAAAATGTTGATTTTCTCATTTTCCGAAAACGAATAGGAGTCTACAAAATTCAACAGACTCCTATGTATTTCATTGTTTTTCGAACAGTTTCGCATTCCCTTAATATTCGGATATGGACCACTGTGTGTTGGTATGTTGACGAACAAAACCGTGTGCACACAATTGTCACAAAATATTCATTTTCAACAAGGTTACCTAAGCATCTTTCATATTTGCCAGTCATAAGTCTTTAGATTTTCACACAATTCTCTAAATGTAGAAACTTCATTGCTGAGAATTTACTGTATTGTCATGGCGGATTACAATTGAACATTTTTTGTTAGAAAAAAGTTGAGGAAAAATAAGTATTTTGTAAGATATCTGTACATAAAGTCTTGTTGCTAACACGTCCGTATGTTGGGCTTTCGGCTCTCGATATGTTATCTATAAAATCTATGTAAAATCTACACTGAAACCTCACAATGGTGATGTGCTGCATATTTGTATCTGGAGCCTCTTCAAATGTATATGTTTGTGTGATGTATGACTATGTTAGTTTCGGGCTGTATAATTATTCAACATGTATGCAAATTATACCTTCACTTTGTATGTTATACTAGTATGTTGAATAATTATACATCCCGCTACTAATATAGTCATACATCACACAAGTACATTTTAGAGGGTCTAGAATCCAAATATGCAGTTTCAGTGATGAGGTTTCAGTGTAAGCTTGTTGGAAATCGATAGAATTAAGCGGGACTTCGACTGAAACAAGTGGATAGGTTTGTGAGCATTTTAGATTGGTTGGTGGGGAGAAAACGTGTACCTTAACAGCCATAACCCCACATCTTAAATCAGAAGTGACAATAAAATCATTAAAGTTAATGGGTAAAAACGTCGCTATTTTGCTCAACTACAGTGAAGGAATCATAAGAATGTGCAACTTTATTGTTAGCACTCCCATCTCATCACACACACGAACAATTCGTCTTACTCCTTACATATGAGGCGAATATTACCTCCTCATAGGTCATACAGAAGAGTCAGCTGTATTCATGTATTTGACCAGCTTGTAGTACTAAAGACACTCAATCCACGAGATATAATGAGTGAACAGATGACAGAAGATTGGCTTTAAACTGTGCTTTGTCCTCTTCTTTCGCTCTCAATATAACGATGTAGTGAAAAAAATTCAAAATTGGTTAGATGTAAGTCTTTGTAGAGCATAGCAACGATTGGTATAAAGCACCTTTGCTGGTACAGTGCATAATAGTTAGAACGATAAATGGAGAATAAAACTCAGCGAGAGAGTAACAAGGTGAACATTATTTCACAGCTGTTGTGTGACATAATGGCGAAGTCTGTTTTGATTTTGATTCTTTCATTTTTGGTTATTAATTGGTTTGAATGTTTTCTTGTATAGCTGTTTTGCTGCGAATTTGTTGTATTGATAATTCTATTTGGCGTGTTCAAAGCATGAAGCCAAGCTTGTTGTCTTGTTTGAGATGTTGCTCACAGATATGATATGGCGGCTGGGTTCCCCACATTGACTATGAATCTGATTGTCATGGAGACCCTTTGTACCTTTCGGTGTGAGGCCTTTATATCGCAACCCTAGCATTGATGGACCACCGTCCTCCATTCCCTCCTATTACGCGCCAAGGAGATGGTCCGTTCCCTAACTTCTAAATCTGATTCAACTGAATCTACGAACCTACTCCTTGGTCTACCCCGAGGCCGAACACCTGGTACTTGTGCATAAATGGTGACGAACTGTCAAGTGATGTTGACATTTGCTCACATTTGAAGTCTATATATGAGGAACCCAGTCGCCACATCAAGTCTCTGATTTTTCTAATGATGCAGAGACTTGATATACCGGCTGGCTTACCCAAATAGACCAAAAATGTGCGCAAATATCATAATCATTTGGCAATTTGCCACCATACAAATTTCAAAGAAAACCCTGAGAAAATAATGCCTCACAATTAAATTTGTAAATGCATTTACAATCCATTCCCAGCACACATTTTTGCACAACTTGAGTCAGGGGCGTTGCAGTCTTTGTTTTGATATTTGCAAGTGACTTGATTTCACCACGTGATGGATTCTGAAGGCATTTGAAGTTCATTTTGTAATCACTGGGAAATTTCTCCATATGACAATTTGTTCCAGCAGAGTTTATGTCGCCCATATGGTATTATGGTCTAACATAGAAAACTGAAAAAAATTCTTTTCTACCATAAGATTTGTAACAACGACACATGTGCAAGGTATTTTATAAACATCAGAAACAACTTTTAAATCGAACATACAAAATTTCGTATATTCTTGCATTATATTTACCTAGATTGAAGACCTCAAACTAAAGTTTAATGCGTTCCAGCTATAACATATCGTTATGCTGCATGAGTTTTAATTATTTATTCCGTTTCTCGATGTTAAGTTTTCATATCTTCAATCTTTACGAGATTCGAAAAGCCCTTGCGGTGAAATATACTATTTGGCAATGGGGAGAATGCAGTCTTTAAGACAATGTTTGTTTCCCATTTATCACCATCTCCAATAATTCTGTTCCCTTACAGTTTCCTACCACCTCAAGAGCTTATTTAACAGTTTTGGTTTGCTGTTTAATTTTAGGATGAGTTTAATAATAAATAATCCAAAGTAGAAAGGTACATAAAGAAATTGAAATATTACTCATCTATGATGCGCTCATACCCAACAAATATGGTTTCCATTTGACATTCATTTGAAGCTACCTCATACGCCTTACAAATACTTTCAATAAATAATGGAAATTAATGACGAATTTACAAACGATTCATTTCTAATGTCTGTTCTTTTGTTGGTAGACTTTGAATTCAATTTGTGGTGTATTTAATAAAGAAACATTATTTACTTTTTAAAGCCATCATTCGTATGTACATAACAACGTCTATTTATTTCCCGACGACGACGACGTACACTTTTTTATATTATATGGTTTTTTCTTCTTGTTACACAGCCACACGTTAATAAAAAATTCGCATACATGTTACCTATTATACCGAGTCGAGTGTTATATGAACAGTTCGTTCATAAATACAAATAAAAAAAAAGATAAATCGAAAAAATGTGTGCTTAAAATAACCTTGACCGTCTAAAGAATATTAATTCATAACAACCATTTTGTTGTTGTTACAACGAAAAAAAAAAAGAAAAATATTTTTTTTTTATTTTTACGATTATGTGACGGCATTACAGAAATGTTATGGCGATTTTGTTCCCCCTTCTGCTTGTTAATCAGTTGAAGTTTTGTGTACGTTTTTTTTCTTTTAACTAAACAATTTATTTTGCATATCCGTGAGTTTTTTTTTTGAACAAAGAGAACTTAATTGCTGTTTGCATGTTAAAGACATTGATGGTGTTTTTATTGACAATTTTTGATTTGTTGAATGTTGGAAATGTTTTCACGATACTATAGCTTCTTTGATGGACAAAATGGAACCGAATGACTCAGTTTATTACGTTAAAAACAGAGTCCTTGTATCGTTGCGCATTTTCACATCGGCTTTTGTCAAAGTATAGTGAACTTCATACTTCAAGGTTTATGCATTTCATCATGGAATTTGTTATGTTGTGACATGGTGTCGCACTAAATGCGTCAATCAAAGTTATTAAGAAAGTTCGACTGATGCTAATACCCTGAAAGTTCAATTAAAATATGGAAATATCTTTTGTTCTGCAAAATCTATTCGAAAAATGATTTCTAAGTAATTGCATTTAGTGCGAAGAAGTAGAAAGCTAGAGATCGGAGTGAGTACTGTGTCAACTTGTTGTATGTACATTGTATGGCTTTACCTTCTGCCATTTTATTCACACTGTGTGGAGCAAAATGATTTACAGTGATAACTTTAACACCATTTTTTATGTCGCTAAAAAAGTAACAATAACGGTAAATCTCAGTGAGTCAACATAAATTATCCTAACATGAGAAACTAAACAAAAGGACTTATTTTATGCTCATTAACATTTTTAAAATACACATTTGGCAAAAATAAATTTCGCAATTTTTTTTAAAGAACAAAAAAGTCGCTAATTAATTTTTTTCATTATTGAGTACATTTTTTGTGTTCTGTCTGATTCTATACAACTGCCTATCTATTGAGTGATATACCGACTAAGCAAACTATATTATGTTTGGACCCGTACGAAGTACGAAGGTCCTATACGTTTACTACAAACAATTTTAATGTAACATGGGGTAGATCGAGTTGGCAGTTGGAGGGATGGATTTATTATCGTCTAAATATGACGAATCAACAATAAAAAAATGTCCGTCCGTCCGTCTGTCTCCACTTTTTTTCCAAACGGCTCAACCGATCACCCTAAACTTTTTTTTCCCTGAAACATACATGCCTCCCATGATTCAAGTTCGAAGATGACCAAAATCGATCAAGTGGTTCCGGAGATATGGTCGAGGAAGTGACCAAAAACATGGTTTTTCGAGGGTCGGTGAAGCTTTTCGCAAATATCTCAGCAAGTATAGCACGAAAAGTGCTCATGTCGCTGTCAAATGAAATGATTTGATTCTGACAATTGCTATAAAATTTTTTGTGAGAATCGGGTCAGGGGTCGGGGCACCGGGACCAATAGAATCGACGAAATTGAGTTTCTTGGCCATATACGAAAACAGTTTTTCGTGTTTATTTCCTTAACTATGCAATATGGAGATTCGCTGTCAAAGGCAAAGTTGTAGAGAATGAAACGTGTTTTAGGGTATTGGGTAAAAATGCCTCAATCCTGGGATATGAAAACTTCTAGAATTGGGAGGGATAATCCATATCTCTAGAACTATTAGAGTTAGAAAGTTGCTTCCGAAGGCAAAGTTGTAGAAAATAAAATTTTAGAGAACACGTGTCTCAGGATTTTGGGTAAAAATGTTCCAATCCTGGGATATGACCACTTCTAGAATTGGGAGCGATGCTCCATATCTTTAGTACTATAAAAGGTAGAAAGATGCTTCCAAAGGCAAAGTTGTAGAGAATGAAATTTCAGTGAACACGTTTCTCAAGGTTTTGGGTAGAATTGCCCCAATCCTGGGATATGACTAATTCTAGAATTGGGAGGGATGATCCATATCTCTAGAACTATAAGAGATACAAAATTACTTGCTAGAAAGTTGTTTCCAAAGGCAAAGTTGTAGAGCATAACATTTTAGCGAACACTTGTCTCAGGGTTTTGGGTAAAAATGCCACCATCCTGGGTAATGACCACTTCCAGAATTGGGAGGAATGACCCATATCTCTAGACCTGTAAGAGATAAAAGGTTGCTTCCAAAGGCAAGGCTGTTTAGAACAAAATTTTAGAGAACACGCGTTTCAGGGCTTTAGGGGAATGATCTGAATGATGAATGGTCTGAGATGTACTTCGGTAGGGCGTTTGACATCACCTTGGGTAATTTCTATGGATCTTTTAAATTTTATAGTTATAAACGAATATAAAACGTTGCATTGTTTGCTTATTACTATATTAAGATACGTTCGAGTCTTTTTGCAAGATTTGTTGTATTTGGCACATCTATTCTGTTTGTCACATCTATTCAAATACGTACGGGTCTTTGATTATGTTCGTTAGTTAGAATATCTACTCAATAATAAATAGCAACATGAACTGAAGTGACATTAATTCTAGTTTCGTGTTTTTTTCTATTGTTAATGAAATTCAAATGATTGTGACGTACGTAAAGACGGACAAAACAACCACCACCGCATTGTGGAATTTGTCGTAAAACGTGTTTTTCTAATAAAATACATTTCTGACACGAGTTTTTTTTTGGTGCTTTTGTTATGTTAAAGGTATGACGACTTTTAATATACCCTTCAATTTTAGGGTGAAGGGAAAGCAGGTGTGGTTTTCTATTGTACTTTCCGAAATGATAAATTTTCCATTGTAAATCAGTAGCACCTTTCATTTCAAATGAATTTTTTTTTCACATAAACACACTTTCAGTTCGAAAGTTAATGCGCATTTTCATTCAGTATGCCTATCACTCCAATGTGGACTAGCTATACACGCCTTTAGTGCGTCAACGGCATATGTCAAATTGTAGTGATTTTCATGACCAACTAATGAGATTACTTGCTTGACGGTTTGGTCAAGAACCTTTAAGCAATATGACAATAATTATAGTTGAAAGCGTACATGGCAACAATCTACGCGTATAATGTGACGAATTTCGTTACGATATTTCGTATACTTTGACATAAGCCGTCGCCTCACTGAAAGTGTGATTGAAATTTAGGCCTTTAGTTCGTCGACGTCTTATGTTTAAGTTTAGTAGTTTTCATGACGTGAAACTTAAGCTGTCGAGCAAGTAATACCATTAGTTTCACATCATGTCATGAAAAACAGTATGCTTTGACATACTGACAATTTGACAATGCGTGGATTTTTTACCCCTGATTCATAACACGTTGCGAAATTTACAGCTGCAAAGTTATTCTTTTGTTATTTGACATTAGAAGAAAAGAATAGTTTTGCGTCTGTCACTTTCGCAACGTATTCGGAATCAGGTGTAAGAAAACCGAAATCAAACCTAAACTTTAACTGAAATGGTAATAAATCCCACAATGCAAGTACCAGATTTTTAGCTGCTTGATTGTTAAGCTATACAGAATGGCTTAGAGCTTGACTGTCATATGACCAGCGACACCACATTGAAGTTAACGAGATTTTAAGTGTTATTGAGCAAGGCTTTAGTTTAATGTTAGTGCGTATTCAGCTGTGAAAGCATGAATGGCGAAACAAGAGAAAAGAGACTAGTTCTATGATGAGGCTATTTAAGTTTCGGCCGGACATAGTCAGAAACACTAAAATAAACCGTCCACGTTGGCTCGGTCATTTACAACCACAACGAATGGTCATCAACGAAAGATCATCATAGTTGCAGGGCGTCCAAGATCCACATGGTATGTAAATAAAACAGAGTGTTGCCAGATGTACATTGGTATGCAAAATTTGACATTTTTTAGGAATAACAACGTCGACGAAACAAAATATAGCAAACATTTTTTACTGTAGCTAGTGTAGCTAGTCTGCAATAATAGCTATTTTTCAAAGTTACAATTATGGCAACACTAAATCAAGGGTTGCCAGCTTCAATCACTATAAATTTCGTAAAATTTGTTATTGTGTGAGAATAATTACCTTGATTCATCGAAAATTTATTTATATCGTTTGTTCATACTAGTTCTTTCAACGTAACCCAGAGCATAACAGCATCTCAATGAATACACTTTGTTAGTCATTCACATCGGGCAACATAATAGTAGCTTCGTGTAAACTTGGAACCTTCTCGGTATATGTTATTTCGGAAAAAAATTGGTTTCAAAATTTGGTGAAAATTGGTAGGTTCCCTTTTCCATGGCCTGCTTCAAACACCAATGTTGAGTTATTTTTGATCTGTCAACGTTGTTATTCATAAAAAATGTCAAATTTTACAAGAAAAAAACCAATGTGTATTTGGCAACGTCAATTTTTGCTACATCCGAAACTTAAATAGCGACCCTCGCATAGCGTGGTTTGCATCACTTTTCATCAGGTAATACTAGCCGTCTGTCGGTGGCGTCATCCGCTTATTTTCATTGCTGAATACGGATCAATACAAAACTAAAGTACGCCCGTCGGTGGCGCCATCCATTTTTTTCGTATCTGAATAGAAGTGGACACACAACTGAATCCTCACGCTATTCAAGAAGTAATATTTTAGGCAAACATATGCTGACGTTTTCTTGTCGAATCTATGTCCGGCCCTCCATTTCCCATACCTTGTTTTATCATATTTTTTTCGATTTGACTCGAAAACTGGTTCCCACACTATTTAATTAAATGTAAGAATTTTTTATTTTCGTAAACATATGCTTGACGCTAAACATATGCATAACGTGAAAATATCCATCAATCTCATGACATGTTCATGAATTTAACGATGTCATGCAAAGGCTGACAATTTGGAAATAGATTTGTCTAAGCCCGAAACTAAACCTTTTAAATTGACGAGGGTGTAATATACAAAGTCTTAATCGAATAAAATGCGAAATTAGGGCCATCTGAAACTATCCGTTCCAAAAATAACTGCGTTATTATCGAATGTTTCAACATTTTTTATGGGTGTGATATCTTTCAAAGCCGCTTATCACAAAAAGACTTAAATCAATGAACCATTGATAAGCACAATAATTGAAGCAACTGAAAAAAATTTTTATGAACTTTGTCCCTATGCGTTAATAGCAGAAATGACATGAAAAATTTTTTTTCGAAAACTTACAGACCTAAACCAGCCTAAATATCATCTGGCCTTAAGAACACGTTGCGAAAATGTAAACTGTTAAATTTGCGATGTTTGTTTAGAACAGAATCCTGCGTAAATAACAAATTATTCAATATTATACCTCTTACGCAAATAATAGATGAATCAGAATTAAAAAGTTTGAGTATGAAGGTTGAAAGTTGCTCTGAAAAATCATCGCACTCCAAGTTTTCGTTAACAATGTTAGTTTAGAACAAAGTACCTTCATACTTAAGAGCACTTTGCAAAAATGTGAACTTTCAAATTTGCGATGTTTTTTTTAGAACGGAATCCTGCGTAAATGATCAATTACTCATTAAAATAGCTCATGTACTTAAACGAATATCCAAAGTTGCTCTGAAAAGTCATGGCATTCCAAGTTCATTTGCGATGTTATTTCAGAGCAAATTTGTACCTCCATACTTACTCTTTTTGAATTCTCATTCATCTATTACTTTAAAGCAATGCTAATGTTCTAATGAGGACTGTTTGGTGCTTACCCGATGATTAGGCAAAAAAAAAAACTAAAAGACTTTCTAAGAATTTTTCATAAAAAATCATGGAGGCAGACGTTACAGATTCTAATCAAATTTTAAGACCATAAAAGCCTCTTTTACTTCATACGGGTCTAAAAAAAATCAAACGACGTCATATCTAAATAAACTTGGCAACCGTGCTATGCGCTGGACATAATGTTTATGGCACTTATACACAACCAAAGTTACGTACATAAATAAAAGACTTTAAATTTAATTAATTCCATATCCAACGAAGCAGCAAAATAACAAAGACGAGACGCACAGGGTGCATTATTATTATTTATAACGTAAATGAAAAGTGGAGGTCATATGAGATGTGTGTATATGATATGCCGTACTTGTGTTGTATAAGGATGTATGCGTGTAAATGTAGCATAAACATAAATATTATTTTGGCTCTCGTTTGATAAATGAAAAACAATGAAAACAGTTTTTTTTATTTGTTTTGAGAAGAAAAGTTAAAATTAGACAGTCTGTATGTAAAAAATTTTTCCATACGCAAGAAAATGTAATAAATACAAATATTTGTTTTGACTCGTAGGAATACAGCATTCGCCTTCGGCTCATCCAGCAAACTTCCTACGAGTCAAAACAACCAATTCGGAAGCACATAATTAATGCCTGACATTCTTGTCCTACCAATCCACACTTTTCACGTGTTTCTAGCTTTATTCGACCTAATGGTTGTAGAAGCTGTTTGCTCATTTTTAATCGAAATGAAATATTTTTCCCGAAAGCAAATTCATTCATAAGATCGATTTAAAAATCTGATTCACCCTAAATTACCTAATACAGCTGTCGTTTTTTATACTGTACAGCTGTAGCGGGGAATTCACATTACGTGGCGAAAGAGGTAACATTTTTTGATCTTTTTTAACGTTTGTTGGGTGAAATGGGTCAATTTCATGTGTGAAACAAACCTTTCTTTTTGGAAATCCTTGCAATGAAAATTTCTTTTGTCAGTTGAAATAGTCACTTTTATGGAATTGTTTCATATATTTTTTGACCAACATACGTTGCTTTCTCTGGAAAGTTTTAACAAGTATTTTGAACTCTGTCTCCTCAGTTCGTTACATCTTTGAATAGTCGGAAGATGCGCAAACAGTAGATGACACACAACTTCATACAATTGTTTTTTAAGGTCAAAAGCTGTTCTATAAAAAACAGCTATTTCTAAAAAACTGAATAAATGTTTGCAATACTCTTCACGTCATGGGCTGCTCTAAAAGCAGATCGTTTTTTTAAAAATTATGCAAATATTTGACACGCTTCTACTATGTAAAGTTCTTGCTTCACTTGGTCGATAACTTCCGGAAAGATGGAGGATAGAAAATTTATTGTGAAAATGGTGAAAGTTACACAATTTTGGTATGTAGGTGAAAACAGAATTTTTTTTGTACGCTATGATGTAGATTGTGAATAAAACTCTGGCGGACTTTACTCATTTATTGGTACTGTACAATAAAACAACAACACAGTAGCTACACTCACGGAAAAGTGACAGGCAGCACGTTTTTAGACTCGTACGAAGAACGAAGTTCTTCGAAAATGGGTCTTAAACGTTTACCACGACGTTTGGGACATCCCCAAGAAGGTGGGGAGCATCGATCATGGTGCGTAGATGACGTCCGTCCGTCTGTCACCGCGATAAATTGAGTAAAGCTCAACCAATTTTCAAAACTTTTTCTTCCCTGGAAAGCAACCGTAAAATCTTTTATGGGATGGAATCTGGGCACTGTCGGCCCAAAGCCAATGAGCTAGGGCGTTAAGTGTTTTTTGGTCTTTTGTACACAACTCTAGTAAATCTTTTCCGATTTTCATAAATTTTTTTTGTTTGAAAGTGCCTGACATTTTAGGGAAGAAACTTTTTTAATTTTTAACTTTTGGACTCAGCCGGGGCCCTAAAACTGAATCTCTACCAGGGCCCAAC